>OY986436.1:211110852-211835852 GCA_963920525.1 Dichetophora obliterata | reverse complement strand
AAAAGCTTGTTTTTCTTCTTTTAGAAAGGTGTTTGCGCCGATAAAGTTAGTTCCGCGATCACTGTAGACATCTGAGCAGATCCCTCGCACTGAAACTAATCTGCTGAATGCGGCGATGAAGGCTTCTGTTGTCAAATCGCTCACTAACTCCAAGTGGATCGCTTTGGTTGACAGGCAGACAAAGAGTGCGACGTAACCTTTGTAGCTTCGGTGACCACGACCCTTGGAGGCGCGAACACTAAAGGGCCCGGCATAGTCGACACCGGTGTGCATGAACGGCAAGGATGGATTGCAGCGCTCAGGTGGCAAGCTTCCCATGATTTGTGTGAGCGGTGAACATGATTGCCGAAAGCATAGAACACAGCTTCGAATGATTCTTTTAACCACAGTGCGGCCGTTGATAATCCACCATCTTCTGCGAAGGAATTGCAACGTTGCTTGTGTGCTTCCATGAAGCACTCGTTGATGTGCATCTTTGATCAATAATGAAGTCAACAGGTTAATTTTGGGTAAAATTATAGGATAGCATTCACTGAAAGGAATGTGCGCGTTGTTTAATCTTCCACCTAAGCGCAGGATGCCTTCAGCATCTAACGTTGGATTCAGTTTAACAATTTGGCTGCTTACAGGAAGTGGCTGGTCACGTTGAAGACAGTGAATTTCTCTTTGGAAAACATCGTGTTGAACTCGCTTCACCCAAAAAATCAATGCTGCGCTGCGCTCCGACCATGTGCAGAAAGACTCAGTCACATGTGGTTTTTTGCGGACGGCATTGATAAACCGCTGAACCCAAGCTGTCGTGGCGAGAAGTTTCTCGAGTGTGGAGTAATTTTCCAGTAGAAACGTTGACGCAGATTCGGCTTGAGCTACGCAAGCTTGAACCTTTTTCAGTTCGTGCAACTCGTCAGGAATTTTTGGCTTTTGTTGTGGCCAGTGTGTTTCAGCTAGCTTCAACCACGAAGGACCAGACCACCAAAGCGGATTGTCAATCAGCTCACTTGTTGTTATGCCACGGCTGGCACAATCAGCCGGGTTAAACTTTGTTGGCACGTAATTCCAAAGCCATGCTGATGAAATGTCCTGGATTTGTATAACTCGGTTAGCAACAAAGTCTTTAAGCTTACCAGGACTTGTTCGTATCCAATAAAGTGTTGTTATGGAGTCCGACCAGAGATAAGTTTTGGTCTGATGGACGTCGAAATGAAAAGTGTTGTGTACCTTTCGAGCGAGCTTGGCTGCGAGAAGAGCTGCACACAGCTCAAGCCGCGGTATAGTGACACGCTTCAAGGGAGCAACCTTCGTTTTTGCCGTCAGCAAGTGCACGGTTATGTTGCCCAATGAAATTACCTTTAGATATGCTGCTGCTGCATAAGCGTGGGTAGATGCATCTGCAAAGGTATGCAGCTCATACGATGAACTCTGCAACGACATGTGTATCCAGCGTGGGATTTTTACCTTAGCAAGGTTCTTCAAGTCGTTTCGGAACTCGATCCAGTCTTTCTGAAATTCGTTTGGCAGCTCGTCATCCCAGTTGAGGCCGGTAAGCCACAGGCGTTGAAAGAAAATTTTGCCACGAATAACAACTGGGGCGAGGAATCCAAGGGGGTCGAAAAGCTTGGACACGTCCGAGAGCAGCTGTCGCTTTGTAAAAACCTCGATTGTATAGTCCAGGCTGACTCTGTAGCTGAACTCGTCCGTCTGGGTGTACCACATCATGCCAAGAGCCGTAGTTCCTTCGTCGAATGGTACTTCTAGCTCATTCGAAGGTTTGTCATCGTTCGGTGCGATTGCCTCCAACAACGACGAAGAGTTTGAATTCCACTTTCTTAATAGGAATCCACCTGCTTGTAATAGTGCCTTGAGCTGCTTGGTGTCCATGATTGCAGTAGCTACGTCATCAGCACCAGACAACACATCATCGACATAAAAGTTGTTTAAAAGTGTTTTCGACGCGTTAGGATAGCGTAATTTTTCATCGCTGGCAAGCGTTCGAAGGACGTTGATTGCAAGGTACGGCGCGCAGTTCGTGCCATAAGTGACGGTTAAGAGCCGAAAAGATTTCGGCGCATCTCGTGGACTGTTTCGCCACAAAATTCTTTGGAGATCAGCATCTCTCTTGTCGATCCAGATCTGGCGATACATTTTTTCTATATCACCAGTGAAGGCTATTTGATATCGACGCCAGTTAAGAACGATTGTTGATAGGTCGTTTTGCGTCTTCGGACCAATATGCAAGCAGTCATTTAGCGACACGCCTGAGTCGCTCTTTTGCGAGGCGTTAAAAACCACTCTGAGTTTAGTGGTTGAGCTTGAGTCTTTTACCACGCCATGGTGAGGTAAGTAGCAGACATCGTTCGTTGTTGAGTGATTTGGAATTTGCTCCATATGGCCAAGCATCAGGTACTCGTCCATGAAATTTTTGTAATTTTGCTGATTTGCTGCATCGCGAAGAAGTCGGCGTTCCATGCACTTCAAGAGGTTTATGGATGCATGATGTGTTGACGCAAGCTGTGTCACGTCGGCGCCGTCCTTTACAGGCAATCTGACAACGTAGCGGCCGTTTTCTAGACGCCTGGTAGTTTTCTCGAAAAATTCTTGGCAAGTGCGTTCATCCTTTGTGAGTGCAGGACTCAAATGAACTTCTTCCAACTCCCAAAATCTACGCAGCGATTCATCTAGGTCAACGATTGTGAAGTTACAATTGTACGCTTGTTCACTTGCTGCAAGCTTATGTTTTGAGGTGAGACCACCGAACACAACCCAGCCTAGATGAGTATTTTGAGCAATGGTGTTGTTAATTTTACTCCGCTTAAAATCATTCTTAAGCATCACGGCATAGTCTGCAGCGCTCAAGATGAGGTCAATGCCTCCAGGAACATTTAGATTGGGGTCTGCCAAATTAAGCTCTTGATAATCGATGAGTTGACTAGTTGGAACTCTGAATGTTGGAGTAAGATTACCAACACGAGGAAGAACTAGTGCTACGCATGTGGCCTCAAATGATGCTGTCTTAAGAGATTTGATCTTGAACTCAACGATACCTCGAGCGAGTGCAATTTTACTACCACTGGCTCCATTCACTGGGATATGAGCGGCTACACGTGTTAATTTCAATTGTTTCGTAGCAAATTCACTTATAAATGAAGCCTCAGCTCCACTATCGAGTAATGCCCTGAGCGTGAGCTTGTGCCCACTGTTGGAGACTATTGAGACTAATGCTGTTCCTAATAGCACCGGTGAAAGCTCAGGAATGGATTTTGCTGACGAGTCGTTCTTAATCATAGCGTTATTTGCATTTAAGTTTGCCGTTTTAGCAAGCGTGTGCATTGATGGGCTCGTGCTGACACTAGCGTTGAAGTTTAAATTTGGTTTAAAGTATTCATGCAGCATGGAGTGATGCATTTTATTGCAATGCTGACAGCGCCGATTTGATGAACATGCTGACTGTTGATGACCAGGTCTCAAACAGTTGAGACACATGTTGCACTTTTCGATGAAATTGTAGCGCTCCTGAGGAGACTTCCTTCTAAAATCTTCGCAAAACATAATGATGTGTTTGCCGGCACAACCAGGACAGCGTCCAGGGGCGGCATGATGGGTTTTAACTCCATGTTGGTGTTTATTTTTTGATAAAACTGTGTCTTTGAAGGCAGGCTTCGAATCCAGAGAGCTCTGGAAAATTTCTAGAGATTGAGTACGATTCTCTAGAAACTCTTTAAGTTGGTCGAAAGTGGGTATTTCGTTACCAGAAGTGAAGGAAAGCTCCCAAGCTTTTCGTGTGACTGGGTCCAATTTGTGGACAATAGTGAAAACTAACCAATCATCCCAGTGTTCAACAGGGCGATTCAGTTGCTCTAGAGCGCGAACAGCTGAAATGACGCCATCGAGTAACTTTCTTAAATTAGATGCGCTCTCATTTTGAGCAGCTGGTAGTTGGGTAAGTCCAGCTAAGTGCGCGTTAATGATGACGCGTTTATTCTCGTACTTGCTTCTTAGCAACTCCCAAGCAACAGAAAAGTTGCCATCCGTCATTGTTATGTTCTCGAGTGCGTGCGCTGCTGCGCCTGTAAGGCAATCTTTCAGATACTGCAGCCGCTGAATGTTTACGAGAGATGTGTTTTTTATAACCACAGACGTGAAGAGATCCTTGAATGAATACCAGTTTAAGAAGGATCCGTCGAATAGAGGAATCTTCAGACGAGGTAGACTCTGAGCTGGGCTATGGTGAACGACATATGATGATTGTTGCTGCGTATCATCCGCGGAGCTCGCTGGTGGTGTGGTCAATTCATCTAATAACTCATGTAGATCACCCATAGCCTCAGCATAAGTGCATTCAACGACATCATATTCGACTAGATGAACTTCAGCAGATTTTTCTTTGAAGTCAGCTTCTGAACTCATTTCGTTGTGGATCGCCACATACTTTGACCAATATTGCTCCAAAAGTTGTCTGCGTGCAGTAAAAAACCCTTTGGTTTGTTTGGCTTTCGCAGTTTTCCGCGTATTTGCAGCAAATTTGGTGATAGCAGCTTCACTTGCTTTTAGCTGCTTTAACTTGTCCATTTTTTCTTTTATAAAATACAGAAGGTTCGAAAAAATAAAGCTATTTAAATTGTTTGTACAGATATTATTGCAAGTCGTCGACTTTATTTGTTAGCAAATGCCGCAAGCAAAGCAAAACATAAAATGTAAACAATGTAAATGTCAACCTCTTGCACGTTTTACACTTTACTTTGTTCGTTGGTTTCTTTTCCTTTTTGTTTTAGCTAAACGTGTTTTTGGGGTTTTTTTTCCTTTTTTAATGTGCGAAAGAGATAGGTGTAGCAACGTGTTTGATTGACACTTGCCACTGAGATTCGACGTTGCTGCGACGCGCTATAAGGTGACTGCGCTGCACGTAGACACTTTCACAAATAATAAATTTCGCAAGTTTGAGGTTAGGGCTTTTGTGACACGAGGGAAAGTTGTCTCACAATGTCACTGTAACTGGTTAGCTTTGGAACACATGCACTGAGATCACCTTTTTTCGACTAGATCGAACCCGCGCGTGTAAGACAAACTGGAGCACGTTGTGGAAGTAGATTCCTTTTTTTTTTTTTTCTTAAAGCTTGGAAGTAGATTCCGTTCACTTTTGTGTTTTACAAAGGGAGCGGTTCCCCGCAAGGGATGCCAATGTTTGGGTAAATTTGTCCGAATAAAAATCGAGAGATTGTTTATATTTAATTCATTTAATTTTAGATTATTTAATACATATTACAGATTTTTTACTTGTACAAATTCCGCGTGTTCTAGATGCTCAATAAAAGGAGAAAAAACTAAAAACTAACTCAAGAGCACAAACTGTATGTAAAGAAAAAACAAAACGAAAAAACCTTAGAATAGAGATAATTGAAAGAATTATAAAACAGGGCTGCCAGACATATTTTGTTAGATAATCTTTAACAATTATTATTATTATTATTATTATTATTATTATTATTATTATTATTATTATTATTATTATTATTATTATTATTATTATTATTATTATTATTATTATTATTATTATTATTATTATTATTATTATTATTATTATTATTATTTTTATTATTATTATTGTTATTATTATTATTATTATTATTATTATTATTATTATTATTATTATTATTATTATTATTATTATTATTATTATTATTATTATTATTATTATTATTATTATTATTATTATTATCATTATTTTTATTTTTATTATTATATTATTATAATGATTATGTTATGATACCGCAATAATTGCCCTTTCTAAATCTCCCGCATCATCTGAAGATCATATGAGAAACTCAATCGAAGTTGATTTAGATAAGATGCATCTAAAATTCTTAAAAATAATTCTGCCAAAACTACTTCCTCTTAATACATATCTTTTCGACACTATTATATGTTATCTTCATTCCAAACAAGCTGGAAAACAACCGAAATAATACCAATTCCTAAAACATGTAACGACTTCCTACCAATTGCTATTTTACCATTCCTATTAAAATTGTTTGAATCTCCAATCTACAAGCAAATAAAGCAAAATTTTCATATAAATGCTTTGTTTACTGATAGGCAATTCCGGGTCCGACCAAACGTGGCTGTATTACTGCATTAATGAATATATTTGATGCAATTCGATCAAACCTCGATCGCCAAGAAACTACTTTGTTAGTTTTTCTTGACTAGCGTTGCCATCATATCTTTTTTAAGGAGGACATGTTTTCTTTTTTTCTCGAGATCTTTTTTTATCATTTTTTAAAAATGAAAGGTCCTCTTTTTTTTTGTTGGGGACAAAATGTATCTATCAAAAAAAATTTACTAAAAATGCACACAAAGAAATTTGCTTGAAAAGTATCAACACTTATTTGCAAGTTAATAGCTATATGGCAATGCTGAACGCCATCACTGAACAAACGTAACTTAACCCTAGCTGTGACCACTATCTTTTTGCATACGTTATGTATCTACTATGATGATTTCGTCCTAGCTATTTTTTCACTCCTTTACAGACATCGGATAACCCTAAATTTGTTCTGAAGGTTTAGTTTTAGGTTTAATTGAAAGAAAAAGTAATGCTCAATTCACTGTGAGAGCTAAATGCGCACTTAGAGCATTTACTATATATTTTTTAACTGTTACTCCTACAACGAGTGAAGGGCCGTTCGTAAATGTGGATTTCGTAAATGTACATTTAGCTCGCAGTGTGAATATAGCATTAGGTTTCGTACTGTATTGCGCAATTAATTTTGGAACAGTCAAAAACTAGCATTTTTTACATTTTAATATAAAATTTATATCTCTGGCCCTAACTAATATTTAGAAAAAACGTTCAAGGGAATTATACTTGATATATAGATCTTTTCTGCTCAAAAAAAACCTGCTCAAACCTTCTTGCTCTAAAAATCTTATGATTTTTAAAAGCATGGCCCAAAGAATTTAAAAATTTTTTAGTTTTTGAATGGATAAATTTAAATAAAATACTTAACTGTATCGAATTTATTAACTTATGGAAAACAGATTGCATAAATGACGCTTAGTAATATATTAATTGAATTTTCCAACCAAAAATTTGGTAACATACTTTCAAAGTTTAAAAAATTTGTCAGTTCCTTTTTTCGTTTGTTGCACAAAACACTAACTTCGAAAGAAATTTTTACCAATGGGCTTGAAGTGGTCAAATGAAAGAAACAATTTGAGCTTTTTTAACAATGAATTATATTTTCAAAAACGTATAGTGCTTGGAGTTTTTCGACGCATTTTAAAAACAGAAACGGTTATTGAAATAAGCTCAGGAAAGCTTTAAATATGATTCTGAGGAAGCTTGATAAGTTAATCACATTTGATCTCGCTTGTTACTTAAGTTGAAAAGACTTTATAAAAAAAACTTTGATATGTTACTTTATAATACTTTATAATACTTTATAATATGATTATTTATTCGATCTTATTTACTTGAACCTCAAGTTTGTTTAACTTTTTGAAATAATAAGTGTACAATTTTTTTTTTATTTACATTTATATATACATATGTATTTATTTTATAACAAATGTTTTAAAATTAAAAAACTGAAAAACAATATATATAAAAAAAAATGTTTATTTGATGTTTTTACTTTACAATAAATTTTATTGAATTTTAAAAAAGTCTCTTTTCGTCCTCTTGTTTTTGTCAAAAGTTCTCTTATTTTGCTCTAGACTTCTGGTTAACCCTATTTTTGACCATTCTAAGGCATTGGACACCGTTGATCACAATATCTTATGCGCGAAACTATCGAAGAAGTTTATTTTTTCATCGATTAACGCCAATAACGCCATCTGTAAACATTGGCAGTAATTTTTCAGATTATTTATCAGTTTTTTGAGGTGCTCCTCAAGGTTTCATTTTAGGACCTCTTTCGTTTTCAGTATACGTCAACGACTTGCCAGATATTTTCACATCATTTCATGTGCAATTGCACGAAGATGATGTTCAGCTTTATATAAGTTGCCGTTTAAATTAGCTAGACAGATGTGTGGACAACTTAATTCAAGATCTTGAGCGGGTTAACAACCGGGCCTGTGCCAACGGTCTCTGTTTGAACCCAAAAAAGTCGAAATGTCTCATAGTAAGCAGGAAATCAACAAATATCGCATCAACATCATTATCAAAAATAGTTCTAAGTAATTCATGCATTAAAATTGTTAATTCAACAAAAAACACGGTCATCATCTTCAATAAAATGATAAAATCAAAAAATTAAAACTTATTAAAAACTTATTATGTGATGATATTATCTAAGAGAATCATTTTAATTTTATTAATTTAAGCAATTTCTACATAAATTTATTAACCATGTTGATCAAATCATCTGCACTGTTTCACAAATTTAGATTTTCATTTTCGTAAATGTTTAGTAAATGTTTCGTAAGCGTTTTTGTTTTAGTAAAAATGGAAGGTATTGAATAAAGATAATGAAAAAATGGATGGGGCAAAGAAAGGACAAAATATTAAATTTGTTTTTTAGTTACTAAAATCCATAATTACTTAACTACCGAATTACTTTATTACCCAATTAAACTACAATGGAAATTTTAGTAACGTAACGCCAGTTAAAAAAGCCTTATAAAAAAACCAGAGAAGATTTTTCAATTTGATCACTTGAAAATAAACAAATTATAATTTAAGCTCTTCTAAAAAAAGTTGTATACAAAAAGTCTTACGCAATTAAGAGAGTTTTGTAAATTTTGTAATCTAGGTCAAATATCACTTCCGTTTCTTGTAACGTAACGCAAGCACATATTTTTGCTTACATCTTAAAATCCTTAGGGTCGATTGTTGTCACTGTTTTTACTTAATAACAACGCAAATATAAATAATCCTTTCTTAAAATTAGGCATTTTCATTCCTTTTTTTTTTTTAATACTTCTTCGTACAAATCGTCCGTAACTCCAGATTGGAAATGCCCATAACTATTTAATTTTTAGATTTCCTGTATATTATTTATTATGTTATGTGATTATATTGCAAAAATTTAACATTATTATATTTTATTATATATATATTATATATTATTATATATTATTATTATATCTTAAGTTTTTCGATGATGATTTTTTTCAAAGAAAAACGAAATATTGGAAATTAAATTTAAATAAATTAAGAATATATCTGACCTATAGCTCGTTTTATTTCCAATAATTTTATATATTAATAGGCAAACATCAAATGTTGTCGCACACTTTTTCGATATTAATTTTAGAACAAGGGCAATGAAACTTATATCATTTAAAAGGTACTGCGCCCTTTATGTGCAGAATCATTTTAAATTTTTGACCTCTGACCCGAAATTTTGACGTTGAAAGTTTGTATTATTTTAAAAAAGGAATGTCAGAGCTAAGAAGAGGTAGAATAGTGAATGAGGTATCAAATAAAAGATCTGGCTGCACAGTATGATTGCATTTTAGATTGGTGACCTTCGACCTAAAATATGAGCATAAAAAGAGCATTTATTAAATGAAAGCTAAACTGTAACAGATGGAAGAATATAATGTAAGAAGGAATTTTAAGCATTGATAAGGTCAGCAAAAAATACTTCCGACATTTTGCACCATCTCTTACGGATACTCTTACGGATACAAAAAGCATTTTTTTATGTTAAAAGTGTGATTATATATTGTGATGGTAAAATTTCTTACAAATAGCACATAATGAAAAATGTCCGTTATTTTGACATGAAAATTATTGTGATAGCTCGAAAACTATAGATGTTTTCAGTACAACGTATTTTTGAATGAAACGTTGTTGGTTCAGAATATATCGGTATATATTTTTTTCTCAGATAATATGTTAAAAAAAACTTCCGTTATAATGACTTCAAAACTATTGAGATATCTTAAAAAAATGTAGATGTTCTCAGTACAACGTATTTCCTTGAAGCAGGGTCGTCGGCTCAGAATGAGAAAAAAACGATTTAAGTTTCAAATTTTGATTTTGCCAGCAAATATCTTGGCCATTTTTCAATCGATTTTCATCAAATTGTCTTTGGCTGAAAGATCAATTAATTGACTTTGGAGAAATAAGAAAAGATTTACCGTTATCTCACCAATTCAATGCTTATATGGTTAAAAATATTCAGTTTTTGCTCAAAAAATAGGCCAAATGTTTTTGTTGTTGTAAATTTATTTTCTTATAAAATTTTCTTTTCACACTTTTTCATATGACATATCATTGATTAGCAAAAATTGCTTCATTTTGACACATAATGCAAAAAATAGTTTCTATCATCGAAAATCATGAGCTTACCCCCTATGAATTTTTTGATGAAAAATACATTTTTCAAAATGTTGTTTTCATATTTTCTACAAAGCTCTACAGCTCAAAAAATAATTTTTGTGAAAAAATTTTCAAATATTTCAAATCAGTCCAAAGTTACATACACAAATCTATGTATTAAGCCATTTCGTTATATATAAAAATAGGCGTAGGAGAAACAGTTCTTCCGTTTTTCTGCACTGATTTTGATAATTTTTTAAATAAACTAGAGTAGGGAGAAGAAGTTCACCGAATAGTTATGTGACCTTTGACCTGAAATATGAGCATTGAAAGAATATTTCTGAAGTAAAACCTAAACTATAAGAAATGGAAGAACATGGCATAGGAGGAAATTTTAGATATTAATACAATGTAGAAAAAAAATTTTTTCAATTTATGACGGATACCCTACTCTTTTATTTTACAAATAGTAAATTCTGAAAAATTTTGATATAAAAGTTATGACGATATCTTGAAAATTGTTACTTTCTCTCGAAACTTAAGATTTTCTTAGAACAGCACATTTTCTTAAGGCAAGGTCAATGCCTCAGAATGAGAAAAACGATTAAAATTTCAGAAAGTTGGTCGAATTTCGACCACAGACGATACTAGTTTAATATAAAAAGGTCAAAAATTTAATAAATTAATTCAAGTAGAATTTAATTGTACGTTGCCACGGTGCATTTTCATAAAAATTATATCAAAACCAATAAAATTTCGCTTAAAGAATGTGATTTTATATACAAACTTTGGTTTTTTTTTTTTGGAAATTTTTAAAATTTTCAATATTTTTTGAGCTTTATCTTAAAATGAAGTCTCTTCTCCGAATTCGCGTAAAAATTTATTCATGATAGGGCTGAATGTGTTTGCGTTGTCTATTCGATAGTAGA
Organism: Dichetophora obliterata; assembly: GCA_963920525.1. NCBI lineage: Eukaryota > Metazoa > Arthropoda > Insecta > Diptera > Sciomyzidae > Dichetophora > Dichetophora obliterata. The sequence goes on along the minus strand of OY986436.1, from coordinate 211,824,653 downwards.
TTTAAAGTGACAGCTACTCTTTTGAAGTCGAATCAGTTGGAGTTTAGGTTATGACACTACTAGCGTGTGGTGAGTTAAGGAATAGACCTTGCACTAGTCTCTCCATTCAATAATTTTCTTTTATTCTAAATCTTCATAGCTTACTGATAATAAAAAGCTCATAATTAAAATTCTGTAAGATCAAAGGATATACCACAATTATTTATCAAAAATTCTAATCTTCCCAGCAGCGGATTTGCCAGTGGCTACCATAGAACTAATACAGAATAAACTACCAGGTAAGGAAGCATTACTTTTTTCAAAAAGTAATGCGTCTGCATATAGCAGAAGTAATTAACTCATACCTCATTACCTGTAATGTAGCATACAAGGAAAAGTAATGCAGTGATTTTTATAACTTAATACAAGTAGTATGTGACTCCATAACTTCTAGGTAATGCTGAAGGGAGGCGATCACTTACCTCCTGTCTCATTCAATGTTAAATGTAAGGCCTTTTATGCATAGTAAGGTAATATAGTCGGAAGTAGTGGTCATTACAAGGTAATTGATGCTTCATATATTCGGAATATATTCCATCCGCTACTGGGTTATAGTTCATTGGCAACCCCGTTTCTTTGTGCCTTTCATGACATTTCATGACAGCGCAATATGGTATCATCATTTACATAACTAATAAAGTAGTGCAGAAATATTGACTTAATTTTCATTTCGCATTTTGGCTGCAAAAAAAAGCTCAGCTTTTTACTTTTTTGCTCTCATTTTCTAAGCTTTTGGCACTCTTTTCCAAGCACGCTTCTTCGCATGTGCGTTACTGTCAAGGCTCTTTGGGGTTGTTTTTTTCCATTGCTGATTTTGAAAGCAAAGTAATCACAGCTACTAACAAACACGCATACTTATGTACATACACGCAAACTTTAGTGAATTTGTGTGAGCGTGTGATAAGTGGACTTTTCTCAATGACTATTGAAATCGTTGAATAGCGCGAGTGTGATGCAAGAGAGCATTTCTTTGAGAACCATGCATGTATAAAATGTTCATGTGTGTGTGAGGGTTGTTTAAATGGGTGGATGGAGACGTGCTCAAGTACTAATATTTTTAGTGCTCTTTGAAAGCTGAGACCAAAGCACTGCAACGTTAATGATAATGTATAAAATTAAGCGTAGGAATAGCTTAAAAAGCACTGCAAAAAGCGTAAGACATTCGTTGATAAATTTGAGAGCCAGAGTTGTACATGGATTGACAAAAAATATAAATTAGATAACTTTTGATATATCGTTGGCTTACAGGGAAAACTGACTAACCACGAAAATTCGTTTTTTTAATTTTTGATTTGTAAAGAAGAATGTCATTAAAAAATTTCTGACAATACTGAATATCTTATAATTCAGCTAAAAATATCCCTGCCGATCATCTAAAGACCAAATTTAAAAGAAAACACAAGGACTTTCATAACAATTAAAACATGTTTTACTTTTTCTCACAAACTATGTTTTTCAGTTTGTCAGTTTTCCTTGTAATCCGACGATATATTTTGTGAAGATGGTTTTCACTTCAAAGACATTTCACATTTTTTAAATTTGCTTAAGGGAGGCTTAATGCAAAAGCGGTTAAAATTAAGGCATACTTTAGAAGATGTTACCTAAAAAGTTTATTGTATATACAAAAAATTTAATTTGCATGCTAATTTGACGTCATTATTTTAAGATAACAAATTATTTTTCTTAACATATATTTTTTATACATTAAGATGGCGCTAAAGTTGCTGTGTTTAAAAAAGGGTAAAATCGGGCCACACCATAGCTCGGCTCAAGATCGTCTGAAAAAAAGCATTAAAATATTTTCCCTTGAATCTTTTACCATCTTTTACCAAAATGAAATAAAAATATGGACACTAAAGGAAATTACTAAGCGTGGAAAAAAGTCGAAAAACTTATATTTTTGGACATATTTTTTCGTGCAAGAACTAGGCAAAATTTCCAAAGACACTAATTTCGTTGAAAGAAGTGTAGAATTACAATAAAAATAGATTAAAAAAATTAAATCGGTCGACTAGGTTATTTGAGTAGTGTAGCTCGTTTTAAAAAAGTATGTTTCTAAATACTATGTAAAATTAATAAGGTAAGTTAAAGTAATTCTGGTGCATGGAATTTTAAGCACTGTAGAATCTGTATTATAAGCGGGATGGATTTGAAATTTTTGTTACATATTCTTGAATAATTGTACTACAGATAACTTATCATATAGATGTACATCTTAGAACAAAAAAAGAGGCCAAAAAGTTTTTTAAATTTTGCCTCCAATGTAAAAGCTCTTTCCTCCGAGGCTAACGCTCTTGCCACCTATGTCACTAACGCAAGCACGCGAGACACTTTAATGTACACACATATTGCCTCCAATTGCAAAGCACTTTTGATAGCAACAATGTTGTTATGTATATTATTTCAACAGCATCACAACAGTGTCAATGGCTCAGTTGGCTTAAGATTTCAGTTTTTATTCTTGTTTTTTGGAATTATAAGTAGTGAGTTTAAGTACCACCAGAGACATAAATGTTTTTTATTAATGGCTTTTAATTTTTTTTTTGTTTTTTTTTTTAGTTTGTTCTGTTTTTTTTAGTAATTTCGTTCTATTTTTTTGTTTGAATTGCTTAAAATATCAAGTTTGTCATTTTGAAAATCGCTTGCATTACAAATTTTGCCAATTCACCACCGCAACAAAACGAATTATTTTTTTTTGTGTTCTGTGCACTCTTTATTGACATTAAACCATATGTTTTAATAATTTTCGAATTTTGCAATAATTTTTTTATCTATATATCTTACATATTTTATAACTACACTTACCACTCGACTACGGACTTGGTTACTGAATTTCGCGCAACAATTGATTGAGATACAAAATAGTTTTGTTTCTCTACTAAAATAAAATAAAATTCATGAAAGAAAGTGCCACAAGAATTAAAGTACTTGAAAAAAGTACAAAACCGCCTTTGATTTGTTGTACAACTCCCCAAATATATTTTCATTCTCTCCTAGAACATAAAATCAAACGCTTGCATAAGAGTACCACAGCATCAAAAGAACTTCAGATAAGTACAAAACCAGTATGGATTTGTTGTACAACAACTAGTTGTGAGCTAGTTTTCATAACAAAAATTTTATAAATAAAACTGCGCTACTTCTTGCATTTTAGAAAATACTTGTGTGTGTGTTGCAATCGAGCTTTGAAAAAACGCTCTTTTTTAAGCAAGATAAAGTCCCAATCAGCCAAACAAGCTTGGAATAAGCTTTAATCAAGCTTAGAATCGTAAGTATCAAGCTTGGAAAAAGTTTTAGATTACTATTGGAAAATGCTTACAAGTATTTGTAGAATAAACGAAAACGATCCCTTGAATATTCCTTACTATAAGCTTAATCCAAGTGCTTCTTTACAATTAGAAATTAGTATTTGAATAAGCTTCCAAGTGTTTATTTACAATTGGAAATTAGTACTTGAATAAGCTTTTTCCAAGTGTTTCTTGGAAATTTGCAATTGGAAATTAGCATATGAATAAGCTTTTTCCAAGTGCTTCTTTACAATTGGAAATAAGTATTTCAATACGCAACTTTTATGTATAAATATATTTACCAAACAATGCGCAGCCGTCTTAAATTGACAAATAAGAATAAAAAAGAAAATTCGCTGGTTCGAGAAGCTGTACCGTCCTCATTTCTTACTATCAAACTCGAATTGCCTTGAAGAAAACTTGCCTTGTTGCAATTTAAGCACTCAGTTGTGGGTTCTTGTCCTTTAAATTCAATATTTTCCACGATTAAGTCGTGGATTTCTATGTTAAATTTCCATAATTCTTAAATGTAGTAAAGAGCAAAGAAATTGAAAAGAACCACGACCGAACCCGGATTCGAACCGGGGATGTCTGGGTTGATAGTCTAGCGCACTCTGAACTAGACTACACAGGCCAACAGTTAACAGCAATCGCCACTTTGAGCAGTTGCAAAATTATTACCGTGGCTAACATTTTGCAAGATGATTGGAAAACACTTACTTAAAGCAAGTCTTTCCAAGTATTATTGTACAACACTTACATTTTGTTTTTTACCCAGTAATTCTACAAAGCAACTTGGAAATTTATTATTTAAGCAAGTGTTTTATAAGCGTGCTTGTAAAAGGCTTGGTTTTTGCAATCTTAATCCAATCACAATTCTTAAATGGCTGATTAGGATCTATATGATAAGTTATTTGTGACTTAAAAATAAAAATCGATTTTCAAAAATTGTTTGCCTAAAACCTCACTTAAAGCTTTCAAAAGTTTGCTTTACTTTTTTTAAAGACCAAAGAACCAAGGCATGCGCCTTATACAAATAAGGTTTGATCTTTGACCTAAAATGAAAGGGATATATTTAATAAGAGGAATTGATTGGAACCACACGTGAAGTATTGATTAGGTGAAACAACCGTGAAAGACAATTTGAATTCCTTTTAACCAATGGTAGTGTTTTGTTATGCCTTAACCTCGGCAAGCATTTTCAGCCCTTAGTTGTTCCTGTCCTTTTATTCCAAATTTTCCAATATTTAGCTGTGGATTTCTAGTTTTTCAATAATTTTTAAATGTAGGTAAGCACAAAGAAAGTGAAAAGAACCATGCCAAAAACCGGATTCAAACCAGGGACCTCTGGGTTGATAGTCTAGCGAACTCTCCACTAGACTACAAAGGCCGACAAAATGATTAGCTGCTTTTATAAGTTGCGGTAACTGTTGTAATTTTTTGTTGGATACAAATGAAATTTTTTTTAATATTTTAAAAAGATGTAAGTTAGAACCAATGGTATTTTTCTAAGCTTTCTTAAAAAGTAACATGCTTACAAAACCAAATTTTAAAATTATGTACTATAAAAAATAGATACAAGAATTTTCTTTCATCACACTAAATATGGCAACAATGTCATAATGCAACAGCTTTAGTCAGTAGCTTAACATCACAAAAGCTTTTACTCAAAGTTTTGCATTACTTTAGGCTTCAAAACACAAAAAAAAAATTGTCGAAGTTGCTGCATACAAAGCTTTTTAGTAAGCTGACACACACTTTTTTAAGAGCTTTCTGAAGACAATTTTGAGACAAAAACCTTAGGAAGCTCAAATAAGCTCTCAATAAGCTTAGTGTACAATAAAAATGTGAGTTTTAGTTGTGATATGTTGCTACTAGATGTCGTTTAAAATTTTTTTATTTAACTTTACTGTTTTTTTAAAAGGTTTAAAAGGTACTTGAAGTTTTATAAAAACATTGGATAAATTTAATTTTCGCGATTTAAAAAAATTCTGTTACTGTACACCACCCAAGAAAACAATGTCATATTTTGTGTCAATCAAGTAGCTGATATACATATGTCTGGTGCCCATGTCGGTAAATGTCCAACTTCTGCATCGAAAGAAGTGCTAGCGAAGGGGGCACTCGTCAGTTTATTGTGTTCGAATATAGTCGCTCGATTTTTAACACTTTATTGGTACTATAGTATTTCAGGTCACTTTCAAGGTACTTGTTGGGTAGGTATGTTTCGGGTACATTATAGTTAAGACTATGGAGGCCAGTTTCAAAACATATCAGCTACTTTATTAACACAATAAATGCTTTTTTTCTCGGGTCCTGTTCGCTGAAGTTCGTCTGCATTCGGCTTAGGCCTTTTCCGCATGGAGCAATTCAAAAGTAATGCAACTACAACGTAACAGCTTAAAAAGTTTCAAAACACATCAATTTTAAACTGAACTGCAACCTACGCTTTCAGATGAGCAACGCAACATTAAACAAAAAAGTAACAACAACACAAACACTTATTTAATGGAAGCTTTGTTAAATAGATATAAAAAATAAATTGAGTATAAAAAAGGATATTTCTCCACTTCCTGCACTTATTTAATATTTATTAACTCATTAATTATTTTCGTAGCACACAACACATATCGCAAACATAACAAATCGCCGATACAAATTGCAGTAAGCCATGTTGCATGGAACTGGTTGCGAATGTGTTGCCAACTTGTTGAGCACAAGTTGCTTCATGTGAAGGTTTCGGTATAAATACATTGGTTAGCAACTTTTGTTGCAGTTGCATTACTTTTCAATTGCTCCATATGAAAAAGGCCTTAATAGTAAAGTTTACGCGCGATCAATTCGCGTTTTTTGTGAGTCGTCAATCAACTGAACTTCTTCGTTACAGATTTTCTTAAGCTATCTAAATAATAACATATACATATGAATTTGTCTTTAATACAAGTAATTAAAAGTGTTTATATGAAGCGTTGCGATAGTCAGCGTTGCCGCTATATAAATAATTACATATACATATTAATATATTAATGTGTCATTAATGCAAGTAGTTATAGGTGTTTGTATGCAGCGCTGCGATAGTCAGCGTTGCCAAAAATGCAAGCGAAGCTTTTTAACCAAATCAAATGCAGGTGAGTGCATTTGTTGAGAACGGATGTAGTTCAGACAAAATTCTATGGAAATTTAAATGGAATCAAAAATAAGAATGTTGCGCAAACAGTTACCAAGAATTGTGGAAACAATTATTGATAGTTGTTTGTGCAAGAGTTATATTATTTTAATCGGTGGTGTAGGGGAATGATCTGCGGTATCTATAACTCTTAATCTCAATGTGGGATTAGTTTTTTTCATAACCCTCGCAGTTTTTCGTTAGTACTCGTAGCTTTCAAAAATAAAATTAAGTCTGATTCTCTGGACTTCTGTGCCTGAGTAGTTTGGTACGGACACAAATTGTTTCTCGAGCCATTAACTTGCAGAACAAATAACTGTCAATAAAACAGAGTACAAAATTTGCCCTTCCTTGTGAAAAGTTGGAATTTCTTTATTAAAAAATTTATATTGGAAAAAATTTGCCATCTTTTTATTTCGTCGTCCGGGGTCATTCAATTTTTCGATTGGGACACATTGTGGCAAAAATTTTTTGCAGTAGATATAAAAAGATATCTCACAAAGGAACCAACAATACATTTCTATAGGGGATAAACGGGGAAAACACTTTCGTTTTTTTTTTCATTTCCATTTAGCCAAATTTTTTAAAAAATGGACATTTTCAATTGAATTATTAATTTAGCACAAATATTATTGAAAGCCTTAATTTAATTTTTTCTGACTACTTGAGCTTTGATTCAATACATAAAAATATAAATCATCGTAAAACAAGAAAACATAGGTTTGAATTTGGCACAAAATTTTACTATAATTTTTTATTAAATTTTTTCAATTAAATTTTAAAAATCGATAAAAAAAATTTATATTTCTTTAATAGGTATATGATGTAAAAAATATTTTACAAACATCTTTAAAAATTTGGTTTTGGTCAAACAGAAATAATTGTCTTAGTTTAGTTTTTGAGGTATATGGAATATAAAAACAATATCATTTCTTATATTTTTCTTTTATTTTGTTTGAGTTTATTTATGCAAAAAAAAAATTGTACATGTAAAAATATTTCTAAAGCTTTTGGGATTCAAACATGTAGCACGGTAAGGCGATTAGTATAAGAAAGATGATTAAAACTATTTTTGGAACTTTTGTGGTCGTTTTCCATGCAAATAAAAATACATTTTTGGCTATATGAAGGTAAAAAGTGCAGCAATGATCACAAAATTTTATTGAAAATTTTAATTTATGATAACTTAAAATCTTCCAAAATTTGAGCTTGACAAAAATGGACGTGGCATACTTAACTGTATATAACAAATAACTTTTGCTAAAATTTTTGATCAGATTATCAAAAATAAGTTATATGAGCAAGTTCATGCGTCTATTAGTAATGTACAACATGGTTTCCTACCCGGTAGATTCACTTGCACGAATTTGACATTAATCTCTAAAAACATAGTTGATGCTATGGTTGATCGCTGTCAACTTGATGTGGTCTACACGGATTTTACAAAGGCTTTCGACAAAGTTGTTCATTCCATTTTACTGTTTAAATTAAAAAAATATGGGCTTTCAGACATACTTTTGAAATTTTTCAAAAGTTTTCTATCTAATCGTAAACTCCTAGTTAAAATTGATTCAACGGTTTCTGAAATTGAAATTACAGCTTCTTCGGGTATTCCGCAAGGAACACACTGTGGTCCATTATTGTTTTTAATTTTTATAAACGATCTGCCGAGTTTATTCCAGGTTTCTCAATGTTTGTTGTTTGCCGATGACGTAAAACTATTTAAAAAGATTTCTACTACTTCTGATTGTGTGCTGTTTCTGAGTGACTTAAATATTTTTAGTGAATGGTGCTCAAAAAATAATTTGAACTTGAACGTTAACAAATGCTGTGTAGTTTCTTACACGAAGTGTATTGAGACAATTGCTTTTGACTATTCAATTCATAATTGTAGTCTTGTCCGTAAACATGAAAATAAAGATTTAGGTGTCATTTTCGATGCTAATTTTAGTTTTAAAATTCACTACCAATATGTGGTTTCTAAATCCTATGCTATGCTAGGTTTCATAAAAAGAAATTCGCAGAGTTTTAAAGACCCAATGACCATTAAAGCTCTGTATGTGTCTTTAGTTCGTAGTACACTTGATTACTGTGCAATTATTTGGGATCCATATTACGCGGAACATTCTAATCGTATTGAAAAAATTCAGAAACATTTTACAAAATATGCACTTAATAAAATGCATTGGCCTAATGGTCTCCCATCTTATGAGGCTAGACGTAAATTTCTTGGGTTGCAGTCTTTAAATGATAGACGTTCATATTTTGCATTACTATTTGTTCATAATGTTTTATCTGGTAAAATTAACTGTCAAAGTATTTGTAGTCTATTCGTTTTCCATCTTCCAACAAGAACTTTAACAAATCATCGGTTATTTGATGATAGAGTTCATAGAACTAACTATGCTTTAAACGAACCTATTGCCAGATGCATACGTTTATGTAATAATTTTTCACCATTTCTCAATTTTAATCTTAGTCTTAATGAATTTCGTTTAAAATTATTTATACTATTTAATTAAGTTTAATTTTATTAATGAAATGATTAATTTAGCACGTAGTCTGTACTAGTCTGTAAGATTCTAAATCTGTAGACCGTATATAAATAAATAAAAAAATAAAAAATAACATACATTAAAAAAGAATAATGCATACTTAACTGTAGCTGGGAAAAAAGTGATGCGATGATAACCAAATTTTATTAAAAATTGTAATATATTATAACTTCAAATCATTTTCTTAATAAGGTATTTTATAAAACGTGTAAATTTTTCACACAAACAGTTTTAATCGGTTAGAAAAAACGTTAATTTGCTAAAAAAACTTTGCTAGGAATCTTAAGATTCCAACAAAAACTAGAAATAAAAAATTCTATTCAAAAACATCCACACAACCGTTCCATTCTAAATATACTTTCACTTGGATTCAGAGGATGGCTATCCTTCAACGGCTTTAAAAATAAAATCTTTCACAGTGCGCTTCTTTAGAGCTATAAGACTTTACATTTTTTTACAGCTTATTTCAGAAAGATATCAACGTTTTTGCTTTCATGTCCTTCAAGTACTATAAAAATAATTAAATTCTTGTTCATCGATTAACAGGCAATACAATTAAACATTGCTGCTAGAAAGTTCTGTTTGCCTGCTAGCGCATCCGTAAGCAACGCTATTTAGAGCAAAGCGCAGAAAGTAGGACTCTGTTGTCTTGCAAACAAAAGCTTAAGGATATTTCAAGCGCTTTCTTTGTGTATTAGTGTGCACGAGCGAGTGGGTTGAGCGTGTGTTTGTGTTTGCTTAAACTTTGCATGCATTGCTTTTGCTAGCAGATTGTTTGATAATTTGCATGAATACTGTGTAAATATATCCTGCAGGACCAGCAAAATAGCAGCATTGTCGCTGCTTGATAAGCTTGTGTATCTTAATTACATGCATTGAATTATTTATCATCGTTATTTATTGCAAGAATTGTTATTCTTGTCAAATTTATGTGTGTAGTTTTCTTTAATTTAATTGGCCATTTTAGCACGTTTGTCAACCGGAAGGACCTGCAGCAATGTAATGGCGTTCAAAATAAATTCATTAATTGTTCTTCTCAATTGGTATTTATAGACATTGTTTTTGAAGTTGTGTTTATTATTGTTGTTGTATTTGTTACTGTAATTAGCTCAAGCATAAATTGTCACCTTCTTATTGTTGTTATTGTTGCTTTAATTAGTATTAGTGCGTGATTTTTAAAGTCTAATTTATGCATTGCTTCTGAACATTCGTTTCCTTTCGTACAACAATGTTTTATATTTCTATATGTATATCGTCCGACACACACTTAAAACAGAATGTGTGTGTGCTCAAATTGATTTAATTTTAATGAGGTAGTTAATTGTTCATATTGTTTGTGTGTGTGTGTGTGTGTGTGTGTGTGTGTGTGTGTGTGTGTGTGTGTGTGTGCATGTGTGTGCGTTGTTGGCTTGACTGTGATTTTGTTGTTTTAATGTTGCTGCTATTTTAACTTAATTTGTTTCATTTGCTGCTTCAAAAATGATTTGCAAAGCTTGTTCAAGCCACACTGTATCAATAACAGCCACAATCAGGTTGTTTTCATGTTTGCACTCAACACAAGCCTGCGTGCATTTATTTGTGTGTGTGTGTGTGTGTGTGCATTTTTAAGTGCATGCATTTAATTCAACTGTCAAATTTAATCATAAACATTACGTTTCAAAAGCTTGCAATTTTTAATTTTATTGATCAAAGCTTTCTATCAAAGCAGTCGTTTGGTTTTCAACTGATTGTCAGCGGTTTTCGTTATTTGATTGGTTTTTTATTCATCATTTTGCTTTAATAGTTTCATTGAAGTTGATTTTGGTGAAGGATTTTCACACATTGAAAACTTAATCCGACCAGTTTTGTTTAGCGATTAAGTCTTAGAAATATTATATCAGAAATAGTTTTTCTTTCGTGTAGCTTTTATTCTACAAATACGTAGCTTCTGTGAAACAGGGTTATTGTCCTCTAATTGTTCAATAAGTGTTAATAAAGATTTGGTTCCAGCTACTTGAATCAAGTAATTTATTATGAATTCAAGAAATCGTAAATAATAGTGAATATAAGAAAAAAAAACAAACAGGTGCATCGTTGGACACACAAGAGAAGCGAAGCTTTTCCGCAGTTTCATAAATTTTTTTTTTAAAGATCAAAGCACCAAGGCATGCGCCTTATACAAACAAGGTCTGGTTTTGACCTGAAAAGAAAGGGAAAGATTATTTAGAGGAATTGATTGGATACATACGTGAAATATTCATTGATTAGGCGAAACAACCATGAAATTCAATTTGAATTGCTTTTAACCGAGGCTAGTGTTATGCCTTAACCTCGGCAAGCATTTCCAACTCTTAGTTGTGTTCCTGTCCCTTAATTCAACATTTTCCTCAATTTACTTGTGGATTTTTAGTTTTCCATAATTCTTAAATGTAGGAAAGAACAAAGAAAGTGAAAATAACCATGTCCAAACCCGAATTCGAACCAGGGACCTCTGGGTTGATAGTCTAGCGCACTCTCCACTAGACGACAAATTAATTTAATAATATAATGGGTTCTTTTTTAATAAAATAATTCTAAATAAGACTGTTTAAAATAACACAAAGTTCATTAAAAAAACACACGTTTATATTTACACCGGTAAATTGTATTACATTTCTTTATTATTTTATTTTAGTAAGAAAAAAATTTGTTCGGCAAAAATGCTTAAAATAATCCTTTGTTTATGTTATGCTGATTATACAAATATTTCGACTCTAGCGATAGCCAGCCGTGAGCTGGAGTGGTTTTTGAATAATCTCTAACAATTGAGTTGCTGGTAAAGATATTGGCTAGTTTAATATTTGTAAGAAAATTAATTGTCAGAAATTATAGGCGGGATACAGCTCGTTCAATCTGCTTCAAAAAATTGTAAATGTGTAAAGAGCTTTTTCCGTGCTGTAATTTCTGGCAGTTAATTTTTTACAACTACTACACGAGTTACAAAAAACACTCGATTTTCGGAGGTTATTTCAAACCATTCTAGCTCACGGATGGCTATCGCTAGAGTCAAAATATTTTCAGAATCATCATAACATAAACCAAGAATTATCTTGAGCAACTGTGCCGAACAATGTTTTTTCGTGAGGCGCTTTAATATTCATATTGAATTATTTCTGTATATTTTTTTCAATTATAATTATGGAATTTCATTAATTTATTATGGTTTGAAGATAGCTGAAATAGCAAACGTTTATTAGATATGTAATGTCATCAGTTTATCTAGAAAATACTGTACCTAATCGTGTTGTACAAATATTTGGAAAGGTTATCATTCGTAAAATAAATTTACCAAAAAGGAAGTTCCACTGAAATAACTTTTTCGTTTTCTATAGATGAAAAAAAAAAATAAATATATAAAACTACACATACGTAATATATATAACAAGCATTTTAGATACCTTGCCGATGAAATTTTTTTGTCTGTTACTTAGAAAACGCCTTTGTCAATGCACTTGTGGTGAACTGTTAATTTTTCCTTCGCACTATGAATAAAAAAAAAGTGTAACAACAACACAAATGCATTCACATCAACAACAAAACAAAACACCTACTTAATGATGCTGATGATAGCGTCCAGTAAACAGGGTTGCAATTTTGGTAAAATAGTACCATTTTTGGTATAAAATTTTTGACTTGGTAAAATGGTTAATTCTTTATCCTTTTGGTAATTTTTTTGTTGTACAAGCAAATTTTTTTTAAAAAGTTCAAGACTTTGAATAAATACAATATTTGCTACCAATATTTGTTTTTCCATAACAGTTTTTTTACGGTTCATTAGTCAAGAATATTTGAAACGCATTTTGTATTTCAATATAAAACAAGAAATTTGCGAACTTTTTTTATTTTACGTTTGTAAAAGAGGATCATTTTTCAATCGCTTATACTGCAATAAATGACGAAGATAAAAAAATTTGTCCTTAATAAGAAATGTGCGCCTTATTCTTAGCTCATCGAGTTGTTGTTGTTGCCTTCTTCAAAAACTTACTTGATCTAATGGTCGTAATTAAATTCATGTAAATTTAAATAGATCACAATTTATTAACTTTCTATGGTAGAGCCCGGCCAAATAAATTTAACTAATGTCAAATTAATTAAATAATCTAAAAATAATTGATCGATTTTCGGTCAAGGTCATGAATAATTGAACATTTGGTTGTGCAAATAGCTACCTTTCAGTTAAAAACATTAGCTTCTAGCGAAGAAAAATCGTTTCAATTTTATGGTGCATTTCGACGGACTCGTCGAACTGCAATGAATATCGAAATAAATAAGAAGAAACTAAAACAGATGACAACCTTGGTAGATTTGACGGCCTTGATCTATAAATAGCTTACTGCTTTAAAGTCATATGATTGCCATAAATGGCCGAAGAGAACATAATAATTCTTACGAATTTGTTCGAACAAGTGTGGAATATTCATATAAGACGTAAACACTGGGTTGATTACTCAAGACTACTGAAGAGGAAATGTAGCGATTTCCGAAACAGGCTGTATAGTCAGCTGTGTGATTGACTCTATACAGAGTTGTTGTTGTTGTTGCGTTCTTCAAAAACTTACTTGATCTAAAGCTCGCAATTAAATTCATGTAAAAGTAAATTATTACGAAAAAATAAAAGTTGACCTTAAGATTCTTGCAGAGACGACATAAAAACCTATCAATTTTAACTTCAAGTACTACATTGTCAAAATCGGAAATTTCTGTATTACCCATGATCTCAAAATTTTTTCTTTAAAAGATGGTGATACTGAAAATGTTGTAGAAGCTTCTAGGCTTTTTAACCTTGAAGTTAGCATTAATTTTGATGTAATAGATTTTTGGAATAACGTTTGATATTAAAAAAAAAAAAAATCGCATGGAAGAAAGGTTAAGGATTTAACAGATTTTGTTTTTAATTTGGTGTCGCTGCTTCACAGCTCGGCTGCAGCAGACATAAAGTTTTCTTAATTTGCATTTATTAACACGAAGCTTCGAAACATACATTTTAGAACTATTAACAGCATTATGCTATCCAAAAAACTTTGAGAAGCTTATAAATCAGCCTCATTATATGTGGTTGAAAGAGAAACGATTTTTAGATTAAACTTTTATTTTAATTAATTTATTTTAAATTTATAATATAATTTAATCTACTTTATAATATTTAATAAGTTCCTATTTATTTTAAATACAAAGAAGCAATTTCTTTTGAACTATTTAAAAAAAAAATTGAATTAATGAATTTTTGTTCGGTTTGAATGGCAAAGTCATACATTTTAACTCTTTCAGCGGAAAAGATTCAAGAACAATTTTACCCCCTTATGTAGCAGAGAATTTTTTTTTTTTTTTAAATTAAATGTTTTTATTTTAATAAAAAATGATCAAAACTTAAAAAAAATTCAGAAAAAATTCTCATATGATTTATATATTTGTTAAAAATAATATTTTATAGTGGTTCAATTTATGGACCACAGCCACTTGAACTACTTTTATGGTAATCTTGGAAGCATGTTTTATTCTTTGATAAACACAACGGTACATTGCATGTTCCGCAAATCCAGTCTGTTCGTATTTGTTTTTTCATTGTGCTGCACAATGCACATCGTCTGCGTGTACTGCGTTGTGGTTGATGGGCAGCTTGGGCTGTTCTGATACTTTCTGAAACGAAAGGTTTGGATTTTTTTATTGAGGCTACTGGTATTTGTGTAGATATGCTCTGCCGTTTCTTGTTTTGGTTTACAATTGTTTCTGCAAGCAGCCCTTCAATTATTTCAAGCCGGAAGATTTTGTGTTCGACTGATGACTCCAATGCCAATTTATACAGTATATATGAATTTACCACACAAACATCTAAAAAATAAAAAAAAATGCGATGCCACCATTTTCGGCTTTTTCGGTCACATTTGTATGATGATAGCCTTTGATCAAATTTATCCACAAAATTCATGTTTCTGTTGTAGTCTTCGACTATTTGAGGAGCCGAAATATTAGACATTGCTCCATCTTTATTCTTTCTTTGCAAGAAAACTGTTTGTTCTGCATCATGATAATTTGATAATAAATGAACACATCTTTTGTCCTTCCATTTGATGGCGCATAGGTCTTTGTTACTGTACCAGTCATATTCTCCGCGTTGGAGTTTCTTGTCACTTTTGAACTTTGGCAAAAACTTACGACTTATATTGACAGTACCACAAGCATAGATTTGACTTTTTTTCAAGGTCTGCATCAAGGGTACACTGGTGAAAAAATTATCAAAGAAGCAAATATGAATTTTTCCCAAAAGTTCAGCAGTAAGGTTTTTAACAATTTTCTCTCCAAGATTTGTGGTGATTACTCCATCATCTGTTTTACCAGTATATATATCAAATTTCCAACAGTACCCATTTTTATCTGCTAAAACCCATACTTTATATCCTCTTTTGATGGGTTTTTTTGGCATATATTGCTTCGGAGTACTTCGCCCTTTGAATTTGATCATTGATTCATCGATAGCAATTTCCATTGATGGATTCAAGCACTTTTTAAAATTTTCAGCTAAGGCAGTCAAAAGGGTACGAATTTTATAAAGTTTATCAAACGATACGTCTCCTCTTTTTGGCATTATTGAATTATCGTTGATATGAATATTTGATAGTAAAAACCCGAACCGCTTCAAACTCATAATTCGAGGAATAAAAGTATCTTGTAACATTGGGTTACTTGACCAGTAATCCTTGTAGGATGGATATTTTTTGATTCCCATTAGTAAATTTATTGCCAGAAATGCACGCATTTCTTTAGCATCAGTAGCAATGTAATATCTACCACTTGATATACGTTGTTGCTCGCAGTAAAGATTTGTTTGGAATACTAAGTGATCTACAATGTCTTCTGTCAACAACAGATTAAAAAAATTCAAGGGTGTTTTGTCTGCAACTGACCGAACATGGTCAGTCAAACCTGTGTCACTGGTAAACTGTGAAGCTGGAACAGTTTTTGTAACTTTATCCCACTTAGGTGAACCTACGATCGCATTTTCACAATTATTATCTCTATTCGAATATAATAATGTGGAAAGTGGCATGTCGTCATCAGCATCAAATCCATCATATACGATATTAGGTGAATGTAGACCATCTTCAATTTCACTTCCATTTGATTCAGAATCACTGGGAATTTCTGCGCATTCAACAGTGAGATCATTCATGTCTTCCAGAAGTTCACATATTTCTGCATCATTTAGGTGTTTATGTGGCTGATTCATATTTCCTTTACAAATAATAAGCAAAAAAATTTCCAATGAAAAAAATACCTTACGTCGTGATGGTTCAATATAAGTACCACAACAAAATACACTACCAGCAATAATTATGTTGTAATATTATTTCCAAAACATGAAATTACTTACCTTAGCAATATATCTGTCCAGAAAACATCAATTTTTATAATTATTTTACAGAAAACAATTTTTTCTTAACTTTTTTCAATAACCATCCACTGCGTTGCACAAAAGTTGCTTCACTGACCATAAAATGGACATAAAATACGCAATTTGCACAAAACGAAAATTTCTCTGAGAACATTATTGCTTTATTGTCCCGTTATGAAGAGCGGTTCAATTTTTAAACCTTTGAGACTTAAGTGATAACGTAAAACATATGTGGTACGAAAAATGTACCACCGTCGCGAAAAATATGGAAAATATATGATACAAAAATTAAACCAATGCCGCCGAAAGAGTTAAGTTGATACAGTCGAGCTTCTCTATAGTGAACTTTTATACAATACAGTTCTCCTTACTATGAATTGATTTAAAAACACAGCTTCTTCGTTCTACTTTAATAGTATTTAGATCACCTTATAATTATTATCCATACAGTGAATCTTTCTCTACCATGAACAAAGTTTGCAGCAGCAAATTGAACTCTCATGCGTTTTTGTCCCCATTGGGGGATGCCCAAAAGTTGAAAATAACTACAGATAAATAAAAAGAAGAAAGTACCATCACTAGCAATTTTGTCAGCAGTTGACTGTGTTCAGTGAACGAAGTTCTAGAAAGTTGTGGACTTCAGACTATCCCAGGCATTTATTTTACAATTTATGTGCATACTTATGTTCATATTATAATCCTATTGCGAAATAACTACGGTGACGAATTGGCAGATGCTACACTCAGAAAATAGCACCTCTCTTTTTGTGATAAAAAATTTCTATATTTTCGATAATAGCAATTTTCTCTACTTCAAATAAAATTTTTTTCAGTTAGAATAAATTTTCATATATTCGAAGAAATATTTCTTTACTTGTGGGAAATGAAAATATTTCATGTCTCTAGTATTTTTCACGCACTAAAAAATTGTCATTTTTAGAGAAAAATGTATAGAATATGAAAAATTTTCTCTATTGTAGATAAACAATTCACTATTTCATATATTTTCTTCAATAAAAACAAATTCTTTCTCAAAAATAAAAAGTCTTCGTCTCTTAAAACGATATATATATTAGGGCGGGTCAATTTGTATGGACGAATTTTTTGGTAGTCTGGCTCAGCGAAATTCGTAAAATACATGTAATTTCAAGACTTTTTCTCCACTACAGCATATACAAATTCTGAAAAAAAGCTGTGCGGACTTTCGTAAATAGATTTTGTTCTCAATTATAAAATATGAATGTATGAATGAATGTATGTGTATGAATCTATTTACGAAAGTCCGCACAGCTTTTTTTCAGAATTTGTATATGCTGTAGTGGAGAAAAAGTATTGAAATTACATGTATTTTACGAATTTCGCTGAGCCAGAATTTGACCCGCCCTAATATATATATATATATATATATATAATTCCATTTTAATTTTCTTGTATTGAATTAGGTACAAAAACAAAAAAATACAAAGCGTGAGAGCGATTGAATGAAGTGAAAAGCACGTGTTGCATATTCTTCATAAAGGGTCCGCCAAATAACTTTTTTTTTTTTGAAAATTCTATAAAAAAAACTACTGGATATTTTCTCAAATTTCTTTTTTTATTTGAAAGTACAATCCTTCCGGTTAATAATAAAAAATAATTTCATTCAAATGGCTGCCTCAGCTGGCCATGCAGTAGCCTATACGATCGGTCCAATTTTTAAGCACATTATCGATTGTGTGCAGCTGTATTTCACCAATGCACAGTGGCGGAAAAGGCTCATTTAGCGGCGTTTAATTAATAGCGATTAGGGAAAAATTTTGTTTGTTTGTGTAATGCTTTTTTTTAGTTGAAAACAGATTAAGCTACAATGCTAAGCAAAAAAAAATTTTTTTAAAAATATATTTATATTTTTTTTTTTGTGAAACTTGCAACTTTTTTCATATTTTATACTTTTTTTATTTTATTCAGGAAAACATCGTAAAGTTAAAATATTTATTGTTTCACATTCCTTTGGGCTAAAAATATTTTAAACTTTAATATTAAAAACTTTTTTTTGTTTTATTTATTTATTTTGTTTTTATTTTTTTTCTGTTGAAATAACTATTTTTGGCCATATACAGTCTTCATATATTTAAGTTGTTTTCATAACAAAAATTTTATTATAATTAAAAAAAAAACAAATGTAGTAATAATAATAGTAATAAAAGTGTTTTATTCCGTTTCGGAACTGCTAGATGAATCTAAGGTGCAAATGAAAAACTATTCAGAGTCGGAGCTTTCAGAATTAAGGTCGCCAGTTATATCATTCATATTTAAAAGAAGCTGCTTGACCCCAGCATCTATTTCGATGTGTTTTTTCGAGTATTTCGAGGTGCTTTTAGATTTAGATGTAATAAAAGGATCCGACGAAACCAATAGAGCGTGCAGTAAGTCTTCCACTGTGTGCAATCTCGTGTCTTTTCGCGTGTGGTTCAGCCTATAAGTGCGAAAATCTTTATTTCTTGCCTCAAGTGCCTCTTCTGACATCATTCCTATTGGTAGCGAAACTTTGTCAATAATATCTGCTCCATGTATTAATATTTTATGAACAGATTGAGGCATATAAAACCAAGGGTATTCGGAAACAAATATTTTTGCTGTTTCCCAGGCATATATGCGAAAAGCCTCTACGTTAACTGCATACCCACATGCCATTGTACGCAATATTATACCAAACCTTTTCATAAGTTCCATTTTTACTCCAGTTACTATAGAGGCCATGGTTGGCTGCTCGAAAAACATTCTTGCTGTATTCCCAGTGTTTGTATTCCCCGAACCCGTCGTTGGAATGTCCACTAAAATACCCAATTCTTTTCTTAGTTCAAGTTGAATTTTTCTTTTGGTTTGTTCAGCAATTTCTTTATTTTCTCCACGTATTTGCCAAGTTTTTATAGGTATTCTGTAGGCGATATGAATTATACACTCGAAGCACCGTATCCAAGCATGAAGTGTCGACAATCCATATTCGTACAAGTGGTTTTGTGGCTGCCTCAGTTGAACCAAATTTAGATTGTTCATCAATTTTGGTGTCGCACCACAAATTCCACAAGCCAGTGATGATGACTCCGCTATGGTATTAAACACTTTTCCATCGATCATGGTCAAATGAAATTCGTGTGTTACTTCAAAAGAACTTAATTTTGTCGGCAGAATTTGTGCAATTTGTCTTTTTACATTTTCTATCTCAGCCCTTACTAAATCCGCTGACTCTTTTTCAAAAATTATTTTAATGGGTCTGCAGAACCGAGTTGAAGAAGGCCTGTTATTTTGCCATAGTATTGCGGGTCCTTTTTTAATTTGTAAAGGAACAATACATACAGCAAATAAATGCTCATCAATTGTTCCAGTATCAGAAACACTGAAACGTTGACGGTAAGTAGAGTGCCCACTGCTACCGTCACAGCCCCATTTAAATATTGCTTTTATGCAATCGTTATTATTGCCTACAGTCATGAGATCCTCAAAAGCTGTTGAAAAGCCTTGCATTATACGTGCAATAGTATGGTCTACGAGACTTTGCAAGCCAACTTCAGCTGAACGTTCAGTTACGTGTATGTCACTGGGGTAACACTCCCTTTTAGTTTTAGCCAAAATATCGTAGCTTGGATAAATATTGGCGTTTCGTTTTTTGGCACCAGATTGCATATCTCTGTATGACATTTTTGAGTATCCACCATCAATATAAAGAGCTAAAGCTTCCTCAGGTGTATACGGAATATTGGTTTTTGCTTCAGAGTCTACAGATTTAAGCATTTTTGGAGCTATTTCAGATTCTGAACGTAACTTTGAAACAACCTGTGAAGCGCTTCTTTTTCCAGCCTTGTAAAGACTCACGCTCGTTGCTACCATTAACTCTTCGTTCGGTGTTTCATTGACAATTGATGCAATTTTTTTTATTTGAGTCTTCCTTGTGCACTCTGAAAAAGGTTTCTCATTACGTTGGGCAACGGCTGGATTAGGGAAAATAATGTCTTCATCCAACCAGATCTTATTTCGCTTTTCGAACACTGCCAAAACTCTATGACTTTCTTTCCACTTTTGTACAATTTGGCTCATAAAATTTCTTAATTGTTTTTGAATTTGTCGGTATTGCTCTTCGCTATATTTCGAGCGATCAATGATATTAGCGAATACATGATTTTCAACCATTAAAAATTTGTTTGTTGGTACTGGTTCACCATGCCATATTAAAAAAAGAGTGCGTTTAGATTCTGCCATTGTAACTAAAAACCGAAAAAAATAAAAAGTTTGCAAAAACTAGCAGCCTATATATAAAGTTGACATAGATAACAACCAATTTAAACAAATTAAGCAAACAGTGAACCCAATCCAGTCCAATCCACCTTACTTTTATTCCACACAAAATTGGATTTCATATCTAAAAACACTTTCACAAAGGACATTTTATTTTTCAACTGTTAAGCACTAAAACATTCAATCACAGATCACAAACAGATTTTTTTTATTTAATACATACCTTTTAATTAAAGTAAAATCGCAAATCTTATTAACAAATTAAATATTTAATTTTTTCCTCTCAACAAAATTGCACTTGAAACAAGCTCAAAAACATGTGTTAACTTTGCTGAAAAATGTGTCAAGTTTGAATGCTCACAGCTGTACGAATATTGGGAAAAAAACAAAAAAGAAAACGCAAAAAAATCCGCTGTGGTTTAAGTTTTCAAAAAAAATAATAAAGTTAGCTATATTATGACTTTTAACATTTCGCTGAAGCGCCGCTAGATGGGGTATTCCGGCCACTGTGCAATGGCTTCATTTTCACACACTAGATCTATTTTCTCGGAGAAGGTCACATATATATTTTTGCTCGATATTTGAAAAAAATTGCGGATATGTTTTTCGATGTATTTTTTTGAAGTGAAAACTTCTTTAGGCGCGTTGAACGATTTTGGTAGAGGGTAAATCTTTGGTTTGCGTCATTGTCTTTTTCCGAGTAACTCTCGTCATCAATACAGACAGCAAAGATAACAAGATAGGAAACTTAGAAAACATAAGCAAGCAACCATCAATAAGTTCCATCGTCCTTTCCTTCCCATTCCCAAGGCACTAGATCAGATCAAATCTCAGTAAAACAACGTTAGTTCAACTTTATATCAATTTGTCATCAGAGTCTGGATACAGCTGTTTTAAGAACAATAACAAAAGAAAACAACAATACCAAAATGCCCATTGAGCGGTGAAACGTCAAAATAGGAAAATGAATAGTTATTTAGATTTGCCAACTATGTTCGTTTTGATAAAAAATGCTTGAAACTTGGCAGCATTTTAAGATCAGAAATAAAGCTAGAAATCGAGATGGTTTTAATTTTTGTTTTGTGAATAAAATAGAGCCGCGCTCTAGATCAACGACTACGAGAATGCAGCTATTGAATGTACTGTTTTTTTCAATGCATTTGTAGAGCTAGCTGTAGGCTAAAATAAAATAAATTTAAAATTTTTGATATTTGCTTTTTGTTTGACTGGCCGTGAAGTATCTTTTAATGCCTCCACTTCAGATCTTGCTACCAGGCAAACAAAAAACATGGCAAGCAAAGTGCTGTTTATTTTCCGCCGCCAATTCGGTTTATCCCCTCTAACGTTGCGCAACCAATGTGATACTGGTCTTCTCTGTTCATCGTTGTAGTAGATTTGCTTGGTAATTGTTGTTGTAAATATATTTTAGTTCTGCTACTGATCTACATATACATTGACAAAAAAACAGTAAATATCCTACATAGTTTCTTTATGAAAGAACGATAATGATTAATACCTAATAATTATTTTATCATGAGTGGGACTGCATCGTCCAAAATTTTTTGTTTCTTATTTCAGCTACCATACGCCTATAGTATCTTTTTTAAAAAAAATGCAATGACTAATTTCTAAAAATAATGTAAAAGAAATTCAATGAAATGTATGTAAATACAAATTTTATGTATGTGTATATTATTATGTATTTTAAGTGTATATTAATTATTTCAATAAGTTTAATTTATATTTTTGTTTATGCTTTACTTTGTTTTTTATATTAAAACCCATAACTTAAAATATAATGAAGTGCTAAAAGATACGGATGAACCGAATCGGGGGCAGAAAATAAACTGCACTTGACTTGCTATGTTTTCTGTTTTCCTTGTAGCTTGATCTCAAATGCAGGCTTAAAGAGACTTCAAGACCCATCAAACAAAATATCATACATAAAAAAGTAAATTTATTTTATTATAGCTACAGCTCTACACGGAACGGAAAATGTACATAAAATTAGTGATTAGGCGCGTTGTTTAAATGAAAATATTTGTTCTTTTTGAACCAACGCAGACGTTCGTTAAAATTTAATGAACTGTATTCATGAATGAAAAATATCATTAAAATTATATGAATAAAATCATTAAAATAAATGAAAAAATCATTAAACTTTATGAATATTTTCGTTAAAATTTAATGAAGAATTTCTTTAATTTAATGAAAAAGTTAAAAAAATGTAATGAATAATTTATTAAAATAAATGAAAAGGTCATAAAATTAGTGAAGAAGTTCATTCAAATTTTTTTAAAATTTTAATGAAAATTTGAGTAAATTTTTTATTTATGAAATTGTTGAAAGAAATGGTGGAATATTTTTTACACACGCTACCTAACAAATTTAAATGAAAATTTATTGTTTTAATATCCAAAAGTATATATTTCATTCATTTTAATTATTTTATTAATATCTTTACAGTCTTCAGTAAAAATGGTAAATAATAAGTCTTATTTTATTACATAAAATGAAAATAAAATATTAAATAAAGAAAGAAAAGAAAACTGAAATTCCTTTTTGTTGTTGATTGCTGCAAACATTTGCCAATAGTTAATAAGACTCTAAATCAGAATGCTTTCTTTTAAGATGTCTTTTATAAATATTAACACCACCAAACAATTGTGCACAAAATTGACAGCGCAACGTGTCCTTTTTAGAAATAAAATTCAGTTTTTTTATATGTCCTACAAAGAAATCTATTTTTTTGTATTCTGCACAAAGCACAAAACATTTTTTATTATTTACGTTAATATTTTAATCACTGGTAAATACACTTTTATTAATCTTTAATTTACTCCTAAGCACTTTTAACTTATTACTTTTCACAAACACAATGAAGTACAACAATTTGTGTCATTCATTACCCATCGCTACAATAAAGCAATGTTCTGTTAGATGACGAGATTGTTTGGCAATTTTAATGAAGAGTGTTCATCAACTTATTCATAAATTCATATTTCAGAGTTGCTATGAAGAAATATTTATGAATTGCTTTCATTAAAATTTGTGAACTCGTTCATAAACTTTAATGAAAATTTTCGTTAAGTTAACGAAAAAACCATTAAAAATAATGAATTTATTCATAAAATGGTCAAGAAAAATTTATTGAACAGCTTTCATAAAAAGTTTATGAATTATATTTTTCCGTGTACATATACATTGAAAGAAAAAATTAAATATCCTTTTTGAGGATTATTTTTCATTCAATAGTGCTCCCTGCATTTTATTTTTATATCAACAATATTGAATTTAAATGTAATAATATAGTTTGGTGTAATTATAAAATAAAAATGCTATCTGAATAAAAAAGTTTTGAAAGACATAATCAAAGGTTGAGGGGGTAAAAATATAAAATTTTTTTCAAGCAGGACAAAATCTTCCAGGGAATACTAATATTTTATATATATGTTTTCGCTTCGATCGTAAAGCAGTAAAGCGGTCCGTGGCAGGACAAGGTCTTTCAGGGAATACTAATATATTATATATATGTTTTCTCTTCGATCGGCAGTCCCCTCACTGCTATACTTTTTTATTTACCTGCTACAGTTTTCAAATATTTCTCTTTTAACAGTAAAAATAAAAATATTTAAAAAGTCATCAAAATTTATTTGTTATAGTAAAAAAAAAAGCAATTTTGGCAAGTGCAAATTATATATTTTCATTATTTTTTAAATTCAATTACATTCTTATAAAAACAAAAAAAGTGGAGCGCTTACAAGACAAGTAGTGAAAATAACAAATATTCTGAAATTATTTTATTCAAATAGTTGTGATCTTAATATCGTTATGTGTCTAAACTAGAGAAAATGTCTGAACTATTTTTACTCGTTTCTCTTATTTGCAAGAAATATTTTTAATATTAGGGCAGTTCACGATCTTGTTGCATCGTTGCAAATGCAAAATAAACAGCTTTTACAAAAACAAAAAGCATATGTAGCAAAAGCTTTTCAATGCTTTTTGTTTTTGTAAAAGCTGTTTATTTTGCATTTGCAACGATGCAACAAGATCGTGAACTGCCCTATTATATTTTCTTGTTGTAAGAGACACAAGCAGAATGCAACATCAATTCTTAGAAAACAGTATCGGAAAAAAATTCGTTATTGATATTTCACTCAAGCAAATAACAAAAGGAAACGTTAAAAGCTTTGCTTTTAAAATACTATACGTAGCTATTTTTTTAATTTAAAGCTAAAACTGCTTAATTCTGTTGAATTAAAATTGATGTAACATTTTCTTGAATCAAGCAAGTCGAAGGTGCTTGTTATGAGTGTCTGCCTGAATTGGTGTTTGTGTGTTGTTGTTTGTTGTCTGTTTTTCTATTTTAACAAATAAATCAATGAAATTCTTTATTATTTAAACAATACCAACTGAATTACAATAAGACAATTCACACAAGGACTCCCAAGTGCACACACATATACACTTAAAAACATACTTGTGCAAAGCATTGAAGAAGCTTTAATTGAAATCAACGCCGTGAAACAATCCTTCACTAGGGCACATCGTCGTTTGGCCTCCGGCAGAGCAGCCTTCTACAAGGATCTCTCTTCGAGCTTTCATCGAGGTCTTTCAAATTGTTTTGTCTTCGATTTGTCAAGAAGTGTTGCTGTATTTGTTGTTATTCATCATTGTCATCATTTGCTGCATCCCAACAAACAATTTACTTATGATATCGCATACGAATTGCTTTCTCGAACATTTCATTATCTAGCAACTACATAATACGATTCGCGACCGGGAGAAATTCCTCCTTCGTTAACGAATCGTACAAACCGAGCAAAGTAGTTTGTGATCGAGGCGCCAAAACTAAAAAAATTAATTCGTAAAGGAATCTTCATATTTTAAAGAAGCAATTCGTTAACGAATCGTCCGTCATATTTAAAAAAGCAATTCGTTTGAATCACCAAAATTCAGAAAAGCAAAAAAAAAAAATTTAAAAATGTAAAAAAATGCAGGTTCTTCTTTAACCCATTAACAGCCAAATGAAAAGTAAAAGTGAAAAATCCAAATAATGTTTATTTTACATTAGAAAACAAACTAAAATAGCAAAAAAAAATGTTTTTTAATTTTTTTATTTTTTTTAAATTTTTTTTAACTTTTTTTTTAAGAAAACATATTTTAAAAAAAGATGAGAAACAAATGATATTGACCCGCTTAATAATTGGCAATTAACAAAAAGAATTCACTAATGCTTAAAAACAAAGAAAACTTTAAAAGTTAAAAATATTTTGCTGTACTCAAATGAGTACAGTGGCGCTTAATGGGTTAAGCCATATATGTTATTCTTCAGTTACACATTTATTTATTTTAAAATAAATTTAACATTTAGAATTTTTATTTTGTTTATAATTTAAGGATTTTAATATTGCAAAAAATATTCAACATCACCATAGGAGCATTTGTGATGAGCATTTGTGATGTGTCTATTATGAGCCGGCAAGAGCTATGGTAATGGACATAAAGGGTCACATCTGGGTATAGTATCTGTCATAAATGTTTCATTCGCGTAAAAAGGCTGAAAAAATTATTATTTTTATGCCGTCTCCTTTTCTCTCAAGAACAGATGATAGTTTCAGACAAAGATTGGATCCAGCGCATCACAACAACGAACAGCATTCCATTTTAGAATTATTACCGATAGATATGGTCAAACAGTTCCCCATGGAATATATGCATGTTGTTTTCCTCGGAGTGATGAAGCCATTATTAAAAGCTCGGGTGAAAGAGAGGCGGAAGCCCTATTCACTTACTTTAACCCTTTCAGTTGGCGCGTACACAATTGCGTACATCACTTTGTATGGCGTTTGTATCGAAATGTGTTTCATGTTGGACTCGTTTCAATTGGAAACTTTGTTCTTTAGGATGTTCTCTATGAGTTTTTATATACACATACAATGAAAATACATCAAGATTCAGGTTTTTTCATAATTTTCTGACATAGCTTAGATCAAGTAGAAATTTAGTTCCGTGAACGTACTTAGAAATACATTTTTGTAGGGGTAGAGGAATCCGTATAACATTGAAAATGTGATTTTATGAAATAGAATTCTTTCAGAAATAATAGAATATATCCTTTAAGTCTCAAAAAATTTATATTTATTTAAAAAAAATAGCTTAAAAATCATGTACGCAATTGTGTACATACGTAGTGTGCTTTTATGTAAGCAAATGTGAACATGTACTCAATTATGTACAAACAAACTGAGCACATATAGAAAATTCTGAAAAAATTAGCATATATAGTTAAGTCTGTGCAAAGTGTTACCGTTATTGGAGAGAAATAAAAGAGAAAACGGTTAGAATTTTAAAAATTGTAGTCGTAACTAATTGTCAGAAGCAGTCTGAAAAATTATTTCAAGCGATCGGACGTACAAGCGTAATATAGTTGATTACATTGTTTGGCATAAAATTTGAATAGTACATACTTATAATAAAACTATATAGATAAAATGGCTTCAAGAAAAGGATTTTGTGAACAGGAAATTCATGATCTACTGAACACTATGGACTCAGACTTAGAGTTGTCAGATTTTTCTGAATGTGAAGATGATTTTATAACTTCCAAAGAAAGTGCTGAAAAACCAGTAGCTGATATAATTACAACAATTCCTCAAAGATCTGCAAACTTAATTGATGTTGTAATGAGTAGAAATATTAATGATACAGTTGAAACTGAAAATGTTGAGTTTATTGATGAAATGTAAATTTACAAAGTAACTGCCAAAAAGAAAATTGAGTTCAGACGAAGGCTTTTTTCTCCAGAAACATTTATATTTGAACCAGAAGTATTGGTAGAAAATGAAACGGAGGGCATTCTAAATAAAAGGCCATTATCATATTTCGAAAAATATTTGCCAGCTCAAATTTTTAATCGAATGGCCACATACACAAATATTTATTCAAAACAGACGAGAACAGGTTCTCGTGCATTTAAGCACACGACTCAAGAGAAAATGATGCAGTTTTTTGGAATCCATATGATAATGGGAACTATGAGGCTGCCGCAAATTAAAATGTACTGGAGCAAACATCTACAAATTGAGTCGGTGGTTTCAGTGATGTCATGCGAACGATTCTTCCAATTGAGATCAAATCTGCATTTAGTGAATAATCTCGAAATTCCAAGCGAATGCAAAGACAAATTTATTAAAACCCGTCCAATTATTGATGCGGTGCTGAAGAGATGCCGGGAAATACCTGTTGAAGAAGTTGTATCAATTGACGAGCAGATTATTCCGTTTACTGGACATTTAAATATAAAACAATATATTAAAGGAAAGCCATCACCTTGGGGAATAAAGGTTTATATATTGTGCGGAAAAAATGGATATCCGTACGACTTTTTTCTTTACCAAATGATCCACAACGGAGATATCTGCTTTTGATTGCGCTTGATTTGATCACGATGCTGCAACAGTGCTTCATCTTATTAAAAGATTATCGTGCACAGGACATAAATTATATTTTGATAATTTTTTTAGTACGTATCAATTATTTGAAATCTTACTTCAACGGAAAATCAATCCAGCAGGTACTATAAGAATAAACTGCTTCAGCAATCCACCATTTATTTCAGATGGGGAATTGAAGAAAAAAGGACGTGGTTCTTCTGATGAACTAGTAAGTCGCGATGGTAAGATTGTACTCATAAAATGGCAGGACAATAAGGCAGTATACTTGGCAAGTAATTTTATAGGCAAATATGATGAAAAATGCGTCCGACGATTTGACAAAAAATCAAGAGGTTATATTGAAATACAACAACCAAATATTGTCGCTGCTTATAACAACGGCATGGGAGGCGTCGATCTGTTAGACCAACTTATGTCATTTTACAGAATATTTATAAAATCCAAAAAGTGGACCTTGCGAATTATTTTTCATTTCGTTGACGTTGCTATTTGTGCAAGCTGGATAGAATATAAAAATGATTGTATAAACCATAAACTTCCCGAAAAGGACATTATAAATTTGCTGCAATTTAAGCAGATATTGGAACGTAGCCTAACAATAGTTCACCAGTCAGAAAGCCGCAAAAGAGGAAGAGCATCAAATACATCTAGAAATACGCCACCAAATATGTCAACGCCAAAAAAAATTGTCAGGGGAGCAGTGCGGCCATTACAAGCGCTTCAATATGATGGAATAGACCATCTCCTAAATCACGATGACGCAAAAGAAGCCACTAGGTGCAAGAATCCAAAGTGTTCGGGTAGATCTCGTATAATTTGCTCTAAGTGCAAGGTACATCTCTGTTTGACGAAGGATCGAAATTGCTATCATAAATTTCATACAAAATAATTATCAACATTTATAGAAGCATATTATAGAATAAAAAAATTAACTTATTTGAATTAACTTTTAAGTTTTTATAATATTATTTTTTTTTTGTTTTTGAGTCCTAATTTCTCTTTTTTATTGTCATGCGTTTTTTAATTACACAGAAATAAATGAAACACAATTGTTTTACAATATTTATAAAATCTTTCTTTAGTACTGCAAGAAATTACGCTTGAGTTGGTATGTACGCAATTGTGGACATTCTGGAAAAAGGTCAAGGAGCTGCCGGAGAAATTTTTTACCATGATTTTTGAGTTTTTTGGACGTTTATTCACTAAATCAATTTTCTGCCATTCATCTTAAATAACTGTTTTCAGATGCTACATTGACTCGAACTCGCGCCCGTTTTTATAAAATTGGGCCGAAAGAATGCCCCACAGGTTTTTGATAGGATTCAAGTCATAACTAACAGCAGGTCACTACAGTACGGGTATATATCATGTGTATTGAAAGTCATTTGTGGTTCGGGAAGGATTTGTTGGTGCGTTTTCCTGCTGAAAAGTCCAGTTATCCCGGTATTTGTAGCATGTGAACTCAATAAGCACATAATCTAATAACTCAATTTACATTCGTGCATTCGATTTGCATGAAATTAATAACAGGGAAGACTTTCAAAGTATCTGAATCCGGCTGAAATCACCAATGATCCCCGACCATGGTTACGCCGATAACTAATTTGTCGTGGCTATCGCAAACTGTGCCGGTATTTCTGGCAACCGTTGGGTCCGTCAAGGTTGAACCTTTTCTCATCACTTAATATGACATTCCCAAATTCTTTCTCACAAAATTTTTATTTTTCGGCATATGCTAGATTGGCCGAAATGTGTCATGGTACACTGAACCAAAAAGGTACATTATATTAATGAAAAGGTGCATTAATTTCAATGAATTATTCATTGCTTTTGGTTCAATGAACTGTGGTCATTGATTTCAATGAATTTTCTTCATACTTTAATGAATAGTTCATTAAACTTAGTGATTTTCAATGAACGGTTCCTTGAATATCAATGTACACTTCATTGAATTCAATGAACACGTTCATTAAAAAATGCCAAAATTAATGATTTTTTCATTGAATTCAATGAAAATTTTATTGAATTCAATGTAAAGTTCACTGAGTTCAATGTAAGGTTCATTGAATTCAATGTATAGTTCATGTATGTAATTTAAATAAACATTAAATTCAATGAAATATACATTAAATTCAATGAACTATACATTAAATTAAATGAACTATACATTAAATTCAATGAACTATACATTGAATTCAATGAACTATAATACATTGAATTCAATAAACTATACATTGAATTCAATGAACTTTAATACATTAAACTCAATGAACTATACATTGAATTCAATGAACGATACATTGAATTCAATATAAGGTTCATTGAACTATACATTAAATTCAATGTATTGAACTACAATTGAATTCAATGTATAGTTCATTGAATTCAATGTATAGTTCATTGAGTTCAATGTGTTAAAGTTCATTGAATTCAATGTATAGTTCATTGAATTCAATGTATAGTTCATTGAATTTAATGTATAGTTTATTGAATTTAATGTATAGTTCATTGAATTTAATGTATATTTCATTGAATTTAATGCTTACTTCATTGATTTTAATGTATTAAATTTATTGAATTTAATGTATTTAGTTTATTGGATTCAATGTAGAGTTCATTAAATTTGATGTATTCAGTTCATTGGAATGAATAATCTATACATTAAATTCAACGAATTATTTGTTAATCCCTCTCTAAACATTTTTAAAATAAGGAAATAATTTCAATTTCAACAATATTTTTTTATTTCAAAGAGTCAGTTAATATACAAATTTTCGAAGAATAAACTCCCATAGGAGAGTGCATGCCGCAGGATATTTTAATTGAAATAATTGAAAAATTTTAAAGCACACATCTACGGCTCTAATAAAACTATCAAATTGATATTTTACACCATCCATAAATGAGGAATGAGGAGAAGTTCTTCTCTTCAACAGCAAGGATTAATGGTTGAATATTTTCGCCTGGTTGAATATTTTCGACTTCCTGGATGCTGCTTCCAACAAAAACGAATGCCTTTTGGGAACTGGCAATTGTATGCTTTAGGATAGTTTTTCTTCCAAAGTTGTCCTTACTGCATACTTTTTGAGTGGGCACCAAATACCCATGAAGGCTCCAAAGAAGTTTCATAGCAGTTCTGTCTGGAAAGATATTAATTGAAAAAAATAACTATTTATTTATTTAGCCTCGAGAAAAATTAAGCTTACCACTGTAATTAGTGAAATCTTCAATTTCTGCCAACTTTGCCCGCACAGCTTTATCTTTTATGTGGTTTTCATCCTTTAAAAATGTAAACTTTTTTGAAAATGATGGCAGCAGTCACTTAAAATGCCAGGTATATTTCCCATTATTTACTAGTACTAATAGTAATTCAACAGATTTAAATTTGCTCTTACATTCAAAGCACAACATTTTCTTCACTTTTAATTTAATTTATTATCACCTTTTATCTAAAATTTACATACACAATTGCCACACGTCTTCACAACTTCGCTTTTCACTTCAAACAAAATTGGGAAGGGAATAAATTAGTATACATTGAATTTAATGAACTGAATACATTGAATTTAATGAAATATTCATTGAATTTAATGAACTATACATTGAATTCAATGAACTATACATTGAATTTAATGAATTATACATTGAATTTAATGAACTATACTTTGCATTTAATGACCTAAACATTGAATTCAATGAACTGTTCATTAAAAATCAATGTATGGTTCGTTAAAATTTGATTTACTACTGGAATCAATGTACTTTTAATTGATATCAATGAAAAGTCCATTAAAATAATGAAAACAAATCACTGATATTTATTTAGACATTTTTAATGAATATACCTTCATTGATTTCAATGAACAGTACGCTAAAAACTATGAGCAATTCATTAAAATTCAATGATTTTTTTCATTAAAATCAATGAATTATTTTTAACGTATGCTGTTCATTAAATTTGTTTTTTCTGTGTAGAAACCTGGGTTGAGAGAAGGGCGATTCATAACTGACGTTGGCATTTTCATCCCAAATTTATTGGATTCTGCTTCTAGTAACCCTTAGATCCAAATGCTTAGCAATTTCATCACAACTCATCCCTTTCTGCACAGCAAGACGTTGGATTCGTCTTTTGTGCCATTGGTCAATCACGGATTTTCTTTCACTACTCTTGATTATAGCATAGTTGCCAGGGTATTTTAAAAAATTTGTTATGGTGTTTCGATAACGATATGTCCTAGCAGCTATAGCACCTACTTTTATACCGGCTTTATTTAAGCCTGTTATAGTTCAACGATTTTCTTCAGATAAAGTGGTTCCACTTGGCATTTTTATTTGAAAAGAAAATAACTCTCAAATGTGCTCATATTTTATTCCAAAAATGTATTACCGCTCTGGTTATGGGCTTTCTTACTAAGGTTATCAAAAAAATGTCGTAATTTCTACGTTTTAGCAGTAAAACACAAAAACAGCAATTGTGCACATATAAATATTTTCTATTGCACAAGCGAGATTTCACACTTTTTTCGACTAACGGTACTACGAGTACGAGGAAAAGAAGAATTCTTTGTTCAACAAATAAACTACATCCTTTAAAAAAATTTTTGGCAAACTCGAAAATATTGTGTTGTTATAAACTAGGGAGAAAAAATAAAAAATATTTGTGCACATACAAATACTTTACTAAGGTATAATAAATAAAAATTGTTGATGATTGGTTTTAAAACAAAAATTTAAAAGTCATTTTTAAATTTACTTTTTTTTTTAATTTGTAAAAATATTAATTTCAATTATAATTTAATTTTCATTACAATTTTGATTCTAATGTTTTTTTTTTAATTTTAATTCTTAAGTGTTTTTTTTTATATAACTTATAAATGTGTTAACTTATAAATGTATAATTACTTGTTTTTTTATTGTCAATATCAATTTTAATTAAAATTTGAATTCTAATGTTTAATTTTTAATTTATATTCTTAAGGGTTTCGTTGTTGTATATTCTAATTTACGGCATGCATAAGAAATCTTTTCTTATAAGGTAACATACCTGCTCAATAAATGCAAATAAAAATAAAAAAAGAAACCTAAAATGAAGTATGACGTACCCAATGAATATATAAGAAAACCTAGAAGCTTAAACGAAGTAGACCATTGGAAGGCTACTGAATTAAGGATGTTCTTATTATATACTGAACCAGTTTTAATAGAGAAATTTTTCTAATGTTATCTAAGGCATTTAGACTTGTAACGTGCAAGAAGAAAAAAAAAACATTTCAAATATTCTTATGAATATTTACCTCTTCAAAATCTTTAAACTCTTCGTTTCCAACTATAAATTGAAAGAATTTAAGTTTTAAAATTGAAATAAAATATAATTTTTAATAGAATTAGTAAACACTGTAAATAATTTATCGCATGCAAAGTGATGCCAAATACTCTATGAAATCAGTTTAACATAGTTGAAAGCTCAAAGGTTCTTGATTACCAACTTTACTTGGAAAGGCTACCAACTGCTGCAAAACTTAAATTGCTCACTACTTCCGTGTTAAAAATTTCTTTCTTTTTGCTTCACCAGCAAACGCGTAACACGTGAAAAGTTTCTACGATATAAACATCCATATAAGGTTTGAATTTTAAGATCAATTTAAAATAATTATAGGTGACATAAAAAGATAATTGGGTAAGTTTCATGGAATTAAAGTTAGTAGGATGCCAATTTATTTGCCCATAAATTTCACAGATGAGCGTAACTACGTACTTTTGTTCATTTTATCGCTCTCGGAAGAGAAACTCCAATATTGAGCTATATATTTCGATTAATCTAAAAATCGCTAATTTAGTCGAAGTAAGCAATCAATACCTTCTGCAATTGAAACGCTAGTAACGAAAAAAGAAGGAAGAAACTATATAATTTTATCATCCGATTCACTGGATTGGTTCGTATTAATCTAACCATCAATCCATGGTATCGATCCTCGATCGGTCATCGATCAGAACACGCATCTCAAATAGCAGCAACGTAGTCAAGCTAAGCAACACAAATCTCTTCTTTGTCGCGCAGCACAGCGCTAGTTTCAACGGGATTTTGCCAACGCTACCAGCCACCATTCCATAGTCATCGAAACTTGATCAGCACGCGCATTAACTATAATTCTTTGGACAAGATCAAAAGTAAAACAAAAACGCGGTAATATAAAAAAAAAATGCAAATAACAACAACGAAAATAACATAAGTGTAAAAATATTCATATTAACAATTTTTCTTTTTTCAATCAGCTAAATTAAAGTAAACGTAAATCATTTGCTAACTAAGTGAGAAAAAAAAACAAAAAACGGAAATAAATGTAATATAAAAACTCATAACGCCTACGAAAGTGAAAAAAAATTGACTTAAATTATTTTGTTATATTCCCTTAAAAAAAAAAAAAGTAAAAGAAAAGTATTCAAAAAATAAAAAAAAAACTATCTATATTAGTACAGAAAAAGTTAGCATAAGACCAAACAACAGAATAAAGAAAAATATTAATTAGTTTAAAGTTAAAAGTTTAAAGAAAAAGATAAAATATATTAATAAAGTTAAAAAAAATCATTCTTACGTTACTAATAATCTATTCTTAGCAGCAAAGACATTAAAAAAAAACAAAACAAAAGCAACAACAAATTCGATAGCATCAAATTTATTTATCTCTGTACAGATCGCCAACAACAACCACACATGGAAGGCCTTACATCGTGTTCGGGATCATAAAGTAAGTTGTTGTATTTTTTTTTCCATATTGTAAGTTATTTTTATAAAATATTTTTTTTGTTGTAATTTAACTCGTAATGATAGTGAAGAGTTGCCCACGATTCTCTTTGGTAAAAACAGAGATCGCTAAGTAAGCTCTGTTTATGTTTACAGCATAGCTTACATATAAAACTCTCTTGCAATATGTTGTTTTCCTACTGTTAACTTTAACAGAGTCTAAATAAAGAAACGTCAAAACATTTTAATTTGTTTTGCTTGCCTTTGTTTTGATTCCATTAATTTTGCTTAACATGCATTTCAAGCAAAGCAACAAGAATTGTTGGTAAATGATTATGGTTACATACAAGTTTTTTTTTGTTGTTGTAATGTTAAACTAACTACTTCTTATACTTTCTCTACTTAATTAACTTCATAAGGATTGAAGCAAATACGTACGAACAAAACTTATTCAATTTTTTTTCTTACGTATAATAAAATAACCATGAAAATTATATAATTTAATTATGTAGAACCCAAAAATTCAAACACTTAGAATGCTTATATTAAAATTTATAAAGCAATAAATATATACCTAATATAATGATTTTTAAAAAAGAAAAAGAATGTAAATAAAGCAAACTAAAGATCGAAATGAACACCTAAGTTTTCTACTTATTCCTTGTGGTATGGGTGAATAAAAGGTAGCAATCTTCGGGATCTTAACTAAAATTAGTTTTTAAGATCATGGAGGGTGGGTAAAGAGGATATCAAAATTTCATCTACTGATATCGCTTTAGTTTTTTTCGTTGAGAGGAACAACTGATAGCATTATATAAATTTTAGTTTACCCAAATCATATTTTCACTTGTTATTTTTCTTCCTTTTTTGTGGGTTTTTATAGGGATTCTTTAAATTAAAATAGTATGTGCGCAATAAGGTTAGTAAGCCAAGAACCTCCCCACAGGCTGTTAGCTAGCGGCAGACAGAATCCCGACCGGCTTTTCCAAACCATTAAAATCTTTTTAAGTCTTTCTTAAACGCGCGTTACAGACTTTTGATTGAATTTGAGGAAGAAACTTGAGAGTAGCTAGATTCTTACTATATAGCTTTGTAAATAGCTTGCCGATATTGTATGACAAGAAATTTTTTAGTTATAAAATGCATTGCAAAGGAAAATTCTTACAATAAATTTAACGTCAACTAAGAACACTGAGAAAACAAACGCACATTTTAAAAACGTTTAGTAAAATTAATATTTTTAAAAATATTTTACGCCATACAAATATTAAAAC
This sequence comes from Dichetophora obliterata, assembly GCA_963920525.1. Taxonomy (NCBI): domain Eukaryota; kingdom Metazoa; phylum Arthropoda; class Insecta; order Diptera; family Sciomyzidae; genus Dichetophora; species Dichetophora obliterata. The sequence goes on along the minus strand of OY986436.1, from coordinate 211,788,453 downwards.
GCACATTTTTAGAAAGAAAAGTAAAACGGAACGTTTTTAAAACAACTACGATTGTTTTACTATGAGAAAAAAGGATAAAACGAGTATTTTTAAAAACACTTGACGCTATACAAAAATGAAAACGCACATTTAAAAATAGAAAAGTAAAACGAAACGTTTTTAAAACAACTACTAATGTTTTACTATAATAAAGTAGGTTAAAATTAATATTATTAAAAACATTTTACGCAATACAAAAATGAAAACGCACATTTTAAAGATAAAAGTGAAACGAAACGTCTTAAAAACAAAAACCATGACACAGTAAAATGAATGTATAAACATATAAATACAATTCAAGTGGGGGTGTTGGTTTCACATACTTTGTTTCAAAACACTTATTAATAACGAATTGTTTTTTATATATGTTCCATTGACTTATGTATTTGATATTTGTTTAGAAAATAAAATATTTTTCATTCTCAATCTCATCACTCAAACTGCCTGCAAGAAAATTAAGAAAGAGTTTGAGTTGGAGCATTTGCTGAAACAAATAAAAGGTAAGTATCTATAGTAATAAAACTCATTTTCTGTTTGTTTGTTTGTTTGTTTGGCCTTTATACAAATCTAAACGGCTCAACGGATTTTGCTCAAACTAGGTATTCATATTAAGTGCGTTCCAACTTAAAATGTAACATACTTAGTTTTTGCCACGCCCCCTTTAAAATTTTTCAACTAACGGTAATTTTGTTATTATAAAACTTTTTTCTATCGGAGATTTTTTGTATTTAATTTTAAAAAAATTCTGTTATTTTGACATCAAAAACATGCACATATCTTCAAAATTGGAGAAATTTTCAGTATAACGACTTTTTCATAAAACATCGTTGCCTAAGAATGAGAAAAAAATGACATGAAAATCAAAGTTTGGTCTTTCGATGCAAATATCTCCGCTGTCCATTAATATATTTCATTAAAATTTTTTTTGTTCAAAAGTTCAATAAAATCACTTCACAAAAATAGGTTGAACTGTACCGTTAGGTCAGTGTATATATGTTTTATGATTATGTCAAAAAAGGTCCAAAATATTGACTTTTTACTCAAAAAATGACTCAAAAATTGTAGTTGTTGTAAAAACGAAATCAATTAAAAATTGCACATCTGGCTACCTTTCATATGACATAGCATTTATTTGCAAAAATTCTTCCAGCTAAGCGCAAAAATTATTTTACTGTTTTTGTCATCAAAACAACAAGGGTACCCCTTTGATTTTTTTCGCGATATTTATTTTTTCCAAAATGTTGTTTTTATATTTTTTACAAAAAAGTCAAGTCTCAAAAATAATTTATGTGAAAAAATTACCCCAATATCTCTTTCCAATCAAAAGTTATGGCTAAAAATCTATTTTTTCATACCAGACTGACTATTGATAAAACTTAGTTTTGTGTTACAATTCTCTATATATTTAGTTTGAACGTCCCCATATATCTCTAAGAATGCAGTTGTATGTCTAAAGTAATTACGAACATTTTGAAATATATAAAATTTTCTTTATAGTGATCATCTACTTATATTTTGCCTCCCCACTCCCCGCCCCCCTCCTGTTAAATTTGTTTTGTTGTGAAGGCTGTATTTATTCTCACTATTGTGTCACCGTTGTCAATTAGTTCTTTATCAATGGTACTTTAAATGTTGTATATATATCACAATTTTATCGAAAAGCATTTTTTCATGTAAGCAGTTTCAGCTATATGGCGATATAAAAAAACATATGCGCATCTGGTCAGCACAATTATTTCATTAGTTTTGATCTGTGCGTTAAATTCACTGATAGATGGCGCCACATGTGTAAGAGGTGTGGGTACAAACTATACGTACACCTTGCGTTGAATAGCTGAATTATGTTTTTTCAAAAGTTTCTTCAAATTTAACCCCACACGATTGGGATTACAGACAGGTGGCGCTATTTTCTGCTTACAGAAGAATATCTGATGTTCTTATGCAGCTAGCACATAAGTTTTGCGAAATATTTTGCGAAAATGCTATTGCTACCAAACTTTTCAAAAGTAAAATAATGCAGTACTGCCAGTTTTTTTTAGAAATTTTAGTAGGTACAATCATTTTTAGCACAACGAATTTTCATAAAACATTGATAGCTAATAATGAGAAAAAAATTATATGAAAATCAAAGTATTTACTTTTAATGCCAATAACTCTGCTGTTTTTAATATATTTCATTAACATTTTTTTTTGTTAAAAAGTTCAATATGTTTTTTAATATAAATCTTTGTTTAGACGTTAAAATGTCCATATCTCAAGGACTCATTGAGTTCACCATAATTTTTATTTTGTTGAAAAGGTAATTGTGCTTGCTTTAAGATTGAGTAAATATAAAAATTCTTTTTCATTTTTAAAATCTGTTTTTCGTATCGCTTCTTTGAATTCAATTAGCTCACCGCAAGAGATGGAACCACCAACAACAAAAATTTTCCTAACCTTTTTTGGATCAATGTTCGTTCAATTACCTAGCAAACGGTGGATAAATAAAATTAAATAAAATAAAATTCAAATAAAATTCAACATGTTTTTCATTATTCCCGATTTTAAAAAACATTTAATCGAGAAGTGTATGTTAAAATGTTTATATAAATGACTCTCGAGTAACACCGGGTATATCAGCTAGTTTAAAATAAAATTAATAATATCTGACAAAATTCAATTTTTTTTTATAGACGCTGGGATACAGTATTATCACTAAAAAAATTTTAACGAGACAGACATAGACTGCTGATAAAATAAATGAAATAAAACTGTAATAAAGAAAATAAATAAATTAATAAAGGAAATATGAATTTCCGTAATTGTTTTGAATTAATGGGAAACAATGAACATTTTCGCTTTTAAAATATAAATAATTGCTGTACCATTTTATTTTAAAATGTTTATTGATTACAAATTGGACGAACATTTAAGAATCTAATGTTAAAATTTTCGTTTTTAAAATGGAAATAAACATTTTACTATTGCATTTGAGAAGATTTATTGTTAAAAATCAAACGAACATTTTAGAATCTTATTTCAAAATTTTCGTTTTTAAAACAAAAATAAGCGTTTTACAATAGTATTTTAAAATGTTCATTGTTAAAAATCAAAGGAAAATTTTAGGACATCATTTAAAAATTTTCGTTTTTAAAATGAAAATAAACGCTTTACTATTTCATTTTGAACTGTTCGTTTTTAAAATTAAAATAAACGTTAGAAGTGCAAAAACTGAGTTAAACGTTTTTAAAAGTAGCTCGTTTCTGCCACTTTTGAAAATGTTGTTTTCTCTGTGAAAAATCACTCAATTTTTCTCCCAAATTTGTAATAGAACTGTAAAAAGGAGTGCAAGCAGGTTTTTTTCAAAAATTTACCTGATAAATTTCTTACCTCAGGGGATTTCATAAAAAGTACTTAAACTTATATAAAAACTAAGCACATTAATTTATCATTTAAACATCGAAACAACTTTTATACGCATAAAGATGATATTTATATGATTACAGTGAAAGCTTTCATAGACGAAAGCTCTAATAAGCTGACACATTCTTGGAAACGAATGACATTTACGACTTATTTACGACATTAGCGACTCCCACAAGAGGACATCTCTTATATGCGGACAATAAGTAGGTAACCATTGGTGTCCTCTTATGGGAGCTTTCAGTTTAAGTATATTGTCACAAACAAGGATAAGGTTCTTGTTAAGGGTCAAAAAATTAAATTACAAATTAAAATAATTGAGTTGAGCAATGCATATTTTTAAATATATTTTGTACTCACGATATTCAATTCGAAGGCAACATTTTGTGTCATAGGATTAAGAATATTGTGAAATTTTTTATAATTAAAGTAATTGCAGAATTATACTTTTGCCCGTTATTGAATTCAAGTTGAAGTTTAATTAACAGTTAAATAAAAAATAATGCAATTTGAGAAAAGTTGTCTTCTTTATTTCCACCTAAAAACAAATAAATTGATAATATTTCAAAACCCATCAAATTCAAAATTTTTCTTAATTATTTACATAAGAAAGATAAGAAAGATTGAAAGATAAGAAAAGTTGTCTTCTTTATTTTCACCTAAAAACAAATAAATTGATAATATTTCAAAACCCATAAAATTCAAAATTTTTCTCAATTATTTAAATAAGAAAGATAAATATTGCAAATACTTGGGTACATAGCAATTCGTTAAAGATAACTGAAGCTATTCGGTAACGAATGTCTAAAAACAAAAGTATTGACTCGTTAATGAATTGCTAAAAATGAGGGAAGCAAATTGTTAGCGAATAGCTGAAACGAAAAAAAAAAAAATTATTAGTGGGAATAAAAACTTCGGTGGGCTAAAAATATCATAAATGCTATTTAACAAAGCATAATTTCAATCGGTGATTTCTTTAAGCATCAAGCCAACCTCTGATTGAGATGAAACTAAACTATGCAAAATAAATACGAAAAAACGATTTATAAGCGATTCGTTAACGAATCGCCTCTTGCCACAATGTTTATTGGGATGTTGCTCACTTCGTGCTGCTTCTGCTGCTGCTACTTGCTCGTTTGTAGGTGAGATTGTCTTTTATTTCGTCAAGCATGCAAGCAAGCTTTATACAAGTGTGTATGTGTGAGTGTGTGTTAGTGTGTGTTAGTGTATTTGCAAACAAACCCAGCGGGGAAAAAAGCACTCCGAAAGGCCTTTTTGAGTGCTTAAAAGTCAGCTGAAAGCGTGAAAGTGCTGACCCGATGTATGACACACCATTGTAGCTTTAACATTGCATGTCATAGGAAAAAAACACTCCAATTTAGCTTACTTTGAAGTGCTCTAAAAGGCCTCTCTTGGAATGCTTTGGGTCAGCAGTTAATTTTTTTCAAGCCTTTTTATTTATTCGCTTGCACAAAAACAAAATAAAAAGCTGACGCTTTGCTCCTGGAGGAAGCTGGCAATAGCACTCCAATTTAGATTTCTTTGAATTGCTTTAAAAGGCCTCTCTTGGAAACCTTTGGGTCAGCAGTTCGTTTTTGTTTTCAAGCTTTTTGAACTGTTCGCTTACAAAACAACAAAATAAAGAGCTGACGTTTTGATCCTGTAAGAAGCTGCTGACATGTCGGCCCGTTGGGTTGTTTCTGTGTGAGCTGGTTTCTGGCTGTATTGCTATCCTTTGCAATCTATGTCAGTGTCACGTTTGTTGTAGTTTATTTTATTTATGTAGCTAACGTTGTGTTTGTATTGTTTCTATTGCATGTCGGCAGCAATGTCACAATGTCAACAAGGATATTGCGTGTGTGTGTGTGTGTGTGTGTGTGTGTAAACTGTGTTTAACTGCATATGGCTTGGTAGGCGTGCCAAACCCGTTTAAATCGTTTAAAATATTTGAAATTGATTGATATCATTGCACCAGAAGTGTGTTGTTGTTCTTGCTCGTTATTTAAATGAAAGAACTCCTAAAAATGATCATACACTAAAAGAATCATCATATTTTAAAATTAAACACAGTATTTTTGTTGATGAATTTGTCTTTCTTGTTCATTTTTATGTTGGTTTAAATTTAAAGTAGTCCAATGCTATGTTTATCAAATGAAAATAAATCTTTCGAAAGGATATAATAAAATAAACCTTATCATTAAGAATTTAAATGTTATCTAACAAAAATATTATTTATATGAAATAAATATAATTATAATATGAATAATAATTCGAATTAATTATTTTTAAAAAATAAATGGAGTTTTCATTGCACAACGACCATGCGTATGTAAGCCTGCATAATAGTAATACAATTTTTTTTAGTTACACTGACTCTGTAGCTACATACATCTGCATTATTTATTTCATTAATTTTACTGAAGATTAACAGAAACAATAAGAAATGAAAAAAAGCAAAAAAAACTGATATGTATGTATATGAAAAGTGATTTTTAAAGCGTTTTGTTTATAAAAACCCAGTAAAAAATTTTGATGCGCATTACTCGTTTGCGCAATAAGAGCGCTTTCATCCCCTTGCGTATAGTGCTATTTGTAAAGCGCTATGTTTGTAGCTCTTTCCATAGTGATAACTTAGCACTAGCAAACAAATCGTAGAACTTAAAGTCAAAACACTAAAATATCAATTTTTGAAAAAAATAAAAAAAGAACTAAAATTAGAGCTTACTTAGCACTAGCAAACAAATCTTAGAACTTAAAGTCAAAACACTAAAAAATTAATTTTTGACAAAATCAAAAAAAAAAATAACTAAAATTAGAGCCCGTCACATCCCGTTCTTTACATTATAAGTCCAGCGAGCACATCACATATCGCGCATAACTACTGTGAGTTCTATCGCACCTGTCATTCCCGCGAGCACATTAAGTACCGCCCTTAAGTCCTACTAACCCCTAAGTGCTGCATAGCTCTTGCGGCATCAGTGCTTTCATACGCGTAGTTAAAAAAGAAAGTTTTATTTAAAGATTTAAATGCAAAAAGTAAAATGGTTTTATATTTTTATAAAAGTAAAAGTACTGCATCGAAGTTCTGCGAGATCGAGTCTATCCAGCGAGTCCTTCATTTAATACGCAAAATTCAAAAAAGTAAGTATTTATAAATCAAATGAAGAAATGTATTTTGTTTTTAAGAAAGGGCAAGTACTGCACCAAAGTCCTGCACCAAAGCCGTGCGCGACGACATCATACTGCCCCTCCACATCGACTCTTTCCAGCGATTTCATTCTCAATTTAATACGTGAAACCCATAAAAGTAAGTATTGAACAAATTTTTATCAGCAACTTTAAAAATGAGTTTTATTTAAAAAAAAGGACAAAAACTGCACCTGAGTCCTGAGGGACCGCATCATACCGACTATTGTTGGACTCGATCGATCATTACCTACACATACTCGTGTTCGGCCATTTCGAAATGAAGGCAGGATTTCGTTCCTACAAAAATAAATTTTACAGGGATGTGAGCAAAAACAAGAAAAAAACAAGCAGAAACTTTACAGTAGAACTGTGTTTTAAGTAACTGTACTTACTTCAATTAATTAATTAATTACTTACTGAATCTTTGTTGTTTTTTATCATTTTGTGAATTTATAAATTTAGTTCTTATTAATCTAAATATTCTCCAATAATAATCTCCAAACATTAAAAAAAACAACATTAATTGCTTAAATGCAAAAGAGCTAATAAATCTATAGTAATAAAACTCATTTTCTGTTTGTTTGTTTGTTTGGCCTTTATACAAATCTAAACGGCTCAACGGATTTTGCTCAAACTAATTACACATATTAAATTTATCCCAACTTAAAATGTTACATACTTAGTTTTTGCCACGCCCCCTCTGAAATTTTTCAACCAACGATAATTTTGTTATTATAAAACTTTTTAGTATCGGAGATTTTTGTATATTTAATTTTAAATTTTTTTTGTTATTTTGACATCAAAAACACTCACATGTTTTCAAAATTGGAGAAATTTTCAGTACAACGACTTTTTCATAAAACATCGTTACCTAAGAATGAGAAAAAATGACATGAAAATCAAAGTTTGGTCTTTCGATGCAAATATCTCCGCTGTCCATTAATATATTGCATTAAAATTTTTTTTGTTCAAAAGTTCAATAAAATCACTTCACAAAAATAGGTTGAACTGTACCGTTAAAACAGTGTATATATGTTTTATGAGTATGCCAAAAAAGGTCCAAAATATTGACTTTTTACTCAAAAAATGACTCAAAAATTGTTTTTGTTGTAAAAATTAAAACAATTTAAAATTTCACATCTGCCTACCTTTCATATGACGTAGCATTTATTTGCAACAATTCTTCCAGCTAAGCGCAAAAATTATTTTACTGTTTTTGTCATCAAAACAACAAGGAACCCCCTTTGATTTTTTTCGCGAAATTTATTTTTCCCAAAATGTGGTTTTTATATTTCTTACAAAAAAGTCAAGTCTCAAAAATAATTTATGTGAAAAAATTACCCCAATATCTCTTTCCAATCAAAAGTTATGGCTCAAAATCTATTTTTTCATACCAGACTATTAATAAAACAGAGTTTTGTTTTAAAATTCTTTAAATTGTTTGCACGTCCCCATTTATCTTTAAGAATGCAGTTGTGTGTCTTGAGTAATTACGAACATTTTGGATTATATAAAATCTTTTTTATAGTGATCTACTTATTTCTTGCCTCCCCTCCTGTTAAATTTGTGTTGTTGTGATGGCTCTATTTTTTCTCACTATTGTGTCAACGTTGTCACTTAGTTCTTTATCAATGGTACTTTAAATGTTGTATATATATTACAATTTTATCGAAAAGATGACTGTGAATAAGAATGCTGTAAACGTTAATATTTTTATGTAATCAGTTTCAGCTATATGGCGATATAATAAAACATATGCGCATCTGGTCTGCACAATTATTTCATTAGTTTTGATCTGTGCGTTAAATTCACAGATAGATGGCGCCACATTTTTAAAATGTGTGGGTGCAAACTATACATACACCTTGCGGTGAATAGCTGAAAAAATTTTTTTCAAAAGTTTCTTCAAATTTAACCCCACACGTTTGGGATTACAGACAGGTGGCACTATTTTCTGTTTACAGAATAATATCTGATGTTCTTATGCAGCTAGCAGATAAGTTTTGCGAAATATTTTGCGAAAATGCTACTGCTGCCAAACTTTTAAAAAGTAAAATAATGCAGTACTGCCAGTTTTTTCAGTCGCAGCGTCATCTAGCGTCATCAACACTTAAAAACATAGAATTAGATCAATTTAAATGTCAAGCTCACTTGCTGGACTTTTTGTTGTTTTTGCTTTGCTTGCAAATGCGATTATATGATCCTGATCTCCAATGAAAAAACGCAGCTAATAGAAATTTTAGTAGGTACAATCATTTTTAGCACAACAAATTTTCATAAACATTGATAGCTAATAATGAGAAAAAAAAAAATTATATGAAAATCAAAGTTTTTACTTTTAATGCCAATAACTCCGCTGTTTTTAATATATTTCATTAAAAATTTTTTGTTAAAAAGTTCAATATGTTTTTTAATATAAATCTTTGTTTAGACGTTAAAATGTCCATATCTCAAGGACGCATTGAGTCCCCCCATATTTTTATTTTGTTGAAAGGGTGAATTTTTTGTTGAAAGGGGAAATTGTGCTTGCTTTAAGATTAAGTAAATATAAAAAATTCTTTTTAATTTTTAAAATATGTTTTTCGTACCCCTTCTTTGAATTCAATTAGCTCACCGCAAGAGATGGAACCACCAACAACTTTTTTGGATTAATGTTCCTTCAATTACCTTTCTAACGGTAGATAAATAAAATTAAATAAAATAAAATTCAACATGTTTTTCATTATTCCCGATTTTTAAAAACATTTAATCGCGAAGTGTATGTTAAAATGTTTAATAAATTACTCTCGAGTAACACCGGGTATATCAGTTAGTTTACTATATATTTGTTTTTTAAGAGCTAGTTTTAGTATTAACTACAAAGGGAAAAAAGCGCTCAATTCTCGCTACTTTTTAGTATTAACTACAAGGGGAAAAAAGCGCTTGGTTCTCGCTACTTTTTAGCATTAACTACAAGGCGAACAAAGCGCTCGGTTTTCGCTACTTTTTAGTACTAACTACAAGGCAAATAAAGCGCTCGGTTCTCGCTACTATTTCGTATTAACTACAAGGCGAGCAAAGCGCTCGGTTCTCGCAACTATTTCGTATCAACTACAAGGTGAACAAAGCGCTCGGTTTTCGCGCATATATCTGATGACATGCTAATGCTTAAAATGCGCCATACGCAAGGAAAATGAAGCGCTCTACTGTTTTTTTGGAGCGCTTCAGTTGCGCTAGTGGAGCTCTCGGCTTCCTACTGGGAATTAAAAAAAAATGCAATAGTAAATTAAATATTTATTTGGAGCAATACATCAATGCCTGCCATGAGACTTCACGTAGCCTAACAAAAAATAGTCTAGTGGGGTTAAATTGCATGATCTTGACGGCCAATGGACTGTTCCAAAACGTGAGATTAAATGCTCATGAAACTCGCCTCTCAATACATCATGGTATCGTGTGCCATGTGGCATATAGCACCGTCTCGTTCAAACCACATATCAACCAATTCCAATTCATCTATTTTGGGCAATAAAAAGTTGGTAATCATCGCGCGAAGCCTTGCTCCATTGATTGTAACGTTGCAATTTTCATATTTTTTGAAAAAGTACGGTCCAATAATACCGCCGGCCAACAAACCGCACCAAACAGTGAATTTTTTAGGGCACATTTGAAGCTTTTGAGCTGCCTCTGGCTGGTCTTCACACCGAAATTGGAAATTCTGTTTGTTGACTTACTCATTGGAAAAACACCTATAATAACAGAGCTCAATACTTTTCAATAAGCTAAAAATAATATGAATACCATTAAAAATACATATTTTATAGGCGTTTTAAAAAGCATCTCTCCGAAAATGACGAAATATCGATTTTTTTGAAGTCTCAAAAGAGTATGTAACTAACAAAAATTACAAAATTTTGTTTTGCCAAATTTTGTGCACAATCAAAATCTTTATTATTAACTAACTGATGTACCCGGTTTTAGTCGAGAGTAATTTGTATAGATATTTTAATATAAACTTCTCGATTAAATGTTTTTTATATTCTGGAATAATGAAAAACATGTTGCATTTTAAGTACGAGCTACCGTTAGAAAGGTAATTGAACGGACTTTAATTAAAAAAAGTTTTGGGGAAATTTTGGTGGTTTGGGGTTCCATACCTCGCAGTGAGCTAATTGAATTCAAAGAAGGCGTACGAAAAACATATTTTTAAATTTCAAAATTATTTAAATTTTTACTTAATCTTAAAGCTAGCAAAATTACCTTTTCAACAACATAAAAATTATGGTGGGACTCAATGGGGTCTTGAGATATGGACATTTTAACATGTAAACAAAAATTAATTTTTAAGAATATATTGAACTTTTGCACATAAAAAATAAAATTAAATTAAATATATTTAAAAACAGCGGAATTATTTTTTTATCGAAATTCAAAACTTTGATTTTTATATAAAATTTATCTCTTTTTTAGGTATCAATGTTTTATGAAAAATTCGTGGACGTACGCAAAAATATAAGTAGACATTCTAATATTAGGAAGATATTTATATAAACCAAAATGTTTGTAAAACTACGCCAGACACACAACTGTAAAGAGAAAAACTAACCGTTCATTTTCTTTATGCAAAAAACGCCAATATGCACATATTTTCACTAAAAGTGATTTTGTACCGCTACAGATGAGATAGATCAGTGATTTTTTTTCTCTCGACGAAGAACATAATTAGCTGTGTGTGTATGGAAACAGTTTTAGGATATAGATTTTTTTAAAAGTTTTACAATTATTTTAACTCAATTTTCTAGCAATGAACGTTAAATGGTTGCACAAAAAGTTTTTTTTTTAATGATTTCGATGAGCAACGAGTATTAAAATTTTACTGTTTATTTCGAAGGCATGCCCTATCCACTTCCAAAAATAAATTTTTAAAAAAGTTAAATTTTTGATTTTTCTGAGCCATTTCAATCTTTTAACTCTATTTCCCAAAAAATATAAAAATGCACATTGGCGTTTTTGGCATGAAAAAATATTCAAAAAATCACATAGGTCGAATTTTATGATTTTTTTCTAAACCGAATTGGATTTTCTTGTTTTGAGGGAAAATTCTTTGCATTAAAATGCATCAGATGCAATTAAAAACTCAAAACCCATTTATTTTCAGATTGGCGTTTTTGGCATGAAGAGAACGATACACGCAGAGAAAAAACATGGTTAAGATATGATTAGTGCAATTATAATTTTTTTACTAAAATTATTGTACCTTTTTTGCAAACACAAATTTTTGCCTTAATAAAGTCATTATTTACAGAAGGTGGTATCAAAAATAACATTATAGTTGAAATCATAACATCATTGAAATCGTCAACATACTATGATTGCCTCAACTATTAGTTGTAACAAAAATGTTGTAGTTCTGTCAATCATGATAAATATGAATATTATTATAAAGACAAACATATAAGAATTTTTAATGTTTGTCTGAACTATTCTTTGATTGTTGGCAAACGAAGCAGAAGATAACCAAAAAATGAAATAATTTATTGTGTCTGAACAGTTTGCAGGTGTTTAGTGGCTGTTGTACATTAAAACAAATACATTTATTTTAATACAAATATTTATTACTCAATAGGTTCTTAAATAGAAGCGATTAGCTAAGAGTTAGATGGACGACTGACTATGGTCTGACTCGGTTAGTGATGAGTAAGAGAGACTTCTAAGTCCATGCTCATAGCGTAACATTTAGTATGTACATAAATAAATAAAGTAAATAAAGATCTTTACTTCTTAGCCAGCCCTTATATCACAGCAGGAAGAACTTTCTCTTCATTCAGACACAATAAGTTTTATCGATTCCTGGCTATGTGCTGTTTCGTTTGTCAACTGTTCAATTATTGTATTTTGTTTTAAATCATCTTATCCTAAAAACAGCACGCAGAAATTTTCGACATTTTCGACTTTAATTGTAGCAAACATATTTCTATTTACCGTAAATATATTTCGCAATTCTGACCATATTTTGTTTATCACACATATTGCTATTTTTGTGACAATGCACTTACTGTACCATGTTTATGAATGGCATTAGTTGGGCGAGCGGTAGTAGCGGCTGTGGCCTACTGGTAGTGTGCGTGGCTCGTAAGTGAAAAAGCCGCGGTTCAAACCCCAGCTCGGTCAGAAAATTTTATCAAAAAGATTTTTCAATTGAGTTAATAGTTCTGTTCAGCCCAGATGTTGGGAAACCTCTGGAGATATTTTAATTAATAGCTATGGAAATTGGAGTGCATGAATATAAAAAAAAATAAAATTATTGCTTCAATTAGTATTCTGGCCCTAAAAATAAATTCAGAATATAGTTGTTGCAATCATTCTATTTTCGAACCAATAAAAAAATAATGATTGTTTCAATAATACTTTGGTTCCTACAAAAAAATTCCTTTTCTAAATATGGTTGTTGTAATCATTTTATCATGATCAAAGAAAATATTATATGTTTAAGAACATGTAAGCAACAATCATAATCCGCATCATACCATGATCCTCTTAAAACATGGTTGTTGCAACTATGTTTTTTCTCTGCGTGTATATAGTCAATGGTATGAAAAAATAGATTTTTAGCCATAGCTTTTGATTGGAAAGAGATATTGGAATAATTTTTTAACATAAATTATTCTTGAGACTACAAAAACAGCAACATTTTGGAAAAATGAAATTTTGCGAAAAAAATCAAAATTTGTTGTTTTAATGATAAAAAAAGTAAATAGTTTTTGCGCTTAACTGGAAGAATTTTTTGCAAATAAATGCTATGTCGTATAAAAGTTACCCAGATGTTAATTTTTTAGTAGATTTGATTTCTCAACAAAAACAATTTTTGAGTCATTTTTTGAGTAAAAAGTCAATATTTTTGACATATTTTAAAAAAATCATGTAAAATATATGCGCTAACCAAACGGTACAGATCAAACAATTTTTGTTAAGCAGTTTTATTGAACTTTACAAAAAAAAAAAAATATATATATATTTGAAATAAATATATTTACGAACAGCGGAGTTATTTGCATCAAAATTCCAAACTATGATTTTAATGTCGTTTTTTTCTCATTCTTAGGTAACGATGTTTTATTAAAAAGTCGTTGTACTAAAAATTTCTACCATTTTAAAAACATGAGAGTCTTTTTTGATGTTAAAATTACAAAAAATTCTTTTTAAATTAAATACACAAAAAATTCCGATACAAAATAGTATTATTATAACAAAATTACCGTTAGTGGAAAAATTTTGAAGGGGGCGTGGCAAAACTAAGTATGTTACATTTTCATCTAGGATACTCTTAATATGTATACCAAGTTTGAGCAAAATCCTATTATTAAATTTGTATAAAGGTAAAACAAACAAACAAACAAACAGAAAATAAGTTTTAGTACTATAGATAAAAGTGTTTATAAGTTTTTCTGAGATGCACTTAATCTGAGAGGTCTTCAGTTAACTGAAGCGGTTAAAAATGTCTTTGAAATTGGTGTGTGTACATGCTAAGTCCAATGATAAATATGTATTTTATTTTTTTTTTATTATTTATTGACAAAGTTCTTACACTTTACAGAGAATAATTAAACTTAAAATGAACAGGATTGCATGTCTGTAGCTATGAGGGCTAGTGTCGACATGCTTTCCAATAGTACACTGAGAAAACAAAAAATCAAAAACGCACATTTTAAAATCGTTTAGTAAAATTAATATTTTTAAAAATATTTTACGAAACACAAAAATGAAAACGCACATTTTTAAATAGAAAAGTAAAACGAAACTTTTTAAAACAACCACGAATATTTTACTATGATATGTTAGGATAAAATTAATATTTTTAAAAACATTTTACGCCATACAAAAATGAAAACATACATTTTTAAATAGAAAAGTAAAACGAAACGTTTTTAAAACAACTACGAATGTCTTACTATAATATAGTAGGTTAAAATTAATATTTTTAGAAACATTTTACGCCATACAAAAATAAAAACGCGCATTTTTAAATAGAAAAGTGAAACGAAACGTTTTTAAAACAACTACGAACGTTTTACCATGACAAAGTAAAATTCACATACTTTGTTTCAAAACACTTGGTAATAACGAATTGTTTGTTATGTATGTTTCCTTGACTTATGTATTTGATATTTGTTCAGAAAATTAAATATTTTTCATTCTCAATTTCATCAATCTGCAGTTGGCCTAAAAACTGTAAGACTGTAATTTTGAAAACAATAAAGCTTTTTTTAATTAATAAAGGAAATGCGAATTTCTGTTAATTTATGAATTAATGGGAAATAATTAACATTTTTGTTCTTACAATATAAATAATTGTTGCACTATTGCATTTAAAAATGTTCATTGTTACAAATCGAATGAATATTTTAGAATCTAATTTTAAAATTTTCGTTGTTAAAATGAAAATAAACATTTTACATTTGAGAATATTTATTATTAAAAATCAAACAAACATTTTAGAATCTCGATTTAAAATTTTCGTTTTTAAAATGAAAATAAACGTTTTACTACAGCATTTTAAAATATCCATTTTTAAAAATCAAACGAAAATTTTAGAATCTCATTTGAAAATGTAAGTTTTTAAAATAAAAATAAATGTTTTACTATTTAATTTTAAAATGTTCGTTTTTAAAATTAAAATAAACGATAGATGTGCAAAATCTGGGTTAAACGTTTTTAAAAGTAGCTCGTTTCTGCCACTTTTGAAAATTTTGTTTTCTCTGTGTAAGAACAACTGAACAGAAATTGATATGAAAACTTAAAACTATAGCAACAACTCGGGATCAGCGGGATCGTCACACCCGACACTCCATAAGGGCATGCCCTGCAGATGAGATATAAATATTTCATATATGATATAAGTATAAATGAGTGAAACATGAGTAAAATTTTATAAGCTAATTAATTAATTAAGTGGGGAACAATTTAGTAAAGAAGAATAATTATATAATATAATAATTTGCCCAGTATTCAAGAGTCAACAATAAACAATTCATCAATTCTAAGAAAATCCAAATTCGCAATCCATGATTTGATTGATTTGATTAAGATATGGTTAACCTCAATATTTCTAATATTATGTGGCAGGTTATTAAAAATGTTTGTCTATTTTTAATGACACTTTGCATTTCATCGTGCTTTAAATCACAACACTGATAACGAAAATTCACTTCAAAAAATACATAATATCAGAATATTGAAAAACCTTTAAATTTTTGTTTGAAGACGATTAAAATGAAATTGAACAGATTGTGTTTAATTTAACAACAGTTTTATTTTTTCAGTGTAACAATTTTATAATTTTTTTGGGCGATATTTTATTATTTATGCTCGTTATTTGATTACGAAATAAAGACTGAGATACAAAAATTAAATGACATTCAAGCATTTTCCATACAAATTTTGATCATAAGCACTTATGAATATATTTCATATTATAATGAACTATAATGTATTTAATTTTATTAAAAAAGCTTTATTTTATATTTTTTATGTTTGATATTAAATCTTTTAAGCCCAAATTTAAAAGATTATTTTTTTTTTCGGCATCATTTCACCGTACCATTGTTCGTTATAATTTTTGTTTCTCTTAACTCTGTTGTTTGCAATCCTTTTTTAAATTTGCATGCGTCTCGTGAATGTTTTTACAAACCCCCCCCCCCCCCCCCTTTACATGAGTCAGTATTAATGCATTTGGCTTGCCTCTTATCCTTCTTATTATCCTTCGCCGACATCGTCGTTGCTGTCGTCGTTTCTTGAATTCTTCTTGATGAATTTACGCTGCTTTGAAGTGGAGTTGATGCATAAGACTTTCTTGAAATTTCCTGCTGCTACTCCACTTACTTCCGCTTCCATTGCTTCTTCCCTCTTCAACTTACTCCATCTGGTCGTGCGTATGTTTGTTTGTCTGTCTGATTGTTGGTTTGCCTGAATTGGGCGCTTGTCTGTGTTTCTTGAGATAAGATTTGATGGCAGTTGTTTTGGAATTTTGAGCATGCAGGATACATCATGTACGTATGTAGTTATTTGTATTATATTTGGTGTTATAGTTTTTTTCTTTCTGTTTGTTTCTGTTGCCAAACGTGGTTGACTTGCACACATTTCAACCCAAAATTCAATCAGCAATATATTTGCGCCATTTGGCGGCAATTGATTTGCCATATTAAAGGATCTCAAAGCCACTAAGGATGACACTAAAGCGGATTAAGTTGCTCTCTTGTTGGCTTATTTCTTTCACTGAAACTGCACACAAAAAATAGAGCTTAAATAAAGGAAATATACATTAGATACATATGTATATAGAACATTATGTTAATATTCACCTTTCAAGGTTTCCTTTTTCCCAAAGTTTCTTGGCGAATCTCCTGAAATTTTCAATATCTACATGGAGAGAAATAATTTTTTGTATATGAAAATTGTTATGCTTTCTTTAAAATATTTGAAATTAATCAATCTAAACTTTAATATATTCCTAACATATAAAAAAACTGTAAAAATATCAGTACATTAAATATTTTTTCAAATTTCTTTCTGCTCTGAACATTTTGAAGAATGCGGATGCCAAACTTAAAATTTTTAAAATTTTTACCTGTCTCTTCGAATGCGCATCAAGTGGTTCTTTACGTTTTTGGTCGGGACATAAAATACTTTTTACTACCAAAAGAAGGATTTTCTTAAAAATAAATAGAAAAGAAAAACAGTGAAAAATGTTTCAAAACATTGGAGATACGTTTGAACAATCTTTGATAGTATTTTTAACTATAAAAAGGGCTACAACCTATACTATCTAAGTCTATTTCTATTGGATACCCTACATAATTAATTTTCTTTTATACAATTTATGCTAATGCATACTAATTTTTTAAATTTTTTCCGTTTGACACCAATAATATTTTCATATCTTGAAAACTATAGAAAACCTTAGTACAATGAATTTTTTAATAAAACGTCGCAGTGTTTTATTTCTGCCATAATTATAAATAAATTAATTTCCCAAAATAGCCCGATAAATTTTTTCTGATAGAATACACTTTAAATAAAAAAAGTCCACATGATGTTTATTTTTTTTTCGTTTGGTTACACGGAGCTCTGAAAGCCACATGTTTGAAAAAAGCTAGTAATTTAGCAAAAAAAAAAAAAACCTAAAAATTTAAGACCAACTTTCGAATCCTCCAATTCAATTATTTTAAATGCAACCCTTATTAGTGAAGTATATTTAAAAAACATAATGTGCAACTAAAAAATTATTCGATGTTTATTTTAATTCAAAATAGTAGTGCGTTTTCAGGTAAAAAAGTACTTTTAAAACTTTTAAGGAAAATAAAAAAAAAGTATATCGAGGTATATTGTACATTTTTTCACAAAATTTGCTGAAAATATGTTCATTAAAATTAAATAGGTCCTAAATGCATTTACCTGCAGTTATTGCACAAAGTTTGTTTTTAATAGTGACATGTTGTAAGAAAAATGATGATATCTTTTCAGTATTAAGAATGAAAGATAAACCTGAGTACATTGGAAATAGGTTAAGCTTTATAAAAATCAAAACTTGTTCTGATATAAGCCAGAACCAACTTGAAATTGAGTTAACATATTTAATGGCATTATTTCAAAATAAGTGGAAAACTTCTCATCGTTCCAAATTGCTGTTTTAGCAGAACCATTAATTATGGTTACAAGCCATGGTGTAAGAAATCAAGGTGTAAGTGACGTCGACGTCATTTGCTAAAGCTGTCAAACTTGTGAATGAGTGAAAGAGACAGCATTGTTGATTTTGTATTGCTTGACAACTTAAGTGTAGGATTTTTACAACAAAACCAAAATTCGCTGTCACCTTGTTTTCTTACACCATGGTTACAAACACAACAAAAAAAGGAAGGCAGCTGGTTGCATAAAAATTTTTTTTGCATCATCTAAAAAGAAAAAGGTTAACAAACACATAATTAGAACTAACGCCGTTATCATCGAAAAATTCAAACGGGTCGTTAAAAAAACGGAAGTTTTGTATTTAAAAATTAAAAAAAGGGGTTTTTAGGAATTAAAATGGGTTGTTGTTTTTGCTTTGTGGTTTTTGGAGCTTCCCTAATGATTCTAGTATCAACGAAAATGACTAATACTTAAAGTACATGGTGCAAAAAATTTTCAAATCGGAAAATTTTTCTATAAGTTTTTATTACAAGGAATCACGAAAAAGTGGTTCGAGATAAACGCATTTAAAGTTGTGGTGAATGTTTTCGGCACAATAAAATTTAATTATGTTCGGTTTAAGAGATTTTTTGGATGCATTTGTGTGTTGGTTATTACAAAGGAAAATTTCATTGAAACAGGATGAATGTTTTTCGGGGAATTAGGGGGAAAGTGCCCGAAGACGTGGTTTTAAAAAAAGATACAAAAATGATAACATTAGTTAGATTATTTAAAACAAGCATATAAAAATTGCAAATATTTTATTATTTTGTTAAAAAGAATTACAAGGGTGAGTTTTGAAATTAAAAATTTTTTTATTACGAGGGTAAAAAGTATACCTCGGACACCAATGACTGCCTAATGATACGACCTTTGGCTTTCGAAAACAGACATTGATTGGAACATGAAATGTATGGATGCTTTCAGATCCCTCAAAACTATCCCAAGTTACGAGGGAACTGGATAGATACATTCTCGATATTCTTGGTTTTGCGGCAACTGGCTGAATGGGAAGCGGAGACGAACAATTGCAGTCTGGCTATTACTTCAAAATAGCAAACAGTGTTGCCATATTAATATCCATATGAAGATTCGTGTGTCTACCCACCAAGTGGGACACATTTTTTTTAAACGTCTACGTGTCTTTTCTGTAGCTCATTCATCAATGTTGTTCTCTAAAAACTAAACTCTTTTAGCCGACCAACAGTGCGATTTTTTAATTTTAGGATGACATTTGGGTTTTGTTTTTATTAAAGTTTTTTAAAAAATTTTTATTCGTCAGATTATAAAACATGTATTATAAAAATGATATTAAAAACTTGATATATTGTATGTTTTTTTTATAAAATTCGTCAAAATTGAAACTTTTTAAAAAATTGTAACGAACCCTTTTGCTCGTTACTGATTTTTGCTGAGGTAGGCTCAGTGAGTTAACCAGGGGTTCTTACAAAATAATTTATTTACCAATGATTACGTTGTTTTAAATAAGAAAGCCTGCGTTTAAGTTTTAAAATGTAGAGTGGGTCTTTATTATTTTCACTTGTTTTATTTATGACTTAACGAGTACGTTACTTGATTATTAAATTAATTATTAATAGCATTATATAAATTAAATTGATATAATTAATCCTTGCTTATTCATATTTATTCCGTTACTTGCTATGATCCCTCTCGCTGTGAGTGACTATGATAGAACTCAGATCAAAACTATGTTCGAAGGGTGGAGGTACCTTCGCTTAAGATAACTACGCCTGACTTAGAGTAAAACTGTGTTCGAAGGGTGAGTACACCTTCGCTTAAGATAACTACGTTTTGAACTTATAGTAAGCAAAGTTCGAAGGGTGAGTACACCTTCGCTTACGATAACTACGCCTGACTTAAAGTAAACAACGTTCGAAGGGTGAGGACATCTTCGCTTAAGATAACTACGTTTTGAACTTATAGTAAGCAACGTTCGAAGGGTGAGTACACCTTCGCTTAAGATAACTACGCCTGAGCGTAGAGTAAAACTATCTTCGAAGGGTGAGTACACCTTCGCTTAAGATAACTACGTTTTGAACTTATAGTAAGCAAAGTTCGAAGAGTGAGTACACCTTCGCTTACGATAACTACGCCTGACTTAGAGTAAAACTGTGTTCGAAGGGTGAGTACACCTTCGCTTAAGATAACTACGTTTTGAACTTATAGTAAACAAAGTTCGAAGGGTGAGTACACCTTCGCTTACGATAACTACGCCTGAGCTTAGAGTAAAACTATGTTCGAAGGGTGAGTACACCTTCGCTTAAGATAACTACGCCTGACTTAGAGTAAACAACATTCGAAGGGTGAGAACACCTTCGCTTAAGATAACTACGCTTGAACTAACTACTCAGTCTCAAAGCATGTGCATGCTACTGCGCCTGCGATAAGACTGCCTGTCCTAAGCAAACGCGACTGCTTTATATTT
The DNA here is from genome assembly GCA_963920525.1 of Dichetophora obliterata. Taxonomy (NCBI): domain Eukaryota; kingdom Metazoa; phylum Arthropoda; class Insecta; order Diptera; family Sciomyzidae; genus Dichetophora; species Dichetophora obliterata. The sequence goes on along the minus strand of OY986436.1, from coordinate 211,767,677 downwards.
TCCCGTTGCCTTTCTGTTCCGTCTTCACTTGTTTTGTTTTCCCTGCCTGTGTATATGTGACTATGTTCATGGTTTTGCATGTTCGTATGTGAATATTTATTATTTGTTTACTTATTTGTTATTCAATACATTATTTTTAATTGTTTCAATAGAATATTTATAACATAATATTATATATTTTACCTAATAAGATATAATATAATATAATAATTTCCATACATTTTATTCATAATATATAATAAATCTTTAAATTTAATTAAGATAGTTTAATTTATATTTCATGTTTTGGTTGTTTACATTTTCCATATTTTTAATTCAGTTAACAATTCATTTATATAATTTGTGAGACCCAAATTGTGTAAAAATTTGAGTCCTCACAAAATATAAGCTCAATAAGCCCAAAAAATAAAGTCAAGTTTAAACAATAATAACTTCGACCACAAAGTATATATCAAGGGTTTGTTTTTTCGACTTCTTTATGTCTTAATTGCCATTGAATTTAATATTAAATACAATGATAAATGTTAAGAAATAAAAATAGAAAAATCGTTGCAATATGACTATAAATTTTTCAAATAATGAAAATTTAAGTAAAATTTAGTAGACATGTAGCAGACATATATCTAGCTAATTAAGCATTATTAAAGTCGAAGGCTATAATTATCATAAAATATCGTACTTTAACCTTTTCTTTCTGTAAAAACCTGCTGCATCTAGCTGCTATAAAAAAAACACTTAATTTGAAAAAAGTCTTATAAATAAAATTTTGCCCTAAAATTGACTGATTTCCAATACAATTTGTGGGTATTTTTAAATTTAAGGCAAAATAAAATGGAATTCATAATTTAGAACAAGTTGTGACCTTATTTGGTGTTAGCTTCAATTTTTTAAATTTCGTTAATTTCGTAATGTTGTTTTATAGGAGATATATCTAAAAGTTATCCGATTTTAAATATTTTTAGCATGACGTTTAGGTGAAGTTAAATAAACTAAATTGACTCTTTAAAAACATAACTAAGCAATTTTATGCGGGGTTTTTTTTATTAAGAAAATATAAAGTTGCGGCAGGTCTTTACACTAACTCACTTAGACTAAATTGGTCCGTTGTGATACCACAAAATGGAAGAAGGGAGTAATCAAGTTAAACGGTTGAGTAGGATATTCTTAATGTAGCATAAAGCTATAGAAACATGTGATGAATCTGAAGCAAGTTTTATGCCTTGATATCAGTCAAATCCAGTTACTAAGCGTTCCTCTCCACTGTTGTATTCTCCCGTGAGGATACCCGTAGATCTTATACTCTAAGCTTCCCTACTGGCGAATTTGGTTTCTGACCTGTTTATATGATTCACCTCTGCGTTTTGTAGGCATGAAGAATTATGCCAGTCGGTAGGCAGCCGTGAGGTTGCTAAAACATTTTATATGTGAGGGGGATTTGGACGGTTCCCAAACCTACGTTACTTACGACGAGTAGCCTTTATGTCTCTATTGTGATTCCAAGATCCTTTTTCCTGATGCTGTCCAATCTTTTGGTCGTGAAACAGTGAGCTTAATGCTTAACTAAAAAGACGTTTTAGTGTTGTTCAGAATCTCAATCCAAAAATTGACTGACTAACTCTTTATTGATTGCCCTTTATTTTAGCGGGGACCAGAAAGAGGGGTCTCGCTTCATATTCTAAATTTATACATACATCATTTCTTACTTAACTCTAAGTTACAATTAGGAAATGCTTCTCTAGAGGTTCCTAAATTCTTGGCCAATATTTTATCTGGCTTAACAATTTAACATATGTACTAATTTTCGCATTAAACAATTATTATTTATTATTCAAAAGCAAGATACGCTCACACGTTTTTAATGCTTCCGCTTTTCTTTTTACAAACATACATACTGTGACGTATTTCGAAGAACGGAATTCCCTTGCGCCAAATATTGCACAATGAATAATTGCAGCGTTTATTAAAAAAACTATTAACGTATTTTCGTTCGCATGCAAATTACAACCACAAGGCGGCACCACCTGATACACAGAATAGAGCGATGCATTTTTACCTTTGCTTCAAAGCTGTTTACTTGAAAACTGAACACCGTTTAAATTATAGCATGCGTCATAGCTTAAACGGTTTTGTTAATTTATTAGTTACTGCATCCCAGTAGGGGAAGTTATCATTACCTTACTAGTTATTAAGGTAGTTCCCTGCTGGATTACAACATCCATAAATAAGGCATTATTTTAACATGGGCTTGTCATAGGCAGTAATGTGTGGTGCTTACATGCATTATTACCAATAAGTCAGAGTATTACTAGTTACTAGTTACCACCTGCATTACCTATAAGTCAGAATTCAACTACTTACACCTGCATTAACCATAAGTCTGAATTCAAATATTTACCATCAGCAATACCCATAAGTCAGAGGTTAACTACTTACCACCTCCATTACCCATAAGTCAGATGCCAACTACTTACCTCCAGTATTACCTATAAGTCAGAGGGTAAATAATTACCTCTCGTATTACTTGTAAGTCAGAATGTAACCCATCACATTCCTCCAGTGTAACTAATAACTCCAGGAGTACCTTCTTAGCTTTATTAGTGCCAAAAAAGAGTACTCGTTGTTTTGTTTCAGTTGAAATTAATTTTTCATTAATAAATTATGCCTATATAGTGTTGTTAATTAAAAAACTGTGGATAAAATTTGCGAAATTTATGAAAAAATGTATCAGCCTAACCAAAAAACATTTTAATATCGACTCTACAGTTACAATAAGCTTTTTGACAAAAAATTCTATAGAATAGAATTCTATCTATAATGTCAGAAAAGCTCACACTAAATTTAGAGCCGACATTAAAATGTTTTTTATTTAGGCTGTATGAGGATATGAACTCCAAGCACTAGGATTTTCCCATATGTAATACTAATTTCAAAGTAACCATTTAAGATGACAATGCACGTTGCATAAAACAAATAATAAATATCCACCCAGGAAATTTGGTGCAATTCCTACCATAGAGCATTTGGACAACGTTTTTGAGATCCCTGAACTGTAAGGTTAATTTCCATTAAAATTTCCATTTAACCATTAAAGTTAAATTAAATTTTTTTTTTTGTATAAGAATGATTCGTACGTAAAGAATCAGAACCACAAAAAAAAAGTTTATTACTAAAGAACTATGTTATTCTAATGTTTTTGGAAATAAATGATTTTATTTTTATCTGCAATTCATAAATTTTCAGAAACTTCTGAAGAATTACTAGTATCAATTGAAGTTACATTTATTTTTCTTAGCTTCAAAATTTTTTTCTTTTTTTGCTAGCTGTGCTAAATTTCTTTTGCCTTTTATTATAAAAGTAAATATATAATTTGTTTTTTTATAAAAAGATGTAAAAATAATTGTAATTTAGTTTTCCAACTACACTTACCGTACTGGTTTTGTTTAAATGTATTGTTTTATTTTACTTTATAGAATAAACTTCATTAACCGAACGCATGGAAATCACTTTGAGCACTATAGATCTAGAAATTGCACTTTACGCATCGAAACCAGCCTCAAAACAGAGCAATAATTGAATGCGCATTTTTATTTTTTTTTTTTTTTTTTTTTTTTGAGAAGACAAAAAACAGTTTTCAAATTTGAAAACATGAACTGACATAACAAAAACAACAAAAAAAATTATTTTTGTTGCAAAATTATCAGGTATTACAGCTTAGGTTATTTAAATTCAAATTGTAAGCGAGGACGTAAGGTTTTTAGTTGATAGGCTACATTCACGACTGTTGTTACGGAGCATTTTGTTTGACAGTATTTATTTATAAATTTTAAGCGAAGGCGTAATGACATGTGCTTACAGGATAACTACTTACTGAGTTAGTTATGGCAGTAACGACTTCTCATTTCCCCACTGGGATGTTCTGCAGTTTTAACATTGACCTAAACATTGAACTTGAGTTCAGAACCAATGTTAAAGTGGGGCTAACAGTGTATGCTTATAAGTATGCCTTGGCTTAGGACAGTTATGAGTGAATCACAAAACCACAAACATTTCTACCACCACCAACTAAAACTTTTCGTCGTAAATTGATTAGAATTGATTAAAAATAAGGAAAGATAGGTTAAAGCTTAGGAACCCGGGATTCGAACCCGGGAACCCTTGGCGACAGTCCAGCGCGCTACTACTAGACTATCAAAGCCGCAAGAATAAATCGTTTCATATGAGCCATGCAAGAGCATTTATAACTTTGATTATGCATACACAGTAATCCAAATAATCGGATTTATGAATAAAAAACCTTGAAAGATGGAGCGTTAATTTTATAACAGTTTGATTCTATTAACGCTGACCTTAAAGGTTTTATATTCATAAAGAAATTAATATATATATGATAATAAAACGATATAAAAAAAAAATAATAATTAGTTTTCCAATTTAATAATATATATAAATAAATTATCAAAATTGACAATCAAAATTTAAATTTAAGTTGGGATGCACTTAACATGTATACCAAGTTTGGGCGAAATCCGTTGAGCCGTTTAGATTTGTATAAAGGCCAAACAAACAAACAAACAAACAAACAAACAGAAAATGAGTTTTATTACTATAGGGAGGGTTCTCCTGGATTTTTTTGGATTTGGCCGAAAAACAAGCATAATTTGAGAATGGTTTGTGGGAAAATGAAAATACATACGAACTTATGCTTTTGAACTTTGATTCGTGGTTTATTGACGAGTAAAAAAAAAAGATATTTGAAAAATTCAAAATGGCGGCTTGAAAATGGCGGATCTCGTCGACCTCTGCGCGCAAAACATCGACCTCCCGCGGACAGTGTGGGGCCTCAGGTAGTGAACTGAAATGAGAAATGTATAAAATTTATTAAAATTGATAACATTTCATATGCCTGGAACCTAACTTCCAGTAAGTTTGGTAAAAAAAACCAATTTTATGGACTTTTAAAAAAAAAATTGAAATTTTTTGCTTTTTTTTTACTTAGATCTCGTTTAAAAATTATAAATAAACAATTTTTTATGCCAATGTTAGGTTCCAGGCGTACAAAAAAGTATATACTTTCAAACATTCTTTGAATGAAGGAAATCGGATCAATAGAACAAGCCCTGTGCTGTCCGTTAGATTAGAAAACATGGTTCCGAGAAAAACGCGTTTAAAGTTTTTAGAAAGTTGGTACGCGCGCGTGACATGGGTACGTTTGACACGCTCTAGCTCGAGAAATACGCGTCATATTGAAATTTCCCTTGGCACAAACATTCTACATATATGTAACTCTCATTTTATGTAAAAAAAATGGATCTTTTCAAAAAAATCCAGGAGAACCTTCCCTATAGAAAGAATTGATTTTAACCATAACTTTTGATTGGAAAAATAAATTGGAGAAATTTTTTCACATAAATTATTTCTGAACTTAACTTTTTTGTAAAAAAATATAAAAACAACATTTTGGAACAAACAAATTTCGCGAAAAAAATTCAACCTTGTTTGATGAACAGTAAAATACTTTTTGCGCTTAGCCGGAAGAATTTTTGCAAATAAATGCTATGTCATATGAAAGGTACCCAGATGTGCAATTTTCAATTGATTTAATTTTTACAACAACAACAATTTTTGAGTCATTTTATGAGTAAAAATTCAATATTTTGGACCTTTTTTGACATAATCATAAAAAATATATTCATTGACTTAACGGTACAGTTCAACCTATTTTTGTGAAGTGACTTTACTGAACTTTTGAACAAAAAAAAAATAAATTGAATGAAATATATGAATGGACAGCGGAGATATTTGCACCAAAAGACCAAACTTTGATTTTCATGTTGTTTTTCTCATTCTTAGGCAACGAAGTTTTATGAAAAAGTAGTTGTACTGAAAATTTCTCCAATTTTGAAGATATGTGAATGTTTTTGATGTCAAAATAACAGAAATTTTTTAAAATTATATACACAAACATCTCCGATCATAAAAAGTTTTATAATAACAAAATAGCCGTTAGTTGAAAAATTTTAGAAGGGGTGTGGCAAAAATTAAGTATGTAACATTTTAAGTTGGGATGCACTTAATATGAATATCTAGTTTGAGCAAAATCCGTTCAGCCGTTTCGATTTGTGTAAAGGTCAAACAAACAAACAAACAGAAAATAAGTTTTATTACTATAGATAGTCAATTGTATGAAAAAATAGATTTTAAGCCATAAATTTTGATTGGAAAGAGATATTGGAATAATTTTTTCACATAAATTATTTTTGAGACTTGACTTTTTTGCAAAAAATATAAAAACAACATTTTGGAAAAACTAAATTTCGCAAAAAAAATCAAAGGGGGTACCCTTGTTGTTTTGATAACAAAAACAGTTAAATAATTTTTGCGCTTAGCTGGAAGAATTTTTGCAAATAAATGCTATGTTATATGAAAGGTAGACAGATGTGCAATTTTTAATTGATTTCATTTTTACAACAATAACAAGTTTTGAGTCATTTTTTGAGTAAAAAGTCAATATTTTGGACCTTTTTTGACATGATCATCAAACATTTATTCACTGACTTAACGGTACAGTTTAACCTATTTTTGTGAAGTGATTTTATTGAACTTTTAAAAAAAATAAATTTGAATGAAATATATTAATGGACAGCGGAGATATTTGCATCGAAAGACCAAACATTGATTTTCATGTCGTTTTTTTCTCATTCTTAGGTAACGATGGTTTATGAAAAAGTCGTTGTACTGAAAATTTCTGCAATTTTGCATATATGTGAGTGTTTTTGATGTCAAAATAACAGACATTTTTAAAAATTAAATACACAAATAACTCTGATATTATGAAGTATTATAATAACAAAATTACCGTTAATTGAAAAATTTCGGAGGGGGCGTGGCAAAAAGTAAGAATATTACATTTTAAGTTGGAATGCACTTAATTTTTATACCTAGTTTGAGCGAAATCCGTTGAGCCGTTTAGATTTGTATTAAGGCCAAACAAACAAACAAACAAACAAACAGAAAATGAGTTTTATTTCTATAGATGATAATATTTTTGCCCATTCTTGTAACGAATTTCGGTACCCTAGTGTCAATATTTGAGATACAGTGTTTTTCTTATAGTACAGCCTTTGAAAAAGTTCGCATACTTTATTTATTCTTTGAAAAATTCCACCTACTTTCTTGATCGTGTTTTATTATAGTTCTACCTATTCTTGTACCGAATTTCCATGCCCTAGTGTCAATATTATTCGAGGTCGTGTTTTTCTTATTTTGCCACTACCCTTTGTAAATAATGCCCACGTTCTTGACCATAACTGTAATAATCGTGCCTACCCTTGTACTAAATTTCAGTACCCTCAATATTATTCGAGTAACAGTATTTTTCTAATATTTCCACGTCCTCTGTAGAATAACGCCCACTTTTTTGACCATAATTTGTAATAATTCTGCCTACCCCTGTACCAAATTTCAATACCCTAGTGTCAATATTAACTGAAATACAGTGTTTTTCTAAATGTGGCACGCCCTTTGTCTATTACCGCCCACTTTTTTATAGTGTTTTGTAATAATTCTATCCATTGTTGTAACGAATTTTATAACCCTAGTGTCAGTTTTATTCGAGATAGAGTGTCTTTCTAATATTGCCACGCACTTTTGTGCAATAACGCCCACTTTCTTGATCATAATTTGTTATTATTGTTCCTACACCTGCACCAAATTCCAGGACTCTAGTGTCAATATTAAATGAGATACAATATTTTTCTTATATTGCTACGTCCTTTTGTCCAATAACGCCCACTTCCTTGACCGCACATTTTCATAACTAAGTCTACCCCTGTACCTTATTTCAGTATCCTCCACGCCCCTTTGTCGAATATCGCCCACTTTTTTAAACGGGCTTCTCCGTGTCCAATGTCTTTATCAGTTGTCAAAATTACGGCAATCGGACAAGTACTTTAGGAGTTATCGATGTTTATTAGGGTGGGGCGATTTGAATATCTTAATGGGCGCTTCGCGTTTCTGATTTTTGGAATTGTACTGAGCAAAAAAGTCCACTAGACCATACGTCTACGGTGAAAATCGAGCTTCCAGGGCCAAAATATCCAAAAAAAAAAAAAAGTGACAAAAGTCTGAGAAAAAACTGCAAGTCAAAATCTGGAAGCTCGATTTTCACCGTAGACGTATGGTCTTGTGGACTTTTTTGCTCAGTACAATCCCAAGAATCAGAAACGCGGAGCGACCATTAACACTTTTCTCCTTCCATACTAATCGCCCCACTCTAATATATATATATTAAAAAAAATCATAGAAACCAACCAACTTGAGAACCTCCTCCTTTTTAAGGTCTGTTAAAACTTCAATTTATTTAATGTTTACAAATTCATGCAGATCTAGCGAGTTTGCAACTAGCAAAGAAGCTAGTACATTTAGGTCTACTTAGTTATGAGCTAGCAAAACAGTTCGTATTTTTTTTTTAACTAGTAAAAATGCGACTAGCAATTTAACAATAAATTAAGCAATTAGTTCTTTTATAACTCGTAACAGAGCTTGTATTTTTGAACTAGCTGGAATACAGATTGTTACTTATCTAGTAACTTTTTGGTTTGTAAGATTTCACTAGTTTAACATCTAGTATTTTTTTGACTAGTTTAATTTTAACTAGTGAGTTAAATTGAGCTTGCAAAAAGAGCATTGGATGTTCTCCAGCTCTACCTGGATCTTCTTACTGGAGGAATGGGCAATTTGAAATCTGCTAACTATTTTGTGAATTTAAGCAAGTTGAACTGTTTTTTTTTTCAAAAAAATTCGGCTATAAAAACACATATTACGCAAACGCAAATTTTGTCCGGCGTAAAGCTTTTTAAGTACAAGTCCAATCTTAATAAATTAAGTATGGTGTGGTAGGTTTAGATCTGTTGATGTGCAAACTGTACTTATTATTTTTTTAAAAATTTATATTTTTAAGTTATAGCGAGTTAAAATTTGCATATAATTGTTTTTGTTATACTTATTTTTCTCTTCTTAATTTCGGCATTTGCCTAAAAATATGTGAGATATTTAGCGCTACCTATCGGCTAATAGCTATGAAACTGTTATACTGACGAATAATCTTTTATAATTTCACAGCTAAAACTATGAATTGATATATTCAATATCAAAGTGATACTAGAATGATTTCTTACAATTGAAAAAAGATTTCTTAGCTGTTGGTCGGAAAATTTTTTAATTTTAAAAATTTACACAAAAATTTGACAAGAAATTGGAAACTGGTATTGAAACATTTTGGTTCGAGCATTTTTCAACTGGAAATCAAGAAATATTCTTACTCCTGTATATTTAAAATAAATTTGGGTATGAAATTAAATATGCGAACATTATATCATCGGTGCGCGTGCTATATTGCTCATATTGCAAAAATGCCGAAATTAATTTCATTTCAATTTTGATCAGTTGAAAATCAATTCAATAGCTTAAAATTAAATCTAAGTATGTTTGATTTTGGCGTTTAAACGCCGCACTGGCTTGCTAGCAGTAAAGGGTGTTTTTAATAGAGTAATACAACTTTGAGTTGGCATCACTACTTTATTTGATCACCCATTTAACAGTTGATAGTTGCTTTTTGTTTAGTTTGCTTTGACATTTCATTATTTCATTATGGATCGACTTACACCAGAGCAACGCGTCTTAATTGTGGAAATTTTTAATCAAAATAATGGTTCTGTTCGTCAAACCTATCGTGCACTTCGTCTATTTTATGGCGTACATAATCGTCCTTCAGAGCTGCTAATTCGAAGAAAGATAGATCGATTTCGGACCACATTTACTGTTACTGATAATGTGCATCCCGTGAGACGCCGAACAGTGCGCACTGAAGAATCTGTAGCCGCTGTACTGGAAAGCATTGAAGATGATCCTAATCAATCAATTCGTCGCCGTTCTCAGCAACTGGGGTTGTGTCCTTCCACTTTATGGAAGGTTTTACGAAAAGATCTTGGCTTAAAACCTTTAAGATTCAACTTGTGCAGGAATTAAAGCCAAACGACCATCGTATGCGCCGCCAATTTAGCGAATGGGCTGAAGCACAAATTGATATTGATTTTGAATTTCCATGGAAAATTTTATTTTCTGATGAAGCCCATTTTTTGGATATGAATTGTCGTATTTGGAGTGAGCAGAATCCACAAACTTTTGTCGACACACATTACATCCACAGAAAATTACTGTTTGGTGCGCTTTATAGGCTGGCGGAGGCATTGGCCCATATGTCTTAAAAAACGATGATGGTCAGAATGTTACTGTCAATGGTGAACGATATATGAACATGATTCGAAGTTTTTTCACCACTTATATATTTGTATATTTTTTGTTTGTAAAGAAATTTGAATAATTTGATAAAAATGATGAAAATGAATTACTTTTCATACAAAAAATACAAAAAACGTCAAACTAATAATTAATTAAAATCTATTTATGCGCAATATTTCAAACATTGGCACTTTTTTCACTAATTAATACTTTTTAATCGTGGTTTTTCAAAATAAAAATAAATAAATAAATAAATAAAGCAATAAGAAGCAGTAAGCTAAAAATAAACTAATTTCAGCGAAGAACAATAATAACGAAATAATTGGAAATATTATTTTAAACTTACTTATAAAATAAATAAAATAATCAAATTTTGGCTTCGTAAAGAAACTATTTTAAAAGCGTAGAACAGTTTAGAAAAAAAAAATTTTAAAATCAGTTAACCCATTTTAGGGATTTGCTTAGTTAAACATTCTTCAAACAAGCTGTCCCATGAGAGCTTGGCACTCTCGCTCAAATGATATTTCTAAATATTAAGGCACGCATATATGTGTAAAGCCAAAAAAGTCTAGAAAATTTTTTTAAATATTGATTCCTAAAAAAATCTTATGTTGTTTCTGAGATAAACGATTCATATATAACTTCAAAGGAATTCCGCATAAAAGAACTCTATATCCCAAAACTACCTCTAGAACTTAAAAAAAAAGAACCGGCAACAGTTGTTGCCGTTGATTTATTGTGTTGTAACGATAATAATAAAACTACAACATCGGCAAACAACAAAAACAAGCCTACATATGTTGCAGTGTTACCAACATCGTGGCCTCGCGATCAGGACAAAAAATTGAATGAAACATTCAATGAATTGCGTTACTCTGCCTATTTTTTGTCGGCTTAAGAATCCTTTATTGAGCAGATTTTTTTTTATCAATGATGTGCCTTTTTTGTGCTGGTTTCGTGAGGCTTTTATGAAACTTTGTAACCACATTTCTGTATTCTTTATTTTTTTTGGTTTGCCAAGTGTTCCATATACAAGTATTGCATTTTTTGCCTTCAAACCACCAGTAAATGGCAGCGCTAAGAGCAGCAAAATAACAACCGTAAATCCCTTTAGTTGAAATTTTTTTGGCAGCTCTTGCAACATATGTGCAGCAACTGAATTATTTGTTGTATTTATTTCTTGGTTGGTATTTTTTTCATGCAGCATTTTTCACGCTGCTGTCTTTTAGTTGGTTATAATTTTGTTGTTTTTATTGTTTGCAACAGCAACCACAACGTTGACAACAACGAGTAAAGCACGTACGCTGCCAATTGGAGCAGATTTATTTTAAACGCAACAATTCGCAGGACACCAGAGACAACAACAAACAACAAGATGAATACACATACAAAGCATACAACAACAATTAGTCAAGTGAGCACAAAAACGCACATACACACACACACACACACACACACACACACCGGTACAGTCGAACTGACAAATGCTGTCATGTGATTGTTGCAGGACATGAGATCCTGCTGCGTTCTGTTCTACTGCCCTTACTTTCTTGCTGCCCTGCTGCATCTTCTGACCAGAGTTGCGTTAGTTGATTGCGCTGAGCTGTTGAGAATAAAAATTGAGTTTGTCGATTTGACAAGCTAATAGATTTAGGAGCTGACGTGGATTCCATGGTTTGCCCATGTGTTGGTGTGCGTGTGTGTGTGCGTGCGTCTGGGGGATTGCATAACTGGAAACAGTGAACAGGTTGGAGTACGTACATCAATTGGCATTGCTGTTGTTTTTATTTTTGTCTCTGTTGCTGCTGTTGTTGTTGTCGTTGATGACATTGGTTTTTGTGCATTGACCGCTAGCTTTGCTTTTATGGCCTTGTTTTTATAGCAATGGCAGTATTTGTTGTTAGATTTTTGTTGTTGTCTTTGTAGTTGTTGTTGTTTTAGTGTTGTTGATATACGCTCAATTTAAAATGAAAATTGCGGTCATCATTCAAGCGCACCAGAGTTGTTTAGTTAAGCTTTTCCTTCTCTATTCCAGTTAAATTAAATTTTTTTTCTCATTCACCAACAAAATTTTTATTTTTTTTTTTTTTGTTGAAAGAGTTGACATAATCGGGAAAGAGAGAAAGAGTTGAAAAAACGCTGCGAATTAATATGTCAATCAATACCTTAAACCTTCTAGAAAATCAAACTGCTTAATCCAACGTTGTCAATGTCAATATCAGCCAGGGTTGGCAATTCGACTGTAAAGCAGTTTAAAAGGTAAAAGTAGTAGTTTGGGCCTATTGCTTAAGTTAAATAAGGGCATTTTTTTGTATCTATTGACATCCGTTTTGCCACTTGGATAAAGCTTTAGAGCAATTTTTTTTTAATTACACAAGATATTTATTTATTACCATGTTGATAACTCGTGTGCTATTAAGTAATCAATTTTTATTTCTTCAGCAAAGCTATTCTTATTATTTTGGCCAACAATTATACATGAGAAAATATTTCCAAAAACAAGCTACATATGTCTCCTTTTCAATGCTTCAAAGCAAATAATTTTACTCACAAGCTATGTTGATCTTATTTTGTCGTCAAACTATGCTGACTTTAGGTTTGAATTTTTCCAAGACTAACTCGATAAGACCCACTTTAAGCGATTTTTTTATATATATTTGTTCTGAAAAGGTTTTGGCCAGAATAATAAGAAGATCTTTATTAAAGAAGCCAAAATGGATTCTAATGGTGCAAGAGGTTTTAACAAACATATCTTAAAAAATTTTCGATTCTGAGCTATAAATCTTAAAAAAAAATGTTTGTTCTAAAATGTTCAGTAACGTGGTAAAGCAAATGCCACCACGAGATTTCTCATACCAAAATTAAGTGAAAAACGTTAAAATTATTAAATACAGAGAAAAAAGGGTACGAAAACCGCACAGTTTTATTAAAATTCTATCTCATCGAATAAAGTAAGCCAAATAATCGGAATTAGGTAGCAAAGCGCAAACTCCATTTATAATTTTTAATATTTTTCTTTGCTTCGTCATGCAAAAGGGTCTCGTAAGATATAAAATACGTGCAACAAGAAAAAATTAACAGCTTTTCCAAGACTTTTTTTTACAAGAAGTCGGTATTTTTTTTTAAATTTATACATATTATTGTATATAAGATATATTTTTAAAATTTTTTTTTTGTTTTTTTTTTTTTAACAATTTTCTGGCTTTTTTATGGAGGGCGCTGAAAATGACATTGAAAAAAGACATCCAAAACAGTTCGATGTATATTTAAAATAATGGTAAAAGTTAGAGTTAAAAGCTAAAAAATAGATAGATTTTTCACGGTATTGTTTTCTAGAAAAAAAAAGAAACAGGTACTTGAATTGAGGGGGGATGCTTAAAGAACAAGATAACGAACAAAATGCAATAAGATGCACTGAAATTGAAGCAATAAATTTCGAGTTGTCTATCGAACCGTTTTGGATGTCTTTTTTTCAATGTCATTTTCCGCAGTTGCCCATGTTGCTCTATAAAACATCCGAAAAATTGTTTACAACTAGTTTATTACTGGTTAATTGTTTACTTATTAATTGTTTACAATAGTTTATTATAATGTTTAAAATATTTAAATTTTTTAAGCCGCAATAAAACGCAAACTTCATCGAATAGTGTTAAAATATGGTATTCGAGGTGTTCCGGGGGTCGCTAATTACGAACATGACGTCAAAAAATCGAAAAAATTAAAAATTAGAATCGAAAAAATGGCAGTTTAATTTTATTGATTTTATTTTAAGAACAATATTTTAATATATAATTTTTGTTTTCAATACTAAAGTTTTTTTTTAAAGTTCTTTTTAAACAAATTTTTTTAAACTGTAAATGTTTACTGTAAAAGTATATTAGAGAACATTGTTTTGAAAAAAAATTTTTTTTTAATTGAACTGTACAAACATTTGAGTTTAAGTTAAATGAAATTATTTAGCTCCATTTAAAAAAATTCATTTAATATAAACACAGTTCCATTAACTTTTAACACATATTCCCTCAGTGTAATAAAAAAATGTTAAGTCTATATATTACTGTCTTTTCACAATAAATGTCTTAAATTGAGTCTTTTTATTTTTTTTTATTTTTTATATTATAAAAATTATTTTATATAGAATAATAAAATAGAATAGAATAAAAACGTTTAATTAAACAAAAAAATTTAAAATAGAAATTTAACGCTTTTGCGTTTCTACAAAGCAAAATTTAAAATAAGAGTATTCAATTTTCAACTAAAACCTCATTTATTTGAACCTTCATCTAGCCTCGTGGGGTACGTCATACCCCACGTTCTTTCTCATTTTGATTTGTTTGGAATTTTTTTCTAGTTTTCCGAATTTTTTATGAACGCTAATCTTTATTTTTTCAACTTGGACTATTCTACAGTTTATTCTACAGGTATCCAAAGATGATCTCTGAATTTTTTTGAGACAAAATAATCAATATATAAATTTTTACAAAAATTTCAATCACTGGGGTTCATATGTACCCCACGAATCCAGGTATGTTACTCAGGATGAGCATGCCAGGTGAAGGTTAATTATAATTCTCTCTTATTATCTTTACAATAATAAAAAATACGTCGCTATCTGAGTCGCTATCTAATTGAAAAATTATGTGCAGTAGAATCTTTGACAATAATTTCAAGTGGGGAAAAGTTGGCTGGCAAGGCTGCAAAACATACTTAATGCTTTAACTAAATTCTGGCAACTCTCTTTAAAACATTTGCAAAGAAAATTAATCAACAATGTATGAAAGCAAGAATATCAATGATAGTAAAGCTGGATTCACTTCAGCATGTTTTGCAATTTTTTTTATGATGTTTTCGCTCAGAGAGAAAAATTTCTGCACGCTCTCAACTTGATTAACATTATTTTAAATCAAGGTATATTCAACATGGTAGTGTTGTCCCAGAGAGGTGAGTACCGTAGCTGTCAAACATAAGAAGAGCATAAAAGACAATGAATAGGGGGTTTCAGACGAACGTACTTGTACGCTGACATGAACGACGACAAACTAACGGGACTATTTTGTTGAGCTTTCAAACAATCGTACATGTGCGACGACTTCATTTCATTGCTGGCTCTCAAATAGAGCACATCGGCGTAATGGCTGAACAATGTTTTGATGACCTTATGATTTAGCAGTCATTTTCCATATTTAAAGAATTGTTTATCAATTTTAATTAATTATAAACAATTATAAAATGTTTCAAACGTTTTTCATATTAATTTTCTGTAATATTTTTTCCGCTTCGTTGCTGTTCACCCGCTGCCGCTTTTAATGAAATGAAAAAATGCAGCGAGTCGGACCGACTTGCGTTCATAACATCGTACATGTCGGTCCGACCGGCAGAAAAATCAAAAATTTTTGATTTTCGTCCGACATGTCGGTCCGACGGTCTCATTTGCTTTCGAATGATCGTACATGTCGTCGAGCATGCCCAAGTCATCGCACATGTACGATGGTCTGAAAGCCCCTAATAAGAACTTGAACCAGGGATGGAACTATAGCCACAAATGTGCTATTTTTCGTACTTTCGAGATCAGACGAGAGTTTAGGCACGTACGTTTTCATTTCGGACTATTTAAATTTATCGGAGTTAAAAAAACCAAGTTGCATGTAAATGTAACTAATGTAATTTTCGATTTTTGATGCACCTTGTTGCTTTCTTTGACATTTCGTTATTCTTATCAGTGCTAGTAAAGTTACTTCAACATAATTACACTACTCCAAAAAGTTTGGAAATTTTCACTATAACACCCAGCGATAACATTTTTTATAGTGAATTTTTTCGTCGAATCCAAGTAATGTAATATTTATTTTCGATTAGCCAAAATTTTTGATATTAATTGGCAAATATTAAAAAAATCCACTGTTGAGAGCAATAATTTACATAAACGCTTGTAAAAACTTTTATTTTCTTTCAATGAACTGTTGTTTATTGAAGAGTATAGTCAAACCAAAAATTTTAAGGTATAAAATGTGCCAACAGTGTCAGTAGTACAGTTGTTATGGTCGAATTTAGTTAAAAAAGTTTTTTTCGTTTTTTTATAAACAAATTAAAAGTTTCAAGATCAATATCTGAAAATAGTTTTAAGGGTGATAAAAAGTTAGCTCTTCAATCTGATTTCATTAAAAAAATTTAAAGCATATATATTAAACCGGATCGCTTTTATACGGGGGAAAAAATCATTCGATCGGGGTCTTAAAGTTAGAGGAACTCATAAAAACGATTTCTGCATACTTTTTTTTCAAATTGTTTTGATCCGGTCTAATATATATGTCTATAGAAAGACGTTATTTACAAAATTATAGCATTTGAAGATACACATTTTAAAAATCTTTATTTTTTATATATTTAGTATCACTAATTTGCAATACATGAATAAAATTTTTAAAGTGCCTTTGGCCTTGTTTTTAAAATAACTCGATTTAAAAATGTATTAAAAACTAATTTAATACAAAAAGCATACACTAAAGGAAAACACATACACATCTTATATGTATATGAGTTTTTTTGCAATTTTATTTCTGATTTCACCCTGAATCGTTTCAAGTGGAACCACGGTCTAACGGAAAAAGAAAAAAATTAAAAAAAAGTTTTTTCTTGTCTCCAATAATGGGACATTCAATATAAAAATAAACTGGCCATTTCAGACCTTGGAAGGACTTTGACCTAGCTTCTATTGATCAATTGTGTTGTGCGTGTTATTAAATGTTTGATCACAAATGACCGAGAACTGGACCTACGTGTTTAATGCCGACTCCGAACGGCTTATGTTCTCAAGAAGCTTTACATGGCAATTTTTACTCTCTGAGGTTTGCCATTGTCTGCAGAGAGGTGACGACCGAACAAAAAAATTAATTCAATTGAAAAAACTTTTCTGTCTGAGCTGGAATTGAACCCGGGCTACCACGGTTCTTTAGCTTAGGGGCCACGCACTCTACCCACTAGGCTACGGCCGCCACATGGGACATAATGGGACATTCACATATATTTTTTCTAGCTGGCGAGACGACAACCCTTGGCGAAATTATGCCCTGGATCAGTTTGTGGATCATAGTAGCAATTAGTCAATTTTTAGTGAGTCATTATGTTGTTTTTTTTATATGCGTTATTAAATTGTCTATGGACCATAATCTTACCAATAATCTTCCAAATTCTTACCAATACATTGCATATTGGATTATTTATCAATAAAAAAACGAAAACTTTCAGCAAACATGACAACCAATTTTTCAAACGCCACCATATTATTATTTTTTGATTAATTTCAATAAAACTTGTCTTTTCTATAATAACACTCTTACTAAACAGGAACATTTTTGATTTTTGGTTTCAGCTGACGCTCCTTTTTAAGTGTAAGTAAAATTTTTTTAAAAAGGTACTATTTTCTCTGCAATTAGGCACAATCTGAAAAATTCCACTTTCATCCCTGGCTTGAACACATTGAAGACAGGAGATAGACAACTGATTGTAAAAATATTGTGGAACGTTTCAGCGATAGCGTATTTCTTCACGAGGCACACAAAAAAATGTTCCAATCTCTTTTTGAAGAGGCTTTCGATAAATTGCACAATTTTTTGGAGTTTATTTTTATTAATTAAATCAATTTAAATCACAAAAATTCACAACACAATTTCAATTGACAAGTTTAAGTTGTTTGCTTTGTTTTTTTTTCGTAAACAACGGAATTTGACAGCTAAGTTACCCACCACAAGAGACAATTGTATCTACTAACACTACCTCATTAAATATACCTTGTTTTAAATCACACAAAAACATTCTGAAGGTTATCAGTGAACCATCTTAACTATACAACATGGCTGCCGTGTTATATTGAGAGAAGCTCTCGCGACAAAGAGAGAAAAGCTTTATTTGCTGTTATATTGTGCTGCTGGTTGAATGAAGGCATCAAATAAAATGAGTGATTTAGTAATAATTAAAAAATACATTTTTCGAAAAACTTGGTAAGCTATAACAATCTACATTATCATAGGAATCGAATAAAAAAATTTATCAAAATCGGTTCAGCGGTTACCGAGCTTATTCTGAATCAATTTCGTGAGTCTCCTTTTATATAATAGTATAGATATAGATAACCAATGTTAGTTTAAAAACCCCAATAATTTCTTGTATTTGAAAACAATGTTAGAAAAAAGCTGCTACTTTTTTTTCTTGTTACACGTACATAAATTATACATTAACTCCACTTTTACTTTTTCTAATTTGCAGCAAACATCAATCTGTTGTCTGCCAAATAAAAGGTCAAAGTGTTTTGTTAAAATCTCGATATACATATAGTCAATTTTTTTTCTTTAACGTTATATTCGAACGCATATTTCTGCAAAAATATATTGAAAATATTTCATGAAACCAAAAAATGTTGTATGCGTATGGTAGGCCTCAAGACTTGAATTTTATGAAAACAAACTTTTCTTCTAACTTTTGTTGTTTCGAAATTATAATCAGTCTTATGTGGTCTTAAACGCGACATATTTTAGAAGTAAGTTTCGAGGCAGATCTGCATTTAAAAAAAAAGTATAGCAGTGAGGGGACTGCCGACCGAAGCGAAAACCTATATATAAAATATTAGTATTCCCTGGAAGACATTGTCCTGCTACGACCGCCTTACTGCTATATAAGAATTTTCATGCTAATATAGGGTTTCGGACTATCCAACATGTAGGATGGATTTGACAGGTCGGATGGACATGTAGGAATGTGTGAAAGCTCATACCGCAGCTCCTACTACATGTAGGATGAAAATCAAAAAGTTTTAAAAGTTACGCCATGATCTTATTCTTCTCTGTGCGTCCTTGTTTGTAAATTTCCTTGGTAATTGTTGTTGGTGCACTTAACTGGACTTTTTTTGTAGACGTTGTGAATTCTAATTGTGTAGCTACAGTCGGCATATGAAATTAGAATTATTTTTGTTAAGAGCTTATAGGAATTTATTTAATTTTTTATATATATTACTGAAACTATTTATTTTAAGCAAAAGTATTACCATATCAAAAATACATATAATTTAAAAAATTTATTTAAATTATTTCGTTATTGAATTAATATAAAAATTAAAGCTTATTTATATCTATTAATATCATGACACTAACACAATATACATGTTCACCATTTCTATATTGCGTTGTGTATTAAAAATAGTATATTATAAAATTAAGAAATATCTATAGCATATAAATTATAATAATTCATATAAGAAATTGATGCTAAACAGTTTAAAAAATAGAATGCTTAGGATAAGCAGACTTTAGTTATCCAATAACTACTGAAAATATTATTTATTTTGCAGGTTTAATACGTAATTGTTATTATATAAATATACATAAATACTCTTTAAATTTCCTCAATGAGCTAAATTGTTCATATATATGAACTATATATATATGTATATATTTATATATATGTGTGTATATATATTTATATATATGTATTTATTTCTGATACGGTAACACTTTTACTAAAAACAAATAGATTTACCAATATTATATATACTTTTTAATTCATATGTATAAACTGTTTTCTAAATTAGTTCGATGTCATATGCTGACTGTAGCTACAAATAAACATTTACAAAAAATTAAAGCTTACTGTACAACAATAACTCCTTAGCAAATTTGCAACAACAAAGCAAAGAGAATGACAAGATCCCAGCGGTTGTGCAGCTTAAGAGGGGATAAACTGAATTGGCGGCGTAAAATATACATTACTTTGCATGCTATATTTTCTGTTTGCCTGCTAGCAAGATCTCAAGTGGAAGGAGGCATTAAAAGAGACTTCAGAGCTAACTGCTGAAATAAAATGAAATTTTAATTTTTCATATTTGTATTTTGTTTGACTGTCGTGAAGTCTCTTTTATTGCCTCCACTTTAGATCTTGCTAGCAGGCAAACAGAAAAAATAGCAAGCAAAGTCCTATTTAGTTTTCGCTACCAATTCGGTTCATCCCCTCTAACGCTGAGCAATCGCTGTGATAATGTCATTCTCTCTGCGTTTTTGTTGTAGATTTGCTTGGTAATTGTTGTTGTGCAGTTAGCTTTAATTTTTTTGTAGATGTTATTTGGTAGCTACAGTCGGCATATGACAATCGAAGTATTTTTATAATGCTTTATATACAAGCATTTTTTTTTATGTATATGTACTTAAAAACACTTACACAAAAAACCTGCAAAATAAATTTATATTTACAGTTGTAATTGAATTACTACAGTCTGCTTATCATAAGCGTTCTATTTCTTACCGCCTAATGTTGTAAATCGAAAACGCAAGCAAACGACAAGTACGAGAAGCAACACCTTTTTTTATATAAAATTCTATTGCTTCTCGTGTCTTGCTTGTCGTTGGTTTGCGTTTTCAATTTACAACACTAGGCGGTTAAACTGTCTACGTACATTTATTATATTAAATTATATGTCATTTATATACTATATCTATTTCTTGTATATTCTTATTTTAATACACAACACAATCTATATATAGCGTGCATGTATATTGCGTTATTTTATAAAAAGATATAAAAAAGATTTAAATTTTTAAATTAATTCAATAATTAAATATTTAAAAAAAATTATATGAATTATATGTATATATTTTTGATATGGTAACACATTTAGTTAAAAGAAATTGTTTCAGCCGTTTATACAAAATTTCAAGAATTGATTTAAACTCTTATCTAAAGTAAATCAGTTGTCATATGCCGACTGTAGCTACAAAAAAAGTCTAAAAAAAATTACAGCTAACTGTACAACAACAACTACATTTCAAATCTACATCAACAACGCAGTGAGAATAGAAAGGTTCACGGGATGAACGGGATGAACGAATCGGCGTCAGAAAATAAACCGCATTTTGCTTGCTATGCTTTCTGTTTGCCTGGTAGCAAAATCTCAAGTGGTGGAATGGCAAAATTTGACAAGGTACTGTCAAAACGAAGTTGACATTTCATACAAAATATGCAACCAATGAGAATGCAATATGAAAGCAAAAATTGGCCAAAATACCAAAATGGCTGAGTTTGTCAGTTATGGTCTCATTGGTGAGAGAACACATTCAGCCCTAACACTACCTTGTCCAGTTGTACTATGAGTGGTGGACAGTTGGCGGGACAGTAGCTAGGAAAGTAGAATCATATTTAGCATATCAAGTGACAGAATACGTGAAAATTTAATAGAATTAATGGAAAATTTGCAATACTTTGGCGTACTCGTAGTTTTAACAAAAATTTTCTTCATAAAATAGAAATTTTTTACTATTTTGTCTACTATCTTGCCAACTGTCTTACCAACTGTCTGTACTCTTTTTCATAGACAAAAGTTTTTAATTGACAATTAAAACGTATTTTTCACTGTCTTAACAGTACTGTCTCGTGTAATCCCCGTGTTATGAAAAAAAATAAAACAATGTGAAATAAAACAATGATAGTTTTAATTAACAACTCTGAAAATAAAATGCCGCAGTGGTGAAAACAAAAAGCCGATGACAAATACAACAAGTGTGAAAATTGTCAAACTTTGTTTGACGATATATAATAAAATAAGAGCATGCATGTAATTATTTGAATGTTCAACATATTCCTTTATCACAACTTAAAGATTAAAATATTAAAACACTCAATCCATACATTACTTTTCTTGTTTGCAAACGAAGTTCCAGCAGAAAAAAGCAGAACAAGAAGTAGATCGTTCCATTTTTAAATCTCACCATGCATAGCAGTTGTTAAGGTAAAAGCAAAATTTTCAACAATGTTGACAAATACAACAACTTAAGAAATTGCCAAACTTTAAAAGCATATATAGACCAATATAAAGCGAATATATAATAAGTTTTGGTTTCAAACATCTTATTGCAACCTAACTTAAGTATTTATATACTAACAAATATATTATATGCAAAAATTTTAGGAGTTGCCAAGTAATTTCTTTGTGAGCTTGCGGCCGATTAAGAATAAGAGACGATAATTGTTGGTATTTTTATGCACAAATACATGCAAACATTTTTTTGAGGTTATGTTTTCTAATTTTCCTATCTTGTTATCTTTGCTGTCTGTATTGATGACGAGAGTTCCTCGGAAAAATACGATGACGCAAACCAAAGATTTACCCTCTACCAAAATCGTTCAACGCGCCTAAAGAAGTTTTCACTTCACAAATTTGTTCAAAAAACTACAACCCGACTACTAAAAAACACGCTTTAAAAATGATGAAACAAGCAAATATTCTCGTCTGAAATTGTTATTGTATGTACAAACTTTTCAATATTTTGTGTCTATTAAATAAACAACTTACAAATAATATATTTTATTGATTATAATACTAATTCATAGTGATGCTCTGAAGATATCCGTGGTCGTGTAAATGTTCATCAAATAATAACACGTTAATTAAATGCACAACACTTGTCACTTCTGCACATTTCATCAAATACATCATTCGATGTTATTATTTAAGTTTTTTCTCTTGTGTTTTCTAACATTTTTCAAATATATACATCTTTCATATAATTAGAAGATGTTTTGAAAGTTTGCAAACAATACAGGTTTTTTTAGGAATATTTTGAATCCGTAGATCAAGCTTTTAAAAATACTTCATAATTCTAGCTATGTATCCTTTTTGATACATACCACAGTTCAAAGGAAAAAATTATTAATTAATTAATATTATGCAAATTATCTTTTATATGATTACATCTTTAAGTGTTATTAATACAATCTATGCAAATATTTTTGGAATGTTTATTGTTACAGTACGGATTTTTACATAAGAAGCAGAACGACGACGTCCACTTATTTTTGTTCTCTCCAGAATAAAAATATTTTTGACAACTTGCGCGGTTTTTTCGGACACTTATTAGTTTTTGGTTTTTTCGATGGTCCAGCATTATTATTATAAGTATTGGGGATATTCTGTGTTGAGTGTTGAGAGTTGTTTCTTGGGCCTTTTTTCCGTTTTTCCATATAGCGCTTTGCCAACGAAATTGCTAACTCATGCAGAAAACATTTACGTTTTGTATGCTTTTGTGTTTCCTTCCTATTGGGGTCGATTTTGTTGTATAAAATATAAGAATTCAAAGCGGAAATATCGATTGTGTTGGAAAATACTGCCATAGACTCACGATTATATTTTCGTTTGCAACTGTAGCAACTCAGCATTTTGTCAACCGTGTTTATGCCTCCCTTCGTTAATTTATAAAAAAAAAATATTTCGGGTAACTTTTTCGGGTCATTCGCAATATAAGGTGCATGATGCATTGTGCTCATGGCAATGGTACGTTTGTTTTTATGACTGATGTACGAAATGAGACTTGTATCAGGTGTAAAAGCAAAAGTGGATTCATATCGTGGAATATTCTTGGATTTCAGTAGCTTTGGGGGAATAGATCTTTTATTTTTGCGCATAGTTCCAACCATTGTTATGTTCTTGTGAAATAGTTTTTGGCCAAAGCTGTGAGATGACATGGTGACACTATGCCTTATTAATCCATCAACTAAATCTGGAACAATACGTTCTCCTTGATTCTTTTCAGGATTTCCTGAAACACCTTTTCCCTAGTACGGCTGTATTTTCCATACATAGCACGTGCATGAATCAACAAGTAGCCAAAATTTCAAACCATAACGTAAGTTTTTCATGTCTAAACAAGACTCGTTAAGACGGACGAGTGTCAGGTAGACCCTAATATTCTTAATGAGTATTTTATTACAAGCACATCATCTACACAAATAGCGTCTACTGTTAGTATAAGATTTAGGCCCCTATTATGTATTACAACTCAACTTAAGTTGACTAGATTCAACTAATTTTTTTTCGTATAACTTTTTACATACATTTCAGTTGAACTACGTCGTTTGAAAATTCTTAATAGATGGTAGCAAACTACATGGTTCAATTAAAATATATGCAATACGTCATATGGAAAAAATTTAGTTGAAGCGAGTCAACATCGCATACCATCGCATACATAATACGTACATAATAGGGGCATTAATAATTCTGTAAATCCATTTGTGTAAATTCTTGTTTTCCTGAGGCTTGGAAAGCAGCGACAATCATTCCAATAGCCAAAAAATGTAATGCTCATGACCAGCAGATTTTCGCCCAGTAAGTCTCTTATCATCGTTGTCTATAGTGTTGGAGTCTATAATGGCCGTGCAAATCTTGGAACACATAAAAAATATAATCTTATATCCCCACTTCATTCAGGCTTTCGATCAGGCCATAGCTGCTCTAAAGCTATTGTTAAAATCTTGGATGACATTAGACAGCCATATTATTATTATTGAGTCTTTATTGAGTCAATGGACAAAAATCCTTACAGACTAGAATACACATTAATTCTATATAATAGAATATAAATTAAAGATTAAACAAATATTTCAGAACACAATGAGCATAATTAAAGTGCCCAGTACCACTTACAAATAAGCTTAAAATAAATGTATAACAAAATTTTTAAAGCAAGTCTTAGACAGAGAAAAGTCAAAAACATATTTTAACATTATATAAACTCAAAGCTCTCGTAATAGGTTCATTAAGAGCGTAATTTGTTCGATGGTGTTTTATAAAAAATAATTTAAAACACCGCAACTGCCTTATAGGAATGTTAAACTCAATTAATTGTAGTAAAAAAGGATCATCAATATTACCTGATATAATGTCGTATATAAATAACAAAGAATTTATTTTTCTCTCCGTCTCAAGAGACTTTAGGCCCACAAACATCGAGCAGTATAAGAAGGTAAGTTTTCAGAAAAACGCGTAGGCTGTAACATGTATTTTGTGGCTATCTTCTGAACTTATTCTAATCTCAACGAATGGATTGCAAACGATGGATTTCAAATAAACGCAGCATACAACAACCGAGAACGAACCAATGAATTGTAAAGAGCTTTTAAAGTATAAGGGTCTTGAAATTCTGCACTATTTCTCCGAAGAAAGGCTAGGAGAGAATAAACTTTAGGCACTATGAAATTCAGATGTTCTACAAACGTGAACTTCGTGTCAAAAATTGCTCCCAAATCACGAATATTAACAACTTTTTTAAGTGGTAGATGTGACATAAAATAGGTTGTACTAATAAAACTAGAATATTTGCTAGATGAAGCATTCAAACATTTACTAATATTCAATGGCAACCCGTTACGAGTACTCCAATCCGAAACATTATTGAGGTCAGATTACAACAACTCAGCATCCACCAAGCTACTCACCCTACTAAAAAACTTTAAGTCATCAGCATATAAAAGAAATTTCGAATTTCAAAAACATTTGCATATATTTAATTAGTTTTTATGATCTATTGAATAATTACATGAATTAAGATTGTGAGCTTTAGATCAAGTGAGTTTTCAAGAAGGCAACAACAACAACAACAACTCTGTATAGAGTCAATCACTTAGCTGACTAGACAGTCTGTTTCGGAAATCGCTACATATTCCTCATCAGTAGTCTTTGAGTGATTAAGCTGTGATCAACTCACTGTTTAAACTAGCATATGAATGTGTAGATCCTCTAATTCATTCTCATGAATTGTATGGCTACTAATCATATGACACTTCAAAGCAGTAAGGCCATTTTAGATCACCGCCTTAACTCTAATCAAGGGTTGCCATCTGTTCTAGTTGCTTCTTCATTTATTTCAATACTCGTTTCATTTCTATGGTGCATTTCGACAAACAATCGAACACCAATGAATATTGAAATAAATGAAGAAGCAACTAGAACAGATGGTAACCCTTGATTAGAGTTAAGGCGGTGATCTAAAATGGCCTTACTGCTTTGAAGTGTCATATGATTAGTAGCCATACAATTCATGAGAATGAATTAGAGGATCTACACATTCATATGCTAGTTTAAACAGTGAGTTGATCACAGCTTAATCACTCAAAGACTACTGATGAGGAATATGTAGCGATTTCCGAAACAGACTGTCTAGTCAGCTAAGTGATTGACTCTATACAGAGTTGTTGTTGTTGTTGTTGCCTTCTTGAAAACTCACTTGATCTAAAGCTCACAATCTTAATTCATTTGCATATATCGTTTATAAATAATACAAATAACAGAGGCCTAAGAATACTTCCCTGAGGAACTCCAGAGGTAACTCTTTAGCAATAAGAGTGAATATCATTAATCGCTACCAGTAGCGTAACTATATTTTGTGCGCCCGCCCGCAGGTTTCTTAAAGGCCCCTGCTATTTACTTTTAGAGTAAAAATGTGTTATTAGTAGGTAACTAGAAGTGAAGGTGAAAACAAGAGAACTCTTGATAAAAAAAAAAGAGCAAGAAGAGACTTTTTTAATTCAATAGTCATCATTAATTACAACAGTTATATTTTAAAAATATCTTATAAAATTATATTTTGTTTTAATAGAAATTGTTACAAAAAGCAATAATGTAAAAAATCCTTTTTATAATACCAAATATAATAATATTTATAATAAATTAGTTAATTAATTTGTGATCCATTAAATTATTGCATGAATTTACTTGCGAGCTTTAGATCAAGTAAATTCTTTAAGAAGGCAACAACAGCTAGGTGATTGACTGTATACAGAGTTGTTGCCTTCTTAAAAAAATTACTTGATCTAAATCTCGTAATTAAATTCATGTAATTTATAATAAATATTATAAGATTTTACCATAAAATAGATAAAAAGAAAACATATATTAATTATTTAAAAAAATTAAACAAACTTAAAGTTTGAATAAATGAGATCAATAATTTTCTTATTGGTGAAATGATAAGTTTAAGATGTTAAGTTTAAATATTTTGTATTTGACGTTACCTGTTAACTAAAGAATTTTCTAACGTCACAAAATATGACCAACTGACAGACATATGTCGCACAGTGTAAAGTCCCCATTCTTGGCCAAAAATGGAAGGAGTGATCGTAGAGCTATAAAAATTAACACGAATATCTTTCTTGACAGAATTAAGAAATATAGAAAAAGTTATACAAGTCCGGTCTTTGCCACACCCACCACCCATATAAACGAAACCCATTTTTGCCTGAAACTTCATTAAATCTTATCTCAAAACAACAAAATTTGCTACATCAATTTCTTTTGTGATAATAAATAAATATAAAAAAAACTTTAGGCGAATGCCACGCACATTAATTATATTTTAGTAACTCACCCTTGGAAAATACTACCAACAGAAGTTAACTACGTTTTTGTTTATATATGTAAGCTTTTTTGATTACAGCCAGGGAACTTTAAGAACTGAGTTATTTTGTGTTTGTAAATAAGTCGAAATTTTGAAAACTTATCAGCTGCCATACATCAAATATATCTCACATTTTAACTAAATAGGTCACTATAAAAACTGTATATCTTCCACATTAGCAAGACATTTTTTTTTTGTTTTGTTGTAACGAAGTTCTAATGATATCTTCGTGAAAAACTTATAGTCAATCTTTCTCAAAATCCTTTTTTAAACACATTTAAAAATTTAATATTTAAAAATTTGTATCACGCTTTTAGTGTTTACTTTAATAATAAGCCTAAAATCATATTTTCAAAATGTAATCAAAAATAGTAATGTTATCAAACAGAAGAAATGTTACACTTTATTTTGATACATAAAAAAATGAAATAAAATGTGAATAACAAAAAAAATTTTTATTTTTAAAAAATGCATCTTTGACGGCTTGTCATATCGAAACGGTTGCTATTATTAAAAAATTTATTTTAATTTTTTCACCCAGGATACTTTCTATTGAAAGCTATTAAAATTTTGGGAAAATTCAAACATCGATGTATTAGATTTTTGGCAGCTTATTTTACACTGTGCATCGTTCTCCACTTCATTTATCATTTTCATCAAGGGACTTGAGAGCGCCCCTAGATTAGTTGCGCCCGCCCGCAATGCGGGCTCTGCGGGCCCGCTTTTTACGCCACTGATCGCTACATAGCACACTCTACCACTTAAGTATGACTTAATCCAATTAAGGAAATCCGAATGGCATCCCATTTTGCAAAGTTTGGCAATCAAAATATTATGAGATAATTTATCAAATACCTTCGAGAAATCCGTATACAAGGCATCAACTTGGTAGCCGAATTATCTCCTACTCAGATATAGTGTATAGTAAAGTTGATTCCCGATCCAAGCTTAAGTTACAACTTGTGTTTAATAATGCTGTAAGATACATTTTTGGTCTTACACTCAGAAAAAAACCAACAGTGAAACTGTTAAATCCCATCCAACAGATGAGTTTTTGAAATTAACAGTCTGGACTATTGATAAAATAACTGTTTTACTCAGTTCTCATTTGAATTTTCAATTGTCCTGCACTAGGATGGCTGATGTTAATACATATTCACATAAAAGAAAATTCAGTTAGGAATAGAGTAAAATAGTTAATTTATTGACAGTCCAGACTGTTAATTTGAAAAAACTCATCTGTTGGATGGGACTTAACAGTTTTCACTGTTAATCTCTCTGTTTTTTCTCTGAGTGTAGACAGTTTGACCGCATTAGTCACTTGAGTAACAAAGTACTCGGTTGCAATATCTTCGACTATTTGGATGCTAGAAACTGCATCTTTTTACACAACCTGATGTGCACTCGCACTCCTGATTACTTATTTGAAAAGCTAGAATTTCGTAGGTCAACTAGAAATCTGAATCTTTTAATCCCTACTTATAATTTTTTAAACTCTAACAGACTCTTTTACGTGAACGCCATCAGATTGTGGAATTCACTGCCTTTAAGTATAAAAAGTATTGCAACTAAACGCAACTTTAAGCATGTAATTTTCCAACATTTTTCTTAAGTATCTCTCTTTCACTAATTCTATGCAATTGTTTTTAAAAAACCTTACTTTAATTAATATTACTTAATCTTTATTTGTTGTTATTCTTGATTTTGTCGATTTTTCAATTTTTGTTTTGAACTAATTATTATTTTGATTAGATCTTTTAGTTAAATGATATTAATTGTATTAAGTTATATTTTTAATTATTTTTTTTTTGTTTTTTATCACTTGTTATTTTGTTATGTATCTATATTCTTACTGCATCTTAAAGACTCTGTCTTATTTGTGAACCTTTTCTTTAAATAAATAAATAAATAAGTAAAAAAAAATTAAAAAATAAATATCTCTATGGTTTCGATGGAATATACTGGCGAAATAAACGTTCTCCTTGATTCTTTTCAGGATTTCCTGGAACACCTTTTCCCAAGTACGGCTGTATTTTCCATACATAGCACGTGCGTGAATCAACAAGTAGCCAAAATTTCAAACCATATCTCTATGGTTTCGATGGAATATACTGGCGAAATTTACAACGACCATGAAATCCCAATAGTTGTTCATCTACAGTGACGGAATCGGAAGGATTGTGAAATGTGGAAAGCCGTTCAGACCATTTTTCCCAAAGGTTTCTAATTGTTGCAAATTTATCATAATTTCTTTGGCCACATCGGGAGAGTACATCATCAAAACGAATGATTTTGTGGATATATAAAAATTGTTCTTTCAGACATGATGGACCGAAATATTGGCCGTAGTTGTTAGAGTTATCAATTACAATTTTTGATAGTAACGCTGGAAAAAGTAGCAGGAACGAATCCCGAATATTGTTCATCCGGCTTGATGCAAATTTTGTTACACCGAAAACAAGTAATCGTAATTCTACGACACTTCAGTAAACAATTATTACCAACCTGGACGTAAATTGGTAACATTTTCTCTCCCAAACCGATAAGTGGCGTACGGCTCGCTACGCCAAGTAGTGCCATCTTTTGCAACATATAATGGATCATCATCTGAACTACTGCCCATAATTTCATCAAGTTCAGATAAACAGCTTTCAGACGAAATTCTTTCCATTTCAGTTTCAGGAACGGACACATCTTCATCCTCTTCACTCTCATCCAGTACTTCATTCACTAGTTGCTCAAAGGTAAAAAACCGTGGACACGCCATTATTTCGATTACACACAATTATCTTTTTAAAAAAATTAGCACCTCAACAAATAAACCACAACATAAATATCAAAAATCGCGTCGCGAAAGACGTGCACCGCAACACAAAAACGTTTGAAATGTCATATGTATCAAAAATGACACATAGCTCGTATTAGGAAGTTTTTGCATTTCTCATAGGCTACTTGTATATAATAATAACGGCAATAAAAAAATAAACAAAGTCGCAAAGAATGCGGTGCCAAACTTTTTTTTTTTGAGAAGTTATGATAACATAAAAAACGAAATGTATCATTTCTGATGCAATGCTCGATTAACGGTTAATGGATTTTCTAGAAAAAAATTATTGCCTTTTCGTGATAAAGTGCCAACGATGATAAAACTCTTTTGAAAAACCGAAAAAACATTTCAAGTATTTATCAACACGAGTTTAAATTGTGGTAATGTAATAATTAGCAGTAACCTTACTAATTAATCGAATATGAGGTCCTTTTCAAGAAATAAGATTTAATTTGGTAACATAAAAACAAACATAGATTGAAGCGTCTATCCCTTTGAATGCAAATCTTACTTAGTAGTAGATAACTAGAACAGTAGTAGTTATACTGCGAACTTAGCTTTAGGAGTTTCAGTAGTGAGCTCTGTTCGCTCATCTTAATGCTCATTTTTTTGTGCTTTCCTTCCCCTTCGGCCAGCTTGCGACTTTTTCAATTGCGTTTTCAACAGCTGTGTTTTTATTTGTCTCAACGCCGCTGGGTAGGGTTTCATTTAATTCAACGCAACGTGTTTTTTTTTTTATTTGCATGTCTCAATTGTAAACGTTTTTCTGAAGACTGAAAATTGAAAAACTGAGACACACACACACTCACACAATGCGTTTCAGAAAGCAGCAACAGTGGTTTTTTTAAATATTCCTTTTACTACTGTTCTTATTTTGCTCATATCAGAAACGTGGTAGTTATTTACATAGATTGCAGCTTAAGGATAAGCCGAGGCTGAGTCCTGCGTCTGTATATCTGTCTGATTGCGTGTCTGCCTGCGTTACCGATCGTTTGGCACCGTAAACGAGCGCGTCAAATGTACATATTTGCTGTGGCAATATTTCACCGCAAAGACAACTCATAAATCTTCAAAATGTTACTTTCGTATCCACACAGCCGTCCGGCTCGCATTCGCATTGACTTGGCTTAACTGAGCAGAGTTGCCAGGTTAGGGGATTTCCCCCTAGATTAAGAGATTTTTTAACTGTGTTGAGGGATTTTAGGGCAATGAATCGTTATGGGTTATTTTAGGGAGATTTAATGTTTCTTATGGGTTTTTTAGGGCTATTTAAAAAATTGGCCTTTGGAAATAAAGTTTTCTTAATTTTCCTTAACCCTAGTTCGGCCGACGATGTTGATAGCCCTTTAAAGGCCGACGCAGTCACTCCGGTGACTGTTTTATAAATTATGATAAATTCTGCATTAAAAGAGTCAATTTTGCAAAAAAATTAAAAAAAAAATGTAAATTAACTATCTGGCAACCCAATCAGGGGTTGAGTTTGACAGATTATTCAGAGCAATTGTTTTTAAAGTTAATTCAGTGTACAAATGAACATAAAAGTGAGTACAAATGAATTCTTCTAAGCGTGCAAAATGAGACACATTGACAGATGCGGAGATGGAGGCGTTGCTCTATGATGATGACAATGTGGAATTCGGCGATGGCGACGATTGTGAAGATGATGAATGGCTACCAGATGGCGAAATTGCATCGGATGCCGAGATAGATGATTGGATGAACGAAGTGAATGAGCACAATGGCGATGAAGAGATAGACGCAGCCTATGATTATGTCGATCAATTAGTGTATGATGCGCCCGATGGAACGCAGTTACTTCCCACAGCACAAACATCCACAGTCACCACTATGAGTATAGGAAAAAACTGATAATATTGAAATGGACGAATTTATGAAATTTTTTTGGGTTGTGGTGTTCATAAGTCCAGTATGGAAATCATCGATGAGTTTTGGGCTCCATATTGGTTTCCACTCTACCGTGCAGCAATGAGTCGAAATAGATTCAAAGCTATTCTTTGCACCATTCGTTTCGACTAACGCACAACACGTGACGCTCGAAAGACTACTGACAAACCTGCTCCAATATCAGATATTTGGATGCTTACGAACGACAATTTGCGTAAACAATATCGGCCATACAGCAACATAACAATCGATGGGGAACTTTATCCGTTCCGTGGCCGAGCATCGTTTCGTCGATACATCCCGTCAAAGCCAGAAAAATACGACATAAAATTATTTTGGGCCTGCTAACCAGCTATCCGTTGCATGGCATATTATATTTGGGTCGGCAGCCCAGTCAAAAAAAAATGTTGTTGAGTTGGTGCAACCATGGAAAAATAGTGGCCGTAATATTACTACGGAAAATTTCTTCACTTCATTGCAACTTACCAATGCGTTAAAGGAGATGAATCTTAGTTTAGTAGGCACGGTGCGGAACAATAAGCGCTTTATACCAAAAGAGTTGCAATTTCATAAGTCCTTGCCTCTGGGTGATTCGAAGTTTGCATTATGATCCAGTCACAAGCAAACCAGAAATAATTCTCGACTACAATCGTACAAAAGGTGGTTTTGATATGATGGACCGATTGCTCGGAGCATATACATGCAGTAGGAAGACGCATCATTAGCCATTGGCCTTACTTTACAATATGTTGGATTTAACGGCGTTGGCGGGGCATATCATTTATCGGGTGAAAAATCCAAAGAGTCGTATTAATATCAGCCGCTGTAATTATCTTACTGGACTTGCTCGTGAATTGGCCACTTAAGCCATCAAACGTCGAACATTAAACCATCTTGTCATTACAGCATTATCACGTGCATACGTACTGCCATGGAAGCTATCTTAAATATTCGTTTGACTCCATTCTTAGCACCTGAGCTACAAATTTAGCGTCCCGATGAAACTGGCCGAATGCCAATCAAAGGCAAATTTCATGTTTGCCAGTATGTAAAAAAAAAAACAGCGGAACTCACGCAAAATATGTCAAGTCTGTAAACAGCCAGTGTGCTAGGAGCACATTCAAACCATAATCAAATATATTCAATGCAAGGAATAAAAATAAAAAAAAACTTAAAATGTGTCTTTTCTTATAAAATGACGTTAGTACATCAATAAAAGACCACAAAAATCTTATAAAAATATAGTTCTTATATATGCTTCATACATTTTTACATAGTCACCCAGGTGACTGCATCGGCCGAAATAAGAATAAAAAGTTTCAGAATGCATCAGTTGACAAAGACAAAAATTGAAAAATTTTAATTCATGTTTTTTGTACTAAAAATTCATTACTTTAAGATGTCACGGAAGATGGGTTAACATAATTGGTTGAAAACATATTTTTTTGTGTGAAAAAGGTGAAATAGTCACCCCGGTGACTCATCGGCCGAACTAGGGTTAAAATAATGTATTATTATTATTATTATTAATATATTAACAGAAAACTAAAATTTTAAGTTAACTTATGAGCTATGGCTACTTAGGCCTTAAGCTAAACTTAATACAGTACGACCTCGCTCAACGCAACCAATTAAATTAAAGCCAATTGCGAAATCTGAGGTTATTGCAAAAACCGAGGAAAAATTTTATATTGGCTAATAGACCTATTTCCAAAAAAAAATATGCATTTTCTACACATTCAAATTAAAGTGAATCCAAAAATGTTTGTTCAGAAACATAATTTCATTTTATTCAATTTATTTTTTTAAAAATTGGGAAATTTTGGTCTGCACTTTGTTGCAATTTATACTTTGCGTACAATTTGGGTGTTGAGATTATCGAGGAGTTGCGTGTAGCGAGGGTTGCGTTGAGCGAGGTCGTACTGTACTAGGAAAAACTGATAAGCATTATTATTTAAATGTTAATCTTACATGTAATGTTTTTTTTTTTTTTTAAATAAGATGGTATATGTTTGATTGCTTGAAGAAAAGTATTAATTTTTTTATGTTGTTAGTAGTGGGGTTGGAAAGGAGATGTGTGAGATCGTTGTTTAGAATAATAAGAATTATTGAAACAAAAAAATTCACTACTAAATTGTGGAAAATGTTGAATTAGAGGACAGGAGCAATTGAGGGCTGGAAATACTTGCCAAGGTTGAGGCATAATACTAGCCTTTGTTGAAAGCAATTCAAATTATCTTTCAATTTTGTTCCGCTCTAATCGATAATTCACGTATGGTTCCAATCAATTCTTTCTCTAATCTATTCCTTTCCTTTCAGGTCAAGCACCAATCGTTGTTTGAATAAGGCGCATGTCTTGGTTTTTTGATCTTTTAGAAAAAAGTATAGGAAAAAACAGATATGCTCGAAAATATATCAAAAAGTAGGAGACGGAGCTTCCTTTCAAAAGTAAGACTTAATTTTAATGTCAATTTTACATTGGACAATTGGGAACTATGAAGCAACTTTCTGCCCATGTTAAAGACTTCTCAGCCCTTTAAATACAAAGGCTTGCATTGCAGTTGCACTACTTTTTCAGTTGCCCCGTATGAAATTTTTGTATATTTTTCGAAAAAAATTTTTAGGGGAATTTTAGGGGGATTTGAAATCCAATCTAGGGGTAAATGGTGAAAGGCACCTGGCAACACTGTATCTTCTTCGTTGCCGATAGCGTCCCTCAGGTTCTTGTTTGATGATGCGATGCTGCTGATTCATGTCGGCACAGGTTGCGCTCGCTCTTACAAAAAAAAAAATTTTTTATTTTATTTCTTTAGGATTTGTTGGCTGCCATCACTTGAACTTCATTTGGGCCAAGTTGGGTTTTTTAGTAACTGTTTCGTTGTTGGTGTTTAGTAAACATTCGCATAAGCCAACCATGGAAAATCAATATTTTCATCAAAATGAAAAACGACTTTCACCTCGTCAAACAAGCAACTACTGCATGCAATCAGATGCAACAACGTCAGCGTCGGTGATCGAATTTGACCGCAACCTACCGCCCGTCCGTCCACCAGTGCCCCATTAGTCATACTTCAACGACTGACACACAAGCCACCCACCCACCATCAACCATTCAGTATGCAAATATTTAAAGGTTGTCACATGTTTGCAGCTGCAACCAGGTTTGGTGCTAGAGTAAAGCATTGATTTTATGAGGGGGGTTGAGAACGGTTGACTGTCTGTCTGCCTTTGGGACCGCAGTTGATTTTGGTGTTTTTGTAATTGTTTATGTAGCTTGTTTACATGTGTAATATCTGCAATAGCGATAAAAGTCAAAATTTGGTTGATATATGCAGAAGTTTTTGTTGTTGTTTCAACTTTTGAGTTTTGTAAAAATGTCAATTTTTTTTTAGCCGGTTACAAAAACTAGTTAAAGTCAAGGCTTAAAATAAATTGACTGTTTCAATTTTATTGTCCGATCAGGATCTTTATTAAAAAATTTATTTGAACCAAAAAAAAAGGCTATAAAACTCTGCCCAACCAAGTTATGCGTAAGCAAGTAAAATTTTGAGAGAAAGGTAAATTTTAGTATGCTTAAGTAAAAAAGGCGCCCAAGTAGATACTTTTTATGCTAAGCACAATGTCAAATATCTAATTAAAAACTTAAAAAAAATTAACAGACAAATAAATTTCAACAACAAGAAATTAGAGTACGCATTATGAATAAGCATATATACCAGAGAACTGCACAAGCCTACTTGAAGTTCAAGCTTTTTCAAGTACTTAAATTCAAGCACGTATCCAAGCTTGAAAAAGCAAGCTATAGCCAGCTTGCAAAAATACCAAACAGATACAAGCCATATTCATGCTTGCTCGTTGGCTTGGCTTGTTTCGGCTTACTTTTTCGGGTGGAAAGTTGAAAAGCTCAAAACGATCGGCAAAAGCTTGTAAGCTCGCAAGTATCCAAATTATTGAATTAAAGCAAGTATCCAAAAAATTCAATGAGCTTCTTTAGAGAGAGCTTAAGCGTAATAGGACTTTTAAGGATTCTGTGGACTCCGTGGTGTGAAGTTTTAGGATAAATGATTTCGAAGATGCTGTCAAACTTTAAAATTTAAGATGGCGGATAGAGTTGCCACCTAGATTTTTTTTATTTTTGCGAATTCTTGTAATTTTGATATTCTGACAACGGATTTGATTTCGAATATATTGTCACAGTTTTAAAATTTAAGATGGAGGTTAGGGTTGCCACCTTCATTTTTACCACAGTATTGCCACCTAATAATATGTACTTTCAAAAGTTTTAAACATCATTTATCAGTGTTAAGGGGTCGCTGATTTCGAATCTAAGGTCAGAATTTTCAAATTCATGATGGTGGATAGGGTTGCCACCTTTATTTTTTTTAGTTTTATGAATTCGTTGCCACCTTTATTTTTTTTAGTTTTATGAATTCGGGGCTGGCAAAAAAAAATGGTATGCCAAAAATGGGTCGTTGAGTCCAAATCCGTAGTCAGAATTTCAAAATTATAAAATTTTGAAATAATAGGGTTGCCACCTAGTAATATGTCTGTTTAAGAGTTTTAAACGTCATTTATTAATGTTAAGGGGTCGCTGATTTCGAATCTAAAGTCAGAATTTTAAATTTCAATATGGTGGATAGGGTTGCCACCTTTATTTTTTGTAGTTTTATGAATTCGGGGTTGGCAAAAAAAAATGGTACACCAAAAATGGGTCGCTGAATCCGAATCCGTCGTCAGAATTTCAAAATTATAAAATTTTGAAATAAAAGGGCTGCCAATAATAATATGTATCTTTAAGAGTTTTAAACATCATTTATCAGTGTTAGAGGTTAGATTTTATAATTTTGAAATTCTGACGACGAATTCGGATTCAGCGACCCATTTTTGGATTACCATTTTTTTTTTGCCAGCCCCGAATTCATAAAACTACAAAAAATAAAGGTGGCAACCCTATCCACCATCTTGAGTTTGAAAATTCTGACCCTAGATTCGAAAGCAGCGACCCCTTAACACTAATAAATGACGTTTAAAACTGTTGAAAAGATATCTTATTAGGTGGCAACCCTATTATTTCAAAATTTTATAATTTTGAAATTCTGACAACGGATTCGGACTCAGCGACCCATTTTTGGCATACCATTTTTTTTGCCAGCCCCGAATTCATAAAACTAAAAAAAATAAAGGTGGCAACGAATTCATAAAACTAAAAAAAATAAAGGTGGCAACCCTATCCACCATCATGAATTTGAAAATTCTGACCTTAGATTCGAAATCAGCGACCCCTTAACACTGATAAATGATGTTTAAAACTTTTAAAAGTACATATTATTAGGTGGCAATACTGTGGTAAAAATTTAGGTGGCAACCCTAACCTTCATCTTAAATTTTAAAACTGTGACAATATATTCGAAATCAAATCCGTTGTCAGAATATCAAAATTACAAGAATTCGCAAAAATAAAAAAAAATCTAGGTGGCAACTCTATCCGCCATCTTAAATTTTAAAGTTTGACAGCATCTTCGAAATCATTTATCCTAAAACTTCACACCACGGAGTCCACAGAATCCTTAAAAGTCCTATTACGCTTAAGCTCTCTCTAAAGAAGCTCATTGAATTTTTGGATACTTGCTTTAATTCAATAATTTGGATACTTGCGAGGCTTACAAGCTTTTGCCGAAGGGCATCAAGCTTTCCATTGCTTGAAACTTCGTGCCGTTCGCTTGTAAGCTAGAATAGGTAGCATTGCTTTATTCAAAATTATCAAGCTCAAGCTAGCTTGAACTTGTACTTTAAGCAAGCGCTTGAAATAGACTTCAAGCAGGCTTGTGCAGTTCTCTGATATATACAAACTAGGGCTTTCAATCCCGAAGGGCTTAAATTCGGATTCCCGGAATTTTTCGGGATCCCGAAATGCCAAAATTTAAAAATAATGGCACTTAGCTGTATGAAAAGCAGGTACCGCTTATAATTCTTTCTTTTCATTTCTGCGTTTTGGAAAAAAAAATTTGATATTATGTTTTTTATTTATACCTAAATTATTTAAAAACATTCGAAAGTTTATAAGAAAACATCAAAGCGAAATCGTAGTTACTAATGCAAACAAGGGTTACAAATCAGTTTTAATACACAAATAAGTATATAAAGAAAAAAAAAATCAACAATAATTGGTAGATAAAGTAAAATTCTAAAATCCCATTTTGTATTTTTAGGGAAAAATCTTGTAAATTTTATGATAGAAAAAATAAACATCACCTGATTAAACCAGATCGATAAAAAATTAAATTAGAAAATAACGATTATGGTATGATAATTTTTTTTTATTTAAAAATCATAACCTTTACAAGATTAAAAAGATTTTTGCTTAATTTTTAAATATTTGAATTAAATAATAAAAATTTCATTTAAGGCATAATATACGTGTAAAAAGAGAAAAGCAGTAGGTTGTTTTTAAACATTTTTTGAGGTACAAGTGTTTTTTTAAATTTATGCGGGTTATTGTACATAAAAAGTACTTTAATAATTTTTTTTTAACAAATTTTCTGGCTCTTTATAGAGGTCTCTTAAAATGACATTGAAAAAAAAAACATCCAAAACTGTTCGATAGATATGGCCTTTCCCATGTATTTGACACAAACAAATCAAATGTCATTTTAAAGTATAGGTCAATAATTGAGCATTCCACCTACGAACGATTCCCGGGGGGTTTTTGAAGTTATGGTGAAAATTTGAGTAAAAAATTTTTAAAAAATAGATTTTTGCGCGCTTTTTGTCAATTAAAAAAATAAAAGGAAATAGTACTTGAATTTAGGTCGGATACTATTTTTACACGTATTAATACGCGTGTAAAAATAGATTTTTGCACGCTTTTTGTCAATTAAAAAAATAAAAGGAATAAGTACTTGAATTAGAATACGTTAATATACCTTAATAAAAAACTTGATTTTTATATTTCAGAAAAGCTCAACATTTATTTTAGAATGAAAAATAAATTTTTAAAAATATAAAATAATATTTCATTTTCTTATAAATATAAAAATATAAACGTAAATAAGTAAAATAAAAAAATAACATAAATTTATCTTCTAAAAAAGTTAAATTTAAAGGAAATAAAATTTCTTATTCAAATAAATTAGTTAGCGATTAGCAAAAAGTATGATGTGAATTAAATATTCTATTTTTGTAAAAAAACTATAGTACATATAGTAATAAAATTATTGTTACTTTTTAAATTCCATGAAAGTTAGTAGACAGATTCTTTTAAGATGATAACTAAAACAAACTAAAAAATAAACTTACAAGGTGTATGGAGTTTGGAAAGAACAGGGTGTTTTCGATACTAAAAAATCATCGTGAATAAAATGATTTAGGGCTTATAATCCTGGGATTTCGGGACTAAAAATTTAGTCGGGATCCCGGGATTGAAAGCCAACACATAAAATTATTTCAATTGACAAATTAAAAATCATTTGCTTATTTGTTGAAAAGGGTTACAAAAATCTGACACAAAAATTAAACAGTAAAAACATACAAATTTTGCATAAATCATTTTTTACGCTAATTGCTCTAATACAATGGCTCACACTGACTTGGGTAGATTGGCAAATGCCGTTCATTTTGTTTTGATAAAGTGCCATTGTATCCAAGTACCCATCTACCAATCTGCTCTAGCTGACAATCTACTCCTGTCCTGACTTGTTTGGGTAGATTGATTTCTTGTCAAATTGAGTAGTTTTTCTATAAGTTACCTATTACAAAAATAGGCAATAATTGACCTAAGGGCATCAAAATTCCAACATTTGTTGTCAAGGCTAACAGCTCGAGTAATAAAAAACAAAATTTCCACACCCCCTATTACCGCCCACAAATCAATAAAAACGCTATATTTCAGACGGTTTTGGTCGTATTTGATAAAAATTTGGTAATTTAGTTCATATGGTTGCTTTCTGAAACTGAACTCAAAATGGGCGTGGTCGTTCAGATAATTAAAATTGAAATTTGTCGCCTGACTTTGCTCTGCTCTGTTTATCCTCGTGTATTGAAATTGGATGCACAAAACGTAGTTTGCTGAACTGACGACTCTTGCTTATCTCTTTGCCTAAGCGTAACTTGTCAACTGTATTTCGTTCAAGGTTAATGCTAGCAATCAAACAGATATACATAAACATTTCTGATACACAAGACAAGTTGGAAGTTGGATATAAGTTTGATTCCAATTTGAGCATGAAGCAAATGTATTGCTGCGATTTTGCGTTGCTGAGGTTTTGCGTCACTGCGTTATTTTATAACTATTAACGCAATATTCTGCTTTAATGTAAAAACAAAAAGTATCACTGTTAAACATTAAGGAAGAAGATATGCTCAGCGCAGTTTAACCCTTCTTTGCATGATGAGGGAAATTTCAATCATAATATTTAGTCAACAAAAAAAAGGTACTCAAAACCCTTGTACTGTAAATTTGTTGTTGCTGGCAACATTTTAAGCGACTATTGCGTACAACAAAACGCAGTTGTCAAAAAATAGCAAACGTCACTGTCAATTACCAGGCCTAGAACTTGTCATTCCGCTGTTTGTTGTGACTGGAAAAAAGAAGCGAGATTTTAGTTTGTTATAAGGAAATAAACGGAGATATAAAATACAGTAAAAGTGAAAATGAGTGGAAAAAAGGTTTTTTTTCATGTTTTTGTTGTTTTATGTACAATTTATATCAAAACACTGTGAATAAATTTCTCAAAACTATGTGATGGAAATTTACATCACTATGCAGTGATTTCACTTGTAATGTATGGCAAACATTTTTTTGTAAATGTTTATTTTATGTTGTTTTTTAGCGAAACTTGAATGAAAGAGATATTGAAGATTTTCTTAGTAAGTTACAAGGCGGTTGGCTCTCAGAAGATGACCTCGATGACCAAGATTCCGATGATGAAAACCGCGATTCTGATGAAGTTATAAGAGTGTTGCAGGAGGAGAACGACGATGATGATGATGATGTGGATGATGTGGATGAAACTGCTGACATTGATCCTCCTCTTGTAGCAACAGAAGATCAAGAACCCTCTCACCCATCAACTTCATCCAATTTGCAGTCTTCATCCAGTTTTCCATTTGACAAAAGAAGCTTGATTTGGAAAAAAAGGAATCTGGTGTATGACACAGATAAAAGTTTGGATATGAGCCCATTTCTTCCACAATGCCACTGAACAAGTTTGAGAAAATAAAGTTATAATTACATTTTAATAACAATGATCTTCACAAACCTATAGGTCATCCAGAACATGACAGGCTTTATAAAATCCGCCCTGTTATCAAGCATCTCAATGAGAGGTTTGCCACAGTGCCAATGAATCAAAGACTTTCTGTGGATGAACAGATGTGTTCTACCAAAATAGGGCATTTTTTAAAACAATATCTGCCTAAGCAGCCCCATAAATGGGGCTTAAAATTATATGTTCTCTGTGATTTGATGGGATATGCCCACAAGTTTGAGGTATATTCTGGACAAGAGAATACAGAGAAGCTCACAGCCGAACCAGATCTTGGTGCAACAGGAAATGTTGTAGTTCGTTTGCTTCAAGGAGTGCCAAGAAAGCAAAACCATATCATATACTTTGATAATTTTTATACTTTTTTGCCATTGGTAGTTTTTTTTAGCTAAATCAGGAATTCACACAGTGGGAACTGTGCAACAAAACAGGATACCAAATAATAAACTTCCAGAGAAGAAAAATTTCATGAAAAAATCTGTGCCCAGAGGTAGTTTTGAGGAAAGTGCATGATGGTATAGATTTGAGTTGTGTGGCTTGGAAAGATAATAAGATAGTAACCCTGCTATCTTCTTATGCTGGAGAATTGCCTGTAACTAAAGCCAATAGATTTGACAGGATAACAAAAGGAAAAATTGATATTACTTGCCCGTTTATTGTCCAAGAGTAAAATAAACATATGGGAGGAGAAGATCTCATGGATAGCTTTTTGGGCAGAAATCATATAACAATGAGGTCTAAAAAGTGGTATTTGCGTATTTTTTTTTCATCTATTTGATCTAGTTATTATAAACTCTTGGGTTGTTTATAAAAAAAATGCTCAAGAAAGAGGTGAACCTAAAAAGAGTCTGCTTACAATGGGCCAATTCAGAAATGAATTGGCCTTTGTGCTATGCAACAGAGGAACCACCAAAGAAGCTAAAAGAGGGCGTCCTAGTACCACTGTACTAGAAGAAGAAGCTCCACCACCTCCAAAAGACATAAGAAAAGATGGTGCTGAACATTGGCCAAAAGTAGGTGGGACACTCCGGTGCAAATTTC
Organism: Dichetophora obliterata; assembly: GCA_963920525.1. Lineage (NCBI taxonomy): Eukaryota > Metazoa > Arthropoda > Insecta > Diptera > Sciomyzidae > Dichetophora > Dichetophora obliterata. The sequence continues at coordinate 211,725,132 of OY986436.1, read as the reverse complement.
CCAAATGTAAAGGCTATTCCACAATTTCGTGTAGTAAATGTGGCGTCAATTTGTGCTTCAATAAAAATAATAATTGTTTTTTAAATTATCATAAAGAATAAAGAAGATTGAGTAAACAATATTTTTTATTTATTTAGTACTGAGCTAAATATGTGACAATGCATGATGATGTAAATTTCCATCATATTGTTTTTTACATAATACATATTTTTATTTACATTAGGATTTTTTTAAGTATTTTTCCTTTAATCTAGAGCATTAATTACATCACCCTGATTTATTTTAAAAAAATAGAAAAAAACATGCAAAAAAGGGTTAAACCAAAAAGGGAATAAAATTAAAATCGAATTAATTTCTCATATTTTTATTGAAATCATATTCAGAAAAATTAAATTGGGGAATAAAATTCATTCCATAAAATAACATAAAAATTTGAACTTTGAATTTAAGAAGTAAATAAATAAATAGCATAAAGTAAAAATTAATAAACACAAATACTTAAGATACGTTATTTAGGTTATAGTTCAAAAAAACCACTTGAGATATTTTCGAGGTATCAAGTCTTTCTCTTTTTTCGTGGACTATTTGTCCCGCATGGGAAAAAATTCGTTCACATGGCACGGACGGTGCCATCATGCAGAGCCTGGTTTTGGCAATTTGGTACAGCCTTGGATAAATAAACTTCCGTTGGTGCCACCAATAAAGTGGATCTTGATGCTTTTCATTTTTATCAATTCTTGCTAACATTGGTTCAGCAAGATATTTATCAACTTCACTTATAGCAGAAGCAACTACATTATTAGAACTCGTATGTTGCTGAACTTCGAAATCAAAATCATTCCAGAGCATTTGCAATTTTTCACTATCTTTGAAAATGGCTGAGGTGTCTTGGGACAAATTTTCATCTTGATCGCATGGCTCTATATTTATATTTGTCACATTAGTGTACAGTTTACCAATTGCGTTTTTACATTTTCTGTCGACGATGAATCCCAACTTTTTGAATCTAGGATCCAAAAGTGTTGCTTCGGATATGAGCTCGTTATCTTCGTTGTTACCAAATCTAAAATGAAGACCAGTTTTTAATTTTTCAATTAAATTTTGTACTTCAGACAATAAGTTTTGGAAATCTGTTTGATAATTAGTTAAATGCTTATTTAATTTTTTATAATATAAAATTATATTTGAAGCACTTGTGTAATTTTCTGCGCTAACAGCAGTTGTTATTATATCAAACATTTCAAGTACTTTTATTGATTGTTCTGCTGTTAACCATTCATCGCTACTTAAAACATCAACATCACCCGTATCGAAGGAAGACGAGTTTACGATCGCCAGAGTTACTAAGGCATTCTTTACATTTAAAACGCGCCGTATCATATCGTACGTCGAATTCCAACGGGTTGGTACATCATTTTTTAGTTTTAATACTGGGAGCTCCATTCTCTCTTGTGTGGCTTTAAGCTGAGAATATGCATGACTACTTTTGTTAAAGAATCGAACATTTTTTTTTATTTTATCCACAACCACTTGTATTTGCTTAAGTGCAGATTATGTTATTAGATTTAAAGAATAAGCAAAGCAACCCCAATGTTTCCAATTTCCCATTCGAATTGCTGCCTTCATGTTAGATGCATTATCGGTTACAACTGCCATAATTTTATTTTCTATTTTCCATTCTAATAAGGTATTTTCCAATTTTTTTGCAATGTTTTTAGCAGTGTGTCTCTCGGTGTATGATTGACATTCGAGAAGATCATAAGCTAAAAACATTTTGCTTTCATTATCAACAATATAGTGTGCCGTTACACTGTTAAAACTGTCATTGTGTCTGGAAGTCCATCCATCCATAGTCAGACATATTGCGAAAGCTCTTTCAAGTCTAATTTTAACAATTTCAGTATATTCGGTGTATAAAGTCGGGATCATTGAATTCGAAACCGTTTTTCTTGTTGGCAATTTATAATTCGGATTTAAGGGAGGGTTCTCCTGGATTTTTTTGGATTTGGCCGAAAAACAAGCAAAATTTGAGAATGGTTTGTGGGAAAATGAAAAGACATACAAACTTATGCTTTTGAACTTTGATTCGTGGTTTATTGACGAGTAAAAAAAAAAAGATATTTGAAAAATTCAAAATGGCGGCTTGAAAATGGCGGATCTCGTCGACCTCTGCGCGCAAAACATCGACCTCCCGCGGACAGTGTGGGGCCTCGGGTAGTGAACTGAAATGAGAAATGTATAAAATTTATTAAAATTGATAACATTTCATATGCCTGGAACCTAACTTCAATTAAGTTTGGTAAAAAAAACCAATTTTATGGACTTTTCAAAAAAAAAATTGAAATTTTTTGCTTTTTTTTTACTTAGATCTCGTTTAAAAATTATAAATAAACAATTTTTTATGCCAATGTTAGGTTCCAGGCGTACAAAAAAGTATATACTTTCAAACATTCTTTGAATGAAGGAAATCGGATCAATAGAACAAGCCCTGTGCTGTCCGTTAGGTTAGAAAACATGGTTCCGAGAAAAACGCGTTTAAAGTTTTTAGAAAGTGGGTACGCGCGAATTATGTTATCCTGTTTCAGGATAACCTTTTTAAAAAAAAAAACTAAATTTATTTAATTTTGGAGTTTGAACTTTTATTTTCAGTAGCGGGAGAGCGGAGAAGTTATCTTGTTTTTTGTTACGCGAATAAAACCAGACTAACTGTTTGCATATCTTAATATTTGATACTAGCTGTGCAATGTACACATGTTTTACACACATACATGCCTACAAGTATATATTTATGCTTGAATATCGCGACAGGTAATCGACCTGAAAATGCAAGCATGCATTTTCGTTTGTCTGGGAAACAAATAAAAACTTAATTTTGAATTATTTAAAAAGGTGTCGAAATTCTTAAGAACTCTTATGAATTTCGACACAGTTTCCGGTCTATTTCGTTCTTTAGTTTTTTATGAAGATATCATTTTTATCTTCGGAATTAACGTTATACATAACTTCTCCCCCCTTTAGATTAGAATTCTCCTGAATTCTATTATAATAAGATTTTACAACCATTGATAACAGTATAAGTATCATTATTACAATAAAAGATATTAAAATTAAGTTACATTTCTTTTCATATATGCTATGGTGTTTTAATTCTATGATACTTTGTACGTTTTCTTCGTTTTCTAATATAATTTCTTCAAAAGTAATTTTATTTGTAAAGTTTACATTCTTCTTATTGTTTGGATAAAAGAATCGTTCTTCAAAGGAAGTTTTTATATTCGAAAAATAATAATCAAGAATATTGATTTTACAATTATTATAATGGATAAGGTTGTTTCCATGTATTACAATGTGCCTTTCATCACATGTTTGATTTAACAATATTTTTCGAGCATTTTTTATAATAATAGTTTCTTCATCTATCTCTAATATTTCAGTTAGATTATTTTTAATAAGTTTACAATTTTCTCTGAAAGTACAATGTTTACTTATTTCTAATTCGGTTAGTGTTTTTAATTCTTCATATTTATATACCGTTTCATTAAATAAAAATACAATTTCTTTTTCAGAGTCAATTTCTCTGTTTTCCGTATTAGGTATTGGCAAAAGTAACTTAAGTTGAACTGTAGTAAACTTTTTAGGTATTTTTATTGCAAAAATGAGAGAATTGGTTTTGAATGTTGCTACGCCTAGTTTAATATATTTTAATTTGTTAAAGTCAATTTTGTATTCATCGATTTCCTCTTTAGTTAAAATGTTTGGATGTAATATACCATGTCTTGCTGAAGCTAAATTGTCTTGAATATGTTCAATCTTTTCTTTGATAATTTGAATCTTAAATAATTGGTCATAGTACAAATTTTGTTGCGAGTTTTCTGTTCGATGGCTATCTATAGCATTTAGTTGTTGTGTCAAAAGAAATCTGTCAGCTTCTATAGCGTCTTTAAATTGTCGAAGGGTTTTATTGAAATAATCATTTACTCGAATTTGTCCGTTCACATTATCTATCAATTTTCTGTTATTTTCGTCAGTTATTCCCAAATGATTTTCAATAATTTGTCTGTCTTCTTCGTCCATAGTGCCGAATAACAATTTGGACATACTGCCCACCATGTTAACAAGTCCTCGTTTCTTTCTTACGTCTTTTGGTATAATGGTTTCAACTTTACTCCTTAGATTTAAAAGTTCAGATTTTAATAAAGTCTTATATGATGTCTTTAATAAGTCAATATTTGTTTCTATGTCATCTAGGGTTATTAATATTTCATGAGGATATATTATGTGTAATATTAGACTTGTTTCGGTAACCAAATCCTGTTGGTTAATTTTAATTTCCGTATATCCAATTTCGTCTTTAATTTCGTGAATTTCCAGTCTTCCGTTAATTGGTACTGCCAGTATCAATATTGTCAGAATTGTCGTCCATATCTAAAAATTTGAAAGGGCGTTTAACGTTAGTTAAATAAATGTCTTTTAAACAAGCCTTTCTGTACTTTGGTAGATGTTTGTGTCTTACTGCCTTATAATTTTTTATAAATCTCTCTTTTCTGTTCTCGTTATAAACTTCCCTGTTTCTGTTCAATGTTTCTAATCTTCTAATTTTTTCTTTTTCTAAATTTTTAAATATCTTTTCAAAACTAATTTTTCTCGTTTGTACCTCTATTGGTGAACATTTAATTGTACTATGAAAACGTTCATTATAGTTTCTGACGGCCTTTTGAATAAGTTGCTTCACTGATAAATCCTTCTTAGTCAGTAATAATATCCTAAATTTTTCTGCAAGAGTATTGTGAAAACGTTCCACATCAGCGTTCCCTGTGTGGCTATTTGGTTTAGTAAGGTGCAATATAACGTTTTCTTCTTCTAAAAATTCCTTGATTCTAACCGCTCTAAATTCATTATCTGCTACTATTTTTGTAGGTTTACCTATCCTTGTAAAATGTTCTTCTAATTGCTCTATTATCGTAACATGATTTCTGTCTGTCAGACTATAAGCTGAACCGAATTTTGAGAATTTATCTACTATGGTTAAAAAATGAAATTTCCTAATAACAAAAGTATCTATGTGAACAATTTGATTTATTTCTGTGGGGGTTTCACTATGTTCAAATTTCGGTCTGATGGGATTTCTGTCATACTTGACTTGTTGGCATATTTCACACTGGTATATAACAATTTGGATAAGCTCCATAAGTTTTGGATAATAAATTTTGTATTTAATATTATTAAAGGTTTCCTGAATGCCTGAATGAAAACTTTCCTGAACATGATACAGAGCAATTTGTTTTACTGCTTCTGTTTCAGTCTCGATATCTTGTGCTCTATAACTACATTTTACAAATTTTACTTGACTGTCACTGGAAAACATTTCGATAAGTTTTAGTTGCACTATATTACATAAAGTATCCGGAAGTTCCGAGTAAATTCGGATAGTTCCTTTTTTTATGAACCTTCTAAATATATCACTTAAATTGTCAAAGTCATATTCTGCGATAAATATCAATCTTTTTCCATGGACAATTTTAATTTCATCTACCTTATTATTCGTTATTATTATTTGGGTTTTATATTTATTTACGATTTCCTCTCTAATCCAAATATGTTCCTGTAAGTCTTCCTCAGCAGAGTGAATGGTGGCTACTGATGCATTGTCGTCAATATTGCCAATAATGTTTAAATCGGATATATTGTCGTCAATATCCTGTGGAAGGTCCGTCGAAAAAATGTCCTTTTCTTTGTCCTTACTATCTTCTTCTTCGTCTTTACTGTCTTCTGAGTTTTCTAGTCTACTCAAAAAGTCAGCAACTCTGTTCTCTTTTCCTTTAATGTACTCTATGTCAAACTTATATTCTCCTAACTTTAATAGCCATCTTTGATGCCTGGGAGATAAGTCTTTCCCTTTATATTTTGAATGGAGAAATTTTATGGGTTGATGATCCGTATAGATTTTGAATTTATTACCATAAAGGTATGGCCTAAAATAATTTACTGACCACATAATAGCTAAAAATTCCTTGTCCGTCGCAGAATAATTTCGTTCGTGGTTATTTAGAGTTCTAGATGCAAAGCAAATAGGATGGCCTTCTTGTGAAAGAAATGCTCCAATTGCATAATTTGAAGCGTCAGTTGTAAGGCAAAATTGTCTTTCGAAATTCGGGTATTTTAGAATTGGATGACTACAAATGAGATTTTTTAATTTTTCAAAGGATTCTATGTAATTAGGGTCGTTTATATTTGTTTTAACATTTTTCTTTAAATATTTAATCATTGGATGAGCTACTTTCGCATAGTCTCTTATAAATTTCCGGTAGTAGCCCGTTATTCCAAGGAAACTTTTTATTTGTGTCTGATTTTTGGGTAATTCTAGCTTTTGTATAACTTTAATCTTGTCGGGATTTGGTTTTAGTCCGTCTTTTGTTAGGATATGTCCTAAAAACTCTGTTTCCTTTTTCATAAAATTACACTTGTCGATCTGAATTTTCAATTGTTTTGATTCCAATACCTTGAATATGTCATTTATAGCCTGAATGTGTTCTTTTAATGTTGTACTGAATATTAAAATATCGTCCAAGTAAACTACACAATTTTTGTTAATATGGTCACGAAGGATTTCATTCATAAGCCTTTGGAATGTCGCTGGGGCATTCTTTAGGCCGAAAGGCATTCTGCAGAATTCATATAGTCCGTGTGGTGTCACGAAAGCTGTTTTTTTTCTGTCCTCCTCTTTTATTAGTATTTGGTGATATCCCTTTGCAAGGTCTATCGTGGTAAAGTATTGTGATTTTCCTAGTTTATCTAAAATGGAATCTATCCAATATATATACCTGGGCCCACTTCTGTTTATTTTGGCAATTAATGATGTTACCCACGTCATTAAACACTCTCATTTGCTTATTTATGCAGATGATATGAAAATATACAGAACAATTGATTCTAATGACAATTCAGACCTGCTCCAGTCAGACTTGAACTCCTTTGAGGTTTGGTGTTCTAAAAATAACATGTTTTTAAATCCAGATAAATGCCAAACTATGACCTTTTCGCGTAAAAGGAACAATTTTATTTTTTATTACAAAATTAAAGATACTGCTTTAAGTCGTGTAACTACCGTCAAAGACCTTGGTATATGCATGGATTCTAAATTGTCGTTTAACATGCATATTGATACAATTTGTAAAAAAGCGTCTTCTATGCTTGGTTTTATAAAACGGTGGGCCAAAGAGTTTGATAGCTTAATAACAACTACATCTCTGTATTATTCAATCGTGCGTCCTCACTTGGAGTACGCAAGTCAAGTATGGTCCCCACATTACAATGTGCATGTTGATCGTATAGAAAGAATTCAAAAACGTTTTGTTCGGTTTGCTCTAAGAGGCTTGAGTGGAACTGACACATTTAACCTTCCTCCATATGAGGATCGTTTGAAATTATTAAAAATGCAATCTTTAAGTGAGAGAAGAAAATCTGCTGATATCGTCTACTTACACCAACTCATTACTGGTGTATTCGACTCTCCAGAGCTTCTTTCTCTTATAAATTTTAACACTAACCGTAGAAGCAGTAGAAACTCTAACAACTTGATTTATTTACCATTTAGTAGAACAAATTATATGTTAACTGCTCCATTAAATCGCATGAGTACCTATGTTAACAACTGTAACGTGTTTGATGTTAACTTGTCGAAAGGTCAACTCAAAAGTAGATTGAAAACTAATGTATGATTAGATCTATGTAAACGCATGGTTAGTTGTTATGTCTTGTGTTGTCCCTGAGCCCAACCCATATTATGGTGGGTAAATTTTTCTCCCTTTTGGTTTTTTATTGGACCACTTTTATCGATATCTTTGAGTTATTTCAATGATATTGGATTGGTTCTTAAAATGATCTATTGCGGAGAAAGTGTGAAAAAGCTGTAGTAGCTGAACTCTATTGTTATTGCATGTGTCTATGTTCGGTAAAGGAAATTTGTCGTCTATCGTAATTTCGTTAAGTCGCCTATAGTGAATAACAATCCTGAATTTCTTTTGTCCTGAATTGTCTGCTATCTTGGGGACAACAATAACTGGACTTGAGTACTTTGAATTGCTTTTTCTTATTATACCCTGCTCTTCCATTTCTGTTATCTGGCGTCTAACTTCCTGTTCATGTCTAGGTGGATATCTGTAGAGTTTTGCGTTCACTTGTTGTTCATTTTTTGTAACAATTTCGTGTTCTATTTCGGTAGTACTTGTCAATATGTCGCCTTCATTAAAAAATATGTTTCCGAATCTTTCCATTAATTTTTGTACTTCTTTCTTCTCTTCTTGATTGAGATGGTCTACTTTGATATATTTTGAATTACGATCAACTGGATCTAATGTGTATATTTCGTTTAATGCATATGGGATATTAATAAATTTTAAACATTGGTTATTAAGTTGAATCGTTCCCTCATCTAGATTAATTAGAGTGTTTAAATTATTCAACAAGTCTACACCGATTATAAATTGATAATTTCTATTAGATAGTCTCTTAACTTTCCATCTTATTAACGCGTTTGCGCTTCCTTTCCATTCGTCTGGCAATGGTGTATGGACTTCGTAGGAAATTTTGTCTCGTCCAGTCACTGTCGTAAAATGTATTGGTCGTATAGATATTTTATTAAATTCAGTTAATCTGTCATCTATTATGCTTAGCGTTGAGCCTGTATCGACAAGTGCTACATATGTCTTGGATTTAAGAGTAATTTTTATTTGTGGTAAATCTTCCGAGGCTAGTTGATAAAAAATGTTTCATTAATTTCTGGAGAACTCACCTCTCCTTGCTCAATTCTATCCTGTTGGTGGCGATTTTTGCCCGGATAAAAATTAAGGTTTCCTGAGTTTTGGCTTCGTCTCTCTGAATTGCTAGCGTTTTCTAAATTTTGAACGTTGTCGACTTCCATTGGTTCTACTTGTCTCTGATTCTGATAATACTGTTCGGGATTATTTCTATAATTTCCTGATTGATTGAACCTAAATTGTCCTGATGAATTTCTTTGTGGCATTTGACGAGAATAATTTTGATTTTGTGGTAATTGGTTGTGTTGTCTATTTTGATAAAAATTTTGTGGTCCCTGATTATGTTGTCGATTATTATTGGGAAATGGTTGCTGTAAACCCTGACTATTTTGGCGGAATTGCCCAGAAATATTTCTTTGTGGTTGTCCATTACTTTGGTAATTGGGTGGTTGGTTATTAAAATTACGCCTATTATTTGGTGGTGTATAAGTATGATTTCTTTGATCTTTCTTATATTCTGGCCTAATGCAAGAATTTTCATATCTTCTTCTTCTCATTATTGCAATAATATTTCCAAAATTTCGTTCTTCATAGATCCTTTCTAAAAGAGTACCTTGCGTCATTTCTTTCGCGGTATTAACTAATATTACATCTACATTACTTAGATCTATATAACTTTCTCCACTATAATATACGATTAATTCATCAGCTTTAAATTTAATATTTTGCAGTTCGATTGCTAATTCACTTACGGTGTTTATTCTAATCCTGGTGATTCTTTTGTATATCTCATGGGGTTCGGTGTCCGGCTTGTATCGGAGTTTTAGTGCCTGTTTTATTTCCTCCCAATTGTCATATCTCGGTAAATTTATTATAACGTTCTTAGCTTCTCCTTGAATTTTTTCGTAGAAAATTGTTCGTACCACAGTCTTTTTTAATTCTTCAGTAGTTAGTTGAGAAAGGTAATATTCTACGCAGCTTATAAACGAATTAATTGTAACTTCTCCTTGTCCTGTAAATGTTGTCATATAACGGACTTCTTTTAAGACCCGTTCCCGTTCTTCTCTATAGTCTCTTTGCTGGATTTGCTGGTATGCTTCTCTAATTTGTTCCAGCTGCTGATTCCTCAACTCCAGCTCTGCTGCTAGTTCATTGTTGTAAGCTTCCATTTTTTTCGAAATATTTAAGTTGAGTTATTTTTGTTTTCACTACAAAGTTTTTTTGTTTGCAAATTCGCTGTTTGTTTTTAAACACTTTAATCTTTAGCGATTTTATATGTTCACAACGATTTCTTATAAATCCGTTATTTATTTAACACGTAATCTTATTCGATTTTTACGCACGAATTTGTTCGAATCACTGGATCCTTAATTTTCTAAGGATCCTACCGACTGCGCCAATTATGTTATCCTGTTTCAGGATAACCTTTTTAAAAAAAAAACGAAATTTATTTAATTTTGGAGTTTGAACTTTTATTTTCAGTAGCGGGAGAGCGGAGAAGTTATCTTGTTTTTTGTTACGCGAATAAAACCAGACTAACTGTTTGCATATCTTAATATTTGATACTAGCTGTGCAATGTACACATGTTTTACACACATACGTGCCTACAAGTATATATTTATGCTTGAATATCGCGACAGGTAATCGACCTGAAAATGCAAGCATGCATTTTCGTTTGTCTGGGAAACAAATAAAAACTTAATTTTGAATTATTTAAAAAGGTGTCGAAATTCTTAAGAACTCTTATGAATTTCGACACAGTTTCCGGTCTATTTCGTTCTTTAGTTTTTTTATGAAGATATCATTTTTATCTTCGGAATTAACGTTATACATAACTCGCGCGTGACATGGGTACGTTTGACACGCTCTAGCTCGAGAAATACGCGTCGTATTGAAATATCCCTTGGCACAAACATTCTACATATATGTAACTTTCATTTTATGTAAAAAAAAATGGATTTTTTCAAAAAAATCCAGGAGAACCTTCCCTTAACATGTAAACAAATTTTTTGAAATTGAGTTCTTCGACTTTACTGAATGGATGATATTCTTTTGTTATCATTGAAATTAACTGTCGGTCTAATTCTTTTTGTTTTTTTAGTGCAAGTGGCTTATTGAGATATTCAGTGATAGAACGGTGGCCTTCTGATCGACCAATAGCAGTTGAACTTAGATTGTTTTGCTGATTTCCATCACTTATGGTTAATGAATTATTTTGTGGTTGCTAAACACAGGTTGCTTGGATAGGTGATGACCTCGGGCGTTCTTGCCTGACAATTTGTTGGCATGGGTGCTTCTTATTTAAGTGTCGAATAAGACCACATGTGGATTTATTAGAAACTGATAGCATTTGCCCACAGTATAAGCACTTAACTTTTTTTTCTTTATTTACCTCACTAAAATGGAGCCATACTTCGCTCTTTTGCTTTGATGCCATCTAAAAAGTTGTTTAATGAAATATATGTTATTTGAGACCTTCATAAAACTACTGCAAATTTATTACCTTGAGAGCAAAAAGACAACAAGTATTCAAAAATTATACAATGTGTTAATGAAAATAAAGAAATTCGGTAATGTTCTGCACTAAAATGTTCTGATAAAATATACAGTTGCATCATATTTTATTCAAATGCCAAACAAAACTAAAACATTTCAACAAAGTTTGCTTGTACTTTTGAAATCGAACACGTTTAAAAATATTGTCATATATATGGACAAAACTATCCTTTGAATGGCGAAGCATCATAACAATCAAACGCACTCCAAACACTTACGCTTACCAGCATTTTCTCCGCAACTCCCTTTCTATAAGCAAACAATGTTCGCTTCGAACATTTTATCGTTATATGTTTGAGGCGCCGTGCAACTTGTGCAAGCGTATCATTTGTAGCGTAGATAGCGTAGTTATCTACGCTTTTGCGTTACTTTTTTAAAAACAAGTGAATCAGCGCAGCAACGCATTTAAGTGCTTCAACGCAATAGCGCAACGCAGCGCACCGTTACCCATGTCTAGCTCTGATTAAGGGCGATGTTTTCAAACTACGAGGGAAATTTGAGAAGTTAGTGAGTTTTTTAATTCCCCAACAACACTGATTCTGTCAACTACAACCTTTCAAATAGACTACTGTTAAAATTTCACCTCGCTGCGACGCTTATTTTGTGTTTGGCAGCCTTTAACAGCAGACGATCGTGTGAATTTTGGCGAAAATGGAAAAAAGTGAATTGCGTGTGCTCATCAAGCATTATTTTTTGCGCAAAAAAAACCATCAGCCAAACCAAGGAAAGGCTTGATAAATACTATGGGGACTCTGCATCATCGATTGGAATGATTCACAAGTGGTTTACTGAATTCCGATGCGGTTGTAAAATGAGGTCACCACACCAGAAATGGTCACTAAAATTCACGATATCGTGTTGGCCGATCACAGAGTTTAAGTGCGCGAGATTGTTGAGGCCGTAGGCATCTTAAACGAACGGGTGTGGAGCATTTGCTAATTCATATAAAAAAAAAATTATCCGCAAGATGGGTGCCGTGTTTGCTCACTCTCGACCATAAACGCGATCATGTGACTGATTCAAAGGCGTGCTTGACGATGTTATAAAAAGATAACAAGGAGTTTTCGTCGATTAGTAACCATGGACGAAACATGGATCCATCACAACACTACACACCAGAGACAAAGAAATAGTTGAAACAGTGGACTTCACTGACCGAACGTGCTCTGAAAAAGGTGAAGACAATGCTATCGGCCGCAAAGGAACGATCAATGGCGAATACTATGCAGCCGAATTGGACTGTTTCAACGACGCTTTGAAAGAGAAACGTCCCCATTTGGCGAGGAAAAAGTTGCTTTTCCATCAAGACAATGCGCGTTATTTGAATTTTGAATGGCGAAATTCCATGAATTCAAGTACGAATTACTCCCTGAACCAGCATATTCTCTAGATTTGGCTTCCTCTGACTATTTTCGGCTTCTCAACTGGAAGAAATGGCTTGGCGGAAAGAGATTCACCTCCAGAGAGAAGCTCATCACCGAAATAGAGACCTATTTTCAGGACCTTTCGAAAACGTATTTTTCGGATGGGATCAAAAAATTGGAGGAACGTTAAACAAAGTGTATTGAGCTAAAAGGTATATATATATATATAAGGTAAATATAGTGAGAAATAAAACATTTTTAATGTTTTGTTCTTTGTATTGTATTTGTCAAGGAATAAAAACAAAATTACTGCACTTATGTTGTTTCAACAATAAACGAAAATATAATTGTTTTCTAAACGAAAGAATCTGACTTGTAAATGTTTTAATCATATAATGGGTTTAGCTTAAAGAAGCGTTTGCAAAAAAAAAAAAACACTAACAATATCAATTAAATCATCAATCAACAAAAACTTAATGAAAACTTTGGTAATAAATAAATAAAAATTTTAAATAAGCGCTTTAAGTAAACGGAATGCAAACTATTCACTTACATCGCAGTTGTAATTAAATCATAGCGAAAAGTTTTTCCATCAGCTAAACTTAGCAAGTTGTTCAGTTAACGCTGCTGCATGGAATATTTTTGCTGTTGCTGTTGACGAGAAAGTCGTTATTTATTATTAGAAAAACATAAATAGTTATATGAAAATGTATATATTTTTCGCGTCAATTTTTTTTTTAATTGAATTTGCATTTCATGCTGATGACTTAACATTATTCTGTTAGTTGTCCTGGATTTGCTTCTAGTCTATCAGAATCGCATGCTCATTTGTATGCGCTCGTCTCGGCTTCACTTGAAATTCTTGATTTGTGTAACAGTATGAAGTGAGGCGTTCAAGTATCCTGTTGGCATGGACTCGTGTTCGGACTCTTAATTGCATTTTTATTACATTTCTATTTCATTTCTTTTCAATTAACGTCGTTTTGCTAACGCCAACGAGCAATGCAAAGTGAAGCTGGAACAAAGAATCAGTAGGAGAAGAAGTACATAGAACCAAAAGAAAATGCAGTTAAAGCATTAAGAAGTAGTTAAATATTGCAAAAGCAAAATAAAATAAGAGTTTTACTCATTTTGCTGTTATGCTCAAAGCAATTAGCATCCTTTTTGGTACTAAGGAAATATTAATAATAATAGCAAAAACAACAACAACAACAACAATATCTCTAACGCCATCAACAACCGCACTATGAATATTTAAAAAAAAAAAACAAACACAAGCATAAAACAACACATCGGCTCAAAGTGTGAGTGAGTGGGTGTTAACCCCATACCAAGGCAAAGAGAATATTTCTTGTACAAACACTTTATGTCGAATACGCTGTAGTAATATAAGTAGTATACATATGTATGCGGGAAATATACATTAATGTCAGTGGGATATATATTTCCACTGCCTAATAAAGGGTTAAGCTACACTTCTTCAAAGCTTGTTGTCCAAGCAGTAGTTTTAGTAGATTAAGCAATAAAAATTGCACTGCTTTTGTTTTAATTTTCATTATTTGCCTTCGTTTTTCCTTTCCTTTTCACACTCCATTTTCACTGCAGTTAATTGTTGTTTGTTGTTCTATACTTTCGTTCTTAGCTTGCTGTTTTTTTTTTACAACTTGAGAAAATTTTTAATGAAGTCATTCTATAAGCTAGTTTGAACTTTTACCATGGTTTTTGTGCGATTTTATCTTTACTGCTTAGCATTGTTAGATTAGCATGAAATAGTGTTTTATAGCATTGGCATGGAGTTTGGTTTGATTTTTGATTGCGTTTCTCTCTGAAGCTAACAATAAATCGATACACTTAATTAAATCCTAGACCACTTGTGCGGTGGTCGGAGAGGCTATCCATTTCAGACATTTTTTTGGTTTCCAGATCAAATGTTCATCGTTATTGGTTTGTTTTTTTTTAGCCAGAACTTTATGGTTCTCAGTTAAATTGCAGAGAATTTTACAATAAAAAAGAGAAGATCCTTTAAATTGTTAATAAGTTTTAATTGATAGGAACAGTCTATTAAGCTGTCTTAGAACAAAATATCCTACACAGTAAAAAATATGAGCATAAATTTTATACTATTTTGTATACATATTAATCCAAACCAAAAATGTTATAAAATTTATACCATCAAATCATATAAATTTTTCCAGACCATTTTTTTCGTCAGACCAATCGAAACAACTTTATTTTTAAATTTCCTGATTTCGGAGAATTGTTTACTTTTGAACCAGAATATATTTTGATTTACACATGATATCCATATAAAATTTTTAAGTTATATATGTTCTATTATTTTTATAATATTGAGTGGTATAAAATTTATAAATTATTTGGAATAAAAAAGTTTATACCACACAAATGTTATAAAAAAGATAAAATTTACCCTCAAATTTTTTACTGTGTAGAAAACCAAACTCTCCTAATGAAAAGTGCATTGATTTCATTCATTCAAAGACCGTATTCATTACATTTGTAAGCAATTTCCTTGATTTATATAAGGAACTAGCAAATACCCGCTGCTTCGCCTGCGATAAAAATATTAAATACCATGTAAAAATTATGAAAAAATGGTTTATATATTAAGAAATTACTTTATTTAATTTGAATAACTTATTTTAACGGTAATTGTTATGATGACATAAATTAACCTGGCTTTCTTTTTTTTTACTTTTGAAAAAGTCCTGCTGAAAAATGTATTTTTTTAACATATATTCTAAAAATAAATATATTGTTCTTAAATTGTTGTAGTTAATCGGCCTTCTTCAGTTATTAATTGTTTGTATTGGGCTTCGGCCAAACAACAATTCTTCATAAATTTAAAAAAAAACCGTTATAATGACATCAAACTTTTGGCGATATCTCAAAAACTATAGACTTTCTCAATGCATAATAATGCATTCTTATATGGACAGTCATTGATTAATAAAAAAAACGGTAATTTTCTTTTCTCTTCTGAAATATTTTGTACGGATATTAGGTATGTTTTAAAAAAACTTGTTATTATGACATTAAAATTCTTGCGGTATCTTAAAACTATAGATTTCAATATAACTCATAAGCCTCAGAATGAGAAAAAAACGATTGAAATTTCATGTTTTGACTTAGCAAGCAAACATTTCCGTCATTTTCAAATCGATTTTCATCCAATTTTCTTTGGTTGAAAGTTACGTAAATTAAAAAATTAAGTAAATTGGGAAAATGAGAAAAGGTTTACCGTTACCTCACCAATGCAATGCTTTATATTGTTTTCAAAAAACCTCTAAAATATCCAACTTGTACTTAACAAAAGGCCAAGATTTGCTTTTGTTGTACATTTTTTTTTTCATTTTAATTTTTTATTTATTTTCATTTTCCCTATTCTTTGATATAACATAATTTACCTGCAAAAATTGTTCTATTTTGACACAAACAGTTTCTATCATTAAAAATCATGGGCCACCTACCACCTATGATTTTTTGATGAAAACTAATTTGCTTAAAATGTTGTTATATTTTTTGCAATGAGCTACAACTTAAAAACTAATTTATGTGAAAAACATTTTCAAATATAGCTTAAAAAATAATTCTGTGTAAAATATTTAAAATATTTTAAACTATTCCAAAGTTTTATACATAAATCTATGTTTTAATCTATTTCATTATCTATATATTCATAGTTAACGTTATAGTTATAGTAGAATTTGTCCTGACCCAATTCAATGAACTTTTGTGATCGTTTTGTGAATTTGTAAAAGTGTAAATTGACCTTCGAACAAAACACATGCTAGACGTTTCCGTTTGAAACATAAAGTAGCCGAAAGTAGCCGTATGAACTAAATTATCAAATTTTTGTCTAATACAAACAACCAAAACCGTTCGAAGTATAACATTATTGATTAATTCTGGGCGTTAATGGGGGTGTGGCAAATTTTTTTTAACTTAAACCATCAATGGAGTGCCACAATTTCAGCTCAATTGAGCTTGTTAATTTCGGTGCTATTTTTATCGCCAAATTGCTCCGGTCATAGGGGGCGGGAGTAATTTAGCGCGTAAAAATAACACGCGTGATGGTAGGCTTTCGGTAGCTTACCATGAGGAGAATGCTGCTTCCGACCTGTGGGAGAACTTATGCTCCTCATTAAGTACCAAAGGAGGCAGGGACTTCCTTTAAATGAAGGGTATCATTTAAAGGAAGTAACTCAGCGAAATTTGGTTATTAATAAGGGAATTAATAACAAAATAAAAAAGTGGTGGTTCATAGAGGTGTAGAGTTTTTTATTGGACCTTACCCTTTGGCGCTCAAATCAAGAAGAGAACAAAAAACCAAAAATACATATTAAGATTTCAATCTACTGCTTTAAGCAGTGTGGTGTACAATTATAAAAAATGTTCAAAACGAGTTTCTACAACAGTGTTTCACTTTTAGTGGCACTTAGGGCAAATTCACAAATTTATATAAATCAAAAAATAATTACAATTCATGTAATACATATCAAAAAATAGCAATAACTAAATTCTGGCAACTCCCCTTAAAACATTAACAAATAAAATTTATTAACACTGTATGAAAGCAAGAATCTCCCTGAAAGTAAAGCTGTATTCACTGACCACCTTCAGCAGGTTTTTAAAGTTTTTTATATGAAGTTTTCGCTCAGAGAGAAACATATCTGTACGCTCTCAACTTGATTAACATTATTTTAAATCACACAAAAACATGCTGACGGTTATCAGTGAATTCAGCTTAACTATACAACATGGCTGTCTTGTTATATTGAGAGAAGCTCTCTCGACAAAGAGAGAAAAGCTTTGTTTGCTGTTATAGTATGCTGCCATGAACCAAGAAATAAAGATCATGCAAAGAAAAGAGCCGCCATATTGTAAACAAAAACAGCTGATAGGTCTGACGTCATCGGTCACAAAATCTTTTGTTTACGATTAGTGATTGGATGTTGAATGTTATTTGTTAAAGTTTTAAAGAATTATCATATAAATGTAATGTGTTTTTATATTAAAACGAAGTATGCTGTAGCGACATGCATTAATTGCAACAGCAAAAAAAAAAAAACAAATACGTTGGTTTCTACCGTTTCCCCAAGGAAAAAATTGCTTGTAAGCAATGGGAGATTTTTTGTCGGCTAAATGTCGACACTGCAATGGCAAGAATCCGTGGAGATCATTTTCTGCCTGAAGACTTCGAAAGAAGGGTCCAAGTTCAAATGGGTAAGTACTTCTACATTTCCACGTAAATATTCTTTTAAAAAATGTTACGATAGGTTTTGGCAAAGCTATGCGCTTAAAGCCGGGCGCTGTCCCAACAGTTATGACCAAGGAGGTGCAGCAGGCAAATGCAGAACGATGTCAGCGAATTTTAAAGCGCGAAAACAAAAAAATCGTAAGTGCTCTGCTTCAGGAGTCGTTGGTCATGAAGAAGTTTTTCCTGTAGAGGAAATAGAAAAACTAAACAGGGACGCTTCTATTTCTAGCCGCTCTTCAGAGCAGTTACTTCAAGCGAAAATACGGCAGCTATATTCGCAAGTGATTCGCAAGTAAGTAAAATTTAACAATTTTATAAATTCAATATTTTTAATCTTTTTCTTGGAGTGAACAGCGGTTTGGAAAACCTCGCATGATACATCTGCCACAAATTGCACAAAGACGTTCCGAACATAAGGCTGGAAGAAGAAGCGGCAGCATCACTAAGTTAGGTAGATCATTTAAGCGAAGGCGGTTCGCCAAGCCAACGGAAGAGCTCATGGCGCATATGACTGCGTTGGAAAAAGTGTTCAACGACGTAAATGGCGACGGTCTGCTAATAAGCAAAAATTATTTGCAGACGCACATTACAAGTGCAGAGCATGTTATTTGTGACAACACAATAAAAAAAAAGTTTTTCCGCGCACGAATGTTTTTCAAAAGAAGATTATTAAATAAAGAAATTGTGAACAATTCGATGCAGAGGAAAAGAAAATTGTACGAAACAGTTCAATAATAAAAACAAAGTGAACATCCAATTTTGTATTCTATTTATTTGCAGTTTTTCTTTTTACAGCGTTCTTTACATTTAGTTACTGCATGGATATATAAACAAACAAAGTATTCAAACACTTTTTTCGCAAATTAAACTTATTAATTTTACAATTTTTCACTTTTATCCGAGTTTTCACAAGTTTTGCATGCAAAACATATGCAAATTGACAGTTTCATAGCATGCTTGTGACCGATGACGTTGCACGAAAAATTACTTTTTTCTCGCACTGCTCTTTGCGTGATCTTCTCTTATTGGTTCATGGTATGCTGCTGGTTGAATGCAGGCATCAAATATAATGCGTGATTTTGCAATAATTAAAGAATACATTTTTCGAAATCCTTGGAAGGGTATAACAATAGGAATCGAATAAAAAAAGAATTATGAAAATCGGTTCAGCGGTTACCGAGCTTATTCTGGATCAAATTTCGTGAATCTCTTTTTATATACTAGTATAGATAAGAAAAATTTTTTTAAATTTTAAAAATTTTTAAAAAATTAACGAAATTATTTGATTAAGTAAGCTATGATAAAAGTTATGGTACGAAAGTAAAGTTTGATTTTTTGGCCTAATAACATAATAAAAAAATTATGACGTCATCAGAACGCGGAATGAGACGCTTATGCAAAAAAAATGAAAAACTGTTGCATACGATTTTTACTCGCTGAGTAAAAATGCTGGTGTAGAAATTTATATTAAGCCGTCTAACTCTAAATAGAAAAAAAAGGTTGTTTGGTTCAAATGCTCAAAAGAATCCTTGGTATATGTTATGATGATTTACCAAGTATTTCGACTCTAGCAATAGCCGTCCGTGAGCTGGAATGGTTTGAAATAACCTCTAAAAATCGAGTTTTTTGTAAAAATATTGCCCGGTTTAATAGTTTTAAAAACCAAACTGTCGAAGTTTTAGGCCGAAAAAAGCTATTTCAATCTGCACCAAGAATTTTTAAATGTTTGCAATCGTATTAGAGATAATAAGATAATCGTATTAAAGGTTGTCTGCCTTTGTTGTCTAATGGAGAGTGCGATAGGCTATCAACCTAGTGGTTTCCGGTTCGAATCCGGGCTCGGGTATGTTTCTTTTCAATTTCTTTGTGGGCTCGGGTATGGTTCTTTTCAATTTCTTTGTTCTTTCCTACATTTAAAAATTATGGAAAATTATAAATCAACACGCCCATTCCACGCATAACGCAATACTTTTTTTCAAAAATTGACCTCATGGCTTTCGATTTGTCTTATTTTTCGGCTATAGGTTCCTATTACAATTCTAAGAACATAAGTTTATTTATTTTTTTTTTATCGCCATTCGTTGAAAAGTTATGGACCTTTACATTCTGCAAATCGTCCGAAAACGCCAGAATTGGAAAATTTTTAAATAATTGTAAATACGTCAGTTTTTGTAAATGAGGTACCGTTAGAAAGGTATTAGAAAGTAGTTTCTAGAAAAAATATATAATTTTAAAATTTTGGATGTTAGGGTTGCCAACATATAAAAAAAATATTTGGCAATTTTTCAAAAAACGCGTAATTTTTTTGCGATTTTTTATTTTTTGAATTTGAAGGAGAATGTTGCCTATCAGTCAAAAACAATTTTATGATGGAGCTTTTATATGCTTTTTGCAATTTCAATTTTTGTGCACATACCTTATCATTTTGAGGCAATTTATCGCCTATAAATTTCATAACGGTAAAGATATTTGCAAAATTTAATCTGGAAAATGGTTTGTCTTATAAGGAATAACATATTTTTCATAAGTTTCGATGACCTTATACTTGACCTTGGTAGAGAAAACTAGTAAATACCGAAAAAAAATACTTTTAATTTTTTTTTACTTATATCTGTAAAAAGGTGAACAAAAAAAAGCCATATTGAAGATTATTAAATTCTAACAGATCTTGTTCCAAAAAGTTTGAAAATCGGTCTCAAAACAAAAAAGTTATGATGGTTTGATCAGCTGATATATTAAAAGGTCCTCTGAAGCTGAATATCGTCGAGTTTTAATCTCCTTATTATTGATGGTAATAAAACTGTGTTACTTTTGTGTGCCGGTTATAGCTTGCACATTTTTAAATATTGACATCAACTCAGCTTCAACATTTTCAAAAGACTCTTCTTATATGTTTTTATATCGGAATTCAGCAAACAAGTTGATTTGCTAGTAACACACTATTTCATCGCTAAAAAACAAGCGGATTATTTAAAAATGCAGAAGGAAGCATTGAAAACAGGAGAATTTGTTGTATTTATTGTATTGTCGGTATTTACCAGTTTTCTCTACCAATTGCCAGACGGAAGCTATACGCTTAGAGAAGAGCAACGAGCCAGTCACCTTCTAGAAACTCATTTCCCGGGCAGTACACCGGTAACTGAGTATGAGACAGCAGACAGGCAGATTACTCCAAATCAAGAAGAATGGAAACTTGCAACGAGCATTTGTACTAAGGCTCGTCTAGATTGGGCACTCAGAACCTTTCAACCATTCAAATCAGCAGGTGTAGACGGCATCTTTCCTACACTTCTACAAAAAGGTGCAGAAACTATATTGCCTCACCTAGTCAAAATAACTAGAAGCAGCCTTGCGCTGGGCTATATCCCAAGGAAATGGAGAAGGGCGATAGTCACCTTCATACCAAAAGTAGGGAAAATAGACTACACGCTACCAAAGTCGTTTAGACCCATTAGCCTTACCTCATTTGTACTTAAAACAATGGAAAAGGTAATAGATAACTATATAAGAACTGAGATTCTGGAGAAGGCACCAATGCACCCCTGTCAACACGCGTATAGGGCGGGCAGGTCTACAGAATCTGCTCTATACCAGTTGGCTTGCAATATCCAGTCAGCTGTCAAAAACAAAGAAACCGTACTCTGTGCCTTTCTAGACATAGAGGGAGCCTTTGATAATACTTCTCACGAGGCTGTGAAGAAGTCTTTACATAAAAAAGGAGTAAATGACATGCTCAGCAGATGGATATGCCAAATGCTTAGCACTAGAACTGCAGAAACAAAAGTGGGCAACACCACTATAAGAATCAAAACAACAAAAGGCTGCCCACAAGGCGGAGTCCTTTCTCCACTGCTGTGGAGTCTTGTTGTGGACGAATTATTAACGATGCTAACCGAGAATGGCATAAAATGTCATGGTTACGCAGACGACATCGCCTTAATAGCGAGAGGGAAGTTCGAGGATACACTCTGTAACCTGATACAGAGAGGACTGTCAGTAACAAAGGAGTGGTGCAACACAGTGGGATTAAGTATCAACCCAGCGAAAACCACCATAGTACCTTTAACTAACAAAAGAAGCCTGCCAAACCTCCGAACAATGAGAATGGATGGCACTGAAATTCCCTTCAAAGGAGAAGTAAAGTATCTGGCACTTACACTAGATTCAAAGCTTCTCTGGAGAAGACATGCAGGGGTAACTATAAACAAAGCAACGCGCGCACTCATGGTATGTAGGAGCCTGGCGGGGAAAAGCTGGGGTTGTAACCCAACAATTCTCCGCTGGATGTATACCATGATGGTGAGACCCATCCTCACCTATGGTGCAATAGCATGGGCTGAGAGAACCAATCTAACCACAATGAGGAACATGCTAACAAGGGTGCAGAGACTGGCCTGTGTATGCATCACAGGGGCCATGAAGACATGCCCTACAGCAGCACTAGAAGTAATTCTGGACCTAACACCCTTACACCTTGTCATAGAGGGAGTGGCCAAGCGAACGCTGTTGTGCATTGCAAAAGAGGGGACAGGTTTAGGTAAAACTATCAGCAATAGAGAGAAGGAGGATATTGCAAAGCACACTCCCTACATTGATCTACCAAGAGACGATATAGTAAAAAGGTATAACTTCGAAAAACACTTCGGAATTAAGCTTAGTACCAAGAAAGAGTGGGACAGCGAGATGATATCGCAAGTCAAGAAACCACACAGTATAGCATGGTATACAGATGGGTCCAAGACATTGGAAGGTATAGGCGCAGGGGTGTACGGGCCAAGAACCAAGCACTTTGAACCTATGGGGACAACACCCAGTATCTTCCAAGCGGAAATCCTAGCAATGCAGCTGTGAGCACAATTCAATCTGGACCGTAAATACAAAGATCAGGATATAGTTGTGATGTCAGACAGCCAAGCAGCAATCAAAGCATTAGTTTCCTGAGAGATATCATCGAGAATAACATGGGAATGCCTAACAAAACTCAACGAACTAGGCAAGAATAACACTGTTACTATACTTTGGGTCCCAGGACACAAAGGAATACAGGGTAATGAAGAAGCCGATGGTCTAGCGCGACAGGGTGCAGCCACAAAATTTATTGGACCAGAAGCATTCTGCGGATTGGGCACACATTCTATAAAAGAAGAACTAAGAAGGGAGGAGAGGCATAAACGTTCAAACCTTTGGAAAAGCCTCCCAAAGCTAAGACAATCCAAATTGCTCCTCAGAGATTTTAACACTCGGAGAGCAAAATTGTGCATAAGCTTATTCAAACCGAATCTTAGGATTCTAACGGGGTTCCTTACAGGACACTGTAAACTGAAATACCACCTGATGAAATTGGGCATAGAGACCGATAGTAACTGCCGTTTCTGTGAAAAAGCAGAGGAGACTCCAATACACCTACTTACAAATTGCGACGCCTTGGCTCGCAGACGTAAACTAGCACTGGGGAATTATGAGCTGAGTCTAGAGCAGGTTTCATCCCTTGAACCTAAGAATATTCTCAAATTCATTAGAGAAATAGGGCTGGATGAAATTCTGTTATCCGCAAACCCAGCGGAGCTTTGAGAAGGAGGTACAATAGATCTCATTTAGGTCGCAGTACGCATCTCCACCACACAACATTAACATTACCAAGGTCAAGTGTAAGGTCATCGAAACTTATGAAAAAAATGTTGGTGCTTATAAGACAAACCATTTTGCAGATTAAATTTTGCAAATATCTTTACCATTATGAAATTTATAGGCGATAAATTGCCTCAAAATGATAAGGTAAAGGGTCCGCCAAATAACTTTTTTTTTGGAAATTCTATAAAAAAAAAATGCTGGATATTTTCTCAAATTTCTTTTTTTATTTGAAAGTACAATTCTTCCGGTTAATAATGAAATATAATTTCATTCAAATGGCTGCCTCGGCTGGCCATGTAGTAGCCTACACGATCGGTCCAATTTTTAAGCACATTATCGATTGTGTGCAGCTGTATTTCACCAATGGCTTCACGAATATTGTCCTTTAAAGCGTAAATTGTCTCTGGCTTGTCGGCGTAACACTTATCTTTGAGGGTACCCCACAAATAATAGTCCAACGGTGTCAAATCGCAGCTCCGAGGTGGCCAAACGACATCAGCTCTGCGGATCAGTGACTCGGTAATGCGATCTTCAAAAACAGGGCGCAAACATCGAATGTACCTTCGACCGTGTGGCACGTAGCGCCGTCCTGTTGAAACCAAATGTTGCCAATATCCTCCTCTTCAATTTTTGTGAACAAAACTTCGTTCAACATGGCCCGATAACGATCGATATTGACTGTAACGACCACTCCTTGCTCATTTTCGAAGAAAAATGGCCCAATTATGCCTCTGGACCAAAATCCGCACCAAACAGTGACTCGTTTTGGGTGCAGCAGCTTTTCAATGTATGCGTGCGGGTTTTCTGTGCCCCAAATGCGACAATTTTGTTTGTTTACATACCCGCCAAGTTCAAAATGAGCTTCATCTGAAAAGATGATTTTTTTTTTTGCAAAATCGGCATCTTCTGTAAGTCGATCGCAGGCATACTTAGCGAAGCGAAAACGCATTGGATGGTCAGTTAGCTTCAACTCCTGAACCAATTGGACTTTGTATGGCGTCATACCAAGGTCTTTATGCAAAATTCGTCTCAATGATGTCTCCGAAATGTTCAATTGTTGAGAAAAACGGTGAATTGATGTTGATGGCGCTTGATGGTTGATGGGTGTACGCACTGTTTTTGGCTTTTCACGCCTTGGTTTATCGTTGAGGATGCCAGTTTCTTTCACTTTTTACACAAGATAACGAACATACGGAGCTGACTGTGCTTCTCTTCTTCCAAAATCCATACGCAATTTTTGCACACATTCTGCAGCATTACCATGATTTTCAAAGTAATGTTGCAATATTTCCCAGCGTTGTTCAAGCGTATACACAACCATATTTGTTCAGCGGAAGGATAAAACTAATTATCTGTCGAATCAGACATGAGCTAAGTGTTACCATTCACGAAATAAGCACTAGTTGAAAAAAAAGTTAGATGGCGGACCCATTATGTGCAAAAAAATTGAAATTGCGAAAAAAGATATAAAAGCTCCATCATAATATTGTTTTTGACTGAAAGGCAACATTCTGCTTCAAATTTAAAAAATAAAAAATCGCAAAAAAATAAGCGTTTTTTGAGAAATTAGGAAATAAATTTTTTTTTAATATGTTGGCAACCCTTACATCCAAAATTTTAAAATTATATCTTTTTCCAGAAACTACTTTCTAATACCTTTCATTTATAAAAATTGGATTAAAACTGACGTAGATACAATTATTTAAAAATTTTCCAATTCTGGCGTTTTCGGACGATTTGCAGAGTTGGAAGGTCGATAACTTTTCAACGAATGGCGATAAAAAAAAATATAAATGAACTTATGTTTTTAGAATTTTAATAGGAGCCTATAGTATAAAAGTAAAACAAATCCAAAGCCATGAGACGGACCCGTTTTGCGTTATGCTTGGAATATGCGTACAACTAAATTGTGGAAACTGTGGAGTTAAAGGACAGGAACAACTAAGAGCTGGAAATGCTTGCCGAGGTTAAGCCAGAAAACTAGCGTCGGCTAAAAGCAATTCAAATTGTTTTTAACGGTTGTTTCGGCTAATCAATAATTCACGTATGGCTGCAATGAATTGCTCTAAATAAATCTATCCCTTTTCTTTCAGGTCAAAAGCCAAACCTTGTTTGTATTGGGGGTTGGAATTAGTTTTAAAGGTTTTCTAAGAGATAGCGTAACTATCAATAGATCGCATCTGGCACACCTGTGACTATATTCATTTCAAAGCACATTGTCTAAGCTTCATTTTTCAGTATGTGTCATTCCACTGAAGTGTAAACAACATATATTTTTTTTCTCTGTGAACATGTAGACTTTCGTTCCAACAAAACGCAATTTGCGGGAAGGTTTACTTTTGTGCTTCCATTTGAAGAAAAAAGCGGTTGAAGCACAACGCACGCTTACTGAGGCTTACGGGGACTATGCTCCATCGATTTCTACTTGTGAGTACTGGTTCCGTCGGTTTAAAAGTGGTGATTTTGATACGGAAGACAAAGAGCGTCCGGGCCAGCCGAAAAAGTTTGAAGATGAGGAATTGGAGGCTTTGCTCGATGAAGACCCGTGTCAAACCCTTCAAAAATTGTCAGAATCATTGGGAGTCGACCTATCAACGGTCGGCAAACGCTTGAAGGCCATGGGAATGATTCAAAAGCAAGGAAATTGGGTGCCGTACCAGTTGAAGCCGAGAGACGTTGAACGGCGATTTTGCATGTGCGAACAACTGCTTCAACGGCATAAAAGGAAGAGTTTTTTGCATCGTATTGTCACTGGCGATGAAAAGTGGATCCATTACGATAATCCTAAGCGAAAAAAATCGTGAGGACCACCCGGCCATGCATCAACATCGAGGGCCAAGCCGAATATTCATGGCGCCAAGCTTATGCTGTGTATTTGGTGGGATCAGAAGGGTGTCGTGTACTATGAGCTGCTAAAACCTAACGAAACCATCACTGGGGAACGCTACCAACAACAATTGATGCAATTGAGCCGAGCATTAAAGGTTAAACGGCCGGAATATGCCAAAAGATACGACAAAGTGGTTTTTCAACATGACAACGCACGGCCACATGTTGCAAGAACCGTCAAGGAAACGTTGGAGGCGCTGAATTGGGATGTGCTACCCCATCCGCCTTATAGCCCAGACATAGCCCCTTCCGACTACCACCTATTCAGATCGATGACGCATGGCTTGGCTGAGCAGCGCTTCACTTCTTACGAGGATACCAAAAAATGGGTCGATTCGTGGATTGCCTCAAAAGACGAATCGTTCTTCCGGCGCGGAATCCATATGCTGCCAGAAAGATGGGAAAATGTTGTAGCTAACGATGGACAATACTTTGAATAATATACATTGTACCGTTGTTTCTAAATAAATGCTCAAAAACCGAAAAAAACCTTTAAAATTAATTCCAACCCCCAATATAAGGCGCATGCCATGGTTCTTTGATCTTTTTTTTTTTAAAGTAGAAGACAGTTTCCCCTTCCCCCTGACTACGCCCTTGGTCTCACACAAAAACAATATAATATTGCAACAAAATTGCAATTTTTTATTGCAAAAGTATATTAGTACAAAAGTATTTGCAAATATTGCAAATGTTAAAACTTTTTTACATAAAATCTTCAAAAATAGCACATCCAAAAAATATTTAGGATAAAATAACGAATAAAATCTTTGTAGTCATACAAACAGAGGCTATTCGTAGAATGTACAAATGTTTTGTACATAGTACATACATTTGAAGTGCTGGCCGCATGCAAAAATATTTGAATTCGTAACTTTGTACATTCTACAAACGCTAGTTTGTAAAAATCTATAATGTATAAATTTGTGAACTGAACGAACATTGTTTGATAATATGCAAAGCGGTGGCAGCAGCGTTCGTATATTTGTTCGTATCTTTGTAGATGAAACGAATGCGTTTGTAAAATATACAAATATTTGTTTGTACAATGTACAAACGGTCATTTGTATTATTCACAAAGTCGTTCGTAGGCTGAAAAGAACAAACAGCTTTGTAGAATATAATAATTGTTTTGAACATAGTACGAAGCTTTTTTTTTGGGTGCACCCATGGCCTTATTTAGCTCCATGGCCGATTTTCTAAGAATGAAACATATATTTTTCGTTAAATTGACACCAGGAGTGTGAAATATTTTAGGAAAATTATCCAACCATTTACCAACTATTGCGCTAAACTGAAGAAACGTAGCGCAATAGTTTTGAAATCTTATTACATTTCTATCATTCCCTATAACTACGAGAAACATTTTCTCTGAAAATAAGAAACTTTCTACCATTCATTAATCATCGGCTATAACTAGGAGAAATATTTTCCAGGGACCGCAAATAATAATAATATTTCTCATCGTTGATTAAAAAAAAGCAGGCTCTGCCTTTAAATTCTGATTATTAGAATAAAAGGCAAAATTGTACTATTACCTTCTGCCGTTTATTTTTGTTGACATGAAATAATTATTATTTGCTGCTATTTATTTTTTCTAGCAAAAATAAATAAGGGGTCTTCCATACACTACGTTACTGATTTTCCGGTTTTTTACCCCCCTCCCCCTGCGTTACTTTTAGTAGTGCTTTTCAAAACCCCTCCCCCCCATAAAGTAACGTCACATATGAAATTAATTCATTCGAATGATTACACAGGGGAACAAAAAATAGATTTTTTTCTGCGGCATAAGTTTTTGGAGCCAATTAAGATACATAGTATAATGCAGTTTTAATCCTATAATTCACATTGTTTGAATTTACTCTGGTTCCCGCGATAAGCCGCTATTTTAAAAATTAAGGAGGTTTAATCACAGATTTTAGCATAACTCCACAACAATTAGTCTGATTTGGTAAAATAAAATATCCAAACATCCGCAGCTAAATTGCCTCCAAGTTACATCTAAAATTTTTTTTTTTGATTAGCTGAATAGTTTCGGAAATATTCAGAAAGTTCTTTTGAAAAAAACATTTTTTATGCAAAATTTAAACTTTTTTGTTATTTCATAATTCATAAAAAATCAAAAACGTCAAAATAGCTCTTGTTTGATATTACGTTATAAGCACACACACAATTTCAATTTTAGGGCTTTATGACAACGAAACTAACAGGAATAGAAAAAATAATATAGTATCATTTAAAAGAACAAGATGTTTATTTTAATAAATTAACTTCATTTATTGTAAAAATATATATTAAGTTGGCTTGAAATTAAGAAACCAGAAAATACTGCTAAATTTCATATCACAGCTTATTTTATGCAGTCACTTGTTATTTAAAAATTTTTCGTATTAATTAATGATATCTGATATTTTTATTGTTTGGTATGATAGCCCTTGTTGTCCACAACAGATCTAAGGTGGTTTGGCATTGATGCGGCCAGTTTTTGAGTGATAGGTGGGCCCACTTCATTTTCAATATCTCTTTCAGGTGGTTTTTGTTTGAAATTTTATGTTTTCGGATTTTATTTTTCAATAAAGACCACACATTTTCAATAACATTAAGGTCTGGCGACTGTGCTGGCGGCGTCATCAATTGTGGGCAGTTGTATATTAGCCTGGGTTGCACAATACCCGCTTTGTGGTTTTGATCGTCATCCTGGTAAAATCGGCAATTCAATTTTATACCCAGAACCTTTGCACTCTGCAACAAATTGTTCTTCAGGATCTGTAGGTACTTAAATTTGTCCATTGTTGTTTCAATAAACGGCAACTTCCCAGCACCAGCAGCTGACATTCAGGCCCAAACCATGACGCTGCCACCGCCATGTTTCACGGTTTGTTTTAAGTTTTTTTTGTTTACCTCGGTATTCGGTTTTCGCCACATATAGCACATACCATCAGAACCGAATAAATTGATCTTCGATTTATCTGCAAAAATAACTGAAGTCCAGTACTCTGGGGCCTTGGACATATGTTCTTTGTCGTAGTTGAGTCTGCATAATCTGTTTTTGGGGCTAATAAACGGCTTGTTTCTCGGTTTGTTACTCGGCCATGAAAGTTATTTTTGTGAAAGACACGTCGAATAGTTTCAGCACTACACTGTTTGCTGAGGTCAGTTTGAACTTCAAAAGCCATTTTCGGAGCTGAGAGTCTCGAGTTAGCCTTTATCTTCCGTACAATATGCCGCTCGTCGGTTACATTAAAAAGTTTATTTGGTGCTTCTTTGCTCTTATTGTGCAATCGATTCCTATGGATGAAGCGCTCGATGATCTTTTGCACTGTAGAGGAATTGATATTAACCATTTCAGCCATTTTTCGCTCTGAACTGCTGTTTTTAAAATAGTATATAACCAATTCTCGTTGTTTTAGCGTTGTGCGCGCTCCTATTTGAAATAATTATAGAAGCAGACACTTGAAGCAAAAAAATCAGACTAAAAAGCTAACACAAAGCAATTATAGAAATAGAACGAAGGCATAGCTGACGAAAGTACCGTTAGACAGCGCAGCATTAGAGTACCGTAACAGAGAGAAGTGACTGCATAAAATAAGCTGCGAGATGAAATTAAGCAGTATTTTCTGTTCTCTTATTTTTTGAACAACTAAATATATGTATTCACAATTAATGAAAACCCTTTATTTAACTAGACTTTTTGCTCTTTTAAATGACACCATATTATCTTTTGTATTCCTGTTAGATTCGTTTTTATAAAGTCCTAAAGTTTAAAGTATGCACTGCATAAAATAAGCTGTGAGCCACTGTATGTTACGAAGAAAATAAGCCATATATCATTAAAATCCATCATTTCCTATTGGATTTTCTTTTGTATTTTGGTTGCGCTTATTAATTTCAAATCCATTTGAAATATAAATCCATTAATTTAAAAGCATTTAAGAAACTATTTCAGAATACTCTGCAGCTTTATGATTCCTCAAAAAGTTTTTGACTGCTGATAAAAAATTTATCTATGCTTCTAATTCGACCTTAGTAAATGTGCTTTGTGAAATCATTGTTGTTTATAAGAGTTCGGATTTGTGGCCCATCAAAGATGCCTGCTTTTAATTTTTTCGAGCTTTGGCCAGGAAATGTTTGGCAAATATATATGTAGCACTCGCCAATCTTATCCAATGCTTTTACATACTGTTTCTTTAGTTTAAGTTTTATATGAAGTGGTGGCAAAATTATTTTTTTCTCGACTTATTAATGGATTTGAACGATTTTATTTATGTCTACAGTCATATTTGTTCTGGATGGCCAAATTTTTATAGTTTAGTGCTTATTTTTCGCACGACTGTCCCATAGACAAAGAAAACATGGATATTTAGTGTAGCTACCTTGCTGACCCAATCAAAAGTGAACCATTTTCAAATCAACACACACTGACCACTGGTGTTGAACATATACAATTTTCTCTAAAATAAGTTTGATACTTTGGTATTATTCTTTAAGTTTTGTTGATTGTGCTATCGGCATTGAAGCTTATTTGTTGCCATTATGCAGTAACACACATTTTAAACTTATTTTTGAGCTATCTATGAAGTCCCATTGAATTTAAAAGTCCAGGAATATTCTAACAGTATACGATTTTCTACTCCTTTGCAAAGTATCGAAGAATATCTCGTTCTATAGTTCGGTAAAATTTAACTGATACGCCAGGCTGAAGACAACGCTTTTCTTTAAGTCTTGATGCTAGAAGCTCCGCTGATTTTTGGATAGCTTTAGATCTGGAATTTTCCCCTGTGTATTTATTTAGCAGTTTTTTATCAAAATGAAATAACATCATTAAATTTGAATTAAGGCAAAACACGCCAATAGATTTTATTGTAGTATGGCTTATTTTCTTTGTAATATATGTGTGTTTATAACTTAATATCAAAAAAAGAGCTATTTTGACATACTTGAATTTTTATGAATTACTAGCTGAACCCGGTGTGCTTCGCTCGTTATAAAATAAAATTAAAAGTATTTATATATTTTTCACGCCATCGAATTTTCGAAATAAGTCCACCCCAGCGCCACCTACCGTGTCCATTTATACAAAAATTATTTTCTTATGATCAAACAAACATACACTCTGAATTTCAGTTAAATTGGTCCATAAATTCAAATTTTCGATATAAGTCCACCCCAGCGCCACCTGGGTCCATTTATACACAACTTATTTTCTTATGATCAAACAAACATACATTCTGAATTTCAGTTAAATTGGTCCATAAATTAAAATTTTCGATATAAGTCCACCCCAGCGCCACCTATCGGGTCCAAATATAGCCTATGTTACCCACCGTACCAAGCTAAACATTACCTGAAAATTTCATCAAAATCGGCCCAGCCGTTTTGGAGTCCATACGTTACATACATACACACATCCTATTTTATATATATAGAAAGATAGATGAAATAATAAAAAAGTTAAAATTTTGCATAAAGAAATGTTTTTTTTTTCAGAAGAACTTTCTGAATATTTCCGAAACTATTCAGATAATCAAAAAATATTGTGCATGTCACTTAGAGGCAATTTAGCTGCGAATTTTCGAATTTTTTATTTAACCAAATCAGACTTACTGTTCTGGAGTTATGTTTAAATCTGTGATGAAACCTCCTTAATTTTTAAAATAGCGGTTTATCGCGACAGCCAGAGTCAATTCAAATAATCTAAATAATAGGTTAAGATCTTTATCAATGTATATACTAAAATTGACTACCAAATCCCATGCCGCAGAATCAGTGTTGTCCTGTGTTATATTTTTTGACTAGCTCTGACAATTTTCACTAGTATTAGTGACTAGTATGACTAGATACATTAAAGGAACAATTGGAAAAAAATCAATAATTAATATTATCTGTAAAAGCTATTCTATCTGCGATCCAAGATTCGATGCTCTCAATCACTGGGATAGAAGAAGCTGGTAGCTTTGTTGAGGATTCTTCAAAATAGAATTTTTCATCGGATTCGACCCATTCAGGTGAATCCTCATTTCTAACGCAAGGAAATTCACCTGGTCTTTGACAAAGTACCCTTAAAGGCTGCACCCGAGCTGCACCAAGTTCTGTGTTTTTGTGTAAATGCTTTCCGAAAATTGATTTATTTAAATAGTATTTTTTATTCCGATTTATTGTAAACGATCTAATACAAACTTATGGCAATTCATAGAAGTTTTAAAAACGAAATACAAACCGCAGGTAGGACACGACCTTGAACCGATTTCTTCTTTCTGAGAAGGACAGTACATGTCATACGGTATCTCCTTTGATCAAGAACATTCAGGCCTTAACGTCAAAGCCTGTCGCAAAAGCAAAGACCCAAAATTTTCAGACAAGTGCTGAGATGGTGAAGGAATACCAAAAGGTTCCTGTGTCGAGGGAAAAGGCGGTGGAAGAAATCGCTGAAACAAAAGTTAACCATCAATTTAGACGATCAAACATGTAAGGATAAAAATTTTTGAAATGAGTGTGTTATTAATTAGAGCTTTTTCGTCGATTTTTTTAATTTTTGGTAACGTTACAATATCTAAACACCTCCCCCACCTACCGTTACTTATCGTAGTGCATTATAAAACCCCTGCCCCCCCCCTAAATTGGTAACGTAGTTTATGGACGACCCCTTACTGTGTTTGTGAAAGCATTTTCTGATTCATTCGTATGTACATTTTTGTGTGTTATATGTTAAATTTTGCTGTGTTCAAACGTAATTTTACCGTTTGCGCAAATGTGTACAATACTAACTTACCGTCGTCGTTTTACTGTGTTGACCATGCAATTTTGTTTTGATAAAACATTAATAAGACATTCATTACTTTTAAAAAAGGTTTTGTTCAGCAAAGCGTTTCAGTACTCTGTACTTACAAACCTTACTTTAAATTTGTAGAAAAAACTACAAAAAAATGTGTCAAAAAGACAGAATAATTACAAAATATTATTGTACACAGTACCAAAGCGCTAAGCCAGGGAGCTAGAGACAGGATAAAAATATAAAGTTTATTTTCTGTGGCCACTATGTCTCTGTCACGTCCGTATGTTTGATTTTAATTTTTACTCAATTTGAAGGAAATAATTTCTTCTCCATATTGAAGTATTACAATATTATAACAAACTGTTCTATTACTTATAATTCCTAATTTTTACTTCTTAAAATTCCTACCTAAATATGATCATGTTGCATAGTACAGCACTGATCATAATATAAAATTAAACCTACAAAAACAGGGAAAATAATAACCTGAAAAAAACTAATATATAAAAAGAAAATCGTCCCATCTATATTAAGTAAAGAAAGCAACCTATAAACCTAATCAATTGCCGTGTAGGCACAAGGGCTACCTTAAAACGTTTTTCGACTACCGCCAAGTAGTCTCATCAGAAGGCTTTTAAATAATTAACAAAAAACCTAACCAACCTCTAATTCTGAATGCTATGCATTCGAAATAAGCTAATCTAAGCAGCACATTAACACATTCAAACATTCACACATTAGCACATTCAAGCAGCACATTCACGAAAACCTTCAAAAATAAAATCCGTAAAAAATTAGTAAAAAACCTAATAAAAAATAAAATAAAATAAAAAATAACAAAAATTAAAAATTAGTATAACCTAACCTGAAAAAATATATTAAAATTATTGCCCTAGCAAATTCCACCAAAAACGGTCAACAAATATGAACCGTTCATAGCGAAACCCGCCAGAACAATGCCTAGAAAGGTGAAAAAACTTTGTACGAAAGGCAATAGATTATTGCTGGAGAGCATCGTACTGGTTCTCTCCAGCCTCCTTCTAAGTTCCCCAAAAAAAACCTACAAGAAAACAATTAAAAATGGGTAAACCACCACTTTCCCTATATGATTATTTGTCACTAGTTGACAAATAACCATTTTAAATATTTTTTGCCTCCAAAGCCACTCACAAGCATGCGGTGACTAATGGATCAGAGGAGGATGTGTAGTGACCACGGTAACGTGAGTCTACTACGGATATGTTAGTAAAGGTTTGTTAGTATACAATCTTAATTCTATGTTATTAGTACAGACTGCGATCATTCAGAATAACGAACGATAACAGAACGCTCACCAATAATAAATTACCAATGAACATCCCACTAACGCACATACATCCAGAAGAAAGTGAAAAGCAACCTCGGTCACCTTCCAATTCTAAAACAACCGACGTTCAAAAAATAACGTTTAAAAATTAGGGGTAGGTTGTAGCAACTACTCTTGAAGAACGCACAATTACTCGAATTACGAACATCAACAGAATGTCTACCGAAATAACTATCGATAAACATTCTACAAGTGTCCATACATCCAAATGGAAGTGGAAAGGCTAACCCAGAAGGAGTCACCTCCCCAATCCAGAGCAACCACCGCTCAAACAAAAGGACAGACATATATTTTTCTACAATACTAATACAATAAAATTATATATAAGCATATCAAAAATTAATAATTTACAAACCCCCTTTACGATCGGGTTATGGGCCCGCCCCCAGTCAAATCTCTATTTGGCCATTAGAGATTATTATGACCGCGCACCTGCCTAGAGACAACACTAGTAAATAACCAAAAAAGGTTTTGTTCAGCAAAGCGTTTCATTACTCTGTACTTACAAACCTTACTTTAAATTTGTAGAAAAAACTACAAAAAAATGTGTCAAAAAGACAGAAAAATTACAAAATATTATTGTACACAGTACCAAAGCGCTAAGCCAGGGAGCTAGAGACAGGATAAAAATATAAAGTTTATTTACTGTGGCCACTATGTCTCTGTCACGTCCGTATGTTTGATTTTAATTTTTACTCAATTTGAAGAAAATAATTTCTTCTTCATATTGAAGTAGTGCATTTCAGAACCCCTCCCCCCTAAATTGGTAACGTAGTTTATGGACGACCCCTAAGCTGCTCTATATCGAAAACTATGAATGCTAGGATAATGAATTAGGAATGTACTAGGATATTAGAATTTCCCCAAAAATGGAATCACCTGCTTACTTATTTAAAAACAAAAAGTTTGAATACCACACAGCGCTTTCCAAGTTTAATAATCATTGCGTGTCTGGTTCATGTGAAATTGTAATTTTCCTTAAAAAGGGGCGTGGCTCCCCGATTCCTCCTAACATTTAAATTTCTATGCAATGACACCATATACCGAATTTCATTAACACTGCGTGTTTAGTTCATGAGATATTGTCATTTTCCTTAAATAGGGGCGTGTCTCACCCACTTTTTCCGAACAGATAGATTTCTATGTAATGACATCATAAACCGAATTTCATTACCAATGCGTGTTTAGTTTATGAGATATTGTAATTTTACTTAAATAGGGGCGTGGTCCACCCACTTTCTCTGAGCAGTTAGATTTCTATGCAACGACACCATACACCAAATTTCATTACCACTGCGTGGCTGGTTCATGAGATATTGTTA
Organism: Dichetophora obliterata; assembly: GCA_963920525.1. Taxonomy (NCBI): domain Eukaryota; kingdom Metazoa; phylum Arthropoda; class Insecta; order Diptera; family Sciomyzidae; genus Dichetophora; species Dichetophora obliterata. The sequence goes on along the minus strand of OY986436.1, from coordinate 211,689,200 downwards.
TTTCTCTAAAAAAGAGGCGTGGCCCACCCAAATAGTCATAATATATAGATTATCATGCCATGGCCTCATATATTGGATTTCATTATCCTAGCATTCATAGTTTTTGATATAGAGCAGCTGATATTTATTTTTGCTAGAAAAAATAAATAGCAAATAATAATTATTTCATGTCAGCAAAAATAAACGGCAGAAAGTAATAGTTAAATTTTATGAAAAAAAATAAAACTCACAAAATAACTATTCTTTCTGCTTTTTTCGGAAAAAAAGCATAATAGTTACGGTCCCTGAAATTTTCTCTGAAAATAAGAAATTTTCTCTGAAAATAAGAAATTTTCTCTGAAAATAAGAAATTTTTTATCGAATACCTGGAAAACTTTTTGGAATTTCTCAAAAAAAAAAAATTTTTTTAAGATTTTAAACAGCATCCTGTGAGAATTCTGAATTTTATACTGACGAAAAACTGCAAACATTATTATTATTATTATTAACATTACACTAAATTGAAAACTTTTTACGATTCGGAAACTTGAACCTCAGCCGCGTGAGTGTAAGTTCATCAGCTTATCCATTCGATCAACGCAGTTTTTAAGCAATCGTCGCTTCGTTTGCTTCATTATGAATCGTTCGCTTTGTAAGTAATTTAAAATTATTTTTTTCCAGAAATATAAGAAAAGCATTTTGGATAAAACTTAGAATAAGGATTCAGGTAAGATTACAAGGACTGGCACAGGTACTAAGACAAGGACCAGGACAAGAATTAGGACCAGGATTAAGATAATTATTAGGACAAGATTTGAATACAAAATAGGAAAAAGTTTAGACAAGGCTTAGGAAAGGAATTAGGACAAGGGCTAGGAGAAGAATTTGAACAACGATTTGAACAAGAAATATTAATAAGACTTAGACACGGAAAGTGTCTTACTCACGCGGCGTATCCGAGTCACGAATAATATTTTCCCCTGGTTGGAGCCGCAGCATTGATTTGTTCATTCTCAATTATTTTAAATCTTGAATTACTTTTGAATTGTTTGCTAAAAACTTGTTACAAATAGCATTGATTTCTCCATGGTCCATCGAGTTCACCCAGAACCGCAGCGGATGACATACCCCACTGTTTTTTACCCGAATTATTAACCCGAAATAATTTTGAAATAAAATTTCAGGCACCATTTTCTTAAGGCAACCTTTTTTTTCTCTGCACAAAACGCTAGACGTCAAACAACATTAGAAAAATAACACATCTACGAAAAAGGTGAGAGTAAAGCAGCCGTGCTCCTGTTCGTTTCTTCCTCTCCTTTTGTGCTCCCCATTCAACAAAGAAAAAAAAAAGAGTCAAAAGTTGATTGATAGTGCGTGCGTCGTGTCGGAGTCGAGCTGCGTCCCAATTAAAAATATAGTAAAAATATAAAAGTATGGCTAAACTCAAATTAAAGTTAACAAAATCAAAAAGTGACGAATTGTGTGTTGGTCGTGTCATTTAGAGCTGAGTCCCAATAAAAAGTATTAGTTAAAAAATATAAGAAAAAAACAAAATCTAAAAAACGAAAAGTGCATCGGCAGGCAGTGGAAAAAGCGAAATAAGAACCAATAGATTGTGGCTTTCATTTGAACAGCATTGTGGCTCTTAAGCATCATTAACATCATTAAGCATCATTATGGTTTGCTAATTCAACATTTGTAAATACTAAAAAATAAAACAATATACCAAAATTTGGTGGTATACTGAAAATAAATTAAAAACGCATTCGCAACAACAAAAGCATTGAAGTATTTGAAATATTATTAAACAACAGCAACAAAAGCGCAACAAGTGTGGTAAAGCATTCGCTATCTTTTTCATCCACAAGGTGTCGATATGAAGTGCGCGAGGTTCCACACATGGGTTCCACATTCTTTTTCTTTGTGCCTTCACGGCAGACATTTTTGAGTTGTTTTTAGCGAGCCGGTTGCATGCGTTAATTAAAACAAAAAACAAAGTTGGAAATGGCATGGTCGTAATAACGCCTGTGAAAAATAAAGAATTAATAGAAGCTTTTAATTTAGTCAAAAAATAAAAAGTGAAAAAGTTAAAAAACCCATAACCCAAAAAAGGGTTAAAAAGTGCAAATAAGAACATAAAGAAACATAAGTGAAACTGTGCAGCAGTAAAAATATATATACAGTGACCAAAAAAAAAAAGTGTACACTATAAATGAAGTGGATTGTCAAGAAATAAAATGGTTTTAAGTGATGTACAAAAAGAAAAAAAAAACAATAAAGTGATAGAAAATTTAGCAATTCATTTGTAAAAGATGGGAGCATCAGTTAAGAATAGAGTATAAACATAATACATGTTAAGGAGTACCACTTTAAAAAAGAGCGAATACAGCAACAGCAGCAGCAGGCACCGCAGACAGAAGCAGGCCCAGTTTCCGTGGGTAAAAAATGGAATGACCCTTGTTGGGAGTCCCAAGGGCAAAAGGTAGCTCTTTTTTACAATTGATTCCCACTGTATTTTTGCACCAACTTGCATACCACAATCAAACACATGCAATCACAAACAATTATACATAAACAAACAACCCAGTAGTCAACCCAAAAATATTAAAAGAAAAAAAACTTCAATAATCATGCACGATTTTTTTGCTTCTTTGACGAATCATGCTAATTTGGTTATGCATTTGATTAACGAAGATATCATCTAAAAGCTCTAAATTCGTGTACTGTTTAAAATTTGCTGTTTTTAATTAACGAAAACAAGACAGATTTCTTAAAGAATTATCGACAAATGTAACTCATGCAAGAAGTTTCTTTAAGAAATCATCATGACATATTCGTGCACGATGTCTTGTAATGCACAATGCCCTGTTTTAACAAAGGAGCAATCAAACACCCGCACACATATATATCGGTCATTCCATGTCAAATTGGACGCTTTTGTCTAAAAACTAATTTTGACAATTTCGATTTTTTTTTAAATTTTTCACGTCGATAGAGCTTTAAAATCCAAAAAAATATTTGCATAGTTTTTTTATAATTTTTTTATTTTTTTTGCAGTTGTACACAGTGAAAAATTAAAAAGAAAATCAGAAATTGTCATTCAAACATGAAGTCAAACAGCTATATCCTCTAAACCGTTAGCACTACAAAAAAATTTTAAAGACATATTTTAAAGACCTTGAATTGGTCTTTATTGTGATGTCCTTTTTTGCGAACACTTTCGTAAAAAATTTTAAATTTTTTGACCACTAAAAATTTCATTCACATTTTTCATAGTCAGCACTTTTTTTTGGCACTTTGAAAATATTATCGTATTGAGGCATTCATTCTTAATGCAATCTCAAAATTTTATGTTGGAGAATCAATGTTTACTATTTTAAATGAAATTTTCAAAAACTGACTACACAATTTTTGAGTACAAAATACTTTAATTTTTAATAAAAAATTGAATTTTTATTATTTTTAGCTAGGCTAGATCAGTGGCGTAAAAAGCGGGCCCGCAGAGCCCGCGTTGCGGGCGGGCGCAACTATGCCAGGGGCACCCTCAAGTCTCTTGATGTAAATGATAATTAAGTGGAGAACGACGTTTGTTTCCAAAAAAAAAAAAAAATCATGATAAACTATAATATTGTTCATTGAATAAGATTCAATTATGGTCGGAGTCGATTTACACGTCACTAATACGGTAAGAACTTTTAGAATAAATTTTAATACTTTTATTACATATATAACCACACCAAAATTGTATTAAAATTAAATTCTGGCAAAATATTAAAATTGATTTCTAATAAAAATATGTATTAAATTGAATGCTTAACTCGTGTTAATTTTAAATACTGATTCTGTATTAAAAATTAATTATAATACTAGCCACAGTATCAAATTAATATCAAGTCATTAAAATTTAATACACAATTTTATTAAAATATAATGCAGCATGTCTTAGAAATTAAATACAATATTAACCATAGTATCGCTTTGATACCAAGGGTATAAAATATCGTTGTAATATTTGAAGTGTATTAAAATGTATAACAAAATAAATTTAAAAATTTTGTTTTCAATTTTGAAGTATTAATTTTAAAATTTTTTGTATTAAAAATCTCTGTAATACTTTGCTAGTATTAAAATTTATTCAATGATTTCTAACCGTGAATATTTACTTTCATATTTTCAGCAAGTTAGCTACTGATGTTATAAAGGTTGATTTTTTAAGCGTTTGGTTTTTGAAAAGTGAAAAAAAAAACTTGCAAAAGTGAATAAAATATTTATTTGGAGCGATACATTAATGCCTTCCAATTACTTTTTAAAAAATATTTCATGTAAATGCTTCCCGCTACTACGCCTGAGGTGTTCCATCCGTAAGCTCCCATTTTGGCATACTTTTTCCAGCATTTCGGCCGGTATCTCACCAATGACAGTTTTAACGACTTGTGTGAAGTTAGCATCCGGCGAAATGCAGCATCCGGCGAAAAAAACTTAACAGAGCTCTGTTAATAACAGATATGTTAATCAAAATCTTAACATAGAAAAAGTTTAAATCTCTGTTAGTAACAGACGTTAAGTACAGAAAAGCTTTTAAAAAGCTCTTTTAACAAAAAAAACAGGTAGATCAAAAAAAAAATTTTAAAAATTTAAAACACATAAACCATGGTTTTTAGAGCAGTGGTCGGCATTCTGCTGTCTGCAAACTTCTACAAAAATCAATAAATTCATTAAATACAAAAAATGTGTTTAATGCTAAATTAAAAGTTAACCCTTATGTTAGATATAAAAACAGTCAAATCATAATATCAAAGTTGAAATTCTTAAACCTTTATCTGGAAACCTTTATTAGTTATTTTGCATTAAGAAGTATCGTCAAAATTAGATCAGTTTTTTAAAAGAGCCCTTTAATTACCATTTTGGTAGTTTTGCAGAAATAGGCGAAAATGTAAGTACCACAGATTTTACAAACGGAAATAAGTAACGATGAAACCTTAAAAGTATGACACTACTCTCCATGAGCTTTGACCTCAAGAAGTTTTATCAAAATTTCATAGTTCAGTTTTGTTTTAAATGAGATGAACAAATTCACTTTTGGCCATTTTGCAAAAATAGGCGAAACTGTTAGTTCCACAGATTTCACAAACGCAAATAAAAAACGATGAATCCTCATAAGTACGCAACAAGACTACTTGACCTTTGACCTCAAGAAGTTTAATCAAAATTTCGTAGTTCAGTTTTTTTTAAAATGAGATGAAAAAATTCACTTTTGGACATTTTCCAAAAATAGGCGAAACTGTTAGTACCACAGATTTTATAAACGCAAATAAGAAACGATAAAACCTTATAGGTACGATACAAGCTTGTGTGTACTTTGACCTCAAGGAGTTTTATCAAATTTTCATAGTTCAGTTTTTTTTAAAATGAGATGAAAAAATTCACTTTTGGTCATTTTGCAAAAATAGGCGAAACTGTTAGTACCACAGATTTCACAAACGCAAATAAGAAACGATGAATCCTCATAGGTACGCAACAAGACTACATGAGCTCTCACCTCAAGAAGTTTTATCAAAATTTCATAGTTCAGTTTTTTTTTTAAATGAGATGAAAAAATTCACTTTTGGTCATTTTGCAAAAATAGGCGAAACTGTTAGTTCCACAGATTTCACAAACACAAATAAGAAACAATGAATCCTTGAAGTTATGCAACAAGACTACCTGGCCTTTGACCTCAAGAAGTTTTATCTAAATTTCATAGTTCAGTTTTTTTTTAAATGAGATGAAAAAAATTCACTTTTGGTCATTTTGCAAAAATAGACGCAACTGTTAGTACCACAGATTTCATAAACACAAATAAGAAACGATGAATCCTTATAGTTATGCAACAAAACTACCTGACCTTTGACCTCAAGAAGTTTTATCAAAATTTCATAGTTCAGTTTTTTTTAAAATGAGATGAAAGAATTCACTTTTGGTCATTTTGCAAAAATAGGCGAAACTGTTAGTACCACAGATTTCACAAACGCAAATAAGAAACGATGAATCTTTATAGTTATGCAACAATACTACCTGACCTTTGACCTCAAGAAGTTTCATCAAAATTTCATAGTTCAGTTTTTTTTTAAATGAGATGAAAAAAATTCACTTTTGGGCATTTTGCAAAAACAGATGAAACTGCTAGTACCACAGATTTTATAAACGCAAATAAGAAACGATAAAACCTTATAGGTACGATACAAGTCTGCGTGTACTTTGACCTCAAGGAGTTTTATCAAATTTTCATAGTTCAGTTTTTTTTAAAATGAGATGAAAAAATTCACTTTTGGTCATTTTGCAAAAATAGGCGAAACTGTTAGTACCACAGATTTCACAAACGCAAATAAGAAACGATCAAACCTTATAGGTACGATACAAGCCTGCGTGTACTTTGACCTCAAGGAGGTTTATCAAATTTTCATAGTTCAGTTTTTTTTAAAATGAGATGAAAAAATTCACTTTTGGTCATTTTGCAAAAATAGGCGAAACTGTTAGTACCACAGATTTCACAAACAGAAATAAGAAACAATGAATCCTTATAGTTATGCAACAAGACTACCTTACCTTTGACCTCAAGAAGTTTTATCAAAATTTCATAGTTCAGTTTTTTTTTAAATGAGATGAAAAAATTCACTTTTGGTCATTTTGCAAAAATAGGCGAAACTGTTAGTACCACAGATTTCACAAACGCAAATAAGAAACGATCAAACCTTATAGATACGATACAAGATTGCATGGGCTTTAACCTCAAGGAGTTTTATCAAATTTTCATAGTTCAGTTTTTTTTAAAATGAGATGAAAAAATTCACTTTTGGTCATTTTGCAAAAATAGGCGAAACTGTTAGTACCACAGATTTCACAAACGCAAATAAGAAACGATCAAACCTTATAGATACGATACAAGATTGCATGGGCTTTAACCTCAAGGAGTTTTATCAAATTTTCATAGTTCAGTTTTTTTTAAAATGAGATGAAAAAATTCACTTTTGTCCATTTTGCCAAAATAGATGAAACTGCTAGTACCACAGATTTTATAAACGCAAATAAGAAACGATGAATCCTCATAGGTACGCAACAAAACTACATGAGCTCTTACCTCAAGAAGTTTTATCAAAATTTCATAGTTCAGTTTTTTTTTAAAATGAGATGAAAAAATTCACTTTTGTCCATTTTGCAAAAATAGATGAAACTGCTAGTACCACAGATTTTATAAACGCAAATAAGAAACGATAAAGCCTGATAGGTACGATACAAGTCTGCGTGTACTTTGACCTCAAGGAGTATTATCAAATTTTCATAGTTCAGTTTTTTTAAAAATGAGATGAAAAAATTCACTTTTGTCCATTTTGCAAAAATAGATGAAACTGCTAGTACCACAGATTTTATAAACGCAAATAAGAAACGATAAAACCTTATAGGTACGATACAAGCCTGCGTGTACTTTGACCTCAAGGAGGTTTATCAAATTTTCATAGTTCAGTTTTTTTTAAAATGAGATGAAAAAATTCACTTTTGGACATTTTCCAAAAATAGGCGAAACTGTTAGTACCACAGATTTTATAAACGCAAATAAGAAACGATAAAACCTTATAGGTACGATACAAGCTTGTGTGTACTTTGACCTCAAGGAGTTTTATCAAATTTTCATAGTTCAGTTTTTTTTAAAATGAGATGAAAAAATTCACTTTTGTCCATTTTGCCAAAATAGATGAAACTGCTAGTACCACAGATTTTATAAACGCAAATAAGAAACGATGAATCCTCATAGGTACGCAACAAGACTACATGAGCTCTCGCCTCAAGAAGTTTTATCAAAATTTCATAGTTCAGTTTTTTTTTAAATGAGATGAAAAAATTCGCTTTTGGTCATTTTGCAAAAATAGGCGAAACTGTTAGTTCCACAGATTTCACAAACACAAATAAGAAACGATGAATCCTTATAGTTATGCAACAAGACTACATGACCTTTGACCTCAAGAAGTTTTATCAAATTTTCATAGTTCAGTTTTTTTTAAAATGAGATAAAAAAAATTCACTTTTGGTAATTTAGCAAAAAACTGTCAAACTGCGTGTAAAAAAAATTAGTAAATCTACTTTAGCAAAAACTGAAACCCATTATCTTCTCCGCATAAAGTCTATTGGTAGGAATTAAAATTGGTAGCTTTTGCAAAGTACGAATTTAACTGTATACTTACGTATACTTTCGTATACTTACGTTAAAAAGATGCCACTTTATAATAAAGTCTATACAACTTGGACATGAAATTCATAGTTTGCATAAAAATTGAGCGTTCAGTAACGAAGTAACGTTTATTAATTTGAGAGTTAATTTATCAGGCTGTTAAACTTTTACGGTTTTATGAATACTCTTATTTTATGTTATTCTTTGTATCATTCCTTTCATATAATACACAATGTAAGTGGATTTATGAGTGCAAAATAAAGTATATTTCTTACATTGTTGGAACAAGACAAAATAAAACTTACTCATTCCAGTTAAAAATGAAGAATTTTCTTGAACTAAAATAAAATAAATTTACCTCAACTTAAACTGACTTAATATAGTGGTATATGATCTTTTTCACTGGTGTGATCACATTTTTAAATAAATATGTCTTCATTCTACAAAAATTCCCAATAAATTAGACGATAAAACTGAAAGAGTTAAAAGTAGAATATGAATGCTTTATAATTTTAGCATAGAGCAAATTAGGTAATGTGGTCAAAATATTAAGTTTTTTGCTATTGTAAAAGTCTTTCGCCGACTAAAAATATATTTTGCATGCTTGACATATGGAGCATAATTTGCTATATTCTATAAAAATTTTGATTTTTGAGTAATTGAAAAAGTTTCAATTTTGTGAATATACTCAAATATAACTATTCTTTTAACCTATGCAAAATGGCACAAGGTGAATTGTTTCATCTCATTTAAAAAAACAATTGAACAATATGATTTTGATATTTTTTTAACCTTTTTGAGGTCAACGTTAACACAGTCTTGTTGCATATCAATACGGTTTAAAAGTTTCTTATTTGGTTTTAAAGAATCTAAGGTATTCAATTCGCATATTTTTGCAAAAAAAAAACAAAATTCGGGGTTTTCCAGCTGAAGTTTTATAATCAAAACAATGATAGATAATAGATTTAAATTTATTTTTAAACTGGAAATGATAAAAAAGTAGGTTCTCCAAATTATAGTCATAGGTGGTTCAAATATTTTACGAGAATATATAATAACATTTTGTTTAAGGTCAGTGAACATAATTATGTCTAGTATTTGTCTTACTTTTTATGTTAGTAAAAAAACTTGTTGTTTGACCTCAAAAAACAAGTTTGTCCTTGCGGGAGAGGAAGACATATTTTTTTCTTGAAATTTTTTTATTAGTGTTCTTGACAACCCCATGCAACTTTTGAGACCTCTTAAGATTCGATCTAAATGTTTCGATACGCCCTTATTAACATGTAATCTGTATAATAAATCTTTTTTCAAAATGTTGTTTCTTTAATATCTCTTTTATTTATTTTTTATTTATTTCAGTAATACCGAAATAAATCCAAATGCTAAAGATTACAAAAATCTTATATTATATTGTATTATTATAATATTATATTATTATATTATATTATTTTATTATTATATTATTATATTATGATATTATTATATTATTATATTATTATATTATTATATTATTATATTATTATATTATTATATTATTATATTATTATATTATTATATTATTATATTATTATATTATTATATTATTATATTATTATATTATTATATTATTATATTATTATATTATTATATTATTATATTATTATATTATTATATTATTATATTATTATATTATTATATTATTATATTATTATATTATTATATTATTATATTATTATATTATTATATTATTATATTATTATATTATTATATTATTATATTATTATATTATTATATTATTATATTATTATATTATTATATTATTATATTATTATATTATTATATTATTATATTATTATATTATTATATTATTATATTATTATATTATTATATTATTATATTATTATATTATTATATTATTATATTATTATATTATTATATTATTATATTATTATATTATTATATTATTATATTATTATATTATTATATTATTATATTATTATATTATTATATTATTATATTATTATATTATTATATTATTATATTATTATATTATTATATTATTATATTATTATATTATTATATTATTATATTATTATATTATTATATTATTATATTATTATATTATTATATTATTATATTATTATATTATTATATTATTATATTATTATATTATTAAATTAAATAATTAATAAATAATTTGAATGAATTATATAAATTAAACAAAGTGAAATTATTTTAAATATTAGCAAAAAAAATTATTGAAATGATTTATGAAATGTCCTGTCATTTTTAATAATAGATACGACGTTGAAAAGGTATTGAAACCTTCTCCATAACCTACAATTCAGTTTAGTTAGATATATTTGCGTAATATGTCACTTTTCTACATTTTTTAAAGTTTTATAATTTTTGACACTTATTTAGATTAGACCATAAGTTTTCAACATTTAGTACATTGTAAACACAAATAAGTTAGTTAAAAATTTAAATTTAGATTTATCGGACGTAACTTAAAAATCTTCTAAATTACCATGAATAGCAATGGCTACCAAGTCGCCGAACAAACATTGCAACAATAATGCTTCTCTATCAACTTCAACAAAAACCAAAATTTTTCCCAAAAAACGCCGTTCTGGCATTATGCTAAACATAATATATAGACATAATATTATAAATATAGGACTGTTTATTTTTACTTAAAAACAAAAGTACATGCAAATTTTTTGCTGCTAGCGAACTCACACCACAATGATTAAGCTCAGAGCACTCATTACACATATCGATGATTCCATATCAATTCGACTAATTTTGAGCAAAATCTTACCTTTGTGTTTCCGATTCTTTGAAACTTTGTAGGTTAGTAGTGCTTATAAAAATAACTAAACTGTGCAATCCTTATTTATGGAGTACTGTATAACGAATATATTAAATATTATTTTGGTTGAAACACCTTAACGTTATACAATAATTAATAAAATATTTTGATATAAACAATACAAAGTAGGTTTCTTCCAAAAAATATTTTTTAATTTTATTTATAGCTAGACGCGTTTCGGTAACAAAATATAATAATAATAGCTATAAATAAAAATAAAAAAATATTTTTTGGAAGAAACCTACTTTGTATTGTTTATTTCAAAATATTTTATTAATATTTGTATAACGTTAAGGTGTTTCAACCAAAATAATATTTAGCTTTAACTGTGTTTTTGTTTTTTGCGAAAAAATTTTTTTCAATATTCATACACTGTGAAAATATTAAAAAACAAAAAAAATACAATTAGTGCATGTGTTCAAATAGATGTAGTTTTTAAACCGTAAAATGTTCAGAAAAAAGGGCTATTTCTTAAAGATGTGGAATTTATTTTTTGGTGGTTTATATTTTTTGCAGCTATTTTATAAAAAATTCCTTTTTATTTTAATCTGAAATTTTCAGTCACATTTTTCAGTCTTAGCCACAAATTTTTTATATTTTTAGTTAGTGTTTTGTTAAGGCATCAATTTTAAAGACTAACACACAATTTTAAGTTGGGACTCCAACGATTGCTATTTTTAACGAATTTAAATAATGGATTTAATACTAATGGATTTATTTGAATAATAATATATATTATTTTGGATGTTCATTGGTATTAACATAAAGAAAATTGAGTTTTCGGTATAAAAATAGGAAATATTTTGTAGGAATTTTTAAAAAATTCGTTAAAAATAGCAATCATTGGAGTCCTAACCTAAAATTGTGTGTCAGCTCTTAAAATTAATTCCTTAACTAAACACTTAACTAAAAATTTAAAAATTTTGTTACGAAGACTGCGAAAAATGTGCCTGAAAATTGTAGGTTAAAAAAAAGAAATTTTCAAAAAATGTAGCAAAAAATACATACCACCAAAAGACAAATTCAAAATCTTTAAAATATATGTAAACTTTTTTCTGTACAACATTCGTTTTCCAAACTACATCTATTTGGATACATGTACTTATTATATTTTTTAAAATTTTTTGATATTTTTCACAGTGTATATCTTTAAAACAGAATTTTAAATAAAAAAAATTACACAGATATAATAATTTTCAGGAGAACTATCCACCTAAAGAGTCTCAACGTTTTCAAAAATAGTGACGTCAGAAACGTAGGCACTTTGACATGGAATCACCGATATATAACAATATAGGAAAATTCACGATTCAATGCACTCGCCTGTGCAGTTGAGGACTTGTGCAGTTGTGCAAATAGTATTTAATACCATATTAAGTGTTGCTAAGTTTCTGTACGTCACAGGCAAAAGTACGATCATCTTACTCGACCGAAAGAACTATTTTGTTTTGGGCATAAAGAGTTGCTGGCCCAAAAAAAATGTAGTGCTTAGTCTGCGTGAGCAGTCAGTTGTTCAAAAACACACTGTACTGGCCAGTCTGCGTAAAACCAGTTTTGTTTTGTATACATCAACAATGTTGTATTGTATTGGTGTAGGAATCTCCAAAATAAGATATTACTACGTTTAAATTTCGAGTTGAGCCTGAGTTGGGGTTTTCGTAAAGTTGAAAAAATGGCGTTTCTAGCTCGGAAGTGTTCCCATGCACAACATCGAGTCGAGATGGAGTTTGGCTATCACATTCGCCATTTTTTCTTAGTATAAATGTGTGCGTTCAGAAGGTGCAAAATTCACTAAACATTTTGAGTCTTTGATCAGTATCAGTTTCTACTACTTTCGAATCTCTACTACTACGCATCGAATCTAAGTTTCGTGGATTTAACGAGATTCAACTCTACTCGCGTTTCTATGGAGAGTTAATTCCTAGTTAACCGCGAATCAACTAGCCATGCAAACGTAGTATCCCAATAAGCCAAACGAATTCGAATTCATCACTCGTTAACGAGTCCGAGAATACGATTCTAGAACGAGTCGTTAATAAAAAATATCGAAGCCGTGTTTGTAGCGAGCTAGTTTACGAATCTTTCTTAGTTTGGTGTTTATTGGGATATGACGATTCCGCTTATGTTGCCAGTATATTTATGTATAATTTCCCATAAGCAATGGATAAATTCCCTTTTTTTTCCTTTTAAAATTTTAAAAAATCTCTCAAATATCTTTCAAGAATAACTTTATTTAGGTATAAAATTTTAGGTACAAAATTTCATCAAAGTATTAAAAAACATAATACATATTCATAAACATAAGCATACAATACTTTCTTACAATACTTTCTATTAAAAAAATTAAAGACTATTTAAAAATTATTTTCTCTGGTTTATACAAAAGTGGTTGTAGTAAGAAAATATATTCCAAATAAAAAATTTGAAACTAAGAAAGTAAAATAAAAAATATGTAGTTTTTCTTAATTTATTTAACATTTTTGTTTAAATGTTGATAATTATTCGGCCTTCTAAAAATTAATATACAATATCTGGCCTTGGCCGTAGTGAAAAAAACACAAAAGTTGAGCTTTTGGTTTTTTTAGTTTTTAATTTCAATATTTCGACCATCTTCAGGAAACTAAGACAAAATATATTTTTTTAAGAAAATTTGTTGTCTTAGTTTCCTGAAGATGGTTTACAAAGTAAGCCGAAATATAGAAATGCAAAACTAGAAAAACTAAAAGCTAAACTTTTGTGTTTTTTTTCACTTCGGCAAAAGCCCAGCAACTTTATATTTTTGTTTAAAGTAACAAAACCATACAAAAAATCAAAACGATATTCTTAACAACCCTATAGGAAAATCAACTCTCTGAAAAGTAATTGAAGAAGTAGTTTTTGTCTATTCCAACTGGCTGAAATTCGGACATTTTTCCGTAGGAAAAAAACACATATTTTAAATGGCGATGTCCACAAAATAAGTTTATTAAAAATTTTCATATGCATATATTTTTAACTTATTAAAAAATTGTAACGATTTTACTGAATATTATTTCTGAACTAATTTTACTTATTTACGCTAACAAACACTTTTCAAGAGATATTGTTCAATTTTACAAAAGAAACAGAATAAATTTTAATTGTTCTTCGATTTAGTTTATTTTTATTTAAGAGTTTAAATTTAATACATGAATTCTTAAGTGTTTTTAATGTTTTAAATACAAACAATTCTTAGATCGAATAAGAAAAATCAAATAAAAAGTATTTTATGGAGGAATTTTTATTTTATAAATTTTTCAAATGTTTTTTGTTTCTTTAAACTTGTTTTTAAAACTGTTTAATTTATCGAAGATTATAAAGCGATAAAATTTATAAAATTATATCTAAAGCTACTTGAAAAAACTATCAACACACGAAAAAATCATGACACGAAATAATTAAATGCAATTTTTTGAACTTTCCAAATTCATGCCAAGAAAACGTTTAGTATTATATATCTACTTTGTAAATAAATTTACAATCGTAAATCGCCAGAATAAGGCCTTTCGTGCTTCATTTGAAAATTCCCTTTTTTTTGTACTGCCAAGTATAATGTTTCCCTTATTCCCTTTTAGCTTCAAAGACAATTGAAAAATCCCTCAAAAAAGGGAAATTACCCTCGATCTGGCATCACTGACCTCACGTCGCCTGCCTCACCTATCTTGCCAATGAAAACGTAACGTCTGGTTTCATGCAGACTAAGCACTTGATTTTTGGGCCGCTGATACATGCATATTTATAAACTTCAGACATCAAATTGTGACATTTGAATTCAGGAGTGATAGCTGAAGCAGCAAATCAAAGCTATTTCTAGCTCGCTTGTTAAAAACGTTGACATTAGTTTTATATCCACCTTCTGGTAAAGTGTGTCGCCAAATCAGTTTGCTGAAAATTTGCTGTTTGAAAATTTGGTTTCTGCTATGAGACCTCTAGTGGATGATAGTGCAACTTTTTTTAAGCTCAAGAACAGATCGAAAGTATAAAGCTTTTTTAATTCGCCTAGAATATGCAAGCTCATTCAATTTAGCAGCATTCTGTTGTCAACATATCTGATTATAGAGATCGAACATTTCGAATTCGCCGAATGCTGCGAAAAAGATGCTAACTTCACACCAGTGTTTTAACGTTGTCTTTCAGGTCTGCAATTGTGGCTGGCTTCTCCCTTTACACGAGAGACTCAACGTAGCCCCACAAAAATTCTAGTGGGGTGAAATTAAATGATCATGGCAGCCAATGCACTGCTTACAGCCGTGAGATTAATTGCTCACGACACTCGCCTCTCGAAAGGTCCGTGGTATCGCGTGCCGTGTGGCATGTGTCACCATCTTACATCGTCATCTTTTGTGTCCAACCATGACCTTATCTTTTGCACTTTAGACATTAATCTCTCAGTAGCGGCGGGTGCTACCACTTTTTCTTATCGAAATTTCAAGTCAATTGACTATGGATCCCTTTATAATGATTTGTCTCTTATCAATTGGGATGATTGGTGGTTTCTCAGCTCCGTCGATAGCAAACTAAACTTCTTTACAAACAAAAAAGTTGATATTTTTGCACTAGTTGATGCACTCGTTGAGTCACAAACACATCATGCCCCTGGTTTTCGGCCCCTGTGAAAATGGTTTTAACAAAGCGAAACAAAACTTACTGCAGATGGAAGCGTAATCCAACTATATTGAACTGGGAGGCGCATAAAATAGCTAGAAATGAAGCTACCTCAGGTGTTAGGTTGTCAAAAAAAAAAAATTTTATCTGTGCAAGCTTAGTCCCTCACTACCTTCGAAACAGCTATGGAAAAATTTAAAAAGTATCGGTATTTCCAATAAAGAGATTGAATCTAATAAAGTTGATCCCAATATTCTGAACGATTTTTTTGTTTCAAGCTAGAAATCTGATGAATCTTTGAACTCGGTATATTTCAGCAGATCTGCTTTAGACT
The DNA here is from genome assembly GCA_963920525.1 of Dichetophora obliterata. Classification (NCBI taxonomy): domain Eukaryota; kingdom Metazoa; phylum Arthropoda; class Insecta; order Diptera; family Sciomyzidae; genus Dichetophora; species Dichetophora obliterata. The sequence goes on along the minus strand of OY986436.1, from coordinate 211,673,207 downwards.
TTCCGTCACATTTCAATTTTATCGCGGTTAGTGAACAAGATATCGTGCACGCTATAGCAAAAATTAAATCAAATGCCTCCGGTGAAGATGAAATCTCAATCAAGTTTCTTAAACTCATATTACCCTATGTGCTCAGCCCTCTTGTTCACATAATTAATCACAGCTTCACTACTTCGTGCTACCCTGCAATCTGGAAAGTAGCAACTATTATTCCAATTGCTAAAAAAGACAATGCTCGTGAGCCGGGTGACTTTAGACCCATTAGTTTGTTGTCATCAATATCTAAGGTTTGTAAATCTATAATGGCGGAGCAGATCTCCAACCACAATGCACATTCGGTCTGATGTCAGATCATTAGTCTGGTTTTCGTCCTGGCCATTAGCTGTTCTACTGCTGTGGTTAAAATAATGGATGATGTTAGAATACCATTTGATAAGGGACATGTGACTCTGCTCTGCCTACTAGACTTTTCAAAAGCTTTTGATACCGTGAACCACAACATACTATTCAAGAAACGCAAGCATAATTTTGGATTTTCTGACAATTCAGTCCGACTTTTAAATAGTAATTTATGCGGTAGAACACAGAGAGTGAAAGTGGGCACTAGTTTTTCATCATATAGGCATACTTCTAATGGAGTTCCTCAAGGCTCGGCGCTTGGCCCACTTCTATTTTCTATGTTCATCAATGACATATTCAATCAGAGCAATAACGTAATAATGCATGCATATGCTGACGTGCTTCAGCTGTATTTTTCCAGACCAGTCGGGTTAATCGAAGATCTATGTGTCAGAACAAATGAAGATTTGTACATAGTAGCAGAATGGGCTAAAGCTAACCAACTTAAGCTCAACCCACAAAAATCGTACGTCTTACCTATCTCTAATACCCCCTTATCAAATCTCAATCTTTCTTGAATGAAAACTATTCTTGCAGCTGCTGATGCCTATAATCACTTACTCGGAAGTCGTTTATAGCAATCTTGATTCACGGTCATCTCACAAGCTCCTAGTTGCTCTGAATAATGCTACCCGTTATGTTTATGGATTGAAGAAGTTTGATCATGTGTCACTTTTCTGCACAAAATTGCTTGGTTGCTGCTTTTTTCGTTATTTAAAAGCGAAAAATTGCTTATTACTGCATAAGATTATTTACTCGGGCTGCGCACATTATCTTTTTAAAAAACTTCAGTTCTGTAGGTCAGCTCGAAGTATGAACCTCTTGATACTAAATCATCAATATAAAAACTCTAGCAGGCTTTTTTTCGTCAGTGCAATTAGACTGTGGAATTCTTTACCGAATAACATTAAAGTAGTTTCCAACCACAGAGCCTTCAAGCGTTTAATTTTTGAATACTTCTAATAACTCTAATCTATCTTCTTGCTTTCTATCTTTCTCCTATCTCTCTTCTGAACTGCTTCATTTTGAATTGTTAAATATGTATATCATTTTGTCATATCTCTTATATCAATAGCCATTCTCACATTATGTAATTATTTTGTTTACATTTTTAATATTGCTTTAACTTGTTGCATGTTATTTTTCTCATTCCGAAATAATTTAATTTCTAATTCTTAATCAAGCCCAATTGTGATTTAACTTTTTTTGCGGCACTCAAAAGACTTGTTCTTATATACCAACATATTTGCTCAATAAATGAAAAAAATGAAAAAATCTTGTTGTAACTTCATTTAAGCCAAGTCATATTCTTCCATTTTGGGCAAACAAAATCGGTTATCATCGCACGGTACCTTGTCCCGTTGCGATTTTCATTATTTTTGAAAAAGTACGGTCCAATGATGCCACTGACCTACAAATCTCACCAAACAGAGCATTTTTCAGGGAGCATTGGCAACTCTTTAACTGCTCATGGCTGCTCTTCAGACAAAATTCGGCAATTCTGTTTGTTGACGTACCCATTGAGCCAAAAATGAGCTTCGTCGCTGAAGAACATTTTTCAATAAAAAGTTTATCTTTATCCAACTTTTCTAAGGACCATTCACCAAACAAACGACGTTGTGGTTGGTCACCCGGCTTCAGTTCTTGGATCAGCTGTATTTTGTATGGTTTCATACCGAGGTCTTTACGTGAAATCTTCCAAATGGTCGAATAACACGAGATCAATTGTTGACAACGGCGACGAATTGACATATCGCGATCTTCATTGACACTGACCGAATTGGTGGGTTGGTGAATTAATGTCAAATAAAGTTAAACTGGTGCAAAATTTGCAAAACACATTTCTCACAGAACCCCAATTTTGATAATAAAATTCAATAATTTGCAAGCGCTGTTCATTTGTTAGTTTATTCATGGTAAAATGGAAAAACTTATTGAGCATTTTCGGGTTTGCCACATGTTACGAATCACGCGTGAAATATCAAAAAATGTACACTGAAAAAACAAATAGCAAAAAAGTATATAGCAGGGCGATTTTAGAAACCTGCGGGCGGGCGCTCTAAATATAGTTACGCTACTGGGCTGGATACATATCGTTGCTGCGCCAACAAAAATAAACACACGAAGTTTCGACTACAGAGCTCAACAGACCGGAGTAAGATTTTATTCTAAAACTCTTAAAACTAAACAGAGCGAGAAGCGCTGCCTAAAAGGAAAATAAAGGAAGAAACACCAAGAGCGCGGAACACAGGGTGTTTATTGAGGGAGTCAACACTTCAGTCTCTTTCTCTGTGCTGAAAGTTCGGACGATATTGCAGAATGGCTAACCCGAGCAATTCTGATTGTGTTAAATAATCTCTGATATTTTTTTTTTCCGTTCTCAACACCTTTGGACGATATTTCAGAATTACCACCCCGAGCAATTCTGAATATTTTGAGTACTCTCTTATATTCTCTCTCTTTTTGCCAAAACTTCCGACCATATTTTCAGAGTTGCCAGCCCCGAGCAATTCTGAATAAGTTTAATACGCTTTAACTCTCTGCCTCTGATCTTAAAAATATTGCTAATATTTCAGAGTTACCAAACTGAAGTAACTCTGAATATTCTATATATTGACGATGTTGCTTACTCTTCTCCGGACTTTTCGCGATATTCAGTTGCCATACTCGCGCAACGTTGAATTCTTCGTCATTCTCAGGGTTGACCGCACAAGTGTCAATAAAAACCAGGGAGGATCAGCCGCGCGAGAGTTGTCAATCCCGCGCAACTGCTAATTACGTTCTTCCTGTGCACGATACTTCAACTTTACTTTGGAGTTGCCACCCCGGCCAGTATGAAATACTGATTGATTACTCGCTTCCTGTTTTCAAAACTTCAACTTTACTTCAGATTTGCCACCTCGTGCAATTCGAAACTTCGGACTACTCGCTTCCTGTTCACCATTCTTCAAATTAACTTCAGAGTTGCCACCCCAGACAATGCAGATTTCAAATCACTCACAACACTTTCTAAAAACTTTGCCTGATAAATTAGAGCTGCCAACCTTGCGCAGCTTCTAAATACTCTCTTTCTCTTCTCTTCCCTGACGATAATTCAGAATTGCACCCCCGAGCATTTCTGATTATTTCAAACACGCTTTTTATTTCTTTCTCTATCCTCAAAAAAAAAAAAATTCTGACGATTTTTCAGAGTTGCCAACGCCGCGCAACTTCTGAATATTTTTAAATACCCCTATTTCCTCTCTCTTTCCTCCAAATACTCCTGACTTTATTTTAAAATTGCCAACCCGGGCAATTCTAGGCGTTTTTATACTCACATCTTTACTTCAAGACTCTACGATACTTCACTTCTCTACAAACAAATTCGACGATACTTCAGCCAACCCCCGCAACTTTTGAATATTTCTTAATTACTCCTATGTTCTAATAATTCTGCATGTAGAATTCGTGGGGGATCAGTCTTATTACTGACTCCAGGTAATGCCGAGGGATTCTAAATCCGGGTATGCGCCTTGTTGTTTCGTCGTTTTGTTCCAAGAAATAAAAATAACCGAGCGGTTATTGTGTGTACAAGTGCTTACCCTCAAGCGAGAGATTTATTAGTGACTTTAACTTTTACATTAGGCTTAGAACAAGCGGATTAATTTGCCACAGAGGGCGGATAATAAAAAAGAAGGGAAATTTTTAGTACATTTAGTACAAGAATTCATTGAGCTCGAAGTACAATTCCAAATAGAGATAATTCCATAATCGATAAGTTATAACAATTGTAAGACAATACATAGTTCGATAAAGAGTAAAAATTAAAAGTTTCTATCAATTCAATTATAAATTAAAAGTAAATAGTAGTTCAATTTACGCTGCTCGCGTAAACACTGCATTCTTCTAAATACTCACATTTTTATTTCAAGACTCAACGATACTTCAGAGTTGCCAACTCCGCAAAACTTCTGAATACTCTCCTAATTTCTCAAAACTCGTCTTTTTTATTTCAGAGTTGCCAACCCCGCGCAATACTTATGAAATATGAAAACATTCTTCACTTCTCAAAAAATTTTCCCGACTCTCTTTACTCAAAACTCTTCTTTTCATATTTCAAAGTTGCCAACTCCGCAAAATACTTATGAAATATGAAGACTTTGTTTACTTCTCAAAAAATTTAGCTGACAATATTGTCTCAAAATGCTTCTTCTATATATCAAAGTTGCCAATCCCGCGCAATTTCTGAATACTCTCATACTTCTCTCACATCTCTGTTCGATATTTCAGAGTTGCAAATCCCGCGCAACTATGAATCTTTATACCTTACAACTATTATCAGCATCATGTCCTATTCTCGAGCCATTGAGTATTTGCCTAAGTTCCGGTGGTGAAGGAGATTTCGTCGTTACAGCCAATCTATTGAATTCAAAACACGCGCATTTTAATAACTCAACAATTTACTCCTCACTCATAATATTACACTCTCATACCTGAATTCACTACTCACTTCTATCATAGTTACTCACTCTCTTACAATAATTGAATTATCATTCATGCACTCATTCCCTACACTCATAACTTGACTCGTTTAATTATACACCCTTTATTTCTCTGCTTTCTCTCATAAAAGCAGTGCCGGCTGTGCTGGAGGTACCACTATATCTGATTTGCAAAGCGTTCTTGGCGATGGAGACTTTGCAGCGCAGACAGATCATCCTAAGAGGTTCCCGCAACGACCCGAAGAAGAAAGTGCACAAGGTCATCCGAGCTTTATGGCCGCTGGAAGAGATGCTGTAAAGTTGTACAAAGTGCAAGGCGGGCGCCATGTCTACGCCACGCGGGTATCCGGGTCACGAATAATATTTCCCCCTGGTTGGAGCCGCAGCATTGATTTGTTCATTCTCAATTATTTTAAATTTCGAATTTCTTTTAAATTGTTTGCTAAAAATTTGCAATGTTAATTAAACTGAGCTTAACCTATTATCTTCAACATATCCTATGCTAAATTATCGATTGATATTTACTTTCAATTATATTTCTTGTAAAGTTCACTAAACCCAGCTACAAGCTGTGTCTGAAGCTTTAGCTTAACTCCATCTTTTTGTATTTCTGGTCTCTCTGGAACCAACTACCCTTTTTAAAAATCAAATCTTGTGGAGTTATTTCTGTTAAATGATACTCTTCATTTAACAGAAATCCTTGCAACCTTTGGTGATTAACGAGGAGCATGAGTCTCTTCTAGGTTCCAGCTACAGCAACCTCACGATGGTAGGCTACCGAAATTACTCCCACCCTATGATCGGAGCAGTTTGGCGATGAAAATAGCATCGATTTTTCCAGATAGAGACAAGGATTAGAACAAGGATTAGCAAAGGTTCTCAACAAGAATAGAACAAGGACAAGAATAAGAACAAGTAATAGAACAAGGATAAGAACAAGGAACAAAACAAAGATTAGAACAAAGATTTGAACATGAATTTGAACAGGGATTTGGACATACACACCTGATGAAATTAATAGATACACTTAAAAGTTATTTTAAAAAAAAACCGAAATACGTTTTTATTGAAGTAATTAAAAAAACTTACAAGCACATTTATTCTATTATAGAAGGTAAATCAAAAAACAAAGAATTTCAATGACAAATGAGTAGATATAAAAACAATTACAAAACTTTTGCTCAAATTTTTACTGCTCAAAATAATAGATACACTTTACGACGCTGTATAAAACTTAAAAAAACTTAAAGAAGTTATACTTTTTTTATAATAATTTCATTATTTAATTAATATCCTGTGTATCCACCTCTCTTTTGAATTGTTTTTGCCATTCTATTGAGCATGCTGTTAATAAGGTCCTGACAGGTCTTTATTGGAGTTTCGTACCAAGTTTTTTGGACAAATTCCCACAGTTGCATCTTATTAGCGAAAGTTTTTGCTGCCAATTTTTTCTTTAAGTCACTCCATAAGATTTCAATCGGATTTAGATCCGGGGACTGACTTGGCCAGGTGAGTACATTTATTTTGCTATCCGCAATTAACTTTTTTACCAGCTTTGAGGTGTGCTTTGGGTCGTTATCATCCTGGAAGACCCAACGAAGAGACATGTTCTCCTCGGCATATGGAAGCATAACGTCTTCCAAGATGCTCTTATATTCTGCTGCTGTCATTTTATGCGACGTTTGGTAAATCGGACCTACATCATGCCAGGAAAAGCATCCCCACACCATAATATTTCCGCCACCATGTTCAACAGTTTTCTTAGTAAAACGGACGTGAAATTCCTTGCCTTTAGGTCGTCTTAATTGTGCATCTTAAATCTTTGTGCATCATTTCCAAACAAATTAATTTTGGTTTCATCACTCCATAGTATATTTTACCACTTCTTCTTACCGTCGGGTCCTACCCAGCTGGCGTGATCTTTTGCAAAATTTAACCTCATGCCCAAATTTTTTTTTTCGCAGCAAAGGTACCTTTCTAGCAATTCGTCCTGGCAGTTTTGCTTGTTGTAGACGACGTCTAACAGTTGGGGCGCTTATTATGTTGCCCATTTCAGCTGCAATATTTTTTGAAGACTTGAATGGGTCCTTTTTTGAGAGCATTACTATGTGGCGATCATCTGCCAGGCTTGTTTTTAACGGTCTACCACGCGTTTCTTTGGATGGCTTGTTTTTAAAAATGTTTTGTACGAAATGCAATGATCGATTTAATAATCTGCCAATGTCTCGCAGAGATTTTCCATCTTTTCTAAGATTCGATGCCAAGATCTTCTCTTCAGCGGTGCAATGCTTTTTTCGACCCATCTACATTAAATGTTTTTCGATATTTTATAAAATTTTAATTCTTTATTGAGAACACTTACCGTTTCCTTAAAAAAGTTTAACAAAATTTGTAATACCAGCTCAAAATACCAATTATACTTTTGTTGTATCTATTATTTTGATCAAGCAAATTTTCGCACTTTACACAAAAGCTTAGGAAGATAAAAAACCAGGGATGCACACTCTAAATTCTTCGATCAAAGGCGTTACCAGTTTGCATTTTTTAAATTAAAATAACCGCTGTATACAAAAACTTACTTAAATGTGAATTTATGGTGAATAAACGTGAAATCTTCAAGGTGTATCTATTAATTTGATCAGGTGTGAAGATTAGGACAAGGATTGCGACAAGGATTTGGATAAACATTCGAACAAGGATTTGGACAAGATTAGGACAAATATTAGGATTAGGATTAGCACATGTACTAGGATAGGGACTTTACCAAGAATAAGGAGTATTATTTATGTAAGGATTAGGACAAGGATTTGAATACAAAATAGGAAAAGAATTTGGAAAATGCTAAGAAAAAATTTTTTAATAAGAAATAATGGAGATGTAGATAAGAAATAGAAATAGATTTTTTTAATAAATAATGTAGACAAGGATGAGTAGAAGCTTTGTCACCGGTACTTGGACAAGAACTAGGAAATAATTTGGACAACTAGACATTAGAGATTTCTTCGAAAATAATGATAAGGGTTGGCACAATGGCTTTGACAGGTATAAAGAATCGTTGTCACAGCCAACTGTATCTTTTTTAAATTTGTACTTCCTAATTAGCTAGATTCCTTCTAACCTTTAAACCGTTATAACTTTCTTCTTAACTAATCGGAACACTAGGCTGGGCCAATTTGACTAATAAAGGTTTTTACTTTAGATTCAACCTTTTATTAGTTTTGTAATTTTTTAAACATTTTGTGCAGAAGTACCACCTTTATAGTTTGTAATCAATGTAAAAACGAGATCTTAGGCAGAGCTATAAAAGAATGCATTCAATTTGATTTTATTCACAAAAAAGTGAATCAGTGAATAACGAAATAAGAATGCAAAATTCTTATAAACAATAAAAAAAAATAACTCAATGAATTCAAAATTTATTTATAAAAAAATTTTTAATTCACATTCATTTTTGAAATAATCATTAATTATTTTGAATTTATATGATTTAAATAGAAATTCTAAATGTTTGATAGTCTAAATCATACTTGATTTTAAACACAAATTCTAGTTATTTGATAGTTTAAAATCGTTTATTGAGCTTTAGGCTAAAGTTAGAACAATTAATTGTTCTAACGAATCTTTCCAAAGAAACAACAACAAAGTTTTTTCAATATGAAAAGGAAAAAAAATCACTAGTTGATTTTATTGCAATTTCGGCCATGCTAAAGGCTTCATCAGAAATCTTTGTGATGCCCGTGCAAGCGCGCACTAGCGCACTGCACCACAGAGGCGATGAGATTTGAAGTGTCAATTTCTCAGTTTTTCTCCCATTTCACATGCTCACATTTATTGTTGTATTTTTGCTTTAATTTAGTCTTTATCAAGGTTCATTTATAAGGTTGTGGCACTTGAGAGAAATGCACTCTTTTTCCCGCTTTTGCTCGAACTGTCACTGTGCTTTTCCTTGTTCTAAGCATTCATTTTTTTCATTTCTTTTCATTCATTCTGACAGTTCGACCGAGTTCGCTCTCAAGTGCCACAACCTTAGAAATGAGCCTTGGTTTTTATGCTTATGTTATTATTATTAAAGACTAAAGTAAAGCAAAAATACAACAACAAATGTGAGCATGTGAAATGGGAGAAAAACTGAGAAATTGACACTTCAAATCTCATTGCCTCTGTGGTGCAGTGCGCTAGTGCGCGCTTGCACGGGTATCACAAGGATTTCTGATGAAGCCTTTAGCATGGCCGAAATTGCAATAAAATTGGCTAGTGATTTTTTCCTTTTCATATTGAAAAAACTTTGTTGTTTTTGTTATTGTTTCTTTGGAAAGATTAGTTAGAACAATTAATGGTTCTTACTTTGACCTAAAGCTCAATAAACAATTTTAAACTACCAAACAACTAGAATTTGTATTTAAAAATCAAGTATGATTTAGACTATTAAACATTTAGAATTTGTATTTAAATCATATAAAATCAACATAATAAATAACAAGGTCATTTAGAAAAAACTTTAATTATTAATTACTTATTTCAATTATTCATTTTCGTTATTGAGAATAATCAATGAAGTTTTTATAAATTTGAATGCTATTCACAAAAAATGCAATTCACAAAGAATTTCAGAATTTTCAATTATCCTTTTTTTATTCATTACTAAATTTTTATTCGTTATTAATGTTTAATTCATTATTCTCATCATTATTATTATAAAAGGTATTGGTCCTTCCAAAACCTGCCAGGCGTCTTTATTTGTAAATGATACAGAACAAATTAAAACATATTTAAATTTGAGCTTTTTGGGAAGAAGTTATTCTGGGCCCTTTTTTACACTTTCATCGTTAAAAAGGGCGATATAGTAAAGTTTTCATATTGTACTAATACTAAATTATGCATATACAAAAATTAGACGTTGTGCTTAACAAGTTAGTCAAATTGTTCCACAGCTCTCCTATTATAAGTTTATAATTACCATATACACTCTAAAAAGTTTTTGTTGAAATTTACTACAAAACTGGTAGGCAAGAGGTTTGTGACTATTGCTTTAGTAAATTTACGCATCTATTAAAATCAAAATATAGTGTGTTTAATTTCTAATATTGCAGTATTACTCAACACCAACTTCACTATTGAAGTATAGTAAAATTAAACACAACTTTCGTTTTATCACTTCAATAAGTTTAGTAATATGATAAAACTACTCGTCTCATAACAGCAAAATTCAACAACTGCTAAGTAATAACAACATCAGAAGTAGTAAAATTAAACAACATTTCTTGAATTTTACTACTTCTGATGTTGTTATTACTTAGCAGTTGTTGAATTTTGCTGTTATAAGACGAGTAGTTTTATCATATTACTTTGTCTTCGACTTAGCCAAAGTCAAAATAAAATTTTTCAAATATGGAATCCAGAATACCTTCGTTTCATATATCGAACCCCATCTACAAAAGAGACACAACTCAAAATTTACAAATTTAGCCATTTAAATTTAAACTGTTCGTAATGATCATCTACATCAACTATCAAAAAGTTATACTTACTTTTTTCCTCTACATTAAAAAAAAAACAATAGCTTCGTCACTTAGTTTTGTATGGAGTCCTTTAAAATAAAAACTTGTTTTTTGCCTCTCCTGGAAATTTCAAAATTTGGAGTTGTGCCTCTTTTGTAGATTAGGTGCGATATGTTAGCCTCTGTATAAAATATCCAGTCAATGCACACATTTCTTTAAAACTCATAGAGGTTTTGTTACTTTGATAACAGCACTTTGTATGTGAGGTCAAGGTTTTCATCTTATTTGTTAATTTCTATACTTTATATTGACTTGTTAGATAGAAATATCAAATATTATTACGATAACTTCAGAATTGTGGCTGTAATCACAATCACAGACGTGCAAACGATCACGACTAAATCAACCCAGGAGGTGATGCAGATTATGAATGTACAGTAGGTGGAAAAAATAAGTTGCCAGACCTTTTCATTATTTCCAATGACTTTTTTAGGCTCGTAAAAAACTTAATTACTAATTTTTTTGATTGTACTGTAGCAGTACCGTTGTGAGAGAGGTACAATGCAAATTCTGAGAAGCAATGCTCCTTTCTTCTATACACGTGGTGCAAATGATTAACCTAGATTGAAGTTTCATAGTAGAAAAAATAAGTTTCCATGTGGGTTTCTTCAGTTATTTAAATAAAAAAGGCAAACAAAATAGAAAATTTTCGGTTAAATAAATGAAAAATAAACTCTGTGACGTATACTACTATATTTTAAAATAAAAATATTGGTAATTTATTTTATTTATTAATTTTCGTGAGTATGTTCTAAAAATGAATTATTTTAGATAAAATAAGTGATTTTTTTAAAGAAATATGGCTAAATTCAAGCAACTAGTTGATGAAGAACGTAGGACAATCATTAATTTACATGAAAATGGACACACCAACAGGTACATTGCGGGTATATTTAAAAAATCGCACACTGCTATTGGTAAGGTGATTAATGTCTATAAGTCGGAGAAACGGGTGTCTCGAAAGGAAAGACCAGGGCGCCCAAAAGTTACAACGTCCAGAATTGATCGGCGAATTTTGCAGATTTCTGAAGCCGATCCCTTAAAATCGGTGCCAAAAATCAGAGCACAGCTACTCAAGGAGGGCAAGGTAGCCCCATCGATTTACACCATTCGTAACAGGTAAGGCAAAAAAGGCAAACACGGTCGGGTTGCTCGTAAAGTTCCCTTCGTAAGCAAATTAAATAGAATGAAAAGATTGCATTTTTATGAAGAACACGTTCTAAAACCTCGAGAATTTTGGCATAACATACTATGGACGGATGAGTCTATGATAAGACTGAAGTACTCACATGGCATGGTTTATGTTTGGCGGAAACCAAATGAGAGCCTTTCTTACAGATGCACTCTTCTAACTGTTAAGGCTGTAGAAAGGGGTCTAATGGTTTGGGGACGCCTTTCAACATGTGGTCCTGGAAAAATTGTTATATTAGAAGGAAAAGTAAATGCTTCGTTGTATCTTAAAATTTTGGAAGACACTGCCATTCCTGAAGGCAGACGCTTAATAGGTGTGGATTTCATACTCCAGCAGGATAATGCGCCTATTCACTTTGCGAAAAAAGTATCTGAATACCTTTCTTCACACAATATTAAACTTTTAACATGGCCACCACAAAGTCCAGACCTTTCTCCAATAGAGAATGCGTGGGCAATGCTCAAAATTCGAGTGGCAGAGGAAAAACCACAAACCTTGTGCGAATTGAAAGACAGCTTGATAAAAAACTGGAACAATTTTACGTCTGAAGATTGTTTGAAGCTGGTTAATACCATGCAGAACCGATTGGGACAAATGAGCATGCGCAATGGTGGCCATTGTGGCTATTGAACGTCTTGGAAACTTATTTTTTACACATTAAAATTTTTTTTTTAATTTACGTTAAAAAAAAGTATTGAATAAAATATTTTGCTTATGTTTTTATCTTCTTTATAAGCCTTAAGATCATTAATTTCATAAACAATAAAATGATCGACATTGCTCCGTTGGAAACTTATTTTTCCCACATACTGTATTTACTTTTCTTTGCTTTACTATTTTAGTTTTTATTTTAATTTAAAAAAAATTCGTACGAAAATAAACGTACGTTTCTTATTCAATCAATATAAATAATTTATTTTTATAAAAGTTAATATCGACATATTTGTTCTTACAAACTTGCAATTTTTAATAAACTTGCATTTAAATCAATAAGTTTTAATGATACGAATCATGTGGCCAGATACTTTAATAAACTGGCCAATGATATTTGATAAAGATCGTGCTAGATTTAATTACATTAAAAAAAGCTTTAAAATACGTTTTTCAACTCGAAAATTTAAATCTGATTTAAATTTTATAGTTATAATTATTGTAAAGAAGTAAATTATTATTTATCAATGTTAATAGTTCCATCAAGCTTTTTAATTAGAGTGTTAATTTTTGTTGAATTGTTTATGTTTTTTTTTTGGCCCCTCAGTTGAGATGGATAGAATTTAAAAAAGTACCTCATTAAAAACTCATAAGTTTGTGACACATTTTTGGGATAAATTATGTTGAAAATGTAATAATAGCATAGCAATTGCACTATCAGGTCATCCAAATCGAAAAATTTCTCTTGTGATGTTATTTTGCCTTCTAACTATATGTAGGACATGTATTTGGTGTTTTTATCTGGTAATGTATCTAAAAAAATACGCTTTTAAAACATTTCATCAGGCTTATATTAAAGTATAAAATGAATATTTACCAATTATTGTATAAACGATACAATTTGTATATACCAAACAAAAATAATGCCATAAATATACAACCAACTCACCTCATATTTTTTAAATATTAGTTCATATTTTTCATTAAAATATAAGCAAATGGCTTTTATTATCGATTCGTCATCATCATGTTTGATTCCGGGAGTTTTTAAAATCAAGCTTTGTTTAATTTTGGAAGCATCAAAGTTTTTTTTAAATGTATTTACATCTAAATCCATAAGATTCTTGAAATGGTCGAACAGACATTCCTTATGAAATATCATTGGCCAATTTGTTAAAAAATCGCTGGCCATATGATTTGTATCATTAAAAAATTTTCTTTGCGTCGAGTAGCAATCCATCATGTATTTTTGTATATTTTCTTTATCACCAATCTTTGTACCTCTTTGGTTATATATCATAAGTAAATATTTTTGTTTTGATAAAATGTCTTCCTCACTGTGATTGTTTGAAGTTTGTGGCTGCCAATTTACGCAAGTTTTTGCCAGAGCGCTTAATAATTTGTTTCTTTTATTTGGCACATTTGAAATTTCAAAGTTTCTTTTCCTTTTTGGTTTTGAATTTAGAAAATTGTTACGATTTCTCATTGTGGTAATCAGAGACACCGGACTGTGTGACATTATATGTCCTTCTCCATCTCTTTCCACAAACGATTCAGGATATTGTATCGCTGCTTTGTGAGCAATACTTCTATACACGCTCATTGGAATAAGATGAGATATTCAACGAAGATTGTCAACCACAATATTTGCAAAACCATTTGTAAGCTTACCGAGTTTTGTTTTCTTATGAAAAGCATTATTTAACTCTGGAGACATTTTTTGCCAGGGCATAGCAAAGTTTTCAAACGCATCACATGGTACCACAGGTCTTAGGCTATTATTGTAAATACAATTTTTACTATTGAAAGCATTTTGAGAATCTTTGGGAACAAGAACAAACTGAGTTTCAGAAAACTCATTTTCACGTACTAAAAAACCACATTCAGGATCCTTTTCAGGTACTGAAGAACATGCAGAATCCTCTTAGGGTATTAAAAAACACTCAGGATTTTCTTCAGGCACTGGAAAAGATTCGGGATCTTCTTCAAATTCTGTATGGCCTGAGTTTGGATCATTGTACTGTTGCAGATCGAAAACATTTTCTTGGTTGTCGGCGACTGCAACGATGTCGAAGAAATTTTCAGAATTATCTGTAGTTAAAGTTGCTTTAAATGCTGCTTCTGAACTTTGCGGTTGTGACATGTAGTTTTTGGAATTGTCTGCTTCGGAAGGATTGCACTCCATCGTTGGTGTCCACCTTTCTGTTGTATGTAAAATCATAAAAGTGTTTTTGTCATCCAAAAATAGTTTAAGGATTTCATCGTCCTCGATTTCAGTCCCGTCAAATTCTAAAATTAGTTTACTACCATCAAGATCATAATCCTTTGCTATAATTAAGAAAAAAATAGTTATTCAAGAATCTTTGAGAACTCAATTTTACATACCTTTTTGTATTAGTGGCCCGATTGAAGGCTGGCACAGAAACGCTTTCCTCCTCCTTCTGTTGGCACTCCATAGTTTTATTATATGTCTATCCATTTGATATTATTTATAATGAAATTATTCCATGCATTTGTAGCTTTTGCAATAGTTTATAGTTTTTTTCACATAATAAGCTTTTTAAGGTTTCCAATACGGGAATATAATAATAAAAACATTCTTTATGTAAATTGTCTACGCCAAGAAATATCTTTTTTGGTGCAATAAAGCAACTGTCTGCTGTTAAATATTTGTCTCGCTTATATTCAGAGAGATGGCTTTTTAATTCATTTGATAAATTTGACCGCTGGAGTAAGCTAATGATTTCATTTTCCTTGTCTGAAATATTAAACTCTGCAAATATTTTCTTTATTTTTAATATATTTATATTTGTATTTTCTGTAAATATATCGAAAAGTCTTTTTAGCATAAAATTTAAACAAACTTCTGGTATATTATATTTGCATGTAAGTGTTGTTATTAAGTTTGTAAAAGAACTCGATTTTTTTTGTGGGTATATTTTCAATTTTTTCGCAGGAAGCCACTGCCGAAAGGTTCAGTTTATCAAATGAAATATTTTTGTTTCTTTCTAATGTACGGATGCTACATCCAGTATTAGGGTTAGCTGGGTTGTTTTGCTTATGCTGACGAAAAAAATGCGAGCGAAAGGAAGATTTGTGACAAAATGCTTTTGAACACTGAGGAATTGGACACTTTATGTTTTGAGAACTAAAACTATGTTCAATCATTCATCAGTTAGCGTTTAATATTACTCAACCTTATGTTTAACTCTTAACATTTTAAGAGTACTTCAAAAGTTGAAGTGAAATTACTCTTTAGTTGAATTTCGAACAAATTATTACTATTATAATTACAGTAAACTTACACTTTTTTTAGAGTGTAGTTCTATCTACCCAATTCTCACATTTTGGCTGTAGCACTGTGTAATTAAAAATTGCCTGCATCGACCATTTAGGCAAGCAATAATTGTTTTGCGATTCATTATTAGCATTATTTTCGATACTGTTAATGCTGAAAATGTTTTCGAATTGTTCGTTTGTTTTTGTCATATGTTTCGAAGCAATGATATGACAAAATAGTAGCGCGTCCGTCTTGCAACCGTTAATAGGATGTTCAATCCTAGCGCAGGACAGTGTAGAAACAAAGTTTGGACAAAAAATATAGAACGGTCTGATAAATATAACAAGCCCAAACCTCCTAACCAACTGTACCACGAAAGAGCAGAAAAAATATTTCGCGCGGTAATTCTTTATGTGAATGTTAAACTATTCAGTTAATTGTCATAGTCTGTTAGAATAGAGAGTTGTAGCCCTATTACGGTTCACAACACAACAGCAATTGCTGTCTTCAATGTGTAAATTGCTATTACGGTAGACAACAAAGCAACTGAACACATTCCACTGTTGTCTGTCAACAATGCTGTGTCCTCAATACACTTACTATGCAATACAGCAGTTGTGCTTTATTATCTTGTTATCTGCCAAATTTTGAATACAGCTAATTTGGTGTTGTGTTGAAGAAACTACATGGATTAAAAATTAAAACTTTATTTAAAATTGCGTTTTTCTTAATTAACTATGAAGACTTAACAGAAAATTGGTAATACGTCTCCTTGTAAACAGAATCATATTGAATTCAGCAATTGAATTGGAAATTGTTTGTTTGTTTACTTTTTTTTTATTTTGACATTGACCAGTTCACAGTTGCATCGAAACGTTCTTATTAGAGTACGTTTTTATTTTCAGAGTACGAAATATTTTTGGATGGTACCTTTTTATAATTTTGGATGTTTTATGGTAGAAAGAAGTGCTATTTTATTGGCTTAGAAATGCGTTCAATAGTAAAAGGAAGTACTGATGTTTATGGGAGAAGAGAAAAGTATGTTTGGATGAAATTTCGGCATAAATGTAGATATATGAAAATACAGAATTTGCAATATGTTATTTACAAGATAGCATTTTTTGCGTAGATTATAATGGTGTTACAAAAATCCCGCTCCCCTCACCCATTCGACCGGGAGAGGAGTTTTAAGTTAAGAACAATGTATATTTTAAGTTTTTCAAAATTCTAAAATTATTGTTATGTTCTTGGCACTATAAAATTTTATTTTTTAAGACTACTAGCATAATTTGTAAAATATCTACTGTCCTACCGAATATTGCCGAATATTTTTATTTTCTTAAGCAAATCTTCGCAATGTGAATATATTCCATTATTGGCATTCCTCTAACTTTTTCAATATTAAATTTGCCAAAATGATAGCCATAACATCGTAACTAAGTCGCGTTACGCCGAAGTCAAATCGCGTTTTGCTCTATTTTTGATAGTTTAGGAAAATAAGTTTGAATTTTTAGAAAGACTTAAAATATATTATAAGCTTCGAACATAACTTAAAACTTTACTTTGGTAATGAATTAAGCTTGTTTAATCGATGTCTAGCCTTGCTTTCGACTTATCGACAAAATACTGTTTATCCAAATTAAGCTTATTAATTATAGTGGAATCCCTAAAATTTTTCCCATTATTCTATTATCATTCCCATTATCCCATTATCTCATCTTTAAGATTTTCTGATTTTTTTTTTGGAGTTTGCAAAATAAAATAAAAAACTTTTTAAAAAAATTATATAACTTTTAAAGTAAGTTCAATCTCAATCAATATATCATTAGAAAGGCCATAGATAATTCTCTATAGTGCCAATAATATTGATATCCGTATCATAATTTAAGAATTATAGCTAATTTTAAAGGCGTTTTGTTATGTTTTTTCCTATAAAAAGGGCCCGTGTTTCCGGCCAAAGCGGAATTGTTTTTCGGCACCTTCGTAAAAAATGCTTCCTTGTATTTAAAAAGATTTTAAAATCCAGTTATTTCATTAAACTAGATTTGATCCTTTTTTTAACGCCAGTTGAAATGAATGGGCATAAATATGGGCTTACAATTTTTCCGTACATTTCGCTAAAAATTTCGTATCGTGTTAGTACTTTTTGTTATTTAGAAAATACTTTTTAAAGAGTACTTTTTATTTTTCTCTGAAACAACCCCGAACCAGTCAAGTAACGAATTCCACATACGTTCCACAATCAATCGTGACAACAACGTATTGTTGTGAACCATAATAGCTCGAAACTGCTGTGTCTTCTTGACTGTTGTGTCTACTCGTAAGAAGACGCAGCAGTTTATTGCTGTGAACCGTAATAGGCATATTGATGTTTTCTTTGACATTGCAAATATTGAACATTATAAAAAATGAACCTAACTTGAGTCAGTACTGATAAGTTTTCAACTAGTTATCCGACTGTTTAAATACCATTTGGTTACACTGCAGGACAGTTATTAAAAAACAAACTGATTGGTATGCTCCAGTATAAAATTTGAAAAAAAGTTAAAAAAGAACAAGGAGAAAATGGGAAAGGGTATGTTTTTCTTAATAGAGAAAAAAAAATACAAAGAAATGATTTTGTCCTCTAATAAAAAAATTCATGTAAAAACTCTCAATTGAAATGTTTTCGCAAATGTTTCACTTTTCGCAAACATTTCAATCTTGCCAAACAATAAAAATGAAAAAAATTCGCTTGTTTTCCCCTGCTTGAATTACACAATATTGAGTTGTCAACAGTGTTTGCTGTCAATAACTGAAATTAAAAAAAGTTCTAAAATATACAGTAACTGCATCAACTATCGACATCTCGATAGACAGCAGCAGCAACATAGTCATCATCAACAGTATTCAGTCAAAACATTGCACTGGGGAAAGTATTTTAAGCCCACTCTTTGGTATAACGAGATTTTGTTGCAAGAGTGAAACATTGAAAATTGAAATTGAAGTGCAGCAATTATTGGCATTTTTTATTGAATTAAAAACTGACGCCGGCAATGAACAAAATTGAATTGATTTGGCTGGTTGGAAGCAATAAAAATAACAGCAATTTCTTCTTGCCCAAGGCAATACTAAAAAAAGCACAAAATGAAAGCAAACTGAATGAAATGCATAAAAATTATTAAATACTTGGCAGGCAAAAAAGTTGTTGCCCTTTTAACATAACTCAAAACTAGTGTTGCTGGCCAAAGGCAGCTTTTTTTAAATACCCTCAAACAGTGTTGCCCATTTTTATTTAACTATTTGTAAAATCTGCGCATCGTTTACACTCACATTTACAGCTTGTTTGAGCTTTTTTCTTTCTTTTCTTTTATTAACTTCAGGCCACGGCATTTTAAAGTGTCACACTGTAATTTGTGTAACGACAGCTTTGGTGTTGCTCGTTTATATTTTTACTACTTTTTTTTAGTAGTATTTTTTGCTGGCAGCAAGTTCATTTTTTATTGCCTACTGTTTGCTTGTTACAGAATTGACTGGACATTCAGCTTGAATACACACATACAGGCACACTAATAAAAACTTTAATACACACTTACATCAGCAACAATTTTTTAATCTCATAGTCAGCCAGCTTAAAAGGTGAGTAAAATGTTTGATAGCGACAGAGTTCAAATCGCTTTATAGCGTTGTACCTTTGACGCGCTTACTTTTTGAGATCATTTCGTCCTTACATCAAAGGGTAGAAAATCAATTTAACACTTTTGAGGTTTATTCTTAACTGCCACCACCCCTCCCCCCCTCAAAATTTATTGCATTTTTTTTTTTTTTTTTAAGTATTGAATGTTCATTACTGTGTTTGTTGGCATTTTATAAGTTTTAACCGTCATTGTAAAGGTATACTTTTTAATGAGTTTTGCTCAGTTTTTTGTAAATGTGTGAATATTATTTGCTTCATACAAATGTAAATCATACTGCTTATATAAATTCAATAATTTGCTTCCATAAAACTTTCAAAAGCTTTTTTAAGCCCCATTATTCTTCTTGCTACGCATCTACAACAACTTTCCATAAACTGCTTCAAATGCACACAAGCATAAAACTTTTTTCTCTCTCTCTCTCTCTTTAGCTACATTGTGTAAAAATTTAAGATTCAAACGTTATACGCGTAATTACATTGCTATTTTTCCTAGAAATATGCAAGCTTCCCCCCCTCCCCCTCTTTTTATTGTGCTCTGCATGCGTGTGCAATGAATCAACAAATTGATGCATAATAATGGGCGCAAAACGAAAAATATATGAATTTTAAATGTTACTATGCATGAGTTGGAAAAATTGTGGAAAAGTTTTCAACTTGAAAACTTTAAAACTCAAAAAACTCTCATCCAAGGATTGCCCAACTTTTTCTGCTTTTTTTGTCTCGCTTTCACTTATACTTTCTCATAAAAAAGCACGTGTGTGTGTGAGTTTTTATGTAAAATTTTTGAATTCATAAACTTTTTACATTAAACTGAAAATAATTCGATACCATTTGCATAATCGTTGTGCCTTACATTAGATCTGATTCTGGTAGAATGATTCGCTGGGAGTTTGTATAAAAGCGTTAAAATTTGCTGCTTAGAATCTAAATTGTTATAATTGGCTTTAATTAAAGCGGTATCATGAGCAACAGAAAGTTTAAGTTTAAAAACTTTGAGTTCATGTAAAAAGAATGGAAACAAATTTATTTCGATCACATAGCACCAACTCAAGAACCATTTTTTTATCGAACCATTACATATCTGTGCCAATAAGCAATGCTTATTGCCAATAAGCTTAAGTGTGATTGCAAAGTTTCAAAAAATGTTGCTTCAAAGTATTTAAACGCCATATAACATATATGAAAGAGTAGTCTGTTTTTGTGTCATAACTTTGGCTAAGGTCATGCTAGAGCTACATGCGTGGAACACAGCTACATCAGTAATTCAGTTCGGTCTTAAGTCAACTTAAGCTTTTATTACTTAAGAACAAATTCAGGTGCTTAGAGATAAATCAATTTTTCTGCTTACATAAGCTCTAGAAAAAGCAATCAGGGTGGAATATTTTTCTAAATTTTTTTTTATTATTAATTTATTATTGTTTCGAGTTTAAGGGTGTAGTCTAGTTCGTCGGTTAAGAAAATAGGTTATTTTTGGGAATTTTTCGTGAGCTTGCTATGAAAGATATGTTTATAAAAATTGTATGGTATGATAACAAGAAGCAATATTTTTTTATTTAGTTTTTCAGATTTTTTATAAAAAAAATCGCAAGGGTTGCGAACCATTACTTATTTTTATTTCCCTAATTGACATATCGCCAATCTTTCAACTGCAAAGTTTCTTTTTGACATGACTCAGATTTTGTGATTACACGTTAGGGGTCGTTCATAAACTACGTTACCAATTTGGGGGGGTTTGAAATGCACAACGATAAGTAACGGTAGAGGGGAAGGGGTTAAAAATATTGTAACGAGACCAAATACTGAAAAAAAACTAAAAAAAAATTAAATTTAATTAATTAGTTTTATGATCTATTAAATTTTTAAATGAATTAAATCGCTAGCTTTAGATAAAGTAAGTTTTTTAGAAGGCAACAACAACAGTGTCAGTTAGAACTCTAGCTTCTGGCGAAGCAAAAAACTCGATTCATTTCTATGGTGCATTTCGACAAACTGTCGAACACCAATAAATATTGAAATAATAAGAAAGCAACTAGAACAGATGGCAACCTTGGTGAAGTTGATGGCGGTGATCTATAAATAGCTTTAAAATGTCATATGATTAGCAGCCATATAATTCAAATGAATGAATTCCTAAATCTGCGAAGTCATATACAAATTTAAACAGTGAGTTGATCACAGCTTAATCACTCAAAGACTGCTGAAGAGGACAATGTAGCGATTTCCGAAATATTGTCTAGTCAGCTAAGTGGTTGACTCTATACAGAGTTGTTGTTGTTGTTGTTGCTTTCTTAAAAACTTACTTGATCTAAAGCTCGCAATTCAATTCATGTAACTAAATTTTATATTATTAAAGACATATGAACCCGTTGTTACTCTGGAATGTTAATATTTTTTTAAATATTTTATTTTTGCGGTTTTTATTTGAATTTTCTTTAAAAATAGAGAGGATTTGCAAGAGTGTGTTATAAAATGAGGAAAATATGTCTTTAAAGAAAAATATATTTTCTACTAGCTGGAACCCGGCGCGTTGCTGCCACGCCCCCGTTGCCAAACTTCCATAAAATGTTATCAGTGAACCTGCATTGGGTTGATCTAATTTTGGGTTGAATGAGAGGTGCCACGCCCCTTTTTTTAACTCCCATAAAATTTGATTAGTGAAACGGCATGTGTAAATCGTGGTAGAATAATGAATTCTTAGGCTTTAACTTCAAAGCTATTCGATATCGCAAATCGCATATTTGGGTTGTATGGGAGGTGCCACGCCCCCTGAATGGCGTGTGTAAATTGTGGTAGAATACCGAATTCCGAGGCTGTGCGAGCTGTAACTGAAAAGCTATTCGATATCGCAAATTATGGGAGGTTGCCACACCATACGTCCATAAAATGTTATCAGTAAAACGACATGTGCAAATTGTGCTCGAATACCGAGGCTGTGGAGGTCTATAACTCCAAAGCTATTCGATATCGCAAATTCTGGTTGCAAGGGAGGAGCCACGCCCCTTGTACAACGCACATAAAATGTTATCAGTAAAACAGCACGTGTAAATTGTCGTCGAATACTGAATTCCGGGGCTGTGTGAATTATAACGCAAAAGCTATTCAAAATATTAAATGTGGGTTTTAAGGGAGGTGCCACGCTCCCTTTCCCAACGCCCATAAAATTTTATCAGTAAAACGGCACGTGTAAATTGTGGTCGAAAACCCAATTCCATGGCTGTGCGAACTATAACTCAAAAGCTATTCGATATCTCAAATTTGGGTTGTATGGGAGGTGCCACGCCCCCTTGTCCAACACCATAAAATGTTATCAGTTAAACTTAATGTGTAAATTGAGTTCGAATATTAAATTCCCAGCCTGTGCGGTCTGTAACTAAAAAGCTATTCGATATCGCAAATTTGGGTTGTATGGGAGGTGCCACGCCCCCTTGTCCAACACCATAAAATGTTATCAGTTAAACTTAATGTGTAAATTGAGTTCGAATATTAAATTCCGAGCCTGTGCGGTCTGTAACTAAAAAGCTATTCGATATCGCAAATTTGGGTTGTATGAGAGTGCCACGCCCCCTTGTCCAACGCCCATTTTTTCTTTCTGTAAAAAACGTTTGTAGACTATTACAAACATTTTAAAAAAGTTAGCCAAATTGGCGCAGGCGTTCTGCGATTTTAGGTATATATAAAAAAGTGGGCGTAAGAGTGGGAGTGGTCAATTTTTCTTCAGTAAAAACTTAAAATGGATTACTACGAACATTTAAAAAATAAATTAGCCAAATCGGTGTAGCCGTTTTCCGATTTTAGATAAATAAAAAAGTGGGCGTAAAAGTGGGCGTGGTCAATTTTTCTTTCCGTAAAAACCTAAGTTGGACTTTTACGAACATTTTAAAAAAATATCCAAATCGGTCCAGCCGTTCTCAACTGATGCAATTACCAACGAACGACATTTGATTTTTATTTATATAGAAGATATCAAAACAGTGGGCGCGAAAGTGGGCGTGGTCAATTTTTCTTTCAGTAAACACTTAAATTGGATTACTACGAACATTTGAAAAAAAAATTATCCAAATCGGTCCAGCCGTTTTCCGATTTTAGATAAATTGAAAAAAGTGGGCGCAAAAGTGGGCGTGGTCAATTTTTCTTTCCGACAAAACTTAAATTGGATTACTATGAACATTAAAAAAAAATTATCCAAATCGGTCCAGCCGTTTTCCGATTTTAGATAAATCAAAAAAAGTGGGCGCAAAGTGGGCGTGGTCAATTTTTCTTTCCGTAAAAACCTAAGTTGGACTATTACGAACATTTAAAAAAAAAATTATCCAAAGCGGTTCAGCCGTTCTCAACTGATGCAATTACCAACGAACGACATTTGATTTTTATTTATATAGATGATTTCAAATCTTGTGTCAAACAGAAAGAGTTTTTTCTTAAAAATGATACGTCATATAAAATGCAATTTTAAGTCATTATTGGTCTTACGACGAAAACAACTTTTGCACCGTTTTTGAAAAAAACAGAAATTTGTTGGGCCTGTTTTGAAATATGATTAAAAATTTATTCAAAATTTTACTGTGCAAGGACTTTCTATAGTTTTCAAGATATGAGAATGTTTTTGGTGTCAAACAAACGGAACTTTATCATCATTTTTAAGTAGTTCTGGTAAATTATTATAGGCTCTAGGACCTGCACATAAATAGCGTTGTTTTGTGACCTTTCGACTGCATCTCGCCACAACTAAGTCATTTCTATTTCTAGTTCCGAATGCGTGAGTAAGTTGATTTAGATGTATAGTAACTATTATAGTTAATACTTCTTCCGTTCTTAAAAACTTGCAGTATCAGATGAAGTATAGATAGATTCTATCTAGGGATAAGACATGTTTAAGCTCCTCCACATAAAGCTGATGGCTAGGATAAAGTGACGGTAGCCCGAAAACTGCTTTATTTGTTTTTTTTTGTTTGTTTATTGTGCAACGACTGTTCTAACAAGATTAAAGACTTATGAGAAGCTAATATAAGGTTATGATTTATAATGACAGTTCAATTTTATAACTTTTCAAAAATAAAAAGACGATCTAAATGATCTACATGAGTACATTCAATTTAAAGGGAATTAAAAGAAGAAAATAGAAGAATAATAATTAAAAAACAATGAAGATGTAAAGAGTGTGAATGAGAAACAAAAAGATAAAAATTTAATCATCATGTATTCATCTCCGATGTATTTTGATAGGCCCAGCACATCATCATATAGGTATGTCAAGTGTGAATGTGACTATAGACATATTTATGAAAAACTTGCTGTCAACAGTGAGTTTTTTTTTTGAATTTATAAAGTTTTATAAAAGAATTCAATATAAGGTTGCTACTTAGGATAAGAATCAGGAGAACTTAGCTTCATCCTCTTCCAAGACGTTTGTTGTTTTCATTTTCCATTTTTTGAACCTAAAAGATGAAAGAGGTTTTATTTTTAAAATAATTCTGTGGTAAAAAGTAACCTATATCCCGACCAGAGACGTAAAGAACCCGAATGTCAAGTTTAAGGAAAATATATCCAGAAATTTTCAAAAATCACGTGATTCGCGTGCAGACAGACATACGGATACAAATGGTAAAAATAACATTTTTGGAATCCACATCCTTTAAAACGGTCAGCATAGACAAAATTTCCAAAATTTATACATTTAGCAGCGGAGGTCCATTGATTACAAGCATATAAGAGAACAAAAAACGTTTGAATCGGCTTACTAACTCTGTTAAAGACCACGTGAATTTCTTTGCATTAGAAATTAGGAAACACCAGAATAGGTTTACATAGAATCTAATGAAGAATTTGAAGACTACTCAACAAAGCCTCTAGCTTTTCAATAACAGTGATTGAGAGCATCGATCGAAGATGGAGTAGCTTTAAATGATGATATAATTATGATTATGTTTCATTTTTTTATATTGTACCTGTAATTTATTTAGTCATATATATTTATAGAGTCAGTAAACTAGTGAAAATTCTGAGGGCTATTTTGAAAAATAGTATAATATTTTTAAATCAATTACTTTTTTATTTCATATGTAACGTTACTTCATGAATGGGGAGGGGTTTTAAAAAGCACTACGAAAAGTATCGGATGGGGAGGGAGGGGTAAGAAAAGCTAAAAATCGGTAACGTAGTTTATGGACGTCCCCTTAGTGTACAGACGAATTGTTTGTGGCAGCTAGAAACATCGTGTTTGAAACTTGATTGCAAAAACTTTTTTAATTTTTCTCAAAGTGCTATCCACGTGAGTGAAGTTATTCCAAAGAGGTGAGTGTAATGTATATTTATTTAGTGTTTTGATTCTATTTTACGATCCAATATTTGACTTTGTCGAAATATGATTGGAAGTGTCGTTGTTTTTGACGTTTTCAAAATGGTGTCATGGCTGGGTTGTGAACCACTGTGGTGATTAGACTAGATTTGTACTAGAACTGTAAAATGGCGTCAAGAAGCACCAGTGTTTTTTCACTTCTGGATAAAATTGGGCTATTACAAACAGCCACCCCAATTATTACAAACGTGGCCGAAGGCAGTGGAAAGTTTCAAGCTGACTTCTCCAGACAAAGTTGATGATTTGAAGCAGAAAAAAACAGCAGCAAAGTCAAAACCACCAGTAAAAGCAGTACCGAAAATGGCATAACCAGCACCACCCAGGCGTCCCAAGGCATAATAACCATCAAACTATCTGATGAGGACATTGATTTTTGCACTGTTTGTTTGAGGTTTTTGCCTAAAGAATTGACCCCCAAAAACTATATCGAATACATCATATGTGGCCGGTTCACTTGAAGTGCACCAATACGGAAACCAACGCCGTAAATATGGGGGGCTCGGAAGGTTCGAACCCCCTCCTTAGGAATTAAACTATTTTATATAATAAATAAAAGCACAGATATTCCAACTTATTTAATTACCATAACATGAAGATAAATTGAAAATTGTTCCATGTATGTACATGCTTAGTTTGTTTAACAGACATTAAGTTAAATATAATACAATATTAATGTAATAAAGGTTCTCATCTAAGCATGTAACTGACCCGTAAACATTGTAAACCTTGTGAACTTACTTGCGCGTAAACTATCTGTCAAAATTTGTATGGGCGTGAGTTTACATCATTTCCGAGCCTATTTTGTAGTGTAAACTAGCATGTAAATCTACGTGTGTGATTGAGGGTTGTTTTTGGCGCTAATCATTACATATTTAAAGTAGGTGAAGTAAATATGAACACGTTTTATTTATTTTTCTATGTTAATGAAGGTTTTAAAAAGGTATAAAATTTAAAAAAGTCATAATGTTGTCGCAGCCGCAGCCGCAGCCGCCATTTTGTGAACCCTTATTGTCCTATGTATTGTTGCTTACGTACTAGCGTTTCGTCATATAAATTGAACAAAGTTGTTCTAAGCCAGAATGATGATAAGCAATGCTTCATTGTTCGTTAAATTCCACTGTAGGTAAATTCTCAACTTTTTAATAGACACAAAATAAACGCTGAGACACGTGAACTTAATTTTCGGTAATAGAATTTAGTGGCATATTCAGTTTTTCCAAATCAGATCAAATTCTCGAAATATTCAGATTTTTGTTATTTGACCGTCTTTTGACCTCCATATAAAAAAAAATTTTATAGTATTTTAACAATTCTTTTTATTATATTTTCGAAAAAACCTCCAACGTGAAAATATAGTTAGCCTTATGTAATCTATGATTTTTTTAAAGGTTAAGCAATTTTGCATTTCTATCCATTTTGACCAAATTTGAATGTTAAACGTAAAATTTTTAAAAAATCTAAAAATTGTTTTGCTCAAATTAGTGTTTTTATTTCATAAGTTCCCTACTTTCTAAAAGTGTAAGCAAAATCGGAGGTGGTGAAAATTTTTTTGCCCCCATTTTTCAAAAATAAGGAAAATATAGCTAAAAATGGGTCTAAAAGTGACTAAATTTCAATCGCAAATATGTCGAGAATTTGATCTGATTAGGAAAAACTGAGTATGCCACTAAATTCCACGACCAAAAAATAAGTTTACGTTCTCGTCATCATCGTGTGTGTGCTTTCACGTCCCTACAGTGTTAATAAATGAACGTAAAAGTAGATTAATTTTGTACAAATATCAGTTTCACGACTTTTTAAGCTGTGTGTGAGTATCGCAAAGTGGGTTTAAAAAAATTTTCTCCTCAAATTCTTGCGTTGATACTTCGTCTTAAGTACACCAATTTATGCAGCTATATAAAATATATAAATTTACGTCTGTTTTGACTATACTGTTGTAAAAAATTGATAAAGATCGAATAGAGTGATGTTATGGTCTAGCGCTATTAAATATTCATAACGATATTTCTATAAACAAGGAAACTGTCATCGCTAATTTCGTTTCGCGTTCCAAAAAATAAAAATAACGAACTTACTATGTAAGTATCTACAACTATGTATATTAAGGCACCTAATGCTCCATAGAAAAAAAAATTTGATCGAGTTTTTTCTTCAAAATAAACCTGGGTTTACGTTATGATGATTTCCCAAATATTTCGACTGTACAGATGGATGGCTACCGCTAGAGTAAAAATATTTGGGGAATCATCATAGCATAAGCCAAGGATTATTTATAACAAGTGTATGTAACAAGATTTTATAATAAGATTTGACAGTTTTTTTGAAATTGAATCTACTAACTGTTTTCTTTTTTTATATTTTGTTTTTTATAAGAAAGTACTTGAACACTTTTAGGTTTATTTTTGTTTAATGCAAAAGCAAAGTATATTTTGGAACTGTTAATTTTGTTAATATAAAAACAAATATATAATTAAAATCAAATAGCAAGTAGATTTACTTTGAAAAAAAAACCCGTCAAATCTCGTTAGAACATATATCAAATTGGGTGAAAATTTGCAGTTTTATATTTTTGTAGGTAAGGAATTGATTGATAAGATTCATTTTCTTTTTACATCAAGCATAAGTTTGTCTCCAGTACAAAAGTTGCTCAAAAATGCACAAAAATGCATTTCGGGGGATGCTAAAATTGGTTCAGACCAAAAAAGTATACCAATCGAAACGATTTTTTATTTACTATATAATTTTTGTACCGGAATTCTATTTTCGATACACTCTACTGTTGATATTAATTTTTAACAAAAACCAAAAAAAAAATTTTAAAAACTTTTTTTTCGCTGTTATTCGTAAAAAAGATATATGGTAAGAATCAATATTTTTACATGATAAAAGTCTATTTAAATGTAGAATATATAGTTAAAATGTATGAAGAATCGGCCCTGGGTTCCGTTGGGCGTCCGTGAAAACTTAGTTTTGAAAAAAACGCGTTTAAAGTAGTGTGAGCGCTCAGATACATGCGCGCAGGTAGTGAACTTTGGGTTAAAAAAATACTCATACTTCATAATTGTTTAAAAAAATACTCATCTTCATAAAAACTAAATACAATATTCTTAAATAAATATACATTTGAAAAGTGTAAAAACAAACTTTTGGAAAGTTACCACATAAACTTCACCCTTAAAGCTTAGTATGCTGTAGGAACGAAAATTTTTAGGCATTTAATTCTACACGCGAAATTTTGGTGAAGACTCAACACTAACACATACTTACTTTAACCTGTTTGCTGAATGTGTTAGTTGAATATTATTGCTGATTGTCACATTTCCACGCCAATTAAATGTACCGATATATAAAAGACAGCGAAATTTTGACATTTCAACTCTCTAATCATGGTTGTGATCTTGGCTACATTTGTTTATTTTCATTGGTAGGTGAAATACACACATTTATTCACACTAGAATTCGCCAGTGGTAGAAATTCGCACTGCTACTACTATACTATACTATACTATACTATACTATACTATACTATACTATACTATACTATACTATACTATACTATACTATACTATACTATACTATACTATACTATACTATACTATACTATACTATACTATACTATACTATACTATACTATACTAT
The DNA here is from genome assembly GCA_963920525.1 of Dichetophora obliterata. Lineage (NCBI taxonomy): Eukaryota > Metazoa > Arthropoda > Insecta > Diptera > Sciomyzidae > Dichetophora > Dichetophora obliterata. Next base: position 211,643,976 of record OY986436.1, on the reverse strand, counting down.
ACTATACTATACTATACTATACTATACTATACTATACTATACTATACTATACTATACTATACTATACTATACTATACTATACTATACTATACTATACTATACTATACTATACTATACTATACTATACTATACTATACTATACTATACTATACTATACTATACTATACTATACTATACTATACTATACTATACTATACTATACTATACTATACTATACTATACTATACTATACTATACTATACTATACTATACTATACTATACTATACTATACTATACTATACTATACTATACTATACTATACTATACTATACTATACTATACTATACTATACTATACTATACTATACTATACTATACTATACTATACTATACTATACTATACTATACTATACTATACTATACTATACTATACTATACTATACTATACTATACTATACTATACTATACTATACTATACTATACTATACTATACTATACTATACTATACTATACTACTGATATGAAATTGCTTTTGTTCTCAGATAAGCGTGGAAAGAGATAAGAAACGACTCTTTTTCTATTTTTAGTTTGACGCTTAGTGTTAAGCAACGACTTTTCCTACAAAATTTAATGTCAGAATAACGAGAATTTTCAAAATTTTACTGTTCACATATATTTTCTAATTAAATCCTTATTGTAGGGTATCCGTAAGAAAAAGCAATGTCTAAAATTTCTTCTTACACCATGTTCTTCTCTACGGCAACAGCAAAGTTTCTCTTCAAAAATAGTTTTTTAGAAATAAAATCATAATAAAGAAATGACTTTATCTTTACTCTTCCTATATTTAATATTTTTTTAACTTTTCTTAAAACTCAAATTAGATTCACATGTTAATGGTAAGTGCTTTTTGAGTGTATATTTTCATAAAATAATTAATTCGCTCTTATTCGTTGCTTTGAGAATAATTGTAGATAATTATTTGGGTATTAAAAATGCATCAGAAAAAAAAATAAAGTTATAACTTTTTTTATGTAAAAACGAACTTAAAGTGAAAATACGAAAAAAAAAAAAATATTTTTCATATTTAAGTTGCAATAAATTATTCCATGGTCAAAAATACCAAAAACTTTAACAATTTTTAATTGACTATTTAAAAAGCTAAAAAAAACCGTTTCAAATTTGTTTCTACCTGTAATATTTTTTAAGTTATTGAATTAAAACTGATGACATCTATGAATGCCATATTTTGCTATACTTCGCTTATAATACAAAACAGGAGGGAGATGGACCCCCTACCATACAAATTTTTCTTGTCTTGGCCCAAGATATCTACTGGCGCTGGATTGAAACGTTGATCTGGAACATCTTGTATATAGATTTATGTATATAATAATATATTACCTCAAAAAACATTAATCTACAGGGAGCCACTTTTCACGTTGAAAATAAAAAAAATTATGCTAGGCTACTTAATTTGATTCATTATAATGTAAATAAAAGTATTTAATTTGATTTTTTTAAAACAAAAATATGATGTTTTAAAATATGACTCGTTGAGCTGTTCCTGACTTAATTTTCCCAACTCATCCTACTCATTGACTTAAGTGATTCTATAGAAAAAACTGCTTTCATTAATCTTAATGACAGCGATAAAAGTTAATTAATCCGATGACAAGATTATATCCATTCAATTTATAGCACTTCAATTAATTATGTTAATGCACCAGACAGGCGATTAATAATGAGTAGCATAAATAAAAATATGTAAACAATTTTATGATTTCATATGTAGGAAAAAAGAAATAAAATGGAATTAAATGTTGTTTGAAGCTACTGTAGCATAATAAAAAAAAAATCGATATCCTAAAATTTTAACATAAGACAAAAAGTAAATAAACAGTTTTGTCAAAATTTTTATTTTTTCTTAACTAAAACATTTTTTGTTCCACATCCGCCAAATCTTTATTGCTGTCAGTTGTAACGGTCAATGAAAAATTGTTTGGCGCGAAAAGAAAACACCATAAAATTTGCCATAAAATCACCAATGAAAAGAAGATAAGCAATGTAAAGAACAGGCAGAGCAGGGTAAGAAAAGACAAGTCAAAGGACTTTTACAAACTAAGTTCAACTTTTGATGTTGTTCCTTGAGATGCTATAAAATTTGTTTTTTCTGTGGTTAATGTTATTCTTGTAAGGACTTAGTATAAATTGCATTGCAAAACAGAAGCTTGTTAAGCGGTTATCGTCTCAAGTTGGAATAAGTTCTTTAGCTATAAAAATTAAGTTAAACAATGTACTCGTAAACTTTTTGAAATTGTAGAATAGAGTCACAAAAAACAAATAGCTAAATGAGTATTAAAAAAATAGACTATTGTGCGTGAAAAAGTAAGAATAAATGACAATGTGCTAATAAAAAGAAAAAATTATATTTATAGTGCGTAAGAAAAAAATAAGGATGTTGCGTAATGCGTTGTATTGGGACAAAATATAAAATAAATCCAAAAAGGCTGCAGTTTCAAAAATTTTGGTAAAATAAATACCAATAATTAAACTGTCACAAATCAGAACAAATATTATGAATTTCTTGCTTGATGAAGAAATGCGCGATTTTAAAAGTTGAACTCTTTATTAAAAGAAAATTAAGTATTTTTATATATAAAAATCTTTCACTTTTGGTTATTTGAGACAATAAATTCATTTCTTTTGCATAAATAAAATTTTGTAAAATAAATTGAGCTTACGTTGTAGAGAGGCATTAAAACTCGCAGCATTGCAAACTTTCTGAAGTGAGAAAAAATTGCGGAATCTTTGGTTTCCATAAATTTTTAATATTAATTTTTGCAAAGTATCTTCTAACAGTTTCTTGAATTTTAGTTGCTCCTTATCATAAACCAAAACGAAAAGACGCGTTTAATTTGTCAAGCTTTTGTGTGAATTTAATTATTTTGTATAAATAACAGTTTATTACATGACTCCATTTACAACCCTGCTAGCGCAAAAAGGTTGTAAAAGCGTCGCAAAAGAGTCGCCAATACAAATATAAATCGTAATTGTAACGTAATTACAACTGAAAAAATAGATATTTTACGCTTATTTTGTTGCAACTTAGGTTGCAATTAGGCTAAAAATGTGTTATAATAATGTTATAAATGTGTTGTTGGTACAAACTTAAGTTGCACGCTACAAGATGAAGCATACTTTAAACATCCAAAAAACGTTTTTATTGTGTTATTATTACGATACAATTCAGGTAAAATAACATGAATGTAACAAATATTTTGTTTTATTGAAGCTATTTTTGTTATAATGACAGATTTTGTAACAAGGAAAGAGTACTGATGACATAAATATTCCTGATTGAAAAAATAATAAGATCTTAAAAAAATTTTTAAATGTTTTGCATACACAATTTCTTAATATAATTTTCATTAAACCAGTGATAATTTTTTAGAATGTATTTTTAAAGTCAAATTATAATAAAATAAAGAGATGTGAAAATAAATTTAAAATATGAAGAGTTTTACAACAAAGGTTGTCGATGAATGTTTGTGTTTTACCTCTAGAAAACTCAAGCGCCACCCAAAAAATAAAAATTTTTAAAATATTTTGGAAATAAAAAATATTTCGTGTTTTTAATTTCCGCGTAAAACTCTTTAGTATATAGCTAAATATATTTTTTTAAATTCCTAGTATCATATTGCACTGAAAATTCCAAAAAAAAATAATAAATACTAAGGAAAATCGTATTTAATAGTCCTATTACGGTTCACAACACAACAGTAATTGCTGTCTTCAATGTGTAAATTTCTATTACGGTAGACAACAAAGCAACTGAATACATTCCACTGTTGTCTGTCAACAATGCTGTGTCTTCAATACACTTACTACGCAACACAGCAGTTGTGCTTTATTGTCTTGTTATCTGCCAAATTTTGAAGACAGCTAATTTGGTGTTGTGTTGAAGAAACGAAATAGATTAAAAATGAAAATTTTATTTAAAATTGCGTTTTTCTTTATTAATTATAAAAATTTCACAGAAAATTGATAATACGTCTCCTTGTGAACAGAATTATATTGAATTTAGCAATTGAATTCGAAATTGTTTGTTTGTTTACTTTTTTATTTTGACAGTGACCAGTTCACAGTTGCATCGAAACGTACTAATTAGATTACGTTTTTTTTTTAGAGTACGAAAATTTCTGCGATGCTACCTTTTTATTATTTTGGAATATTTATGATAGAAAGAAGTGCTATTTTATTTTATTAGTTAAGAAATGCCGGGAGAGGAGTTTTAAACTAAAAACAAGATGTATTTTAAATTTGCCATAATTCTTAAATTATAGTTATGCTATTGGCATCAGAGAACTGCACAAGCCTACCTGGAAGTTTATTTCAAGTACTTGCTTGAAATACAAGTTCAAGCTAGCTTTAACTTGATAATTTTGAATCAAGTATAGCTTGTAATTGAATATAAATAAGCCCACGACAACTTGCGACTTGCAAGTATGCTAGCTTACAAGCGAACGGCACGAAGTTTCAAGTAAAGGAAAGCTTGATGCCTTTGGCAAAAAGCTTGAAAAGCTTGAAATTGAAGGCAAGTATCCAATTGAAGCAAGTATACAGAAAATTCAATGAACTTGTTTTTCAAGCAAGTACTTGAAATAGACTTCAAGTAGGCTTGTGCAGTTCTCTGGTTGCTACTATAAAAAGGGTCCGTGTTCCCAGGAAGCAGGATTTTTTTTTCAACACCATTATAATCTTAGTAAAGAAATGCTTCCTTGTACTTAAAAACATTTGAAAATCCCGTTATTTCATTATACTAGATTTAATCCTATTTTTTAACGCCAGTTGAAATTAACGGGTTTAGATATGGGCTCACAATATTTCCTTTTCATATCGCAAAAAAATTCTTATCAAGATAGTACTTTTTGCTATTTAAAAAATACTTTTTAAAGAGTACGTTTTTACTTTTCTCCGAAGGAACCCTGGACCAGTCAAGCAACGAATTCTACATACGTTCCACAATCAAACGTGACAACAAAGTATTGTTGTGAACCATAATAGTTCGAAACTGTTGTGTCTTCTTGACTGTTGTGTCTACTCGTAAGAAGACACAGCAGTTTATTGCTGTGAACCGTAATAAGCCTATAAATTTATTCCAATCAAAATTCATAGCGTAGAAAAAAAAATAAAATATGGTGAGTGTGAAGTTTTTAGACACTATTTTCCAAAGTTCTTGCAACTGAATACTAACCTCAATACATAGTTCTTGCAACTAACTAAATATCAAAAGATACAAATATTTTTTTAAATTTGTTGCAACTGAATAATAACCTTAATGCAGCATTTACTTGCAACAATTTTATTCAAAACTTCTTGCAACTAAATTATAACTCCAATACAACGTTCATGTAACTAATTACATTATAAAAGTTGCAATGGTTTTTTTCTTAAGTAATTGCAATAGAATAATAACTTTAATACATCGTTCTTATATCAAGAAAATTTTACAAGTTGCAATTATGTTTTTAAAACTTGCATCAAATGATTAATAGCCTTAATACAAAACAAGTTTGCAGTGATTATTTCCAATGCTCTTGCAACTTAATAAAATCCTCAGCTCAACGTTATTTTTCCTAACTAAATTTTTTGAGTTATAATTAGTGTCCGATCGAAACCGGAATTTTGGCCGAAACCGAAGCCGAATATTCGGCGATTTTATAATATTCGGCCGAAACCAAAACCGAACCGAAACTGGTTATTAATATGAAAAATTAAGTTTTTACAAATAATTTTTTTTATTATAAGAAAACAAAGGTACTTTCATACACTTAAGAAAAAAATTTAATATAAAAAACGTATTATTTGAATATAGAAGTTTATAATAACAAATTGAAGGTTACTATAATAATAAATAAGATAATATTTAATTTTATAGCTTATTACAATAAAATCTTCCGTACACACTCAAAATATGTAGTATGCACCTACAATGTACATTTTTATAGAACTACAAAACAAAGTATTTTTGATTTTTTTGTAAAGGCTTAGTATCATAAAAATGGAAATATTTCGTTTTCTTTTCCTTTATTCCACTCACACAGAATTTGTTCGGAAGTTTAACTATCAATTTATGGCTTCAGTACCTGTAATACTTTAATATTAATTGCAATAGAGATGATAGAACTGAAATGATAATGCCGAACGCATAATATTAACCAAAATGTTTTTTGTTAACACGATAAATCAAATTTAGGACGAATTCATATATTTTTTTGTACAATGCGTTGTTAATATTTTTATTAAACCAAACTTATATATTTGAATTAAATGACTGATGCAAGAAATTTTTACCAAAGAAACTGACAAAAAGGGCCAAAACTGGCCGTAACCGAAACCGAATATTCGGTCGGACACTGGTTATAGCAACTGAATAATCAATACAGCATAAGGTTCCAATAACTATTTCCAATGTTCTTGTAATTGAATAAACCCCTTATTTTAACCTTCTTGCAACAAAACAAATTCTCACATTTTCACAATGATTCATTAGCATTCAACGAAAAATTTGTTTAATTTGGTAGTCTCTTTGAACGCTTCTAATATTTGGCCTGTTTATGTTCCAAAAAATTTAAAAAATTTAGTTGTAGTGACCAGGGGCGTAACTAGCGGAGGAGTTAGGGGGTAGACCACCTTCCTTACTTTTTTAAAATTGGCCTTAGTGTTATTTTTAACTAAAATTTTTTAAAATATTGATTTTTATAAAAAATAATTGTGAACGCATCAAAGCCAGTTGTACCTTTTATTGCCATTTTCATAACAAAAACCAACTTTAGTCGGCTATTTAATTTTAAGTCATACCCAAAACTATCTTCAGTCGGCCAATTCACTTTTAGTCGTACCTGAAAAGAACTTCACTTGGCCAACTCACTTCCAGTTGTACCTTAAACGAACTTCTGTCGGCCAACTCACTTTCGTATCAGCGTTGAATTATTTTAAACGAACCCAGTGTTTCTTTGGGACAAAATGCAGAAAAAGTTCAGAAAAGTAGTATAAATTTTGTCAAAAAAGTAGGAAACTAGTAATGAATAGTAATGTAAAAGAGTGCAGCGGACTAAATGGAAAAAATGGACCATTTTTAGTCGAATTGTGCAACCGTGTCCTTGACCAAAAATTAAAACCAAAAATGATATTTTTGTTTCACCAAAAAAATATTAATGATTTTTATTTAAGAATGTTTTATTTAAGAAAATCATATTACTATTTTTATAGCTGAGCAAAAACTTGAAAATTAAAAAATAATGATTAATGCTTAAGTTTTTGGATATAACTTAACCCGAAACACCCTGATATGGCAACGCACATACAAACACTTTAAATGTGCTTTTTTTAATTTAAACCATTTTTTGTTTGCGTTAACAAGTCATTCTGAAAATTTAAAAAAAATTTACTCAGAGTGATTCGGGTTAATGAAAACAGTCCCTGATACAAATACCTTGTCAAAAAGGTGAAAAATTAAGTGGAATAGAACAAGCCCAAACGAACAAAGGTTAACTCAGTCGCCACACATATTCCCCTATTTCAAACCTATTTAATACATTTTTGTATAACTTTCTGAGATTGAAATTTTTATTCAGAAATTCCCAACATTTGTAATAAAATATTTAATGATCGAAATCGGCCAACATATATAAAGACATTTTCTTAGCTCAAGAACTCTGATGTCAAATCATTAATTTCATAGACTTAATTGTAATTTAAATACAATTATAATAAATAAAAAAAATAATGAACTTAAAGGATTTAATCAAACTATTGAATAAAGGTCCGCTTTAACTTTTAAACTCGAGATGATGGCAAAAAGAACACTAATTTAAAATTTGCATTCAAAATTCACTTATTAAAAAAGCATCGCTTCATGTCATTGTTGATGTTTTAAATGAAATTTTCCAAAGCTCTAAGAAAATTGACAAGTGGACTTGAAATGCTGCATATTCGTTACCCAACCAACTCATTTCTGTGGACTTTATTATAAATCTTTTTAAAACTCCTGACTGAATCTCTTGAAGCCGTTAAACTGAATATTTTAAATGATATGAAATTTATTTTTTGTTTTCTTCAATCATTAGAAAAAATAAATTCGGACTTTGAAGGTATGGATAACCTATTTAGTAGTGCTTTTGCATTGTTAAAATCTTTTAATGTTGATGCTGAAAAGGAATTCTCAATTCGCTATCGCCGTCGTTTTGCGAAGAAACGTTTGGATGATAACAATGCCAACGCGTCTTATTTTTTGATGAACTGTTTTTATAGAAGAGAATTTAAACTTGTATTGGATAAGATAACCTCACTGATGCGAGATAAATTAAACTGTTGCTTAGAAACAATAAAGCCTCTGTATGAACTCTTTAATCCAATTCTATCTTCTACTAACTTGACCCAAAAGCGAATTCGCGAATTCAAAATTGAAAGCGGAATTTAAAGTATTCTATGATCTATGCGAAGGCGTAGAAACTCTATCGGGTACAGTTAATGTCAGAATGCAATAAAAAATCTCTTCCCGCATTTAACAAAATGTCGCGTTTGCTGTGCACAGTTTCTGTTACTGTTTCAGGAAATGAGAGAATGTTCAGCAAATTAAAGTTAGTTTAAAATTATTAAAGAACCACACAAAGTGACTCACGTCTTATAGACTTATTAATGCTTTCATCGGAAAAGGTCATAGTTGATCACATTAACTTAGATACCTTAAAAAAGAAGAATTAATATTTAAATATTATACTTAAAATTAAGTTTGTATTTTTTATTTAAAACACTTTTTCTTTAATTAATAACTAAATATAAAAGAAATGAAAGCCCTGTTTTTTTTATATATAAACTATGAATTTTTAAAACAAAAACTAAAATAAATTTTTAAATGCTGATTCGATAATGTTAAAATACTTCTATTTTATTTTCATTGATAGAGGTTATCGATATTAAAACTGCCTTTAAGGGATCTTCTTCACTTGAAAAAGATCGAAAAATTGAAAAGTGCTACTATATGTGGGTTAAAAATTTCAGGATTTCTTAAAACGGTACCAAAGATTAACGAAAAAGGCCGTTTGAGCTGAAACTGTTTTGCATTATATTTATTATTGTAAAATCTCTAAGATTATTACCTACAATCATCTATTAAAACCTAAAACTCGAAATTTTAGAGCGTTAGAAATGTAAAAAATAGAGTAATTTTTCAATTTTTGTTTTAAAAATTGCGCCAAAAACAGGTATGAGGTTTAGTTGGCTGATTATACGTAATTTTATAGTTTCAAGTATTATCGTTTAGATGAACTTAAAAAAATTTTCAGTTACCTGTTGTAAAAGCTGAAAAATTGTTGCCACCTTTTTGGATTCGAAAAATGATGTCCAAATTGCGAAAAGCTTAAGAGAGCAGATAAAAGGCCAAACCAAAAAAAAAAATCAAAACATACTTATCTATATGTATTTTGATGTACACAAGTTTTGTTTTTCATCATTAAAAAAAGTTTTTAGTTTAGTAAAGTAAGTTTAATTTTTAGTAAAAATAATTACAAAGTCTTTTTCTTAGCAGTTCAAATAAAAAAGACCCCTTAAGATTTATTTATATTGATTGAACGGATGAGCAAGTTTATATAATTCAACTATGTAGTATTTAAAAAAAAAGTGGGGACTTAAGGGTATCCAGTCGGTCGAAGTACATTGATACCCCCCAATCAAAATTGACTCGGTACGCCCCTGGTAGTGACTTCCCCAAAACTTAACAAAAACATCTTCAAACCGAAGTTTTGAATATTTAGTTGTTGTGACATTGATATAACTTAATATAAACATAAAGCAACTTAGTCGTATCTTGGTTGCTAACTCGTTACTGTATTTGTTACAATTACAATTCACAAGCATTTTTTATAGGTGCTACAAAAATGAATGTTGTAATAACGTTAATTTAACGTAAAAATTAATTATTTTTTTCAAAACTTTATGAAAAATTTTTACAAGTGCATTTATTCGCAACATAATTAACACCGTATTTTAACTTATTTGCAACAAAACGAATGATTTGTTACAAATTACTTATTTGAAACTTTAATACAACCAATTTGTGACTAAATTTTTTTTATAATACTGGAATACTACTGGAATAATATTATTACATATTTTTACAAATTGAAATCTGTGCTAGCTGGGAATTTTTTTTTTTTTTTTTTTTTTTTTAAAGATCAAAGAACCAAGGCATGCGCCTTATACAAACAAGGTTTGGTCTTTGACCTGAAAGGAAAGGGATAGATTATTTAGAGGAATTGATTGGAACTATACGTGAATTATTGATTAGGGGAAACTACCGCGAAAGACAATTTGAATTGCTTTTTAACGATGCTAGTGTTATGCCTTAACCTCGGCAAGCATTTCAAGCCCTTAGTTGTTCCATTCCCTTCACATTTTCCACAATTTAGTTGTGAATTTTTAGTTTTCCATAATTCTTAAATGTAGGACAAAGAAAGAACAAAGAAAGTGAAAAGGAACCATGCCCGAGCCCGGATTCGAACCAGGGACCTTTGGGTTGAGAGTCTAGCGCACTCTCCACTAGACTACAAAGGCCGACAATTCAAAATTACATTTACAAAAATAATTCAAAATTATGTTACATGTAATCAAATAAAACAATAATGCAATGTAATAAAATGTACTGGTATGAATATTTACGTGTATTTTTTTTATTTAACTTTTTGATATACAAAATTTTTTAATTTAAACATGCTTTTATTAAAAAACCATTACATTATTAAATCTATAAAAATGCGAAAAAGCTTCGCTACACCCGTGTGATGCATATGTTTTTTTTTTAATTAGGCTTTTTTGATCTGGCGTGACGTTACTGGCATAACGTTACATAAATTTTCATGACAGTTCAATTGGGTAATTAACGATTAACGAATCAAAGTATTTTGTATACAAAATTTGTGTAGTCAGTTTTTGAAAAACTCTTTTCAAACATGGATTCTCCAACATCAAATTTTGAGAATGCATTTAGAATGAATGCCTTAATACGATAGTATTTTAAAAGCGCCAAGAAATAGTGGTGCTGGCTATGAAATATATGAAAAATTTTTTGTTGGTAAAAAAAATAAAATTTTACACGATAGTGTTGAAAAAAAAATACTCCGCAAAGAATCCCAATTCAAGATCTTTTAAATATGTCCTCTAAATTTTTTTCTAAGACTAACGGCTTAGAAGATATTGTTGTTTAAGTACATATGTGAATGAGAATTTCTGATTTTATTTTTAATTTTTAAGTGTTTATAACTGCAAAAAAAAAAAATAAAAAAAAATTATAAAAAAGTAAACAAATATTTTTTGTTTTTAAAGAACTATCGACGTGCAAAATTTGCAAAAAATCGGAATCGTCAAAATCAGTTTTTGGACAAAAGCGTCCGATATGACATGGAATCACCGATATATATGCTTGTTCCATTATGTTTTTAACAATCTTTTTGACAATGTTTTTAAAAAATTACATGTCGACTGCTTCGCATTGTTAGATTTTGCTTTTAATTTCCCATAGTTATTTGATGACATTGTGACTTCACTTCTAATCTCAACCTTAACTCAGGTGTGAATACGAAGCAAAGTCAAGCATAAGCTAACTGAAAGCACTCGTAAACGTTCTGCAGCATTATACTTTTGCTTATAAATTCAGGGGCATCTTCCGGTCTGAGAACGAAACAAATCAAAATTTTCGCAGATTGGACAATTTCAGGAAAGTTTTCAGAAAGCTTTAATGGAAATGCTAAATCTTTAAAAAGTAATGATATCATTCCTGAATTTTTAAAGCAATAAAAAATTATTTTAATATATATTAATATATATCACACCAGGTTTTATCAGGTATTGAAATTGCTGACCACTTGGAATAACCAAATGCCCACCAAAACGTTGTTCGTATAAACTAAAAAAATTTTCGATGTTCTCAATGAATATGTCAGTTTGACTGGAATGACTACGTTTTATCGCATATCCTGAAAATATTGTAAAGTGTAATATATAATATTTACGCATAAATAGTTAATTTTTTGCTTCTAGCTTCATAGAAATACCAATCACGTACAATTGTACGAATTGGGTTAAATAATAACAATTGCACAATAAAGATTAATTGTAGAACTCAACTCTAATTATATACTTATTCTTTAAAGTGTGAGTAAATCCTTTAAGAAACCCCGGAGCGGCTGAGCCTTACTTCAGTCATATATAAAACGATTACACAAACAAAATATTCCATTAAATTTCCATTGGTGTCAATTCTCTCCAAAGTTAAGCAACGCTTTTTGATAAAAAGTTGTTTTGAATATTTAATACACATAAAGATTAAAATAAAGAGAGAGAGTGATGTATAGAGAGAAAGTTACAGATAAATAATATTATAAGTACCGAAAATTAATTACTATTTAATGTAAGTAAGCCTCCATCATTGCGGCTACTTTGTCACATTAACCACAACCTCACGATACGAAGGTGGCGGTGTTTCCGGTCTATCAATGATGCGACTTACAATCGGCTCAGGTGTTTCCACAGCATTGCTGCCCATAAATATTTCCTCATAAAAGCGTTCTTCTTCCGGAACGCTGTCGGAATTTGCTGTTCTATTAGAATGGTCGAGGCTGTAGGCAGGATCTGCGTGACCTTGCTGGTGGCGGCTTTCCTCGTTGAAATGTTGACTGAGACGATTAGAAAATAAATTACTGCGGCTTAAGCGGCGGATGAGGGTAGCTGTATTTTGATTGATGGAGCGATAGTATTGATGGCGTGCCGGACGACCAAAGAGACGAGAAAGAAAATTGTCGCGACCCTGTGAGGTGGCATAATCACGTCGAATTAGAGCGTTTGATTGGGGGCCAGTTACACCGGCAGGTGGATTAGGTGCGCGACGACGTGAGATGCGTTGTGGTCGCTGTGTTGGTGACTGAGGTGGTGCGGCAACAAGCGTGCTTGCTGCATATGCAGGGAGATAATCTAAAAGTAAAGGGAGAAGGGTGGAGAGTTTAATAAAATTAGTAAACCTAAGGCTTTAAGAATAAATAATGTATGCCCACCGTTGTTGTTACGCTGCTTTCGTCGCGCCTCGCAGCAGCGCTTCATACAGAGTGCGCATGAAATAATGCACACCACAAAGGTGATGCCCAAAGAAATGCCCATAAGAAAGACAAAATTCAAATCGTTGCCGTTATAAGCACCACGCACTGCACCCTCGCTCTCGCTTACTTTATCCAGCAGCAGAACGCTCATGTTGGTCAGACATTTGCGGTATTTATGACACATTTTGTTCCACGATTCATCGCACTCCTCCACTTCGGGTGGATAGAGTATTCGTAGCTTTTTGCGTTGCCCCTGCTCATTGGCAGCATCCTGCTCGAGGTTCTTCTCGTTGTTGTTGTCGTCGTTGTCATCGTTGTTGTCTGTAAGGCTGTGCCATATATTTGCAATGTTTGTGCGTATTTCGGACTGTTCCACTTCCTCTTCCTGTCCCTGCAATGTGGTGACTTCATGTTGCTGCACACTTGCTCCAAGCATTTCAAGTCGTTCAAACATTTTATCCTTGTTCGTAATCGTCGTTGTGCCAACATCCTTCCGCATTTGTGTATCGCACTCTATCAACTTTACTTGAACGCCACGCTTATGCAGCAGCTCGACAGGCCTCAGCAATCCCCGGTCACAGCTCCAACGATTTCCATTGAGATTTACAGACTCGAGGTGCTGCAGCGAGCTGAAGGCTGCCATGTTGAGTGTGATCATCAGATTTTGTGACACATCCAGATGTCGTAAATTCGGCAAAGCCAGGAAGAGATCCATGTAGATGTAGTTTATTTGTGAGTTACTTAGATTTAGGGAACGTAGCGTGTTGCTGCGCAACAGCGGTTTATTCTGCAGCGACATAAATTTGTTCATTGCTAAATTGAGCGACTCCAAGTGATGATTCGACTCGAAGATACGCTCGTCTACATATTCTAGACGATTGTGGGAGAGATCGATGTGAGTAACGCGACGCAGTGGACTGAATGCATCCAGATAGATGGTGTGCAGTGAGTTGTGTGAAATAGTGAGGTTCAGCAGATAGCCAAAGCTCTGGAAAAATAAAAAATTTTATTAAATTTTTTAAAATTAAAAAATTGCGGTAGTACATCAATATTAATATAGTTTTTAATAATTATGCCTATATCGATGAAACCATATACATTTGACTAATTTTGAGCAAAATCTGACCTTTGTGTTTCCGATATTTTTGAAACTTTGTATGTTAGTAGTGCCCATAAAATTAATTTAAACTGTGTTTTTGCTGTTCTGCGAACATTTTTTTAAAAGTTATACACTGTAAAAAATATTAAAAAACATAAATAAATACAATTTGTGCATGTATTCAAATAACTGTATCTTTGAAACCATAACTCATACGGAAAAAACGTAAAATATATTTCAAAGACCTTGAATGGGCTTTTTTGGGGGTTTTTCCAGCATTTTTATGAAAATTTTTTTTTGTTTAATTGACATTTTCAGTCAAATTTTCCATAGTCTTCGCAACAAATTTTTTATCTTTTTAATATAGTGCCAATAAAAGATTTCTTATTTTACACCGAAAATTCAATATTTTTTTAAATTTCGTAACAATTTTTTTTACATGAAGGGCTTATTGCAAAATCATGATAAGCCACATAAAAAATATATTGAAATAATCGACTCTAAAGCTTTGAAAAAATTAATTTTTGTATGAAAAAATGGAATTGCACTTTTGCAAATAGGTTATAAAACTAAAACTAAATAGCTAATATCTCTTCAGTGGTTGTTGGCAATGCATTGAGTAATGTATTTAGCCCAAAAGATTGATTTTGCAGATCATGTGGCTTATCACGTTATTGCAATAAGCCCTTCATATATATATGTATATATAAAAAAATATTCGGTTTTATGAATTGCTGACTTTATTTGAATACTAACAGGTTAATTTGAATAATAACATATATCATTTTGGATGTTCATAGGTATAATATAAAATACAAAAATTTTTATAATATAAAAAAAATGGAATTTTTGGTTTTCTTTTGAAGGCATTTTTTACAAAATTTCGTAAAAATAGCAATCGTTTCCCAACCTAAAATTCTGTATTAGCCTTAAAAGTTGATGCCTTAACACGACACTATAGTAAAAAGATAAAAATTTGTTGCGAATAGTGACCGACCGAAACAGGAATTTTGGCCGAAATCGAATATTCGGCCATTTTATAATATTCGGCCGAAACCGAAACCGAAACTAGTTATTAATATAAAAATTTAAGTTTTTACAAATCATTTTTTTACTAAGGGAGGATATACAAGCACGAAGGGAAATAAAATTTTTATATTAAACAAATATTTTGCTTGATATAAGAAAATGTTAAATTAAGTCTTATTTACTCAAATCAAGCATTAAACTCTAAAGAACTTAGAAAAAAAAAAACAATTATAATGAGCATTTATTGCCAAAACTGAGCAAAATAAACAACAGCTTGAAACAAGCATAAAATACTTGATTCTAGAACCTGGAAGAAGACTTGAATCAAGAAAATATTTTCTTAATTTAAGCAAACGCAGAGTTGTCGCCTTTGAATAATTCAGCAAATTACAAATATCATGAAAATCCTAAAGTTGTTGTAAAAGAGTCTCTAGACAACAAAATCTACGTTCAAGATCACTGTTGCCAATGTGTGCCAACAAAGCATGCGAAAGTGTTGTTTCTTTTTGCAAATCGAGCAAATCATTCCAGTTAATTATTTACTTGAATCAAGCCAAATGTTCTCAATTGAAGAAAAATAAATTTCTCAAATTAAGTAAATTATTTTTGTTTTCAGTAAATTGTTTACTTGAATCAAGCAAATTGTTCTCAATTCAAGGAAAATAAATTTCTCAAATCAAGCAAATTATTCTTGATTTCAGCAAATTGTTTACTTGAATCAAGCAAATTGTTCTCAATTCAAGAAAAATTAATTTCTCAAATCTAGAAAATTATTCTAGTTTTCAGCCAATTGTTTACTTGAATCAAGCAAATTTTTCTCATTTCAAGTAAATATTAGACTCTAATGTAGAAAAAATATTCTTGAGTTTTAAGCAAATACTGCTAGATTTGAGTATTTTTTTTTAATATCATGTGTTTAGATTTGCTCAATTCTAACAATATAATGCTTGAATTGAGAAATTTAAGTTTGAGTGTTAACTGCACTCAGAAAAAAGCATACTAAAATCAAAGAAAATTGTACTTGTTTTAGCGCCAAGGAAATTTTTTTTTGAAAGAAAGAAATAAATTTTCAAACAAAAATGAAATTATTTTTTCAAAGAAAAATTATTTCTTCCAAAGAAAAATTGATTTGAAAAAAAAAATTTATTTGAAAAAAAAATTTATTTGAAAAAAAAAATTTCCTTGGCGCTAAAACAAGTAAAATTTTCTTTGATTTTAGTATGCTTTTTTCTGAGTGTGATAGCCAATTTGCTTGATTCAAGCACAGAATGCTTGATTTTTTCTTTCCTTGTTTAAGCGGTAAAAACTGTGGTGTTTTTCGTGATTTTTTTTATAGAAACAAGCAATCATCGTGGTATTGTGGGTTTATTTAAAGATTTATCCATATTTACTAACATTACCGTAATAAAATATTTTCCTCTGGTCCAAATACCCTAACACTTATATTTGGATGAAACGTAGGGCTTAGTTCTTCTTTTTCCCCAACTTGTTTGCTTTCTCGACTATCTTTAGGTTAGGGGGATTTACGGGGCGATTGGAGGGATGTTGAGGGATGGAAATGGTATCCTACCTTTCTTCTCTCTATTCAATACAATGGCCTAAAAAATATCTTGGGGGTTTAGGTATATACGCAAAGGCTATGTCGACTTGAGTTACTAAGTCGACATCCTAAGTGTTGCTGCCACTGAAGAATTGTTGCCTTAAGTTAGTAAGGTAACATTCCAAAAAACTCCTCATACTCTCGAAACTCCTCCCACTCTCAACCCAAGGAATTGTTACCTTAAGTTAGCAAGGCAACATTCCAAAAAATCTTAAAAGAACCTTTAAAAAGCGAACAAGGGGCCAACAATTAAAAACCTTTTTCCCCCCGTTAATTTTTATTCAGTAGGTTTTTCCTAAAATTTTGCCCGCTAGGTTTCTCCCTAACCGCTAGGTTTTTCCCCTAACCGTTTATCAGGCTTTCCCAACGGTTCTTTTTAACCTTTTTTGCTAAGTTTTTCCAAACATTTGGTGTTAGGCTTTTCGAAATATTTTTTTGAAAGGTAGCTTCGGGATAATTTGTTAGTCTCCCCTATTTTCTACTCTTGCATTGATTAGCCATGCATTAGTGTTGTGGGATATTTTTCTCTGGACCCGCTTTGGATGCATCGCCAAGAAGGCAAAGAAAATACGCCATTCCGTGGCTATACATCCAAAACCCCCAGAGCTAGGATAGTTTGGCTTTTGTTACTATCCCAAGGGCTTATTTGTTCACTTTTTGGGAGGATAGGCTAGCTCTGGATAGAGTAGCCCACAATACGCCTTTTTTATGTAATACGTCTTACGTTTTTTACTTAGGTTTTTTACTTCAGGTTTGCTAGGTTTGTGAGGTTTATTTTTTGTAGGTCTGATATAAGGCAGATACTCCTCTAATTTTTCTCCCATCATACTTACGGTTTTGTCTTTGGGCATTTTCTCTAATCCCGCTCTGTTTGCATAGCCAAGAAGGGCAAAAATACGCATTCAGCGCCTATGCAAGCAAAAACTTTTTAAGGAAGCGAGTAAACTTAGCATTATGTATCTATTTCAGAAGCTAGGTTTCTCTCTTTTCTTGAGAAGTATGAGTCGGCACTGGAGGGGTTGCCATGGCGACGATAACCCAAAAAGTTTTTTGTAAGGTAGAAAAGGTTTTTTCATAGATTAGCATAGGGCTCAGGCAGCTTGGAGTGGCCTTGCTGTGGGGCATTTCCCCCTGAATTCGTTTTGTTGGAATTGCCAAGAAGGGCAAAAAAAATACGCATTCAGAGTCAAGACACACAGACTCGTGATGCGGAGGATTCCAGAAATTGTACCCTTTCACAGAAGCTAGTTTCCGTATGTTTTTTCGAGTTTAGGCGGGATTCGTGGACAGGAGACCAACAGTTTTTTTGGTCACGACAAGTTTGCTCCCAATAGTTTTTTAAGTTTCGATAGGTTAAGTATAGTTTTAATTTTTAAGTTGCTAGGTTTTATATAGCTTCAGGTTGTTAGGTTTTTATATATTTAAGTTTTATATAGCTTCAGGTTGTTAGGTCTTTATATAATTTTTAGGCTGTTAGGATTTTTATTCATAGCTTTTAGGTTGTTAGGTTTTTTTATATATAAGTTTTTATTTTTATGAGGCACATTTTAGGAATTTTTACTGTGTGGCACATTTTTGAGATTTTTTCTGAAGCACATTTGTTTGTGTCGAATTTTAAATTTTTATTATGTGTCGCATTTTTAAGGTTTTTATGTGTCACATTTTTCAGTCTCGTCCCAATCAACCATTGTGTAATAGTGTTTGGATTAAGCTTGCCTACAAAGGAATAATGAAAGCCTTTTACAAACATGCTTTGAAAACACTTGTCTACGTAATAAATTTACAAGTTTTGTTGTATAATTGTATCGAAACAGGATAAAAGTAAGCTTCTTATAATAATACTTGTAGTAAGTTTACTTGAAGTTTAATTTACAATCGTTTTCAAAGCATGATTGGAAAATGCTTTCAGAGGTAATTGTTTCACAACATCCACATTATTGTTGAATTTGGAATTCCCAAGTACTAAAAAGTACAATTGCAATAAGAAACAAAGTTCCATCACTAACAATTTTGATGTCAGTGGCTTGTGTTCAGTGATAATTCCAACATATTATTTTAGAATTTTATAATACTTAAATTAATTTTTAATATTTTGTTACTTACACCAATGTGCTTTAATAAAAATGTATATTGAAGAGTCCACATAGTTTTATTTATATTACCTTTTTTTTAGTGGCAATGTGTTTATCGACAGTATTTTACAGATAAATTTCTTATAGATTATGATGTGATGGTCTTTCGTATAGATTAATTTTACTGAGAAGATGAATTTGTGCTCCTTTGATAACTGCGAGCACATAAGATTTCTTAAAAACAGGTGTTAAAAGCTTACAATAATACTTGCTTCCCATTATTTAATAAATGTTTTAATAATATTTTTATAACACTTTCTTCCAATTATTTAATAATTATTTTCAATAATACTTTTACAACACTATTCTCCAATTGCAAAGAAAGTATTGTAGAAAGCTTATTTGCAACACTTATAACCAATTGAATAGTAAACGCTTGGAATAATATTACAGTAAGGCATATTTTTCCAAGGGTTCCTTTTTGCTTATTCTACAATTACTTGAAAGCATTTCACAACAGTTTTTACAAGCTTTTTCCAAGCGCGATGTTTACGCTTGTAAGCTTACTACAAGCTTATTCCAAGCTTGTTTGGCTTATTGGGGTTTTAGCTTTCGAGTGAGGCGGAGCAAAAGCTTTTTTTGTGCGATTGTTTTTTTAATATAAAATTGTATGAGATTGTATGTGTGTGTTATTTGAGTTTTTTTAATTTTTGATTAGGATTTTAGTTTTTCTTCGAATGCGTTGTAGCATTCAGGGTGTAAAGGTTGGTTAGGCTTTTTTTTTTGAAAAGTCTTCTGATGAGCTTACTTGGCGGTAAGCAAAAAGACCTTCAAGACAGCCCTCGTGCCATCACGGCAGGGTTAAGGTGGGTTTTTTCAATTTTTTAATTTCATGGGAAGTATATCCTTTTATATATTAAGTTTTTTAGCTTTAGGTGGTTAGGCTTTAGCATTTAGGTTGTAAGGATTTATATATATGGAATGTGTTGTGCGGTGTTAGGTTGAGTTATTTGACTGGACACTGTGCAGCATATTTAAGTTTAGTTTTTTAAAATAAAATTTTTTTAAATTTGGATGAAAGTTTCTGTTAGGATAAAATTTTTTTGGTAGGGAGAAACGTAACAAGAGGAACAGTGAATAATAGGATTTAAAGTAAAGTTTTTTTGTCAAAAGTTTCGTTTTTTGAAACATTAAACTAATTTTTTTATTGTAATCCAATAGATATACTGTTTTTCTACACGACAGGACATTAGTGGCCAAGCGCGTCCGAAGCGAATGTCATCTGGGGGGGGGCAGTACAAATGGTGGTGCAAAAAAAGTTCACCAAAATTTCTTCACATGAAACATGAAGAAGAGAGAAAGAAGAGGAAAATATATAATACAAAAATATTATCGTTGTAAAAAAACTGATATTTTGAATAACTTTTCCTTTTAAATTGTTTATCTAGCTAAAAAAGTGGGGGGCAACTGCCCACCTTTCCCCCCGCTTCCGACGCCAATGTTAGTGGCCGTTTAGAATTGATACCTTTCCCGAATTGCAAAGTATTTGTAATACTTTGTTTTTCCTCAAAGCCTCCGTTTGTTAGATGACGGAGTGTACAAAACTTTGCCTATATACATCATCAAAGTAATTCGTGTCTGAAAAAAATACCAAAATTTCTTGTTTTTACTATAAGTTTATCTTCTATGTGAACAAAAAAAAAAACCCGGAAGAAATGGTGGAATAAAAATAAGAGGCAGTTTTAAAAAGGTGTTAATTTACATGAAAAACTTTATTACAAACATGTAGATTCACATCGAAGAGAATTTAACACTGAAGAGAACGCAATTTAAATCATTGCGATATGTTGTATTTTTTTTTAAATATTGTTTGTAAGCAAAAAAAAAACTTAGTGTTGTATCTTGGTTCTAAATAGGAAGATGGTTCGATTCAAGAAATTTTTTAGTGTAACAGTGTTCAGAATTCGGTCAACATTTTGGGTATTTTTCACTAAAATCGCTATAAATTTGCCATTTTTCAATAAAGTTGGAAAAACTAAGAATTGTTCAAAAAGACGCGGTGTAATCAATTGATATATATAAAGAAAAAAAAAAAAATAAAAAAATCAAAACAGTAGAATTTTTTTTTAAACTTTTTTGGAAAGTATTTTTGAAAGGGTATTTTTCACAAAAATCTATAAATCCACTAATTTTCAGTAAATTTAAGAAAATTTACTATTTTTAAAATGGTGTGACTTTGAAGAGGCTTCACCTTTCGTGGTGAACAATCAAAAATTAACATATTTATAGCGAATGAACAGCAAATTTATAGCGATTTTAGTGAAAAGTACCCAAAATGTTGACCAATTTCTGAACACTGTTGCACTAAACAATTTCTTGAATCTAAAAATCTTCCTATTTACAACTTTGGTGTCCCAGAAACCTTTCATTTGCACCCATTTTTCAGGGAGTTGTTTTAGATTGATAAAAAGGTACGGCGAAAAAACCGGTGATTTTTGGCGAAAAAGTGATTTTTTTAAATCAAAACCGCTGGATGACGGTTATATCAATTTCGATATCCTTTTGGATTTAAGATCTACTTGAATCCAGCTCCCAGAATATGAGTGTCGAAAAAATGTTTTTTTTTTATCCACCTTAATGTATATCTATCCTTAAAAAGAGGCAAAAGTACTTTCATACATATAAAAAAAATTTTATATAAAAAGATATTATTTGAATATTGAACTTAATAATATTTAATTGAAGTTTACTATAATAATAAATGAGATAATTTCTTATTTTATTTTTTACTAGCTGAAACCCGGCGCGTTGCTGCAACTCTCCCTTGTGGGAATTAAATACTGAATTCCGAGACTGTGCGACCTATATCCACAAAGCTATTCGATATAACAATTTTGGGTTGTATAGGAAGTGCCACGCCCTCTTGATCATCCCTCATAGAATGTAATCAATTAAACTGCATGTCTACATGGAGGTCGAATACCGAATACCAAAACTGTGCGACATATAACTCCAAAACTATTCGATAACACAAATTTGGGTTGTATGGGAGGTGCCACTCCCCTTTTTCCTACGCCCATAAAATTTTACCAATGAAACTGCATGGGTAAATTGAGGTCGAATACTGAATTCCGAGGCTGAGTTACCTATAACTTCAAAGCTATTCGATATCGCAAATTTGGGTTAAGTTGGAGGTGTCATGCCCCCCGACAAACCCTAAAAAATTTTATCAGTAAATCTGCATGCGTAAATTTTGGTCAAATACTGAATTCTGACGCTGTGCGACCTTGAACTCCAAAGCTATTCGATATCACAAATCTTTGTTGTACGGGAGGTGCCACTCCCCCTTGAAACTGCATGTATAAATTGAGGGCGAATACTGAATTCTGACGCTGTGCGACTTACAACTTCAATGATATTCAATATCGTAAATTTACGTTAAATGGGAGGTGCTACACCCCTATTACCAATGAACATAAAATTAAATCAATGAAACTGCATGTGTACAGTGAGGTCGAATACTGAATTCCGGCGTTGTACGACCTATAACTCCAAAGCTATTTGATAGCACAAAGTTGGGTTGTATGGGAAGTGTCACTCCCCTTTGCCCTACGCCCATAAAATGTAAAAAATGAAAGTGCATGTATAAATTTAGGTCGAATACCGAATTCTTACGCGGTCAACCTATAACTTGAAAGCCATTCGATATCGCAAATTTGGGCTGTAAGGGAGATGTCAGGCCTCCCTGTCCAACGCCCATAAAATAAAATCATTGAAACTGCATGTGTAAATTGAGGTCAAAAACTGAATTCCAAAGCTGAATTCCTATAACTTCAAAGCTATTCGATATCACCAATTTGGGTTGTATGAGAGGTGCCCCTCCCCCTTGTCCAACTCCCATAAAATTTCATCACTGAAACGGTACGTCTAAATTGTGGTAGAATACCGAATTTCTAAGCTATGCAACCCGTAACTCTCAAGCTATTCGATAACACAAATTGTTTTTATATTTATGGGAGGTAAAAGAAGGTGTGGCATTTCTTCTTAAACCATCTCGTACTCAAAGCAAAGCCATTTACAAAATTTGAGCTCAATCGGACCAATAGTTTCGAAGTATTGTGATATTGCCAAAAGTAGGCGTAGATAAAGTGTGATAACTCCCGTTTTTATTAAAGTTAATGACAGTCATCATTAGAACTTTAGAATTAGAAACCAATTTTTAGTACAGTTGCTGACAGTAACCGTACAAGCTAAGCCAACATTTTAGCTCAATCGACCCAGTAGTCAATTTTAATGATTTCTCAAAAAGTGGGTGTGGCTATATAGCTATGACGCCTTTTTTTAGTATAGTTGCCGAAAATAGCCATACAAACTTAGGTATCACATGTTAGTCTCATACGGCCACAACTGCATGAAATATAGCATTTTCACTGATTTGTGGGCGCAAAAAGAGGGCGTGGAAACCAATTTTTCGTACAGTTACTGTCAGTAACTACACAAACCAAAGTACCAAATTTAAGTCTTATACGACCAAAACCGTCTGAAATAAAGCATTTTCATTTCTTTGTGGGCGGTGAAAGGGGGCGTGGAAACCCATTTTAAGTACAGTTATCGACAGTAACCGTATATACTAAATTACAAAATTTTAGCCTTATACGACCCAAACTGACTGAAATATAACATTTTTATTTATTTGGGGGCGGTAAAAGGGGGGTGTGGCACATTTTTTCCCCTCGGCTGCCAAAATTTCAGGTCAATCGGTTTAGTAGTTTTGAAGTCTATATACATCACACATCGTTTTGCTTTTTATATATATAAATATTGATTTGTGGGCGGTAAAAGTGGGCGTGAAAACATTTATATATAGTGACCGCCTCTTGGAGCACCTATACAGCAAGTTTCACTGTAAAAGTGTGTAGAACTCTGGAATTGCCATGATTTCGAAAAAGTGGGCGTATTTATATTACGACCACGCCCAATTTTTTGTACAGTTACCGACAGTAACCATCTGAACAAAATTACCAAATCTTAATTTTTTACGATTGAAACCGTCTGATTAATATCCTTTTTTTGGTTTGTGATCGATAGCGCAAATTTGGCTTGTATGGGAGGTACCACGCCCCCTTATCCAATCGTTACCAAACCTCACAGGAACACTCTCAAGGCGTGGCTTTAGTTTCCCTGAAAATTTCATAAATATCGGTTCAGCGGTTTTGGAGTCTGTTTAATCATTGAATTGTTTTTAATTTTATAAGATTGCCAAAGTTAGAAAAAAGTCAACATATTGTTATTTTCAATTTGATAGACAATAACTGACCACTGAAAATGAGGCACATTGCAGCAAATTGCAGCACATCTTCAAGACATTAAAGCAACATTTCCTAATTTCTTATAGAATCTAATAAAGGAGATAATCTTGCATTTAAAATGTATCTATTTATGTTATCTTATTTCAATAAGGTATTTTTTAAAATAAAAACAGACACCCCACAATTTTAATTTTTTATGTTTAAGCGCACACCATCGAACTCAACACAGCACATTTTATTTTTACTACTCAATCCAAAATGATGGCACCTAGCTTAGGCACATTATTATACTGCATTTTGGAAAATGACTCATTCTGCTGACACAAAAAAAAAAAAGAAAAGACGTGCAAACTAACCTGAAAGCAATTATTGTCCAATATAGTGATGTCATTGTAGCTTAGATCTAAAATTTGCACCACTGGAGGCAGCTCAACATTTGGACTGATCAAACGTTGAGAGCTACAGAGACAAAAAAACAACAGATTTTAATAAAAATTAAAAAAAAATTACTAAAAACCACTCTAGCTTACCTGCAATCGGCACGGTTGAGGTCAACAAACACATCACAGTCACAAAATGTTGGACAATATCTCGGTTCTGCAACATTTCCAGCATTACTTGAGCTTATATAAAATAAACTTAAGAGTAAAATTTTTATAAAATAACTAAAATCTAACATTTTCAGACTATAAATTGTTTTGAATATTATCTTCACATTTTTTTAAGAGAAAAAGTGCATTCAACGCAGTTTTTACCAAAATACTTTGCCCACAAAAATCGAACTGAGTCAGTTTTGTGAAAATTACAGCCAACAGCACATAATTTTGTTTCAATTATTGTCTTTGCTTATCTTATCTGCGGCTGCATGTCAGGCAGATAAGGCATAGAAATCCAAACAAAGTGCTAAACAAACCGAATTTAGACTGAATTTGTCATGTTATGAGTAAGAAAAGTTGTTATGAGTGAGCAAAGTTGAGAGTGAGAAGTTAAGAGTACCGAAGCTAAAAAGCGTACAGTAAGCTTTTATGTTTTCAACCGTATTATTGTTATGGTTTGACTTATCTCTGTTGATGCAGAGGTGGGCAAACTTTTGCGTAGAACTTTACTCTTTTTATTTCTATTTCAAATAGCTAATAACACAGCTCAACAAAATAATTTTAAATGAGTGCTGCCCTGGGTATCTCAGCAGATTATTATAATCACTTGTACACAATTTCCGAATATGTACATGAAAGTTCTGGATTGGCTGTAGCTTGTGAGATGTTTTTGAAAACTTTAAAGAATTGAATTTTGACAACAGGTGTGTTTTTTTCTAAGTGAGTTGTAAAAAACGAACGCTTATTGTATGAAAATTCGCTTATTTAAGAGAGTATGAAGAGACTTTTCATACAATAAGCGGTCGTTTTTTGAAACTCTTTTAGAAAAAAAAACACAGCTAATGCTAAATAACTATGTATATGTTTTTAAATTAAAACTTTTTATTTTTACTTAATATTAAAGCTGAATAATAAGTGAATTTACCAACTGATTTCAGAGAAGTTATACCGTTTATGAAAACAAGTTTTTCACGCAAGTGCCAAAAATGATTGAAAGAAATGGATGCAGGGATAATTTTCTCTAGTGCTAAAAATGCAATGTTTTCTAAACCTTAACATAAGAAGTTTAGGTTTTTACTTGTTAATGTTATGTATAAGTATTTACATGGCTAGGTTCAGGTATTTCCTAAATTTTTTTAATATTTCAAAATCCTTTTTCCATCTTAAAAGTTAGTATTTAGAAAACTACAAAAAGGATTAGCAGTGGTAAGACGTCAAAAAATTTCTTTAGGTAGTTACTAATGAAGTCCATGAATTTTTTTCCCAACACGCTTTTCAGTTGCTTTTATTTTTTAACACGTTTTTATTAGCTTCACTTCATATCTGTCCCATTCAAATCTTGGAATAAATTTTTAACCAACATCCTGATGAGCTAGACTTTTGAAACTTAAAATATGGCTCACAACTGGATGACAACACAATAACATTTATATTCTTGTCTGTACGTTAATTTGTTTGGCTAAATTGCGAAATTTTTTGATACATACATAAAAACATATTAAAAATAAAACAAAAATACTGAAAAGCTCATTGACATTGTAAATTTAAAGACTAAAGTAAAGCACAAATACAAAAACAAACATGAAAATATGAAATGGGAGAAAAACTGAGAAATTGACACTTAAAATCTCATCGCCTCTGTGGTGCAGTGCGCTAATGCGATTTCTGATGAAGCCTTTAGCAGGGCCGAAATTGCAATAAAATCAGCTAGTGATGCTTTCCTTTTCATATAGAAAACGTTGTTGTTGTTTCTTTGGAAAGATTCGTTAAAACAATTAATTGTTCTTACCTTGACCTAAAGCTCAATAAACGGTTTTAAACTGTCAAACAACTAGAATTTGTATTTAAAATCAAGTATAATTTAAACTATCAAACATTTAGAATTTGTATTTAAATCCTATAAAATCAACATAATAAATAACAAGGTCATTTAGAAAAAACTTTATATATAAAAAATTCACAGCTGAAGTGAATTTATTTAGAAAAAGTTTTGATGTGAGTTCTGTAGCTCATAGCGTAAAGCAATTTATTTATAACAACAAGGTAGTGAGTTTGAGCCTCAACAATGTTGACGGATTTTTGGTTTTTTTTTATGAAACAAATTCAAATTTTGAAAAATTCACCAGTGAGGGTGAAAAAAAATTGTAAAAAAGTAGTTTAAAAAATTTTTTTATTTATTTCATAAGAAAGTACTTTGATTTATTGCTATGTAAAATATATTTCCTTGTGAGTTCTGTAGCTCAGAGGACATGGCGCTTGCTTTATAATCGTAAGGTTGTGAGTTCGAGCCTCTGTAATGACAATGGATTTTTCCGGTTTTTTTTTGTTTTGTTTTTAATATTTATGGAAATTTTTTGGTTTCTTGAACAAATTCTTTTGCCACCTTCAGTGGTGAATTTTTGAAAATTCGAATTTTTAAATTTTTTGACAAAGACTTAAAATCAGAAAATAGTTTTTTTAGTAAAAAAATATTTTTAATACATCACGTTTTTGAAACGAACTAAGAAGTATTAAATAATTTTTTCTAGAGTGGGCTTTTAGTTCTCCTAAAAACGTGGGGCGCATGCAAAGGCGTAGTCAGGATTAAAATTAGGGCGGGGGGCTAGACCTTATATTTTTTTTTACCGGATCTTTCATTCATGAATTTTGCGAGTCAATAAAAATAGTTCAAAATGAATGTATGGTGTCTTATTACTTGATGTTTTTATAAATAATCGACTCTAAGGGAAAAAGAATTTCAACTTATGTATATCAAACAAACGCAAACCATGAGATCAAATAAAGTTACATATATTAATTTCAGGTTAAACTCATTTTAATATATGATATCGTTAAAAAATATGGTTTAAAAAATATTAAAAAAAATTCAAAAAAACTCAAAGTAAGGAAACCTCAACAAAATAATACAAAAAATTATATAAAAAAATAATTTTTCTATTTTGAAGCAATTCAATATGGTCAATTTCCACATTTATTTGGTTTCTTCCGATATTCTAGCCTCCAATATAAACGGTTTAAAAAAAAGTTATTTTAATTTCTGTCTAACGAAAAATGTTGCAGATAAAAAACTCCTTTTAAAATTTATTAAACCTGATAAATAAAAACTCGATTAGTCTGAAATTTTTAAAATATACTTTTGAAATATTCTGCTTTTAGAAAATGGTAAAAAAAAATATTTTTTCCCAAAATTCTACTAAAATTCAAAAACAATTAAAAAAACATAAATTGAAATCAAGACATTCTAAAAATGCGACAAGGAGTAAGAGCAATTTTTGTGTGTTATTATTGGATTTCGTAAAAAGTCTGAATTTGAAAAACAAAATGGAATTCTTACATATTAAAAAGTATTTTTTAAGTTATTTTAACCTAAAGGTTCAACTTCAATTCAAAAAATTTAGTTTTTATTGGGGGTTGGAATTAATTTTAAAGGTTTTTTTTCGGTTTTTGAGCATTTATTTGGAAACAACGGTACAATGTATATTATTCAAAGTATTGTCCATCGTTAGCTACAACATTTTCCCATCTTTCTGGCAGCATATGGATTCCGCGCCGGAAGAACGATTCGTCTTTTGAGGCAATCCACGAATCGACCCATTTTTTGGTATCCTCGTAAGAAGTGAAGCGCTGCTCAGCCAAGCCATGCGTCATCGATCTGAATAGGTGGTAGTCGGAAGGGGCTATGTCTGGGCTATAAGGCGGGTGGGGTAGCACATCCCAATTCAGCGCCTCCAACGTTTCCTTGACGGTTCTTGCAACATGTGGCCGTGCGTTGTCATGTTGAAAAACCACTTTGTCGTGTCTTTTGGCATATTCCGGCCGTTTAACCTTTAATGCTCGGCTCAATTGCATCAATTGTTGTTGGTAGCGTTCCCCAGTGATGGTTTCGTTAGGTTTTAGCAGCTCATAGTACACGACACCCTTCTGATCCCACCAAATACACAGCATAAGCTTGGCGCCATGAATATTCGGCTTGGCCCTCGATGTTGATGCATGGCCGGGTGGTCCCCACGATTTTTTTCGCTTAGGATTATCGTAATGGATCCACTTTTCATCGCCAGTGACAATACGATGCAAAAAACTCTTCCTTTTATGCCGTTGAAGCAGTTGTTCGCACATGCAAAATCGCCGTTCAACGTCTCTCTACTTCAACTGGTACGGCACCCAATTTCCTTGCTTTTGAATCATTCCCATGGCCTTCAAGCGTTTGCCGACCGTTGATAAGTCGACTCCCAATGATTCTGACAATTCTTGAAGGGTTTGACACGGGTCTTCATCGAGCAAAGCCTCCAATTCCTCATCTTCAAACTTTTTCGGCTGGCCCGGACGCTCTTTGTCTTCCGTATCAAAATCACCACTTTTAAACCGACGGAACCAGTACTCACAAGTAGAAATCGATGGAGCATAGTCCCCGTAAGCCTCAGTAAGCGTGCGTTGTGCTTCAACCGCTTTTTTCTTCAAATGGAAGCACAAAAGTAAACCTTCCCGCAAATTGCGTTTTGTTGGAACGAAAGTCGACATGTTCACAGAGAAAAAAATATATGTTGTTTACACTTCAGTGGAATGACACATACTGAAAAATGAAGCTTAGACAATGTGCTTTGAAATGAATATAGTCACAGGTGTGCCCGATGCGATCTATTGATAGTTACGCCATCTCTTAGAAAACCTTTAAAACTAATTCCAACCCCCAATAATATAAATTGACATATCCAATGAAATATGCGTACAACGATTTTTTCATACAACAACTTTACATAAAAATAAAAAAAAATTTACTTAAAAAATCAATATTTTCGACTTTCGATGCTATATGATATATAATTAATTGATTGACGATGATATATACAGCTGCGGTCAAAATAATAGTAGCGCCCTTGTATTCATACATGTTTGGATAAATAATACTAGTATACGAATTTCGGATCCGGTAAGTCCATTTTCATTCCTATATGTACTTTCAACACTCGTTCCAACTCCGTACTCAGTTTCCTCCTATATTGTTAAACTTTCAAGATACAGCGTGTTTTACGGTTTTGGTACGTGTTTAGTATTATTGATCTAGAATCTAAACTACTCACCATAAAATAAAAAATAATATTTTGTATTCTAGAAAAAAATATCAGATTTTTCATAAGTATATCAATCGCTTCCGTGCCATGTGCTGTAGCGGAGAAAAAATTTTGAGATTATCCAAAAAAATATCTACAAATTTTCTATCTTTTGTTTTAGCGGAGCTGTTACTGTCCAAAGTTAGAATTTAAAAAAATACTGTTGATTTAGTGTATTTTTACATGAAAAAAAGACATTTTAAATTTGGACGATTACAGCTCCGCTAAAACAAAAGCTACAAAATTTGTTGATATTTCGTTGAGTAATCACAAAATTTTAGCTCAGCTGCAGCACATGACACGAAAGTGGTTGATATATTGATGGAAAGGTTGATATTTTTTCTAAAATAAAAAATATTTTTTTTTATTTTATGGTGAGTAGTTTAGATTCTAGATCAATAATACTAAACACGTACCAAAACCGTAAAACACCCTGTATCTTGAAAGTTTTACAATATAGGAGGAAACTGAGTACGGAGTTGGAACGAGTGTTGAAAGTACATATAGGAATGAAAATGGACTTACCGGATCCGAAATTCGTATACTAGTATTATTTATCCAAACATGTATGAATATAAGGGCGATACTATTATTTTGACCGCAACTGTAATTAACTTTAATTTTTTTCTTCAAGAGTCAAATCAAAAGACTTTCTAACAAAATTAGTTTGATCAGTGTATAGACATTTTCATAATAGAAGGTGTAACAGTCTTACACTTGTTTTTCAAATAAAAATAAAATCTGGATAAACACTCCAGAAATTTTTCTTAATTTGAGAAGTATCAATCATTTTGATTTCTTGGTAGTATACAGAAAAAATTAAATTACAATGCTTTTATAAATGAAAATTATGTTAACGGGTACGACATTACAAATATGAAGTTTTTGTTTCTTGAGAGTAGATTTTTTAGAATGTAAAATTTTCCAAGGCATGTTAAGAAAGAAAATATCCCATTCATTTTTTGTCATATTTTGTACAAGAATTTTATTGGTTTGAAGTATAATGACATGAGCAAATAAAAATTTTTTTAAAAGGTAACGGGTGCGACATCAAAAACGACATCAAAGAAAATTAAAATAAAAATATTAACTTAAGGGAAAAATGATGAATTAAATTTTTTTTTTAATTGCATAGAAAATAATTTATCAGTGAGCCTACTCAACATATTGAAAGTAAAATAATAGTATTAACTTAATTTTAAATTTTGAGGACTCCAATAACAGCTTTTAAAAAATGGCAAGCACTTAATTTGTTGTGTGTCAAGCCATCACTTATTATTGCGTAAGAATTTGTGAAACAACTTTCTGTATTCACCCATGCACATGCTGTAAAAAGCAGGGACCGTAATTTTTCCGAAAAAAGCAGAAATAGTAGTTATTTTCTGAGTTTTATTTTTTTTTCAAAAAATTTAACTATTACTTTCTACCGTTTATTTTTGCTAGCATGAAATAATTATTATTTGCTGCAATTTATTTTTTCCAGCAAAAATAAATAGCAGCAGCTCTGTATCGAAAACTATGAATGCTAGGATAATGAAATCCGATATATGAGACCATGGCATGATAATCTACATATGATGATAATTTTGGCGGACCACGCCCCTTTTTTAGGGAAATTACAAAATCTCATGAACCAGACACGTAGTGGTAATGAAATTCGGTATATGGGGTCGTTGCATAGAAATCTAACTGTTCGGAAAAAAAGGGTGGGCCAAGCCCTATTTAAGGAAATTTACAATATCTCATGAACCAGACACGCAACGATGGTGCACTTTAGCTTATGGTGTCATTGCATAGATATCGAAATGTTAGGAGGAATCGGGCAGCCACGCCCCTTTTTAAGGAAAATAACACTTTCCCACAAACCAGACACGCAATGATGATGAACTTAAGCTTATGGTATCATTGCATAGAAATCGGAATGTTAGGAAGAATCGGGCAGCCACGCCCCTTTTTAAGGAAAATTACACTTTGCCATGAACCAGACACGCAATGATTATGAAACTTGGAAGGCGTTGTTGTAATATTAAAACTTTTTGTTCTTAAATAAGTAGGCAGGTGATTTCATTTTTGGGGAAATTCTTATATCTCTTAGCGCAAATAAAGTCTGTATAGGTAACTTAGGGAAGTCCTTATTTTAGAAATTGTTGAGCATTCGGTTTTTTTGTGTCTTTACGTCTTAAATAAATCCCTATTTTTTAACGACAACAATTACACATGTCGCTCGCAGCTTGAAATTGACACAAAGGCAATAAACTGAATGAACATTATACAACAGTTTTCTCCCCCCCAAACCACCAAAATTATTTTTGGATTTAAGTTCGATTAATTACCTTTCTAACAGTAGTTCAAATTTAAGATTCTGTTAAGCGTTTGAGATTTTTTCCATATTTTGTATTTTGTGCACTCTGTAACACCGCCAGAAATCAAGTCGAACTTTTTTTTCCAAATCAGATTTTTTTCATATCCGTCAGTGATGCTACATGCCGGTACGTTCCGTTCCGTTAGGCCGGTACGTTCAAAATGGAATTGCTGTTGTTTTTCCAATTAGATATTTTTTTGAATTTCTAGCTCAACGTGACACGTCTTAATCCAATTTTGTTGAATTTTTCTTATGCATTTTTACTATACTATTGGAACAAAATAAAATTGTGCTCAAATAAAGCAAACAAACATTTTTTTCATAAAAATAAGACGTAATCGTTGCATCAAATGTATAACCTTAAAAAGTGAGTTGTTTTTAACAACTGAGCAAGAATATCACAACATTAAAAAAAATTTAAATACATTCTGTATAGCTTATAGCAACTACAAAACTCATTAGAAAATTAATAATTAGAAAATGATTTCATACAAAAATTAGATTCATCGCACCTCTTTACAAATAAGAAAGAAGTTATTTATTACTTTTTATGTTCTTAACAACGCAACTCCCCGATTCCTCCTAACATTTCGATTTCTATGCAATGCCACCATAAGCTAAAGTTCATCATCATTGCGTGTCTGGTTCATCGGAAAGTGTAATTTTCCTTAAAAAGGGGCGTGGCTGACCGATTCCTCCTAACATTCCGATTTCTATGCAATGACACCATAAGCTTAAGTTCATCATCATTGCGTGTCTGGTTTGTGGTAAAGTGGAATTTTTCTTAAAAAGGGGCGTGGCTGCCCGATTCCTCCTAACATTTCGATATCTATGCAATAACACCATAAGCTAAAGTACACACACCATCATTGCGTGTCTGGTTCATGAGATATTGTAATTTTCCTTAAATAGGGCGTGGCCCACCCTTTTTTCCGAACAGTTAGATTTCTATGCAACGACACCATAAACCGAATTTCATTAATTCTGCGTGTATGGTTCATGAGATATTGTAATTTTCCTTAAATAGGGGCGTGGCCCACCCACCATAAACCGAATTTCATTTCTATTTCGTGTCTGGTTCATGAGATATTGTTATTTTTTAAATAGGGGCGTGGCCCGCCCATTTTTTAGAAAAGTTAGATTTCTATGCAACGACCCCATATACCGAATTTCATTACCACTGCGTGTCTGGTTCATGAGATATTGTAATTTCCCTAAAAAAAGGGCGTGGCCCGCCCAAATTATCATCATATGTATATTATCATGCCATGGTCTCATATATCGGATTTCATTATCCTAGCATTCATAGTTTTCGATACAAAGCTGCTGCTATTTATTTTTGCTAGAAAAAATAAATAGCAGCAAATAATATTTATTTCATGCTAGCAAAAATAAATTGCAGAAAGTAATAGTTAAATTTTGCCTTTTATTCTAATAATCAAAATTTAAAAGGCAGATCCTGCTTTTTTAAAATCAACGATGAGAAATAATTATTATTTGCGGTCCCTGGTAAAAAGAGTTGCTTGAAGGTTTGAATGGACGCTTTCCACTTCGTCCTGCAATATTAGCGAAATATTTTCAGCAAATTCGATTTGAAGAACTAACTGCCTCATGAGATGTAATTTCTTTTTTGATTTCCTGAAAACGATTACTTTGGATTTGCTGGATATAAAAAAATGTACTTAAATTGTCTTATATTGCTGTGAAATTTGTGAAGAATAACTTGAAGGTAGCCCTTATCAACTTTTTCTTGAACATGGCCTTAACTTTCTGTCCAATGTTTTCAACACATATTTAGATCTTAATTTTAGTTCAATGGCAAAATATCAAAAATCGTTTCGCATTTCTCACAAATGCTATTCATGTAAGTATAATTTTTTTGTATCACAACACACTTCGCTCTTAAGATTTTTAACAGTTCTTGGTTTCATAGGGAGTACTTCAGAAACTGATCTCAGCAGATATTTAAAATTGGTGTGGGAAATGCAGACACACAGATTTGATGGATTTTATGAAATAAGGCGAATATGCTCTGGTCGATTTTTGTAAATGATCGACTTTTTAATTTTGAATTGCGGATTCTCATCCTTCTCCAATTGTCATAAGCAGATATCTTAACTGAATTTGCACACCAATTAAACGTTTTGAGTCCTTCCTACCTGCTGTTTGGTAGCTTATGTCTTCTCTCAAAAAAATTATTTTGCTTTTTCTAAGCTCGCACTGGAAACCATACTGCGTTTAGTAAAACATAAATTTAATTCAGGTTCAACTTCTTTAAGTGCAAGGCTTTATACTACCGCCAGTTTTTTTGAAAGATAAGGACGCCAACGTTTAACTATTATAACTGCTTTTTTAAGAGAACGGATTGTTTTAAAATTTCCGATGAGGGCGCAGGTTAAACCTCTTCGTTCTTTCCCCATTTTTTTTTTCTTACGAAGCATACTTTGACGTTCGCGGTCAGTTTTTCGTAACATAGCCAAGCTCTCATCATCATCTTTAAATGTGCCTGATATTAAAGAATTTTCCTTTTATTTTCTGTACTTTTGAATCTTGGTTGTGATCTCCATTGTTTTTAGTCTAAAATAGGTAACGGATGCGACATTGTTTAAAATAGAAAAAAGAGCCACACTGATTAACTAACCTTCATTTGGTTTCACAAAACTATTAAATTGACTTACATTGTTACTATCCGTTATATTGGTTTTTTTTGTGCTTTACGGTAACGGTTGTGACACAATATAGCTTGTTCTACAAACAAATATTAAAACTTTATTTACAAAGCTACAACTAAAAAATTGCTGCGCAGTGTAGAAGAAAGTAGGCACTTTCAGCTGACAATTGTATTCATTTTCCATTATCGTTAAAACAATGCTGCTGATGATTTGACAAA
Organism: Dichetophora obliterata; assembly: GCA_963920525.1. Lineage (NCBI taxonomy): Eukaryota > Metazoa > Arthropoda > Insecta > Diptera > Sciomyzidae > Dichetophora > Dichetophora obliterata. The sequence continues at coordinate 211,608,784 of OY986436.1, read as the reverse complement.
AAATTACTAATTACTTTGGAGGAGGAACCAGCAAAGCAGACCAGATTATAAAAGATATTTTTCCATAAATTTAGAAAAAAAAAAATATTAAATTATCTTTGAGTGTGGCAAAAGCATTTCTTTTTTATAAGCTAAGCATTAAAATGCAACAAAAAATTTATTTTATTTTAGAGTTTCTAAGAGTCAGTTAACGTAAAACTGCTAGTAGCTAGATATTTTTTATCTTTTTTCAAAATATTGAATTTTTATCAAAAAATTTTTATTAAAATTTTTAATATATTATTTATTAAAAATAAAAGCAAGTAAAAATTGCATTTCTGAGTTTGCGAAAAGTTGTAAAACTGTTCTAAAACTGACTTCAAAACATTAAGGAACCCAGAAAATTTTTTTGATCAAATTTATTTTTTCCAAAATTCCTATTTGGAGGAAGGAGGCTACGATGTGGCTTTAGTACAGGAGCCATGGATTGCCTCGGGCAACGCGGTATCTGGCCTAAAGTCACAAAACTTCAATACGTTTTTCGCAACAACAGTAAGTAGAGCAAGAACAGCCATCCTTATAAGGAAAGGCATCTATACTTATCTAATGTCTCATTACAGCACTGACGATCTCACCGTTGTGGCGCTAGAGGGCGACGTGGACGAGCCGATCCTGGTCGCCTCATGCTACATGGCGCATGACGTCGACGCACCACCAGACGAGCTGCAAAGAATGGTAGCAGTCGCCGGCGGGAAGAACCAAGCAGTTGTCATTGGAGCAGATGCCAATGCACACCACCCAGTATGGGGCAGCCCAGACATCAACGATCGAGGTGAGTCCCTACTTAACTTTATTCTACAATATAAACTTAGCGTAGCTAACGTCGGCGAGGAACCCACGTATGTAGGCCCCACCTCGTCGAACGTGTTAGACCTAACAATATCCTCCGACAACAACACTCTGGTCACAAATTGGAGGGTGCTAGCACAGCCCTCCTTCTCGGACCACAATTATATTAGCTTTAGTACAAGCTTTAAGTACACTCCAGCTCAAAAGATCTTTAGAAGCCCCATAAACACTAACTGGAACCTCTTCAGAAGCATCATTGAGACCAAATTACCAGCTACTAAACAAATTAATTCGGAAGAGTGCTTTGGAAAGTCACTGAAGATTCTCTCGGCCCATCTTCTCAAGGCCTATCATGCCTCCTGTAAGCCCACGCGAACAAAGCGTAAGATCAGACCACCATGGAGGAGGCCGGATCTTACAGAGCAAAGACGCGACCTAAAAGATTTCTTTAAACTAGCTAAAATAGCTGACCAAGAGGAAATATGGGGGGGGAATAAAAATGTAGGCTCAAACTTTTTAAAACAAACGTACGCAGAGCAAAAAGACACTCGTGGAAGAAATTCTGCTCAAACATAGAAAAAACTGCGGACACAGCAAGGCTCAGGAAGCTACTCTCAAAGCAGCCCTCCATTCAGAGCCAGCTACGCAAAGACAATGGCCAGTGGACGGAGAGCAGTCAGGAATCCCTCGAGGAGCTTTTAAAGGCGCATTCGGTCCTGGCTGTACCGAAGCTCCAAACACTGCTATAATACGGGGACACAGGACAATCCCGCTACATGCTCCACACGACTTAATAACGTCGGACGGAACCGTATGGGCTATAAACTCGTTCTCCGGATACAAATCTCCAGGACCAGACGGTATAATTTCTGCCATGTTGCAAACGGCTGAATCGCGAGTCGTCCCATGGCTGAAGAATATATTCGACGGATGCATCAGACTAAACTATGTACCTGTTCCTTGGAGGACAGCGAGGGTTGTATTCTTACCGAAGGCAGGTAAGAGCAGCCATCCCTGTCCGAGAGACTACAGGCCAATAAGTCTGACCTCCTTTGTACTCAAAACGCTCGAGAAACTGATTGACTTGCACCTAAGAAACAATTCAATCCAGTTATCAACCAACCAGCACGCATACACGAAAGAGAAAACGGTTGAAACGGCACTACATTCCCTAGTAGTAACCCTAGAAAAAGCCCTCCACCACAAGGAATACGCACTCGGGGCGTTTCTAGACATCTCAGGTGCATTCAACAATGTATCAAACCACCGCAATCATTAGTGGATTACGTGCAATAGAGGCACCACCAGCAATAAATCTATGATTAGACAAGTTGCTAAGCTGCAGAAAGGTGCGGGCTGAGTAGGGCACTAAATCCATGGTAAGGGAAGCTCGCAGTGAGACACTCCAGGGAGGGGTCTTGTCGCCACTACTATGGAATTTTGTAGTTAATGAAATACTCGAAAAGTTCGCAGGTAGAGCCCCGAGGATAACTGCCAATGCAGACGACATAAGCATTATTATAGTAGGGAAATGTCTATCAACAGTAAGCTCCATAATGGAGAGCACACTCAAAGATGTACTTAGATGATCAAATTCAGTCGGTCTTAGTATTAACGCAGAGAAAATGGATCTGGTTCTGTTCACGAAAAGGTACAAGATACCACAGTGGATACCACCGAAATTGAACGATATACGTCTCATACCGAAAACTCACACAAAATACCTGGACAGCAAGCTGTCATGGAAAACCAACGTGGAAGAAAGAGTGAATAAATCGACCATTGCGCTATACACATCCAAGAAGATGCTAGGCAGTACCTGGGGTCTCTCACCCTTTCTGATGCACTGGATCTACGTAACGGTAGTGCGTTCTATTCTACTCTATGGGATTATTGTGTGGTGGCCGGCTGTGAACAAATCAACATTCCTCAGGCACTTGGAGAAAACTCAGCGGCAGGCAGCGCTATGCATCACGGGGGCACTGAAGTCAACTCCAACTAAAGCGCTTGAAACCATTATAAGTATGAACCCCCTGGACATACACGCAAAACTTATAGCCGGAAAAACGGCACAACGCCTTACGGCAGCAGGCAACATGCACATTCAAAATTTTGGACATTGTACAATCGGAAAGGATCTACTTAGTAGCACGGACTACATGGTGCCTCGCACGATAGTCAATTCCAAAGTACGAACTCTTCTGGGACCAAATGACTGGTGCAAAGGTATAGAACAAGCACAGCAGGCGGTCAACATATTTACCGACGGCTCCAAAATGCCTACGGGGGTAGGTGCGGCGGTGTATTGCGCAGAGCCTAATATAAGGCAGCCATATAAACTGCCGAACCACTGCAGTATCTTCCAGGCGGAAATATTTGCCATAAGGAAGGCTGCTGAGATAGCCCTCAGCATGGACACACAACACTCTAACATCAACATTTTCGTTGACAGTCAAGCGGCGATCAAATCCATGCACTCCACTAGCATGAAGTCCAAAAGTGTCTTGGCTGGCAGAGATGCACTAGATGCACTATGCGCTTCGAAAAGAGTGCGCATCTACTGGGTCCCTAGCCACCAGGGCATTGAGGGAAACGAGATGGCAGATGGTTTAGCAAAGGAAGGCGCCGGGCTGGAATCAGAACTCGCAGAACATGTACTTACACCGCTACAAGAGCTGTACAGGAACCTCGAAAGAAGAGCCACACTAGCAGTGAATCGTAGATGGAAAGATACGACAACGTGCAAAATCTCGAAAATCATGTGCAATGCACAATGCGAAAAACGAACTCTGTTCATCTTGGCACGCCCGCGCAAAGATTGCAGAACACTAGTGGGCATGCTCACTGGTCACTGCATGACAGCAGCCCACGCGAGGAAGCTTGGCATCACCACGGATGACAACTGCAGGAAGTGCAAGGAACCGGGCACAGTGGAGACCCTGGAGCACCTACTATGCACATGCCCCGCCCTACTTAGATCGAGACTTAAATATCTAGGCTCATCGACATTCCCGTCGCTTAAAGATGCAGCCAGGGTGTCTCTAGAATCCCTCCTAAGATTTGCGAACTCAACGCAAATCTTTAAAGACTTTTAAAACAAACACAAAGGTTCCTTTTGTTCGCTACCGGTACCACTAAGGACTTGAATTGGTCTATGTGAGCCTTCACGAAGGCATCCGGTTTAACCTAACTTAACCTATTTTTTCCAAAATGTGGTTTTTATATTTTTACAAAATAGCTGAGTCGCAAAATACTTTATGTGTTAATATTACACCAATATCTCCTTCCAATCAAAAATTGTGGCTAGAAACTTGATTACATATATTTATGCCAAAAAAAGTTGTTTTTAATCTTTTGAATTCAAATGTATGAGAGCAGTCAAGAAAAAGTACTTAGCTTAATTTCTTAGTACTTCAAAATGTCCTTGCTTACAGGATGCCTGATATCTAGATATTTAAAGAAATCCTCTATTATATTATACAATTATTTCATTTTTGTTGTATAATATATATATGTTCAACATAAAGAAGCTAGGCGACTGAGCGATTTTGGTGAACTTTAAATTGGAATATCTTCTTACTAGGGAACTATGGACAGGTCGTTAATTTTTATCTTAATTAAGAGGTTTGCATCAAAAAAATGTAGACGCACATTTTTCGATTTTAGATAAAATAAAAATTTTGTGAAAAAAATATGGCAACGAAATACAGAAAACCTCGGGCAAAGTCCAAAATTATGTCGCATAAATATGAAGCCGCTGAGGTTAAAAAATCGTTCCACTCTAGTGTACATACTGGTGGCTTGTTTGAGTGTTTTTTTTTTAATGTAATTTTTCATTTCATCGAGTTTCAAATCACAGCAATGCTAAAGAAGTTTCACTTCAAAATATGTAGATCGCAATAAAAATATAAAAAGTAATTAAAATAAAAAACATATTGTTTTAAATTTTTGCTAAAATACTTTTCTATTCTTTTCATTCATATCTTTGTTAAGACTTCTTTTGAAATTCGTCTTTATTTTTGGTAGTCTATTATTGTCATACTTTTTTTTTCTTATCAAAATCTAACACTTATTCCAAATCGTGCAATGCTCTTATTAACCTAATCTTTAATTGACATAACATTTTGCAGCTTACAATCACATTTCATTGTGTTTAATTGACTTTGATATCAGTTTTTTTTAAATATTTTTTGGTAGATTTTTATATTCTTTAATTTCTATGCCTCTTCACTTCTCTGCATTCCATCTTCCCACTTCATCCTTGCAACCTCACCCAGCATAACATGAAAAATAAAATAAATGCACTTGCATGGCATTCAAAGATTAATGCTTGTTCTTCGCGTGACCAGCGGAATGTGCTGGAATTGTAAGCGGAAACAAAATGAAGTAGGAACCGCCCGCTAGCGGAAATGAAGCACTTCCTTCCGCCGGTTGCAGCGGAGAGAAAAAGTTGAGTTGAAGTTCAAATCCATTGAGTGTGTGGATGGAACCAGAAAATTTCACCGACAATGTCCGAATGAGTGAGTGAGTAACTCATTCATGAGTCGAGCAGCACTCAGAACAAATTCAGTTCAAGCCAAACTCAGCCAAAGTCTTTTACACACACACCCATACACATTTGCACACCACATACATTTGGTCTTGTCCGCTGACAAACATGCTGACTGACTACCGTGCGCTGTTCCATCCCGGGGGAGCCACTTTGCTCACAGCTTGCATTTCCGCCATTTTCATAAGATGAAAAAATAATACCATGAGTTAAAATGAAATCCACTTTTTCCACACTCACGCTCTTTCGCTCTGAAACAGTTACACTTCCGGTTGCTGCACTTAATTTATGGCTTAGTGGAGAATTGCGACAGATCCTTTTTAAACTGTCTTCTTTTACTTCAACTCCATCTTCTCCTTCTATGCTTACTGCCAAGTGTAGCAAAGCAGCTGAAACCGCGCCAAGTGGTGCACACAAAATGTGGTCCTCACAGTGTTGAACGGAAGTTCCGCGCTTTGTAGCGTGCGCCTGAAAAAGAACAGCAGCAGCAACAGCAGCAGCAGCAGACAAAATAAATGTAGAGCAAAATATTTTAATAACTTTGTCCGAAACATTTTTCCAAAGCTTACCACATGGGATGATTTCATCCTCCAACAAATACAACAAGAACCGCATCAGAGTAGAAGAATGGGAGATGGCCACTGGAGAGTGTCCAGACTGGCGAGTTGTTTAGTGAAAATCCTCAAATTAATGATATTTTTCTAGCGTTTTTTTTTTCTGGGCTCTTCTTTAGCGCCGAACGGAACTACAACTACTATATACAAACTAGCCGCAGTTGTAGCGGATTAAGTCTGCTCATGATTTCTGTCGTATTAATCCCTAATAAGTCCAAACGGCTTAGAAGTGTTTTCGAGATGTAACGAAGTGTTGAAAGTTTTTTGAAAAGTCGAATTTATTATGAGATTAAGCTATAATGTAACAAAAAATTAGAGTGACATAAAGAGGAGGGGAAAAGGTTAGGAGGGTAATTGAAATGAATGAAAAAGAAAAAGGAGAAAAAATTTAAATTGAAAAGATTAGAGAATTTAGTTGAAATTAAAAACAAACAAAAAAAAAACAACATAATATAATGAAATGAGAACAAATTATTTAGACAAAATTTTGTACGAATTTATACAAAAGGTAAGTGCAATATTTAAAAAAATTGCAGCTATAAAAATATCGATGTTAAGAAAATAAAAATGAAGAATTTGTAAATAGCTACATAAACACCACACAGTGATGCGATTAGTAAAAGTTTGACGGAAAATATTATCTTGTGGACTTTTTTGGTAGTTTTCAATGCTTAAGGTATTTCAGATATATTGGAAAAGTTAGTTTAGCAGATCCCATATAACTTAAACACATTTGGAGCTATATATGAGAGATAAGAAAAACCTCGATAAAAAATCAAAGGTAGACGTTTAAAATGTAATGTCCGAAAAGTTTACAAATTTTCGGCGCGAGTTTTCCGTGCGGAAAAGTAGGTGTGGCAGCTGTAACAGGATTTTGTGCTATATCTAAGAACAGAAGTCTAACAGAGTCTTAACGGAAGCATCAGTGGATAGCTAACATGTGATCTAAAAAATTTTTGCACAAAATTCAGTGGAATTGGACATGTAGGCGTAGAACCATAGGCGTAGAACTCCATTACATATAGAATATATTTTGTAAAAAGCTGCAATAACGAAATTTTAAGTTAAAAATTTCTAGTTTAAGGAACTTAAGCACTAAGAAAATTTAAAGCGTAAAGTTTTTTTTTGTATTGGTCCTTTCAGTTTATTTTTAGTTTATTTAAAAGGCAAGTTCCCATCTACATATCCAAAACCAAGGTAATGCTCTTGATTTTTTTTTTCATAGAAGGAAGTAAATTAACACTTTGAGTTTTTTGGTTGTTATTTATGGATTCAATTGCCAATTCAAAATTATATAATAAGTGAAATCATCACCTTTATCAAAAATAGCAAGAGTTTTTCTTTTTGAATGAATTAGTATATTCTTAAACCGATAAATTGATCATCTATACTATTATATAAAAGGCTTCTCACGTATCTGCGCCTACGTTAAACTTAAAAATTGCTGAATCTATTTTAGTAATTCTTTTACTAATAAAAAGCCACATGTTTAACTTAAGATCATACATCGTTGTTTTTTTTTTAAAACAACTCCTATAAGTTAATAAAATTTAAATTTATAAAGTAGCTAAAAACCAAACATAAAAATCATTGCTTCATTAAATTGTTAGACAGCTTTATTTCTCTTTTCCTTTGCAATTGTGTTCCTCATTATTACTATTGCGTAGTCGGTTAGAGCCCGAACAGAACCAAAGCGAATGTCGGATGGCGGGCCTCTCTCTGTCCGCTGACAACACGTCCAGAATAGGAGCGGTTGTCAGTTGTCGAATCACGGTTGCATTTCATATTGGGAATGATAAAAATTATTTTATATTATGCTTTGAATTCACATGAATGTAACACAGGCACAAAAACAGAAAGTCAGATCATAGTAAATACTAAGAAAATAACACTGAACGTACCCAATCTTTAGCAAAAATATGGCAACATTTAAGTCACACACAGAGAGATCCAACACCCGTCAGAGAGAAATTAGAACAGATTCTATTCTGACGTAGCACGGCGAATCCGACAACCGATATCCGCTTTGGTTCTGTTCGGACTCTTAGTTTTTCACATTTACACTCTCCCATATTGAGTATGTATTAATGAGCGCTTTAAAGAGAACACTGAAAACAACCCTGTGGTAAATGGACTGATTGCATCTATTTTATACAGTAAACTGCTTTTTGCAGAAATCATATACCGACAGACGGATAATGTGGAATACAGGTAAACAGATGGGCAAGTAAAGTGCAGACGAATAGTTAAAAAAAAAAACCAAATATTTTAAGCTGGAACAAAAACTGACATATGAATTTACAGAAAGGTGTAGCGAAAATTATTTGTTTTTTGCAAATGTTATCTGGCCCGGTTAAGTTGAGCATGAATGTAAAACTTGTTATAAAATATGTACGCATTAGTTAATAGGTATTGCTAAGAAAGTATTGCTAGATATGTTGTCAGGAAATACATTAGTAAAATCTTTAGACTAAAATTATTGCAACAAAGTAGAACCCAAAACTACTTATTTTAAAAAATGATATCAATATTTTATTTTTTTGTGATGATTTCAGCAGTAGTCACAGAGACTGGGGTTGCCTTCGAGCAAATTCTTGGGGTAATATTTTAGCTGAAATCACCTCCTTATACCCTGTAACATTATCATATTCCTCTGACCCAACCTACTTTCCTGCAAGTTCCAAAGCAAATCCTTATACGCTAGACCTGACTATCACAAATATGCCTGCATATGTTTCCCAACCAATGGCTATCAATGCTTTAAGCTCCTATCATTTGCCAGTTAAATTAAACCTTTCGGCAGATGTAGCATTTTGTGATAACTTAGTTCTTGATTACAGGCTCACTCGCTGGGAACGTTATAAGAAAATACTGAAAAAATTTTTCAGTAATTTAAATCTGGATTTTAACACCGTCAATAATAGTTCGGAAATCGATAGTCACGTATCATATTTTACAGATAAAATCAATGAAGCAATTCACAAAACCACCCCAAAAGTTCCTATGAAAAATTGTTTTGTCAAAATTCCTGCATATATAGTGTCCTTAATAAAAATTAACAATAATTTTCGACGAGACTGGATAAGATTTAGAAACAAAATCGATTATATATGCATGAACAAACTGATCGTAAAATAAGGACTGAAATCTAACAGCATAGATATAAGGCTTGAAATAATAAGATTAGTAAATTTGACAAGCACTCAAAACCATTTTGGAATATTACTAAAGTTTTGAAAAAAAAGTATACGAATATTCCTCCACTAAATGAAAACGGCGCAACCCTTATTACAGGTTCAGATAAAGCTAATGCGTTTGCTGAAAGTTTTTTTTCAATCACAGAGTGTCTGATGGTCTACGACACATACAAAGGTATCAATACAGATTCTAAAAGGTGATAAAAATACCTTTCAAACAAGCCCAGATTGAGAAATCTACTATAATTCTGTCCGATTTTATGACGAATTTAATTAAATTATTCTATGTATATATGGAAAAATATCTATTTTGAAATTTTGGAGGGCTCCAAATCCGACTAAGAGCTATGGTCTCTTGAGCAAAATTATTCAGAATCACCTATAGATTACGTTTTTGCGTTACGCTTCATCAAAAAAATTAACCCGCCCTACTATATATATATATAATATTATGTTACGCAACATAAAAAATGAGTGAAATATAAAATTTGTAGCTAAAAATTATAAATTTTGAAGAAAAAAAACATACTATAAATTAAGAACATAAAGTTGAAAGTAAAAAATTAAGAGTAGAAAGTGAAAACGTGAAAAATTTTAAAGCTCACAAAAAAAAATATACTATTTAAACCATTAAAAAAAAATTAAAAAAAACAGAAACAAATCTAAAAACATAATGAAGCTTAAAGAAAAATTTTTTAATAAATTATTAGAGCCAATTTTTCAGTGCTGGCTTAAACACCAGTTAACAAGAGTTTAGTTAATCGTAGATTTAAGTTAACCAGAGTTTAACCACACTTTTTCAGTGCTTGGCTAATTAATCAGCACATTTGTGTTTATTGATATGGCAATACCATTAAACTTCGTTAAAATTCAAATAAATAACTATGAAATCTGAAGTCTCAATAAAAAAAAAAAAAAACAAAATGAGTAAAAGAAGAGTCTGCAATTTTTCCATTAAGGAAATTGAGTTTTTGTTAGCAACATATCGTTGCTGCACCTGCAAAAATATTATGCTTTAGAAAAGCAATAAATTTATAAAACAGGAAGAAGACCGAAACCGTCCTCAGCAATAACAGCTTTCCTCAGTATGCATTTTTTTTTTGTAAAATTGAAATTAACAAATCATTTGTCAAAATCGAACGGTAGGTTAACAAAAGTTTTACCTATAAATATTGAGCGGTTAACCTTAGTTTAAACTTTAGTTAATATTCACTGAAAAACATATATCTTGGTTTAAGCTTAGTTTAACCGAGAAACAGAGTAAAACTTGCACTGAAAAATTGGCCCTTAGATACTCATTTAATTTTTTTGCAAATTTTTTATCCTCACCTACGCACATACAGCAACATCGACGGAAGCCTTCATCAACGCAGCAAGTGAGCAATTTTCATAATTTTTTATTGTAATATAATAATTTTCAACATTTTTTTTATTTTATTTAAAAAACCGAAAAATCACTTGTGAATTGGTAAATTAAAAAATTTGAATTAATTTTTGATAAAAGGTACAATTTAAACAAAGAGAGAGAGGAAGAGAGAGAGAGATAGAGAGATATAGAGAGAGATAGAGAGAGAGAGAGAGAGAGAGAGAGAGAGAGAGAGAGAGAGAGAGAGAGAGAGAGAGAGAGAGAAAGAAGTGTTGCCATATTTTTGTGAGCCAAAAACGTTGAAGGTGGATTCAAAATACGTCATTTTTTAAATATTTTCGAAACAACATAAAAAAATACCATATTTTTTAAACATTTTTTAATGCATAGCAATAAAAAATACATGCTTTTTATAAAAGAGACTGACACCTCTTTTATTTGATAGCCACATTTTCATGTTTGGATGGTTTTAAGTATTCAAATAAATTTTTCTACACAAATACATGTCTTCAAACTTAAAAGACCTTTTCAAAAATAATCTGATATCTTAGACAAAAAGTAAGAGCGCAGTTTTACTTTACTTTGTCTCTAGAGTGATGTGTTTATGGTTTACTAAGTGTGATTTACGTTTCCCTTATATGAAAGGTATACATTTTGAAAGTTCTTCTAAAAAAAAATAATAAAAAATACCCAAAAATTAGGAGTTATATACAATTTTCTTATTAGCCTTTCTCGAAACAGTTTTTGGCTTCAAATACGATATTTAAAAGCCCGATTAGACAGTTTAAGTTTCGCCCAACCTTACAATCAAACTATTTTTCGTGACAAGCTTTTGAATTCTTTTAATTTTTAACACGGTATTATTAATTACACGGTGATACAACAAAGAAAAATTGAATCCACTTTTGAAGTGACTTAGTGTAGGTGGTAGGTCTGGTCAAGTACAAAAAGAATGAGCGAATTAAAGTGGGCTGAGACCCTCAAACTTTTGATTTACCGTTAAAAAATCTGTATTGCGTACCTTACCTCACTTCAAACCCAATAATTCAATTATTTATCAACTAATTTTTGATTTCTTATAATTTTAAGTAAATTGAAATATAGACCTTTCCAATAGTTTATATAAGTTTATGAATATTATGCAGTTACTACGTGAAATTAACAAATAAATGAAAAATTTTTACTTTTCTTTCACTTTATTCAACTTTGTCGAAGTTTTTAAAACATAATTTCGTCAAAACTAATTAATATTCAGAAAGAAGGTTTTTTATCAAGTGCAATGAATGCTTGTTATTGAAAATTGACCAATAACTTAGAAACTTAAGGTACTTTTCGAAAAACTAAATATTTTTAATCTGTCACTGGGGCGAGCTTCGATACATTTATACTTACAGTGCACCCTAAACAAGTGCGCGTTGCGCTGCGTACCCAAGCGCCACGCAACTTTATTTTACGCTTAACCTTAACAAGTGCGCTGCGGAAAGAACTACTGCTCACGAACCAGCTCAGACTGATGGTTTAAAAATCTTAAAAAACTTTTAGTATTGTGTAAAAATCTATTAATATTGCAAATACTTCCATTTGCAAATGAGATTAATTAATTAATAGCAGCCGATTGCTCTTTGTTCTAATACTTTGGTTTTATGCATGAGTCGATTTTGACAGTTAAACCACGCACTCGAGTTACATTCCCATTGTAACTTAATTCTCCACATCCGCTTAAATATATTTAAAACCTACAATTTGGCACATATGCATTTTCATGCACCGAACTTAGAATATATTCCCACAGTCACATTTGCCAATTCAGCATATTTGCAGACACCGAACAACAGTCACAACACAGAACTCGAACATACACACATATATACATACATTCTTCTAAGATATTTTGCAAGTTAGTCTTAAGATTCAAGTTATTAAATAAAGACATTGAAATATAAATGCTCTTGTGTTTTTATACAACACCGTAATTCGCACTCTTGTTTAGGGTGGACTGTTAGAAATGCTTGCTTGTTTGATCATTTGCGTTTGAACGATGAATCTTCATTTTCCCGTTGAAGTGACCACCAATAATTGGATTTCGTTTTAACTTGACTTCTTCCTTGGAATCGGATTTCGATATAAGAGATTTCTCGGTGGAATCGTTCACCCTGTTCATCGCTGAACTGACCGAGATTTTCTGGGAAGAATCCCAAATGAGCATGTAGGAAATGAATTTTTATCGACATTCGACATCCCATTTCTCCATAGGCTTCTAAAATTGCATTAACTACCTCATTGTAGTCGGAAATTTTTTTTATATCCCAGAAAGTTGTAGCATAGAGAAATAAAGCATTTCCATGCTCTCTCCTCAACTTTGCTTAATATTTTTGGAAAGTGTTTGTCACGCATTATTTTCCGATTCTGTGGTCCAACAAAAACACCTGTAATAAAAATTGTATGAATACAATTCATTTATCTAATTAACTAACCATACAACATTGCTAGTACCTTCTTTGATTTTTGCGTCACTTAATTTTGGAAAAACTGATTTAAGATATGGGCATTTCCACCAAAAAGTCAACCGAGACGAAAAAATTAAAAGTTCTTGATAACAATGTTTGATGTCTTATTTACATAGGGAAACAATCAAATTTAAGTAATTTAAATACATTTTGCATTTATTCACATCTCAATGCGAAATATTCGTGTGCAAAGAGCGCAAATGTGAAATATTGCTTATTTTGATATTTCTTTGGTATGTCTTGTCTTTATAACAGTTATTAAACAGAAACGAAATGCATTGACTTTTGCTTGCTCAAATCTTTCTAGGAGTATAAAGAACGAAAAAACAAAATCACAAGTAACCACGCAATCAAAGACAACGGTAAAATTTTGATTTGCTTTTTCGTTAAGTTCGCTGTCACGTTCGACATGCAAAAAGAACATTTTCACTCAGTGCGTTGGAAGACCATGCAGTAAGCTGACCAAATAATTATCGTAAATTGAGTTTATTCATGTGACTTTAAAAAAAAAGTGAACCGATAAAAAAATAGAAAATTTGTGTTGTTTTAACTTATATAAAGTTGGTCACGTGCGACATGGTAAGTGAGAAATTAAAAAAAAAAAATTTTTTTTTGCTTACATACTTACATCAATTATGAATGTAAATATGCACTTAACAAATTTTTATTTTAAATGTAGATGAGCACAAACAACGATGAAAAAACAAAAATAGATGTAAGCGGTATAGAGAAAATTTAAAGGAAGATGCAATTAAATTGCAAAATAGTAAATTTAAAAACAGGGAAAGAATGCGAAATAATAGGCAAAAGTGGAAAGATTCGGCTAAAGGAAATAATAAAATTATTGAAGCAAAAAGACAGGATGACCGCATACGCAAGAGAAGAAGTCGGGAGAATGCTGCGCAAATTAAAAAATCAAAACAAATACAAATGGAACCTTACAAATGCAAGCAAACGTTGGCGAAAGCTGTGAAAAAAGTGGAGGATGCGTTGCCAGGGGACATAGAGAAAAAAAGAAAAGTTCTAGAAGTTTTATTTTCAAAATATAAGCAGCCCCCACAAACAAATCCAAACACTAATTCCAGCACTACGCTTCCAGAAAGCTTGTCTAATTCCATTCAGCAATTTTATGCGAACGATAATGTTAGTGTGCAAGCTTCAGGAAAGAAGGACACAATTTTCATTGATGGAGAATTAATCGCTAAACGCTTCATGATAATGACAGTTAGTGAAGCATATGAACTGTATAAAAAAGAGTATGCAGAGGAAGCAGTTGGCAAATCTACCTTTTTTAATATGCGACCACGCTATGTGCAGTTGGTAAATAAAACTCAGAAAAAATAACGCACCAGAATGAGATCCAAAGTGCTCACTTTAGCTATCGCCAAGTATCAATTTTTACTTGTGTAGCTTGGATGTCAGGAGCAACAAATTCGTTTGCTGTCATCAGTGACAAGCTAACACACAACAAACACGATTCTTTTATTTTTTTGATAAATCTATTAATTGAAATGCAGAAATCTTGTGGAAGTCTTTCAAAAATATTTATTTTCTCTGATGGGAGCCGCTCTCAGTTTAAAAACAAATTTATATTGTCAAGCTTGCATGATTTTATACAACAATTAGGATGTTCCTCAGTAGAATGGAATTTCTTTGCTAGCTCGCATGGAAAGGGAGCCGTCGATGGAGTCGGAGCAATTATAAAAAGGAAAGTGTGGCAGATAACAAAATCAAAAAATGTTGTCATACCTGACGCACTTTCATTTTATCAGTGTGCACAAAATAACATAAATGGAATAAAAATCTTTTTTACGCCATCTGATGAGATTGAAAAGCATGCTTTGTTTTATAATTTAGACGAAAAATGGAAAGCAGTTAAAAAAATACAAAACATTTCTCATTTGCACTTTTTTTCTTGCGATGGTCAAGAATTAAAAGCAGCTAGAATTGCCTATTCTGAAAAAAAACAGTGCTTGATATTCATAATCAAATTGATTAATGTTTATTATACTTACACAAAACCATACTCATGAATTTTTTTTAAGTTTTTTATTATTATGTTTGAATAAATTTTTTTGTTGACTTATGCATAGTTTCTTTATTTGAATTTCATTATAGAGCAGAAAAAAAAAAAACAAATATGGTGATCGAACGAAGTGTCACGTGCGACATGTCACGTGCGACCATCTCTTTTATTAAATAAAAAAACAAAATATAAATCCTTTATGTCTACAGTGCTAGCCATTTTTAAGGAACATCAATGCACAACATTAAAAAAAAAATTACATAAAAACATTGCTTCTCATTTCGCTGAAATCCGCGTTTAAAGTTTTTGCCAAGAAAACCACTTCTGTTTTTGGTCACGTGCGACCACCTTGATTTTTTGCTAATATCTTGAGAAGTAAAAATGACCCAACAATTGACAATACCAATAATTAAAGGGCTAATTGAGAGCTATAAGGTCCGCCTTTTTTTATTTTTAAATTTTTTTTATTATGACATTTTTTCCACTTGAAATGTGTACAACAGTCACGTGCGACACCATGGAAATGCCCATATACAAAAGCCTCGCCATTTTTGCCCAGTTTTTTACGAACTGTTTAATGTAGCCTAACTTTAAGTGCAAAGGCGGCAAAATAATTTTATCAGTTTGCACCAAAGGGATCTTGACAACATTTTCTTTCCTATTTGAAACGATTTCCTGTCTGGCCAATCACGTGTTTGACATGATTTTCTCCACTTCTTCTGTTCCATTCACATAGATAACACGAAAATTTAGTGTAGCCACCTTGCATGCCAAATAAAATCGTTAGGACTTTGAGATCAGAGACATTTTGCCATTGATGTTTCTTATAACTGATTAATCTTAAAAAATGTTTCGTATGTTTCTTTATTTTTTTTTTTTTTTTTTAATTAAATTTGGCTTTATTCATATATTAGTACATAAGAAATAGTTATTCTTTTGCGTAAAATAAAAAAGTATAATATATATCTCGAACAAACATAAGATCAGAATGAAAAAGAAACAAACTGTTATTAAATTTATATTTAAAAATTACTTAAGTTAAATTCTAAAAGTAATTTAATTAAAATAATAAAATCAACACAAACTTATATCTTATGAATAATTAAATAGAATAGGGTTAAATGAGAAGAAGAGGGAAAGTAAAAGAGAAACGAGAATTCAAAAAAAAATGTGCAGATATTAATTGCTTGAAGTTTTGTGCGTTGGAAATTTATTCAAGATACCTTGGCAAGGAGTCTCACAATCTAATGTTGCTTACGAAAAAAAGTCTTGAGGAATTTAAATATTTAAAGGTAGGAATTACCAAATTTAAGTTTCTGGCTGATAAACAAAACTGAAGTTTAGAATATAGATAGTTTGGAGTTTTTGAGTATATCAGCTTATGCAGGAATATACAATTTCTCGCTTTTAAATAATGTTCCACATTGCATCCCAGAATTCGGGTGCTTAGACCAGTAACATGGCTAAATCTTCTGAGACCATACACATAACGGGCCACATAGTTTAACGCCACTTGCAGTTTATGTATCGAATGTGAGTCTAGATTTCTAAACACCACTTCAAAATAATTTATTAAAGGCATAATTAACTGTATTACTAGTTTACGACGAGTTTCTGTTGGTGTGATCTGAGCAGTCATTCGCAGATTTCTTAAGACAAAGTATGTTTTGCTTACAACATAGTTAATATGGTCTACACATGAAAGCGATGTGTTAATCCGATACCCAAGGTTGGTTATCTTTTCAACAGACTTTAGTGGTGAAGTACTTATATATACGGTAGGAATATCTTCAACTGAGTAACGACTTTTTGAAATTGGCAACACAAAAGATTTTAATGGATCTAGTTTAAGCTTGTTACTTATCGCTCACTTATTAATTGCATCTAGGTCTTCATTCACTCTGAAGCCAAGATCTTCGCTGAGACCAATAGGACGAGACATATAAAGCTGGAGATCATCCGCATATGCATGCATTATTACATTTTTTGGAATGGTAAAAATATCATTAATAAAAATTGCAGAGAGAGGAGGCGCGAGAACTGAGCCTTGTGGCACTCCGCTTTTAAGGTATTTATAATTCGTGTAATTACTGTCAATTTTTACTCTTTGGGATCTACTTTTTAGATAATTTTTAATAAGATTGACTGCAGTTGAAGAAAAGCAAAATAATGATTCAAGCTTTGAACATAATATATGATGATCTACAGGGTCAAATGCTTTAGAAAAAGCCAAGAGACAGAGCAATGTAAGATGTTCTTTATCAATGGATATTCGAATGTCGTCTAAGATTTTAGCTACTGCAGTAAAGCAACTATGACCAGAACGAAAACCGGACTGAAAGAGAGACAGGAGCTTATTAACGCAAAAGTAATGCGAGATCTGATCTGCCATTAGTGTCTCACAGACTTTAGAAAGAGATGATAACAAACTTATAGGTCGAAAATCAGATGGTTCAGATGCTCTAACTTTTTTTGCAATGGGAATAATTTATGCTACTTTCCATATTTTAGGATAGAACGAGCTAGTAAAGCAGTGGTTAATGATGTGAATTAACGGATTCAAAATGTAAGGCAAAATTATTTTAATAAACCTAATATTTATACCATCTTCTCCAAGAGCACTGGACTTAATTCTCATTATAGACCTGGCTACTTCGTATTCCGATGCGCTGGAAAACTCAAAATTACTTATAATATTGACAGAATTCGTTCTGTTTTGATTACAGTTTACAACGGGCTGTGAGTCAGAGACAAAAAAGTCATTAAGAGCATCTGGGTAAATCTGACACTTACACTCAGAAAAAGTTTATCGGAATATGAGAAAAAAGGCATCATATTAAGTAAAAAATGGTATTGACTTTGCTCCAGAGAATGCTTTTCTCTAAATGTGATCCCAAAAATTCCCTAAAAATAGCAAAAAGCTTCCATGAAAAACAGAAATATTTTCTCATTAATAAAAGACACCTTCTCTTTTCACCAACCGTTTTCTTTATTGTGTAAATTTTTCTCGAAAACAGAGAAATATTTATTTAATTTGAATAAATGCTTTCTTTAAGTTGCGTTTATAGTTTCTCACAAAAAATAACACTTTTTTTTAAAGAAAAATATATTATCTTAACACTGATACAACATATTTCTTTATTGCGTACATTTTTCTTTAAAACACAGAAGTATATCCGCAATTACGATTAAAAAATTATTTTTATCAAACATTTGTTTTAATTCAGTTCTACGCATAGTAGAAGTATTAATATCAAATTGTGATTCGGTTTTAAAAATATTAGTTAAAAATGTGTTAATAGGTAGAATTATTATTGTGGCATTGTTTTTCGGGACTCTTTATAAATATTCCAGAAATTTATTCTGAAAAACGATTTTGTAAATGCATCCAAAGAAAAAGTATTAATAACCCTATAGGAACAAACTAACTTGTTTTTGAAAAAAAAACAAATAATTAAAAAACTAATTTAGAATAAACTAGTTTATGAACTACTTTGTATTATATTAAGGCGGCACCCACTTCAATTTTGAATAGTGTTTATTGCTTTATATATGAAGTAATTCAAAAACTACTTCAAAACAAGTGGCTTATTGATTTTGACATGTTTTTATTAAAAATTTTTATTAGATTACAAGTTTATACATATTTAACCATGCTATTTTATCAAATATTATTAATATCAAATATCAAATATCAAATATCATATTGGCTTTCACTAATATGAATTTATGTATTTTTTTTTCAAAACAATAAAATAAAGGACCTCTTTGATAAATAGAAATTTAAAATTTTTATGCTTTTAAATTCATTTTCAGTAAGTTGAATATTAACTAGTTTTCAATTTATTTATTTTAAAGAAGTTAAAAAAATAATTTCAATTCAACTAATTTAACAAGTAGTTGAAAACATATGCAGATGAAAGTCAATTGACTTATTTAGCGGACATCACCATACAAAATATGTTAGTTCGTTCTATGAAAAAAAATTAAGAATTTCAACTAGTTGTGGTTGACAAAAAATACTTTTTCAACTACTTTTAAATTAGTTGATTTTCCTACAGGGAAACAACATCACTTTTTGTAGCTATTTTAAGTAAAAAAAAACCTTTTCAAGGAACAATCGTCATAATATGCAGAATATGCAACACTTGCTTTTTACAGTATTAATCAATTGCTCTCATGCTTTCTATTTTTTTCGTTCCTCATTCAATATAAGAAAAATATATCGTTTTTTGAAAAGAAGCCTTTTTAATTTTTGAGAAAGAATTTTTTGTTTTTGAAGAAAATATTTCGCATAGTGAATTATTTATCAACAATAGAGAACATTTCTCATTTTCTATATTTTTTCTCTATAAATGAGTTTTTTTCAGTGAGAGAAAAATACTTATCATTATTAGAGACATCAAATATTTTCATTTCCCACAAGGAGGGAAATATTTCTTCAAATATGTGAAAATTTATTATAATTGAAGTAAATTTTATTTGAAATAAAGAAAATTTCTACTATCGAAAATAGAGAAATTTTTTATCACAAAAAGATAGGTGTTTTTTCTGAGTGTAGGCAACTGTTTGTTGCACACTCCAATTAGTTTTAAGTTTTTCCAAAGTTGCTTGGAGGAAAGTGTTACGTCAAGTTTTGACTTGTAGAAGTTTTTCTTGGCATCCCACAGTGGCCGAAAAGGCTCATTTAGCGGCGTTTAATTAATAGCGCTTAGGGAAAAATTTTGTTTGTTTGTGTAATGTTTTTTTTTAGTTGAAAACAGATTAAGCTACAATGCTAAGCAAAAAAAATTTTTTTTAAAAATATATTTATATTTTTTTTTTTGTGAAAGTTGCAACTTTTTTTCATATATTATACTTTTTTTATTTTATTCAGGACAACATCGTAAAGTTAAAATATTTATTGTTTCACATTCCTTTGGGCTGAAAATATATTAAACTTTAATATTAAAAACATTTTTTTATTTATTTATTTATTTTGTTTTTATTTTTTTTCTGTTGAAATAACTATTTTTGGCCATATACAGTCTTCATATATTTAAGTTGTTTTCATAACAAAAATTTTATTATAATTAAAAAAAAAAACAAATGTAGTAATAATAATAGTAATAAAAGTGTTTTATTCTGTTTCGGAACTGCTAGATGAATCTAAGGTGCAAATGAAAAAAACTATTCAGAGTCGGAGCTTTCAGAATTAAGGTCGCCAGTTATATCAATCATATTTAAAAGAAGCTGCTTGACCCCAGCATCTATTTCGATGTGTTTTTTCGAGTATTTCGAGGTGCTTTTAGATTTAGATGTAATAAAAGGATCCGACGAAACCAATAGAGCGTGCAGTAAGTCTTCCATTGTGTGCAATCTCGTGTCTTTTCGCGTGTGGTTCAGCCTATAAGTGCGAAAATCTTTATTCCTTGCCTCAAGTGCCTCTTTTGACATCATTCCTATTGGTAGCGAAACTTTGTCAATAATATCTGCTCCATGTATTAATATTTTATGAACAGATTGAGGCATATAAAACCAAGGGTATTCGGAAACAAATATTTTTGCTGTTTTCCAGGCATATATGCGAAAAGCCTCTACGTTAACTGCATACCCACATGCCATTGTACGCAATATTATACCAAACCTTTTTATAAGTTCCATTTTTACTCCAGTTACTATAGAGGCCATGGTTGGCTGCTCGAAAAACATTCTGGCTGTATTCCCAGTGTTTGTATTCCCCGAACCCGTCGTTGGAATGTCCACCAAAATACCCAATTCTTTTCTTAGTTCAAGTTGAATTTTTCTTTTCGTTTGTTCAGCAATTTCTTTATTTTCTCCACGTATTTGCCAAGTTTTTATAGGTATTCTGTAGGCGATATGAATTATACACTCGAAGCACCGTATCCAAGCATGAAGTGTCGACAATCCATATTCGTACAAGTGGTTTTGTGGCTGCCTCAGTTGAACCAAATTTAGATTGTTCATCAATTTTGGTGTCGCACCACAAATTCCACAAGCCAGTGATGATGACTCCGCTATGGTATTAAACACTTTTCCATCGATCATGGTCAAATGAAATTCGTGTGTTACTTCAAAAGAACTTAATTTTGTTGGCAGAATTTGTGCAATTTGTCTTTTTACATTTTCTATCTCAGCCCTTACTAAATCCGCTGACTCTTTTTCAAAAATTATTTTAATGGGTCTGCAGAACCGAGTTGAAGAAGGCCTGTTATTTTGCCATAGTATTGCGGGTCCTTTTTAATTTGTAAAGGAACAATACATACAGCAAATAAATGCTCATCAATTGTTCCAGTATCAGAAACACTGAAACGTTGACGGTAAGTAGAGTGCCCACTGCTACCGTCACAGCCCCATTTAAATATTGCTTTTATGCAATCGTTATTATTGCCTACAGTCATGAGATCCTCAAAAGCTGTTGAAAAGCCTTGCATTATACGTGCAATAGTATGGTCTACGAGACTTTGCAAGCCAACTTCAGCTGAACGTTCAGTTACGTGTATGTCACTGGGGTAACACTCCCTTTTAGTTTTAGCCAAAATATCGTAGCTTGGATAAATATTGGCGTTTCGTTTTTTGGTACCAGATTGCATATCTCTGTATGACATTTTTGAGTATCCACCATCAATATAAAGAGCTAAAGCTTCCTCAGGTGTATACGGAATATTGGTTTTTACTTCAGAGTCTACAGATTTAAGCATTTTTGGAGCTATTCCAGATTCTGAACGTAACTTTGAAACAACCTGTGAAGCGCTTCTTTTTCCAGCCTTGTAAAGACTCACGCTCGTTGCTACCATTAACTCTTCGTTCGGTGTTTCATTGACAATTGATGCAATTTTTTTTATTTGAGTCTTCCTTGTGCACTCTGAAAAAGGTTTCTCATTACGTTGGGCAACGGCTGGATTAGGGAAAATAATGTCTTCATCCAACCAGATCTTATTTCGCTTTTCGAACACTGCCAAAACTCTATGACTTTCTTTCCACTTTTGTACAAGTTGGCTCATAAAATTTCTTAATTGTTTTTGAATTTGTCGGTATTGCTCTTCGCTGTATTTCGAGCGATCAATGATATTAGCGAATACATGATTTTCAACCATTAAAAATTTGTTTGTTGGCACTGGTTCACTATGCCATATTAAAAAAAGAGTGCGTTTAGATTCTGCCATTGTAACTAAAAACCGAAAAAAATAAAAAGTTTGCAAAAACTAGCAGCCTATATATAAAGTTGACATAGATAACAACCAATTTAAACAAATTAAGCAAACAGTTAACCCAATCCAGTCCAATCCACCTTACTTTTATTCCACACAAAATTGGATTTCATATCTAAAAACACTTTCACAAAGGACATTTTGTTTTTCAACTGTTAAGCACTAAAACATACAATCACAGATCACAAACAGATTTTTTTTTATTTAATACATACCTTTTAATTAAAGTAAAATCACAAATCTTATTAACAAATTAAATATTTAATTTTTTCCTCTCAACAAAATTGCACTTGAAACAAGCTCAAAAACATGTGTTAACTTTGCTGAAAAATGTGTCAAGTTTGAATGCTCACAGCTGTACGAATATTGGGAACAAAACAAAAAAGAAAACACAAAAAAATCCGCTGTGGTTTAAGTTTTCAAAAAAAATAATAAAGTTTGCTATAATATGACTTTTAACATTTTGCTGAAGCGCCGCTAGATGGGGTATTCCGGCCACTGTGCATCCTTTAGAAACGAATTGGCCTCATTTCGAGCTGTCTTATACGCTTCCCAGTACAAGTCTGTCTGCAATCTTTTCCATTTAATGTAAGCCTGGTTTCGTTTTTTTATGGCCAACTTACTTACTTCTTTCATATAAGTAGCGTATGCTATTGGTAAGGATGGTAAGTCATTATTGTTGTGCAGTAGTACTGCTTTTAAACCTACGAAAAGTAAATTAAAAACTCGTTTTGAATGTCACATTCACAAACTTACTTTTGCATGAACCATCGATAAATAAACGGCAAGTTTCTGGTCGGTACTCGTGATTCAGATAAACAAACAATTCATCGACATCCGTGCAATATACAAGGTTGTTTTCGATACTGTAAGCTTTAACAACTTGCTCGAACAGTAGGTCTCTATTCCGAGATAATGTAATTTTGAAGTCAGGTTCCACAATATTCCTTTGCTTTAACCGAGATGCCAATATCTCTGTTGCCTTCGTGATAGTCCAACATCACGTAAGGTGTATCAAAATCTTTATTTGATACCAAATGCCGTTCTGACAAAAGTACTTTTAATGGAATGAACGTTTTATCGTCTTCCATGGTATTTGCGTCTTAATCACTTGATATGAAGTAGCCCTCCCGTTTTTGCTGTGCAGCGCGCTTATCTGAAATTTCCCTCACACCTGTTTTACAAACACTTGATACGTCAGCATATTGTATGTGGTTGCGAGTTTTATAATGATGACTTTCGATGTTTTTTTTTCACAAAAATAGCAATCTTCTGTCTTATGGATTCCTTGACGATGCCAATCCATGGGACTTGAAAAAGGCAAAGAATATTGTATTTTTTTCAGATTTCCATTTTCTAAGTTCTGCACAGCAAGTCGAACAAGCAAATTTTAGTTCATACCAACGATTTTCAACAAAAGTGTGGTCAAAAAGATTGTTATATGAATCCAAAACATCTTTATTTTTTCTTAATTCAAAACGATGTTTCTTGTCGACAAGTAAACCGCACACGTAACAAAAATGATCGCGTTTATCACACTCTTGAGCCCAAGCGTTAATATTTTGCATTTTGTTTTGATCTTGACAGAAATGCACCATTAGATAAAGCTCTTTTTGACTTTTTCACAAATACGCGTCTCCATGCACAGTACTTTGAGCCCATACAAGGAAAGGAATACAAAGTACAGTGCCGTGTGACGGTTTGAAAATTATTTGTTTTTCGAAAACGTTTCATAAATTCGTCAATTATAAGCCATTTTTTAAAAACAAGCTCTCGCTGCACTCGGTAAAAAAAGTTCTTTCGGAATGTTTATTTAAAAATGTGGTATTCTGTGGAAACTATATCTTAAAAAAATTGTCAAAGTTAGGAATATATGAAAAATTGTCAAAGTTTTTGCATTTACTTGATATATACTCGTACCAATAGCATTACAACCATAAAATGTTACATATCTTTAGAATGGTGTATTTTTCCAAAAATGATTAGATAAAATAAGATAAAAAAGTATAGCAGTGAGGGGACTGCCGACCGAAGCGAAAACCTATACATAAACTATTAATATTCCCTGAAAGACTTTGTCCTGCCACGGACCGCCTTACTGCTGTATAAGAATTTTCATGCTAGTTGGAAAAAATTTTATATTTTCACCCCCTCAGCCTTTGATTATGAGCTGTAGCTCTACATATAAAAAATTTATTTTTTATATATAATATTTTGTTTGATGGGTCTTGAAGTTTCTTTTAATCCGTGCATTTGAGACCTTGCTACAAGGAAAACAGAAAACATAGCACGTAAAGTGCAGTTTATTTACTACCCCCGATTCGGTTCATCCGTACATCCGGTTCATCATAAATGCACATTGTTTTCGTCTTTTACCATTTCATTATATTTTAAATTATGGGTTTTATTATAAAAAACAAAGTACAACATAAACAAAAATATAAATAAAACTTATTTAAATAATTAATATACACATAAAATACGTATAAATAGAATGTGTATTTACATGAATTTCATTGAATTTCATTTACATTTTTTTCACTGTTTGCGTCATTAATCATTCTTGATAAAATTATTATTAGATAGCCTTGATAACTACTTGCTTTCTCACGAGCTGCGACCATCGAATTTCAAACAAAATAAAATAAAATAAAGTACGTGTGTCACACACAGTGGCAGCTTTCAGCGGAGTCAATAGTTGGCAATCGTTTTTTTTTTTAAATTTTAGTGAGAAACCTTTGCAATGAAATGATTAATTTACAACAGGTGACGACTCCTCTGAATGTGGCCAATGTGTGCGACACACGTTCTCTATTTTGTTTTCTTTTGTTTGACATTCGATGGTCGAAACACGAAATGTCACTCCTACCTATTACTTATTATACCATGTCCCATGTCTTAGTCAGAGAATATGCTGGCGACATTTATAAAACTACAAATGTTTGTTTTTTTATGTTGGTCATGATACTCAAATACACGCTCTTGGATCTTGGCTACCAGGCGCTCAGAAAATCGCTCAGCAACCATCAATAAGTTTATCTGCTGACAAATCGTTCTTTCATAAATAATCATGAAGGATATTTATTGCTTTTCTTTCAATAAATATGTAGATCTGTAGCTGAAATAAAATACATTCACAACTACAATTACCAAGGAAATCTACAACAATGACGAACAGAGAACAGCAGTATCACATCGGTTGCGCAGCGTTAGAGGGGATGAACCGAATTGGCGGCGGAACAGCACTTTGCTTGCTATGTTTCTGTTTGCGTGGTAGCAAAATGTCAAGTGGTGGAATGGCAAAATTAGACAAGGTAGTAATAGGGTGGAGAGCCGGTGACCGAAACTGTCAAATCGAAGTTGAGATTTCATACAAAATCTGCAACCAATGAGAATGCACTATGAGAGCAAAAATTGGCCAAAATACCAAAATGGCTGAGTTTGACAGTTATGGTCACTAAGAAAGAGAACACATTCAGCCCTAAAGCTACCTTGTCTAGTTGGACTATGAGTGGTAGCATCAAAAGGGACTTCACGGCCAGTCAAACAAAAACCAAATACCAAAAATTTTAAATCTATTTTATTTTAACCTACAGCAGCTCTACATATACATTGAAAAAACAGTATCATTCAATATTTCGCAGCGGAGCAAAGGGAGGGAAAAAAACGATGCGTCAGCAGAAAAACTTATTGATGGTTGCTTGCAACATTTGCTGAGCGCCTGGTAGTCAAGATCTAAGAGAGTCATTTAAGAACCTACTCGCTGCCTGTATTGACGACGAGAGTTACTCGCAAAATGACGATAAGATGACGCAAACCAAAGATTTACCCTCTACCAAAATCATTCAATGCGCCTAAAGAAGTTTTCACATCAAAATCGGTTGATAACTGATTGAGTTGCTGGGTTAGAAGTGAGTGAAGGTACGCAATACCGGTTTTTTAACGGTAAATCAAAATTTTGGGGGTGTTAGGCGACTTTTATTCGCTGTTTCCTAGGGTACTCGACTAGATCTACAACCTAAACTAGGTCACTTAAAAAGTGGAAAATTACTAACACTTTAAACAATAAAAAATAATCAAGGAACTGAATTAATTCAATAAATATTTATGCATTTTTGAATATAAATACATTATTGCGGGTCGATTTAAAAATCACCCATTGCTCAGTGAAAATCGTATTATAGGTATCAAAATAAGAAACTTTGCCCGAGGAAATATAACTCTAAAACGAATTCTAATGCCCCAACTTTTGACTTTTGTCTCGTACGGTCAAATTTTGAAAAATCGCTCTTTGACTCATTTAGAGTGCCCCCAATCGAGTCCAAATGTATGACTGACCCCCATTAACTTTGGAGGGCCGATCCACCCATGCCAGTGGCGACCCCATTTCGCTGATTTTTTCATGTAAAGTGCCAAATATGATGATTTTTTTAAAAGTTTGTGTGGGGAACCCCGGACGCGATTGGGGCACTCTAAATGGGTCAAAGAAGAATTTTTCAAAATTTGACCCTACGGGACAGAATTCAAAAGTTGGGGCATTAGAATTCGTTTTAGAGGTATAGTTCCTCGGGCAAAGTTTCTTATTTTGATTCCTAGAATACGATTTTCACTGAGCATTGGGTGATTTTTTTGCCTCCCCACAAATCGACCCGGCCTAATATACATACACCTTTGAGTTAATGCTTTTTATTAGTTAATTTCGTTGATCAATGGTACTATAGGTTCAATTATTTAGTTTCAAAAATATAGTGAAAATCAAAGCTAAATAAGTGATCTATTTCCAACCGGTTCCTTAGTTTTGTTTTATTCATATTTATTTTTGATAATATTCTTTCAACATTTGCAGAAGAATGAGACAAGTACATTAGTTATTTTAAAGATGTTGTTAATTAATGAAACGCTAAAATAAAATTGGTTCTTTTTATGCAATGCAACTCTTTTCAAAAATGTTTCACTAATATTTCATAATTTGCTTTAAAAAAAATTTTGAAATTTAAGTTTCGCAGTGCACGAAATTCATTATCAATATCTTGAAAATTTTCCGGTAGAATTAAATTTTAAAACTTTAAAATTAAGCTTTGATGTAATTGTACTTCGCTCAACCAAATTTTTTTATTAAAACAAGATTTTTCAAAATTGCATCATTAAAATTGAAACGTTTCTTTATTTGAGTGCATAATTTAATAAAAAACTCCACGCTATTTTAAATAATTATGTTTATGTCCGTAGTTTGTAAATACAGAGATTAACTATTTGTTTAAATTCTTTACCAAGGTAAATATCATAATTTTTAGATGGTTTTACGGCTTATCAAATTCAATTTGATTAAGCTTAATACTATTTAAAACTTCGTGCTTTAAAAAGTTATCTGAATAGTTTAAAATATTACTCTCATTCTATTGTGTGTGCTATGAATTTGTAAATTTTCACTTTGAAAGAATTTATTGATTTTATTGGCAATAAAATAATAAGAAAAGTAAAATAATTTTTTATATAAGAAAAAAATTTGTTATGCAAAATACGTCTGTAAAACATGGCTTATTATTGTATTTAAAATTAATCAAAACGCTGTAGCTATGATCAAAATATCATAATATTTAACTTTTAAATTTTATTTCTACATTTTAACTTAATATTTAATTTAACGCTGAAAATTTGTCAAAGATGGCTTTAATCAAATTATATTCTGAAAATTTACGTATTTTCTGCTATTATTTTTTAACCATTGAGATGCCTTTATGTAGTTCAGAGCGAGCTTGTGTTTGTTGAATTTCGGGTACAACTTATTCTTTAGGGAGTCTGTAGTAATCCTTTATGTATTGTTGCTGGTATGTTGAAGTAGGCAAGAACTCACTTATACACGGCTTGCTAGAGGATAAGATGGCTCCCGCCCGCCACTTTCTTTTTCCAGTTTTCATAAACCCTTTTCCGGACTAATAAGCAGCTGCTGACATTTATAAAAAATGCCTGCATTTCAAACGTGCATTACAAATAGGCCGCCAAACATCACGTTGAAAAATATGTACCCAACGATCTTCATCGTTCATGTCATCTGATATAAAAAAACCAAACCATTTTATATATAATATTATATTTATTGGAACATGAATCTATAATATTAACAAATAGTTAAAAATAACAGAAAAGGCAAATATTTGAATCTTAAGTAGCGTTTTTCACAATTTTCCGATCTTAAAAGTTATCTAAAAAATACAGGCTAATATTATCTACATTTTGGTTTAGGATCCAATAAATTTTATCTACTAAAAAAAAAATTAAAGTCAATCCATAACAATGATACCCGGCACCACTTTTAATCTAAGCCAAGTATAAAAGAGGATTTCAAAAAAATTTTAATCAGAAAAATAGTAATAAAAATCTTAGCTGTAAAACTTATCCTTTGCTATCATAAATATTTAATCAAAAAGTGCCAAACTAATTGTCAATAAAACATGGAAAAAATACAACCAACCAAATGAATAACGTTTAGCTTTAGAGCTGCAACTTCAACTACCAACAACCGAATCTCAAAAACCCACACAGAGAGACACACATACCAAAATACAGACAGACAAACAAATATCAGACAGACAGCTAAAAACTCTCACACCCAAACAAAACCACCAAAACTTCAAGTTATGTCATTAAGAACCCATGGTCATTAGTGGCTCTTACCACGTCACATTGCGGAACTACTATTTAACCCCTGCCCACACCACCACCCCTTCGGCACCATTACTTTACCAAACTGCATGCAGTCAACGGTTCTTTGTATTATTTGTGTTTACCAAAAAAACACGAGTGTAGTTTTGGAAAAACTTTTGCTCCGCATGACAACCCGGCAAAGTTCAAAATAAGCGAAAATGGAATGAGTAAAGCAGAACTGCAAAGGACGATTCGCTGAAGTGATAAACTGAATAATATTTTGGTGTAATTTGCAGAAAAGTTAAAGTTGGTGTTAAAAAAAATAAAGAATTTATATTTTCAAAACGAGACAAACAATCATTCCACTGACTCTAGTGTCCTTTCGCCTAATTGTCGTGACAAAGTAAAATCATAATTTATGCAATGAATACTACTCCTCTGTTCGCTGTGGTAATGATTGGAATTTCTTCTTTTATTTTACTACGTTCGCATTTAAATCAAATAGTTTGGCTAATGATTTTCTTTATAATGCGGGAAATTATCGCTGGGTTTTTGCCATTCTCAGTTAAGGCAAGTAAGTTGGTCTTCGCGTGAGCTTTAATGATTTTAATATTGAAAAAATTTAATTTAAGGAAGTCAATGAATGAAATTTATTTGAAATGCATTTTAAAAAGCTGAAAAACGTTTAAAAAAGTGAAAGGACACACAACATAAAGATTTTGTTTATACATTTTTGGTATAACAGAATGTGACTTAAAAGTAATACTTTATTAATTATATTTAATTATTTATATTATGCAATTAATAATTCATACTTAATTTAAAATACATGCACTTAACATGTACTTAATGTCGGTCATGGCCTAATCTAAGAATTTGCGCCAGCCATTTCTGTCTTTCGCTTTGCTGGCGCCAGTTGGAAATTCCAAGCTTCGTCAGGTTGTCCTCTACTTGGTCTTTCCAACGAAGATGCGGTAGTCCTCTTCTGCGTTGACCGCCGCTGGGTACCGAATCGAATTTTTTCTTCACTGGAGCATCGTCTTTCATGCGCTGAACATGACCAAGCCAGCGAAGCCGCTCGATTTTAATGCGCTTGACTATGTCGATGTCAGCGTACAGCTCACACAGTTCATCATTCCACCGTATTTGGTACTCGCCATTGACGCAGATTAGTCCGTAGATCTTATGAAGAATCTTTCTCTCGAATGCTCCTTAAGTATTTTCATCTAAACTGCTCAGCGTCCAGGTTTGTGATGCATAAAGTAGGGCGGGCGAGCGATTTATAGAGCGTGTTTTTCTTTCGTCGAGAGAGGGCTCTGCTTCTCAATTGCCTACTGAGCACAATGTAACACCTGTTGGCAAGAGTTATTCTTCGTTTGATCTCAATGCTGATGTAGTTGGTTGAGTTTATGCTGGATCCCAGATAATAGAGGTATTGTCAATCGTAACGTGGGATCCAAGACGCTGGGACTGTTTGTTTGTTGATACTATATATATGATTTTAAACCTCCTTTTGAAATGTTTACTCTCTGTAAAACGCCTCGATTCACCGACATGTTTAGACTTAAGAAAAATGTTTTAATGAAGGAATTAAAATAAAACTAACAGCTGTGTAGAAGAGGAATGAGTATAAGAGTGTTTTCGTGTGGTAAACACATAATTTTAGAGCAAATTTTATTAACATCAAAAATTTCTTCTTCGAATTCTAATAGCTCTCCTTTACAAATTTGTAGGTCTTCCATCGACTTTAAAGGTGCCTCAAAGAAGTTTTTTAAATTTTGCACTCTAAAACCTTTGACGAGTTCATTATTTTTATCCAAAAACCCAGTTACTTTCATAAGAACAAAAGGCCTTATGTAGCAGAAATTATCCGGAATGGTTGTGCTCAAGAAGTAGTTTTTAGTTTGGAAGCTTATAATTTTTCCTTTTTTGTTTTTTTTTAAAGCCCTTATCTTTGCCTTTTAATTCAATGTCTTGATCAGAATATTTGTTATAAACTTGTTGTAATATATTGGGGGTTGGAATTAGTTTTAAAGGTTTTCTAAGAGATGGCGTAACTATCAATAGATCGCATCGGGCACACCTGTGACTATATTCATTTCAAAGCACATTGTCTAAGCTTCATTTTTCAGTATGTGTCATTCCACTGAAGTGTAAACAACATATATTTTTTTCTCTGTGAACATGTCGACTTTCGTTCCAACAAAACGCAATTTGCGGGAAGGTTTACTTTTGTGCTTCCATTTGAAGAAAAAAGCGGTTGAAGCACAACGCACGCTTACTGAGGCTTACGGGGACTATGCTCCATCGATTTCTACTTGTGAGTACTGGTTCTGTCGGTTTAAAAGTGGTGATTTTGATAGGGAAGACAAAGAGCGTCCGGGCCAGCCGAAAAAGTTTGAAGATGAGGAATTGGAGGCTTTGCTCGATGAAGACCCGTGTCAAACCCTTCAAGAATTGTCAGAATCATTGGGAGTCGACTTATCAACGGTCGGCAAACGCTTGAAGGCCATGGGAATGATTCAAAAGCAAGGAAATTGGGTGCCGTACCAGTTGAAGCCGAGAGACGTTGAACGGCGATTTTGCATGTGCGAACAACTGCTTCAACGGCATAAAAGGAAGAGTTTTTTGCATCGTATTGTCACTGGCGATGAAAAGTGGATCCATTACGATAATCCTAAGCGAAAAAAATCGTGGGGACCACCCGGCCATGCATCAACATCGAGGGCCAAGCCGAATATTCATGGCGCCAAGCTTATGCTGTGTATTTGGTGGGATCATAAGGGTGTCGTGTACTATGAGCTGCTAAAACCTAACGAAACCATCACTGGGGAACGCTACCAACAACAATTGATGCAATTGAGCCGAGCATTAAAGGTTAAACGGCCGGAATATGCCAAAAGTGGTTTTTCAACATGACAACGCACGGCCACATGTTGCAAGAACCGTCAAGGAAACGTTGGAGGCGCTGAATTGGGATGTGCTACCCCACCCGCCTTATAGCCCAGACATAGCCCCTTTCGACTACCACCTATTCAGATCGATGACGCATGGCTTGGCTGAGCAGCGCTTCACTTCTTACGAGGATACCAAAAAATGGGTCGATTCGTGGATTGCCTCAAAAGACGAATCGTTCTTCCGGCGCGGAATCCATATGCTGCCAGAAAGATGGGAAAATGTTGTAGCTTACGATGGACAATTCTTTGAATAATATACATTGTACCGTTGTTTCTAAATAAATGCTCAAAAATCGAAAAAAAAACCTTTAAAATTAATTCCAACCCCCAATATAATTCTCAAGTACTTGAAACTTATAGGTAACTAAGAAGAAACTGATTAGACATAAAGTTTAGGACCAAATTATGGCATTATCATAGCAAAATTTTTGTTACAAACTGACATGCGTTCTTAGCGACACTGCTTCCAGAAGACATTCTATAGATCCACTTGTGCTTCTCCTAAGCCTTATCAAGAAGTTCATTCAAGAAGCATTCTCAAAAGCTACTTCTCAAAGACATTCAAATAGCATTTAATTTCAATTATTTTTTTTCAGGTATTTTTCATGATGATGGAGGATTTTTCAAACCTCCAACAAAACGCAACCACTTCTTTCTTCAGACATCAAAAAAAAAAATTTTTGATTCGGGCATAAGAGGAGTTGATAGCAATCGATATGCTGAATGTAGCAACAAAAATTCATAGTAGAAGTCATCATCTACGATGTTTTTTAATACTACTGGCCCAGTGTAAAGAACGAACTGACGAAACTCCGTAGCTTTCCATCTAAGAACTTCATCGAGAGATCGAGGTTTCCTCTGAAATGCTCTAGGAATATTTCCAGAAAGTGAAACTAATTTTGTTGATAGTAATTCTTTTTGATTTTTGTTGATTTTTGAGGTGCACTTTCCAACTAAAAGCATGCACAACATTTTCTTTGTAACACCCAAGTCCACCAAGTGCATTGGCTCCATTGGAAACTGTGTTATCATGTTTGTACCAATCAGTTCTAGTGAAGTAGGAGTGTTTTTAAACATGTTTTGGTGAAATGACACTTGCTTCCGATCTGTAAAGTCTTTGTTCTATCGGAGTTGCGCAGATACAGTTTTAAATGTTGTCACATGATTTACTTTTTTACCTTCCTGGTAGCATTTGCTGCAGCCCACAAAGGCATTGTGACCGACAATACCAGAAACGAATGATCGTGCCGGGGTGTCACATATAAAAACTCTCAATTCTATTTGAAAGTCACGGTTATGGATTATAATTCCATTTTCTCTAAGTGTTTTCAGTTCGTTTACTAAATCATGCAAGTATGTATCTATGTTTATTGGTTTTTTTTCCAAGGTATGTTCCAATCAAAAAAACATTTATATTTGAAATATTGACAACTCTTCCTATTATTGGCCACAGACTTTCTAAACTACTTTTAAAAAGGGGCAATCCATCGATGCCAATATCCAGAATTATTTTGTTGTGCTCATGCAACACACTTAATGGTATCTTTTTTAACTGCTTTGTTGTATCCCACAACATTCCTCTGTACACTTTGTACACCCAGACCTTACACAAATTCCTAAGAACCTTTCCAAAAACAACTTAAAACATTAACCAATAAAAAACATAATATATTGCTAACAGATGTCAATACAAATGCAGCGATCTGCATTTCGACGTAAACACTTAGCAAATTCATGAACGACCGAGACCCAATTTGAGTACGGTGACTCAAATTGCCGGCGTTCATGAAAAGTAGATAGTAAACAAAGACTGACCTAATTTAAGCGCACACCGCTTAAATTACCAAACATAACAAAGCCAATGCTTTGCTTTTAGTTGTCAAGTGTTTCCGACTATAACGTCGGCGGCAGCAAAAGTAAAGCAAGGCACTGTTGGGTGCATCGGCATCAGCTTGCACGGTCAGCATAAAGCCGTTCATTTATCTACCCTAGCTGCAGCGCTGTTTGCATAGTGCATTGCCAGCAACTGCGTAGCATGCAAAGTGTACGTAATCACGTACCGCTAAGGGGAAAGTAAAAAAAAAAGTCATTTAAATTTACATATTGACTAGGCATTTCCTCAAACTATGTATTGGCAATAATTTCCACTTATTGGAAATTATTGGAATGGTTGGAAATTTTGGCCATCATTGGAAAGTGAGGATTTTCCTTTATTAACCCCGCGGTCGACCAGAAACTAGCAGAGCTAATTTAGAATCAACTTCCTAAGGTCGCAGCCTCGCCTAGACAGCGGGCCTTATTAAGTAAAGAACCTAAAAATACAATAAAAGACTATAGCTAACGCTAGTATAATTTAACAATAAAGTCTTTTCTTTAGCTCCCCGTCTTTGGTCTCTCTTCTCCTTGCGGAAAGCACGGAGACCACGGAGACCACGGACGTTAAATATAACAGCTTCTCTAATCCAACATGTAAATAAGTACCAGGCGATACCGTTCTTATAACTGCCTTTATGCTTTTCTTTTTAAGAAGACCATTGAGACTTCTTGGTACAGTCCACCCTTCTGATTGCAGTACCTTTAGCAACGCTTGAACAGTTGCCCTTGGTGGATTATATTCATGATACCATTTTTTTTAATTTGTTTTTAAACTCCAATTCGTTCAATTCGTCCAATTCAAAAGAATTCATTGCATTTAAGTTATTTGCTTCCAATACGTCATTTAAATTTTCACCGCATGAATTTACTGGGTTTTCAGACACAACACTTTCACTTATAATATCAATTTTATTTTTAACACATTCTTTAAATTTCTTCTGTAGTTCTCTTTTTTCCTTTAATATTTTTTTATTAAGAACACTTTTACTTATTCCTCTTCTACTCATATTTAATTTAAATTTTTTATTTAACTTTCACGCACAATGAAATTTACAACTGCTGTCTTCAAAATATGTTCGACAATGTTCGACAAGCGCATACAGCAATTTTCCAATATGAAACTTTTTCAATGAACACGTGTTCAGTTGTTTACCGTAATACAGTAGCCATGTCTTTTAAAAATCTTTCTTTTGTTGCGCTCTTTCTTTGCCATTTGCTTTTAGATAAGCAAGAAATGTGTTCGACCCATTCTCTGCTCACTTCTTTTTTTCAATTTAGAAGAAGTTTCAGAATCAATGCAAATGGAGTGATTATAAGACTTGTGGAGTGGTTGCTTTGAAGCAGTTATATCAGTGCTTCTGATAAGAGGGCTTGACAATTATTCTACTGGGTTAGTTGACACCAAGTATTTCGTCTTTTCTGCATTCACTGCCAGACCCATTCGACTTGACTCTTTTTCTAAGCTGGAAAATGCTGCACTGATTTCGCACATAAACAGAACACATTGCTTTACATGAACTTCACTTTTTCTCAAATTTAAATTTTTCTGCCTTTGGGTGGCGTATAACTTACACTGAAATATAATATTTTCTGTTATATCGGCAATAAACGAGAGAAAGTATTCCGTGGGTGTAGCACCGTTTTCAAAAAAATCCTGTTACAGGTCCTTCTGGCAAGAAGAATTCGGGAATACTTGTCTCATGGTTCTGCAACTTCCAGTGCCAATTAGACTCAGAATCAATGCTTCTACGGCTGGTGCTTGGCATTATTTGCGTTATTTTTTCAGTGTTAGCCTCACCATGACATTTATCTCCTTCAAAACTGTTTGTACGCTGTAATATCTCACTTTCCCCAGGATAGTTGGACAAAAAATTTTCTTCTAACATTTCCCGCAAATAGTGGTTCAACGTGTCGTCATTATCAGGCTCAATTTCATCCTCAGACCCGTCATCGCTTTCAATATCGGTGTTCTCGGCATTATCAATGGGAATCGATTTCAGAGTTTCCAAAATTTTATCAGTATCAAGACGTTCACTACGGATTCCTGCCATAGCGCTATCAACTGCAAACCACCATAATAAACTATAATACCACATACAAACCAACACTCACATCCCAACGGTACTTACCCTCCACTGCATATATTTCTAAGAAAAAGCAAATATCCACTGTATAAATATTTGTACGTGTACTAAATTGATTATTCGTGAATAATAAAACTCTCTAATATTGTTGTAAGTAGTTGAAATACAAGGTGGCGCAAAAGTAATCCTCTTATCAGAAAATGCTATAAATTTTGCGATTGGCCCCTAATGTCAGTTCTGTTTTGACATTTGTGTAGTAAACACATGCGAAATACACGTTAATAAACAATGTTACGCTACACTGCTCCAGAACGCGGAATATTGGTGACTATTTATTTGACCAATAATCGGTCGGTGACTTTGGAACAACGTGAATTTCGTCGCAGATTTCCTGGCCGTCCAACGCCTACTGGTGAAACACTGCGACGTTTAGCCGCTCGCCTCGAAGAGACTGGCACAACACGAGATACTGCCAGGCGTGGCAGACCCCGGAGTAGCCGTTCTGCAGATAATATTGCTGCTGTAGCCGATGTCCCGGATGTCATGGGAGCGCCGTCGACATCGACCAGACGACGTGCCACGCAAATGGGTATCAGTCGATGGTCTTTACAGCGAATTTTGGTACACGATTTGAAGATGTTTCCGTACAAAGTCCAGACAGTACATCAGCTGTTAGCTGCTGACCGCCAATCGTGTCTAACATACGCTCAAGCCATCCTTAATCACCACCAAGAGGAAGATGATTTTTCATCAAAAATAATCATGAGTGATGAGGCTTATTTCCATCTTAGCGGGTACGTAAATAAGCAAAATTTACGCTTCTGGGGCACTGAAAATCCGCGTGTAACCCACGAAGAGCCATTACACTCGCTCAAAGTCAC
Source organism: Dichetophora obliterata (assembly GCA_963920525.1). NCBI lineage: Eukaryota > Metazoa > Arthropoda > Insecta > Diptera > Sciomyzidae > Dichetophora > Dichetophora obliterata. The sequence goes on along the minus strand of OY986436.1, from coordinate 211,572,044 downwards.
TGTATGGTGTGCTGTTTTCGCTGGAGGTTACTGTGAATGGTGAGCGCTACAGAGCAATGATCAACGAGTTCTGTTTGCCGATTTGCGATTTGCACTGGCCAGCAAGATCGCCTGATTTGACCGCTCCAGACTTCTTTTTGTGGGGCTTTTTGAAGTCGCGGGTTTATGTCAACAAGCCTCAGACTCTTGCAGCTCTTAAAGACAATATCCGTCAAGAATGCGAGGACCTATCACCGGAAGTTTTGGCCGAAGTGATGAAAAATGCCATAAAAAGAGCTTAAATGACAATCAACTGTGGCGGCGGCCATTTACATGACATCATATTCTCGACTTGATGTAAAAAAAATTAAAAGACCAAATAAAAATAATCCACAAGAAGAATCAAAGTTTTTAATTTTTTTTTTAAATTACAGCCAAAAAACATCGCAAGGTTACTTTTGCGCCACCTTGTAGCTAATATATTACTATTTTCCAATAATCGAAATTAAACCCACAATATCTTACGCCAAGAGCTGAAGCACATTTTAATTTACCGTTGTCTGGGAAGACAGAGCTAGCAACATTGGAAAAAATTTTTATTAAAGACATTTTAGTGTACTCTATTGTACCTATGGCCAAAATTATACCAAATACTTTTCTTTAAGTTTTTATGGCCAGATATTTGTAATGGTACTTTTAAGAACTGTCGGTCGACAAGGGGTTAATAAGATTCCGTTTGGATTTAAAAATATTTTCTTATTTAAATTTAAAAAGAAATCCAATTAAATCAATAAGATGTCCTTATTGATAATAAATAAAAAATAAATTTTATTAAATCTATAAGATTTCTTTTTAAAAACCAATAAATTTTGATAAGATTTTCTTATTGTTATTAAAAGTGTTCTTATAGAAAACAATAAGATTCTTCTAAAAATTATGTGGTGTGCCTTATAAAAAAGCTCATAGTTTTAATAAAATTTTATCTATGGTTTTTATAAGACAATCTTCTTGGATGAAAACCATAGAGAAATCTTATTGATTTTCTTCTATTTTATTAAGTTGTTTTGGCTCTGTGTAGACGAGCGAATCTGAAAAATTTCATTTTTAATTTTCCATAGAATTTTCATATGAAATGAAAAATTTAATTTTTCAGATTCGCAAGTTCACTTTTGTAACAACGATATGTTCACATATATAAAAAAAATAAATATGTTATAAAAAAAAATAGAAGATAATCTTCAATCACAATTTTTTGTATAGAGCAATGTTGTACTTTATAAAGTACAGGCTAGAAAATTGGCGTGGATGGACCGAAATCTTTTTTACTAATGAGGGCCTCAAACTAGCATCTGGTTAAAATTTCATCAACTTTTGTCCACGGGAACTGGGTACCAGCTTAAGGGGTTAAAAGATTTAAGTGATATTGTTTGATGCTTTTTCTGAACGCACTCTTCAATTTTTGTATCTTTTTTTTTTATTGTACAGACTTATAATTTTGGAACTGCATTTTAAAGGAAGATTACCTTGACTGAAAGCCCCATGTTGAAATCGTCCAAAATCTTAAGTTTATTTTCACACATATAAACGCTTTCTATTTGAAATTTCACTTTTTCTACGGAAAAAAAAATCCAATCGCCCCAAAAAGAAATAAATAAAAAATAAAAATAAATATGTGAATTGATAGCAACTTTATGTGAAAATATTTTATGCAAACAATAAAGCATTGGCTTAACGAAATCTTTGTTCTTGCAAAAAACGGAAAATTAAAACATAAAACGGAACCATAAAATGCTATATCGAATACTAAAACTCATATGCGTTCGTAATATAAAACCATAATTGAGATAATTTTGACAGTTCGTTAAATCGAAATTCGTTACATCGAAAGTTCATGATATTAGATGCTAACTGTACTTAAAACTTAATACTTAATACCTTATACTAAGTCATTAATACATAATATATTGTCTGTTAATATCTTAAATTTTTTTTTTACATTTCGGAGATAAATAACGTGCTACTTTGTTTCCATATCCTTCAAAGAGCCATCTAATTTTGTTTGGTATGCCCTTCACTTTAATGGCTGATGTCCTTTGAAACTTTCTGAATTAACACCAAGGACATCATGACCACACCGAACTACCAATACCACAGCAGCAGTATCGCTGCAGGATATTTCAGTATAAGTTAAAAAATGGTGTCAAGTGTAGAGGACGCGGTGAAGTGGGACTTCCGCTTCCGTTCAACTTGAACACACGCTGCGCCCTAGCCATGGGTGTGCGATGCTTAGTTTTGGGCTATGTTGTTGTTGCTTGGATATTGTATTTTTAAGGGAAGCGTGGAAATCACTCTGGCCTCAACGAAGATGATGACGATGAAAACAATGATTTGCTTGGAACTTTTGCCAACTGTGTCTGAATGTCCAAGCATTTAACTGGCCACTAGCATAGTTTGTGGTTCAAATGATGAGACAGCTTTTTGTTGTAGTTTGCAGTTGGTGTTCTGCTATTCTTTTTGCTAAAGCTGCTTTAGTTAAGTCGATCTAATAGATGATGAGTAGTTTTGAGTAAAACCAAGCTCATAATATTTACAACAGAGATGTGCTGGTTTTAACAACACCAACACAAACAAACAATAGCTGCAACAACAACATGTTGCGGCTTGTCAGCATGCGAAAGAAAGTTCTAGATGATTACTGTTGTGTTGTGTTGTGTTGTTACTTTGGTTCATTTTAAATTCATGATATTGTGGCTGACAACATGTCGAGTGTGGAGTGGAGAGAAAATAAAAATTGTAAAAAAACGAGCGTTTATAGTTTATCTTTATTATAAGAAGCGTGTTGGCATAAAGCTTTGTTGAAGATTTTGATTTTTCAGAATATTTTTTCACAAAACAGTTTTTAAGTAGCTAACTTGTTGAATAAACCTGCCACCATAATTTTACGATTAACCTCCCAGTGTGCCAAACGGATCCGTTTTGAATTCGAGACGGACTAACTTCTTCACACATTTTATCCGAAACGGATTGCGTTTCGCATCCAGAATTGATCTTTTTTATATAAAATTATTTTTCTTTTGTATTTCATACACTCACAGAACTAAACCCATTGCCGCAACCGAAAAATTGCCCTACTAGCTTTGTCGATTGTCGGCAATTTTCTAAATGCAATTGCCACAATCGCCAATTTCCCAATTAAGCTAATTGCGTCATTCCGTTGCGAGAACGGAACTGCAGACAAGCTTTTGAGCCATTCGGTTATGCACAACGAACTGTTTATCGCGCTTACCAGATGTCAGTTATATGAACCGAGTCTTCCCATCGTTTCGTCTTACGAGTGTGAAAAATAAACGATGAAAATAAACATGCTTTGTTGATGCTAATTTTGCAAATTTGCATATTTTTAAGAAGAAATAAATTAGATTTATTTCAACTGCACAAGTTTTATTTATTAAAAATTGAATCACTTCACTTTGAACACTTAACCAACCACTTGCAGCGAGAATACCGACCGAACCATAAACAAAGGCGCGACGAGCAACATAGCGAGTGTAAAAATCAAACGACGGAAACAAGGATTGCTTTGTTGTTTCATATTGTACATTTGCAGTTATTTAAGAAGAAATTAATTTAATAAATACAGACTGCACAAGTTATATATATTATATATTAGATAAAATATATTTTTTAATTAATTCCTTTACCTAAAAAACTTCAACAACTTGCACCGAGAACACACACTAGAAATCAACCGAATACTGAACAAAAGAGGAACGAGCAACACAGCGAGCGTGAAAAAAGCGACGGTTGTGGTTAAGGTGACCACATGTTAGTTATTTTTATTGACTATTCGTCTGTTGCAATTGACTTTGGTGGCGGTGCAACTGAATACTGAAACATCGTTGCAATTCGGTGGTAACGCAAGAAAAATTCTATTGACAGAATTAACAATGCGGATATTTCAACTACTCCTTTTATCCGTAAATCTGTAATTGTAGTGGTCAGTTGTTTTGGATAAATTGAGATTGCTTAGACGGGAAGTAAGTTGAAATGACAAATTCCATTCAGTTCTTGCAACTAAAGCATAAATATTGAATGTTAACCGAATTGTTATATAGGCATGAAGTTACAATAATAAAATAAGCATTTAAGTCAGCCGAAAGTCGATTATGCTTATTTAATTACAGTTAAATAAACAGAGTTGTAATTGAAACAAACACTTTATGAGTACCCCACTTAAAATGTATTTACTATAACCTAACGCCAACAAATTATTTTTGTGAGTGTAGTAATTATTTAGGGCCGCTTTCTCAATGTCCGGTTAAGCACTAATCAGAACTTTAACCAGCAGTTAGTAAAACAGCTCTTTATCAATGTATTTACTATTACTATATTTGGTTACTATACTAACCAATGTTCGGTTAAGGCTTAACTGTCAGTTAAGTTCTGATTAAGTTAACGACAAGTTGTGGTTTCGGTTTGCTGCTAATCGAAGGAATAGCTGTCAAGATTAAAAAATTACAAAAAAAAACCGACGGTTGCTTAACCAGCCCTTGGTGAAATCAAAATTATTTTCTTAGCTATCATATGGTTAGCTAACTCCTGGTTAAGGCTTGACTAACCGGACATTGAGAAAGCGGCCCTTAGTAAGCATCAAGAAAATATCTTGTGTACGGCTATCCTATAAGTCACATGTAATTTGTTCACTCATGATAATTATTTAAAATTTCTGACAAGTAGTTTAATTCGATTTTAAGGAGAGTTTGAGGAACACTTGCCTAATGAAATAAAAAAGTTGTATTTATAATAATAATAAGTACCTACACAATTGTGTTTCGTATCCCTACTTCACTGAAAATAAAATAAAAAAATCTTATAACAAATTTAATACTGCCTTTTATGTTAACGTTGTGATCATTTTTTTACGGATTCGTAACGGATTCGAAATGGGTCCATCAAAATATTAGAAAGCGAAGTGCGTACTGACGGACTCGTAACAGTTTCGAAACAGATCCGCATCCGTGTTAGTGCTCATTGGGTATTTTTAATGAAAACATACACAAACGTTGTTGTTTATTAATAAAATCACACACACGCACACATATCCAAGCAACACTAGCCTTTGCACGCTTGTGCACCACACAAAAATAGCCGCCAATTCTGTATGTTTTTATGTGTATATGTGATTGGTTCTGGCACGTCTGTGCTTGTGCGAGTTAAATATTCTTTAATGACTCGAGCCATGCAGTTTATCAAGGAACGATTAAAATTAAAAGCCAATACATAATTGGTAAATTAATTAATTTATAATGTTTTATTGCCACAACAGCTTTACAATTTATTATTTATGTTGATACTTACTTAAAGTGATATTAATGAAAAATTCCTTCGGGTCGAATTAAATACATTGATACCGTAATGGCATTTTGAAGACTAGTAGCACCAGACATTTTTAAAGTTTTTGATTGATTGTTTATGACAGCTGCTGCTAGCAAGGTACGTTTAACGTTCGTGATTTTGTTTGCTACTTAGCAGCAATATTAAATTAAAAATATAAAAAGAAGCTGTAAAATGTTACTCGCTGCAATTTTTTAAGTGAAACTTCTTATGGTTAGGAGTTTGTAAATCGAAACTCTAATGTTGTAAATCGAAAATGCTTACCAACGACAGGTAAGACACAAGAAGCAATACTTTGGTCTATGCGAAATTCTATTGCTTCCCGTGTATTCACCTTCCTTCAAACGCGTCAAACCATCTACCTTTTAAACTTTTTCTACCTATTTACCTTACCTTGCAACCTTTTTTTGGTCAATTTTTATCCAAATCCGTACGGTTTGTAAAAATATTACCCATATATAAGATAACGCCATAAATGCGCAGAAATAGAAGCCTCCCATCAAAATTTTTGATGCAAATGTGACATGCATTCTTAGAAACACTGCTTCCAGAAGACATTCTATAGATCAAACTGAGCTTCTTCTTTCCCTTTATAAAGATTTTATTTCAAGAGGCATTCTTATAACCTACTTTTGAAAGATATTCAAATGGCATTTAGATTCAATTAAAGAAAAAAATTATATGTAATTATAATATATGTTTTAGATATTTTCCGTGGGCTTTTTTAGTATTAAACCCAACCACTTACTACTTCCAACACCAAAATGCTTTGAAAATCTGGAAAAAGGTTATTTTTACGTGAAATTTTTTAAACCCCAATAAAACTCAAACACTTCTCATTTCCAATACCAAAATTGCGAGAATGTCGGGAAGGGAGATATTTTCCCAAGGATTTTTTTAACCTCCAAACCACAAAAACCTTTCCATTCCATGGAATGCCTTCTGAAAGTTCTTCTGGAAAACACCTACGAGAATCATTTCTTTGAAGGGCTTATCTTCCATTGCAAAAGTTCTGGAAGCACTTCTAGAAAAGATTAAGGAAAGCATTCCTCCCAATGACATGCATATGTTTAAAGAATGCCTTCTGGGTATGAAAGTGGAAGGGATGGAATTCAAGACTTTCCTTTCCACTTTAGCTTCTTTTTTTTGTAAGCACTTTTTTTGCTGGGCTACTGTGAAGCCTACGTCACATGTGAAAATACATCCTCACAAAAACAACACATACACAACAATAGAAACTAAGCAACTGAATCTGATTGGCTTAATGGGAAACAAACGAAATACAAAAAAAAACAAACGGTCAAACTGCTCTCAAAATAAATCGAGCAACACAGCTGCTTTTTGTATGAAGGGGTCTACACGGAAGTTAACACCCCTATGAGACATGATATTTTTATGAAAGATAGTAATGATAAATATTTATATTTTTTCTGGACAAGCGCTGTTTTTGAAGCGAAGCTTTTTACGCCTCGTTTTGTGATTTGCTTGAGTGAAATGTGAAAAACGACACTTTTTTCCATACACCTTTTTCTTAGAATTTTTGTTGCTTTTTATGGCGAATGTAACAAGAGAATATAAAATTAATAAAAAAAATTCATTCTTAGCAATGAGAATTGAACTCGTACCCTTTCGATTGACAGTCCTATCCACTACCAACTGATCCAAAAGCCTTCGTTGACTAAGAGAGTTTATTTAATATTAAGTATTAACTGAAGCTATGTTCCATAGATGACAAGAATCTATTAAAGGATTGTGCATTAGCTATCCTACATTTGAATCCATGAAGCTTCGTGCAGATCACATTAATTTATTATATAAAAGGATTGTGTACTGGCTATCCAAACAACAAATTCAGCAAAAATATAACAAAACAAATGTCGCTTCTACTTATTACCATAGTCATTGACATCGCTAAGTACGTGTTTTCTTTTGTTGATGAGAATAGTCTGTTCCCGAACTAACTTCAAGAACTGCTGGAACTTAAATTTATTGAATTGACACAAGTTTAGCGGTAAAGTAATAAACAGTTTTTGTCATTGCTAACAAATGATAGTAAATAACTTGAGCAATAGGAAACATTTAATAGAGAGTAGATTTTTTAGGAAGAAAACCGCCAGCCTCCTGTGTCCAAATGGAATAGGATTATTTTTTAGTAATGCTTCTGTAGATTCAAAATTTTCTCTGCAATAGATAACATTAGTTGATGTAAAAATAATGAACAATTACAAGCATTTAAACATAAATTGCATGATTTGAAAGTCATAGATACAGGTAGTTTACCTTCTGAAATTACTTTTGTCATCAATAAACATTACCTAAAAACAACAAATATTAATGTTAGCGATAGTTTGGCAAATGAGGCTATTGGTAAACTAGTGCACATTGAAATTAACTAGAATGACCAGGTTAAAAAAATTTGGCTGGAATTCGGTGAGTCAAAAATTGTTCAGAAAACAAGAATGGAAGCTTCTGCTGAAGCTCATTCGATTCAAGTTGGAAGAAGAGCTGTGCCAATACTACGCAAAAACACTAGCATACCTCTTAATAAAAATAAAACAATCGCAAAAATCATTTTTCATTAATTCCTGCAATGTCTGTAACTATTCATAATTTACAGGGTGGATCATTCGCAGATTGTTTACGAATATGACCAAAAGCATTCCTTGCAATTACTCTACGTCGCTTTGTCTCGTGTTACTAGTATTGACGGACGTTTTATCACAACCTCTGATGACAACCCTTAACAATTTATATGTCATCATGGAAGGCGAAATGATTTTTCTAATGTTGATTTAATTCTAGAATTTTAATGATTATCTCTTAACAAATTAGAAACTAAATATATTACTATAAAAAATTTGATAGAGAGCAAACAGTTCTTTTCAGAGTCTCTATGCGCATTCTCAAGATCTTACCGATTCTATAACTCAAATCTGTGACATTTTATTGCTATCGGAAACAAAAATGCAAAATGATGAAAGAATCAATATCACTATTTTCGCTTGTATATCTCAATTTCAGAGAAAAAAAATTGAAGTTCTGGAGGAGTTGCATTTTATCGTAATTATAATAAAGATAAGTACAATACAGTCACTTGGAATATGTCAATATATTTAAACCGCTACAAAATTTTTCCTCTGATATTTCAAAAAATGGAGAAGTAATCTCTGCAGAAATGTAGGTCCCAATGGACAAGATATTGTGATGATTTCGATTTTCATTTCAACTTAGAATACGACCGAAAAAAACAAAATCGATAACAATAAAATTTACCCACAGATATCTTTTATGTTATACACGAGCAGGTTCCAATTATAATAAATAAATAAATAATAAATTTAAAAGATTTAGTCAAACTATTAAAAAAAGTACGTTTTAACTCTTAAACAAGTAGTGCTGTTGCTTTGGTAAATCTTTTAATGTTGATGCTGAAAAATAATTATCAATTCGCCATCGCCCTCGTCTTGCGCCGAAACTTTTGGATGATAACATGCCAACGCGTCTTATTTTTTGATGAGTTGTTTTTATAGAAGATAATTTAAAGTTGTATTGGATAGGATAACCTCACTGATGCGAGATAAATTAAGCATTTGCTTAGAAGTAATGAAGCCTCTGTACGAACTTTTGATTCAATTCTATCTTACACTAACTTGACCCAGAAGCAAATTCTAGAATCAATTCATAGAATCAATCAATAGGTACCAAAAAAATTGTTTGTTGGATTTACTTCAATAAAAAACGAAGTTTGATTATTCTATGATATATGCGAAGGCGTAGAAACTCTATCAGGTACAGCCAATGTTTCAGAATGCAAAAAAAAAAATCCTTTCTTGCAGTCAATAAAATGTCTCGTTTGCTGTGCACAGCGCTTGTTACTGTTGAAGGAAATGAGAGAATCTTCAGCAAATTACAATTAGTTAAAAATTATTTAAGAACCACGCAAAGTGACTCACGTCTTAATGACTTATTTATACTTTCATCGGAAAAGGACATAGTTGATCTCATTAACTTACATAATATTGCGCAGCAATGGGCTTAAAAAAAGAAAAATTAATATTTGAATGTTTTACTTTAAAATTAAGTTTTTATATTTTTTAAAGCATTATTTTTTATAATTAAATTTAAATTTTTAAATTATGATTCGATAATGTTGAAATACATTTGAATTTTATTTTATTTTCTTTGAAATAGGGAACGATATGAAAATTATCTTTAAGGGATCTTTTTCACTGGAAAAATTTTTCGATTTTTAGGTTTATATGCAAATGACACCATATGTGGGTAGAATTACGTATCAAAAATTTCAGGATTTCCTAAAACGGTGCAACAGATTAACGAAAAAGTTCATTTGAGCTGAAACTAGCTTGCATTATATTTATTATTATAAAATCTCTAAAACTACCTACAGAGATCTATTTATCTTAAGACTCGAATATTTAAAGCGTTTGAAATATAAAAAATAGGGTAATTTTTCAATTTTGTCTTCAAATAGGCGCCAGGAACAAGAATAAGGTTTAAATGGCTGATTATAAGTACACGGAGTTAGTTATTTTGTTTAACTTAACCCATTTGCTTAACCCATTAACCGCGGTTAGGTTTTTTTACCCATGAAAATGCTTCTGCAAAATTGATCATATCTCAGGATTGGTAACAGGTAAGTGTTTAAATTTGTGTCTCTTGCTTTCAGAAAACAAAGCTATGAGTTATTTTAATAGTGTGTCAAGAAATTTTTACGTTCACGACTGCATTTCAAAGTCGAAAGTGATTAAGTTTAAAAATTAGAAAATTTGTGTTTTTATCATTTGTAAACAATTTTATATATTACAAAAATGCAAAAGCTCTCTAAGCCAATTAACCAACTATACCTGCTTTTTATAGAAAATTCCAGATATTAAACTAAGCTGTCGTTGCAGAATGAATTTGTGCCAATTTAGAGCACATTTACCACGGTTGGGTATTTTTATACCCAGCTCATATCTCGACAACGGTGAAAGATACAAAGCTGAAATTTCATGTGGTAGTTCCTGCTATCACTATAAGAAAGAACGTGTGATTTTGAAAAAAGACTGCTAAATTGTAATCACTCCTCATGTTTTTAGGGAAAAGCAAAATTTTGATAAAATTCAAGCAAAATTTTGCTAAGTTATTATAAACTGCAAAAGCAAATTTCTACTCAATTCAAGCAAATATTTGCTAAGTTATTATAAGCTCAAATAGCAGTTTTTCACTAAACTCATGAAAATATTTGCTAAGTTATTATAAGCTCCAACAGCAAGTTTTTACTAAGTTCAAGCCAATTTCTTTCAAACACGAGAGCACACGTTTTTTCTCAATGAAAAAAATTAGGCGACGATTAGTTAACAACTACAATGATCAAATGAACAAACCCATGTACTTACAGTCACGCGGCTGAAGTTCAAGTCTCCGGACAATGATAATTTTTCAATTTAATATAATATCAATAATTATTTCACTTCAAAAATATGATAGACTTCAGCAAAAACTAATCAAAATTTGCTATTCCAATTTATAATAACTTAGGAAATATTTGCTTGAAGTATATTGAAAATTTGCTTTTGCAGTCTTTTGCAGTCAAAATTTTGCTTGAATTTAATCGAAAATTTGCTTAGTTATAATAAACTGGAATAGCAAATTTTGATTAGTTTTTTCTGAAATCTAGCATAATCTAGAAGCGGCTGAGAATCAAGCGCAAGTTTTGCTACAATACAAATTTAGCCAACAGGTTTCTCCGTATAATCTTATAGTTTCAAGTATTATCGTTAAGATGAACTACACAAATTTTCAGTTATCTGTTGTAAAATCTGAAAAATCGTTGCCATTGTTTTGGATTCGAAAAATGAGATTCAAATTGCGAAAAGCTTAAAAGAGCAGATAAAAGGCCAAACAAAAAAAAAAAAAAAATTTGAAACATGCTTAATTATATGTAATTTAATGTACACAAGTATTTTTTTCATCATTTAAAAAATTTCTTACAAAAAAGAGTTTCAAACAAAGACTTTTTCTTAGCCGTTCAAATAAAAAATATTCAAAAAAATAGTTAGTTTAGTTAATCCCCCAATAAAAATGGCCTCGGTACGCTCCTGTGCGCAAGGCGGAATCTTTTATATATTATTCTTGAGGTCTGTTACCATAAGCACAAGTACCAGGTAACTTGAAGTTGCTTGAAAGCGGTTCTTTACAAATTTTTCAAGCTCGAGATTGCAGAAGAACAAGCTAAATATCACCCTTTATTCTATTACAATTACCCGAAACTTGCTTGAACTTTTCTAGAAAATTTTTTTCAAAAACAATATAAAAATATTGTATAGAGACATTGTATTCAAGAACAATATTTTTTCAATAAAGCTCAAGAACAATTTGGAAATGGGGAATAAAATTGAAATTTGGAAAAATTTCCAAAATGTTCTTGTTCTGATATAAAAAAGTATGTTCTAATATACTTTTTGAACCACACTGTTGATGTGGTCACTGCAGGTAAGTGTAAAATTAATATGAAAACCTAGATTTTTGATTTTGCTGACGAGACTTAGCTTTTGGTCTTTTAAAATAAGGTCCGGTATATCTTCAAAGAAGACATTATCTTTGCTGATGGGTAATACAAATGATTTCGATGCATTAAGTTGAAGCCCATTGCTAACAGCCCATTGACTTATACTCTCTAGATCCTCAATTAGCCTGAATACAAGGTCTTCCATGAGACCAGTTCTACGGGAGAGATATATCTGAATATCATCAGCATAAGCATGCATGGATAAATGCTTGCAAACGCTGAAAATATCATTTGTAAAAATGGAGAATAAAAGAGGACCTAGTACCGATCCTTGAGGAACCCCACTGCAAACATATGAAAGACTCGAAAAATTCTCACCAACCTTAACTTTCTGTACTCGATAGGAAAGATAGTTGTTCAGGAGCAACACAGCGCTGCCACTAAAACCATACTTATACTTAAGCTTATAACATAGTAAAGAGTGATTAACTGTATAAAACTCTTTTGAAAAATCGAGTAAGCATAGCAGAGTTACTAATCCATTGTCATACGAGTTTCTTATATCGTCCAAAATCTTAATCATAGCAGTAGAACAACTACGTCCAGCGCAGAACCTGACTGCTGTGAAGATAACAGCTTTATTATAAAAATGAAAACTCCCTTTTCTGATTACGCTTGAATTATTATTCATGGCAGGGCTGAATAAGTTTGTCGTTTCCAACATAAAAGATTGTATCTGCTAAACTAAGACACGGTGCTGACCTTCTTAAGTTGCTAACAAACTGCTAAGTCTTTTCTCATAAAAAATTTTGACTTAACAAATTTGTTATGTTTGGAAAGTTAGCAGGATTAAAGAAATGTAGTGAATATCATTGTAATAAGTTTTGATATTTTCAATACAAAGCAAGGTTAGAAATAAGAAAAATAAAAATTTTCATTGAAACAAACACCACTTGTAACTCTCAGCAATACATCAGCTTTTTCCCTTTTCCCTTCAGCTTGGAACCTTAAAGGGATTGTAAAAATTTTGGCTAAGTTGGCACAACTACCCTCAATTTTGACGCTGAGTTTGAGCGCAATTTGTCGTTTGGTTGTCTCTTTTAAACATTTTTTGAACTCAGCTTCAGTTCTCGCCGCAAATTTGCTTCTATATCTGTTATCGATTGAAATCGGGTGCCTCGAAGTGGTAGTTTTACTTTTGGAAAGAGAAAAAGACCGCTGGAGCCATATTGAGTCAATTCGGTGGTTGTTCGATGGTATTACTTGTGTTTTTGATCAAGAATTCATTCACAATGATAATCTTCTGAGATGGTGCGTTATTGTGTTGTAAAATGCGTAATTTTTTTTCCACAAATCTGACCTTTTTTCACGAATTTTTGCTCTCAAAAACACCATAATCAGGGTTTTTAAATGATCAATTCCTAGTACTTTCTTGACAATATGTATTTCGACCTAACGTTCTTCTGTTGGCCCATTTCTATCCGCCCAATCTGCCAGTTTTGAATCACTGTACACTTTGCATACTTTTTTACATAATTCAAATTTTATTTGATTTAACATAATTAATTTTTTTATTGAAACAAGAAATCAAATAACATTTTTCGAAAAGTAAAATATCACAACTCTGGTACTTTTAATACGATTTTTTATGTTTGTTAACTCATTTTAAAGAAAAATTACATTAAAAAAGAAATGCATACCTGTTTCTTAAAAGAATTTACTTCAAGAGACTTTTTGAACTCTTGTAAAACGCTTCTCAATTAATTGGTCTCTTAAGCTAGTTCAAAAGTCTATCAAACGAAACTGTATAGATTTTATTTTTATATCAAATCGACTATTTTTAGTCTATGGCATCAACAATTTGGTCTATTGGGGAGCAAACATTTAATATACATATAAAAATACCTTTTGATTTATCGATATCAGAAACTATCAATATTTTTTTTTAATCAAAACCCCCCTTGGGTAAATCCTGGCTACGGACCTGCGGTACACACAATTTTTTTTTTCAAGTAATATTTTTAAAGTGGCTGTTTTATGTACCTACTTTTATGATCTAAAGCAACATAAAGCATTGCTGTAAATTAAAGTCTTCGGCTGTTTAGTTTCCACACTTGAAAGCACATTACAATATCCTCGAAAGTGTTCTAATTTTATGACATGCTTTGGCTTTAAACGCAATCACCACAAATACCAATGTTATGATGACGGAGTGTGTGCATATGTGTGTTTGTTTGCACTAAAGTCTGCCGTCTTTTTGCGCTTTCATTTGTATTGCCCTCAGGAGTGAAGTTCTTAGGATAATAACTTCCTGTGCTGCTCACAGTGTGACGCTGTTGCTGCTTCTGCTGCTGCCACGCATACTTCTTCATAGTTTCTTCTAAGCGAAGACAACAAATATTAAGTCGAGGCAAATGAAATATGTATAAAAAATGAATGAAGAAAAAAACCTTTGCATAAAGGCAGGAACAGAAATAAACCTTCAACAGAAGCTTAAATAAAATTCTAAAGCTCTGTCGTTGAGTGGAGCGCGTAGGCGAATTCACCGAAGGCGTAATCTCAGTCGTAATTGCAATTTGTATAAAAGAACGGGAACAAGTTTACCGCGTAGCGAAGAAGAGTTGGTACAGCCTTAAGTCTAGAGTCTTGAACTGGTGTGGGTTTCTTGGATAACTGGTGTTGGCTTCGTCAAAGACACGCTGGAGCTTATAAAGTATTAATGTATGTGAACAAACAAGAAGCGTTGGCTGGAGCTGCTACTGCAGCTGCTCGGCACTATTTTGAGGTTGCTTGTGTCGATGTTGTGGTGTTGCCAAGTTGTGCTGCGCTGCAATGGGCTTGCTGCAGCAAGGACCCTGTAGCAACATTTTGAAAATATATTTAATCTATGCGCTCTTCGACTGGGGGTGACAACAACAACAACGTCAGCAACAGCAACAGCAACAATAACAATATTAAAAGAGCATTTAAAATTAATTAAGAAAACGAGATCGGAAATGAATTGAAAGTTTTGAGGAAAGTTTAAGGCGAAAGAGAATTAAATATTTTTGTGCACATGAAGACAGACACACACACACAAAAGCAGCAAGCGAAAAGTCGGAGAGAAGAAAGGAGCACTTCGAGAGTCACACATATAATTTTCAAGTTGCTACTAAAAGTTTTTACTGCAAAAGTTACTGTGTGTGTGTCGTTGTTTCTTCCATTTTGAGTAATTTTTCTAGCCACCCGCTCACACCATTTCCTCTGTCCCTGTCTGCAATTGGTCTTTTCCCCTCTTGCTCTTTGTGTGGGAAAGGATTTTTTGTTTTTTGTTTATTTTCTGCTAAAAACTTTTATGAATTTATCATCAACACCGCCAATGAGCAACCCATAAAATGCACTAAATTGCATTCACCGAATGGTAATTAAAATTCTTTGGTTTGTTGGCAAGAATTGGTAATCGAAAGAATTGAGGTGCAGCTGCAAGCGAAGAGAACAGTTGTAAGATAAGTTTTATAATTCTGTTGTTTTAAAGACGTTTCGTCTTTATCTGGAGGTGAAGAGTTCCATAAAGACGGTTTTATCAAACGAAGTGGTTTCACACCCGGCTTTGGGTTGTTCTAGAAATTTAATTTGTTTTTAACTGTTTGCTATTTTCGGTTTTGGTTTTCTTTAAATAAAAGATTAATAACACGAATAAGCGAAAAACCGTTTATTTTGAGTCTTGTTATTCGAAATTATTTAATACTTACTTAAACCGATTTTTCTCTTTATATTAAAATGTTTTTTTTTATTTTATTTATTTATTTATTATTTGCAGTACTTAGTGTTACAAGATATAATATCTAAAAAAATATTTAAAAAAAAATATTTAATATACGAAACATTTATATTTAATATACGAAAACTTAAAACTAACGCGAAGAGCTTATTACCACAAAAAATTGAAAACATACAAGATTATAACAAATAAACATGAAATCTTATTAAATAATTTAAAAGGACTTATCTCTAATGGATGATATGTTAAAATAATTAAGGGACGACAATGACGATAATAGTTTTTTTTTAAAAATGACAGCGTTGCTAATTTGTTGAGTGCTATAATCTAAGGAATTCCAAAGATGTGCACAGAAAAAACAAATTTAATGAACAGCGTACGTTAAAATTAATTCATTGATTTTAATGAAAAAAATCATTGAATTTTAATGAATTGCTCATAGTTTTTAACGTACTGTTCATTGAAATCAATGAAGTTATATTCATTAAAAATTTCTAAATAAATATCAATGATTTGTTTTCACTATTTTAATGGACTTTTCATTGATATCAATGAAAAGTACATTGATTCCAGTTGTAAATCAAATTTTAACGAACCATACATTGATTTTTAATGAACAGTTCATTGAATTCAATATTTAGGTCATTAAATGTAATGTATAGTTCATTAAATTCAATGTACAGTTCATTGAATTTAATGTATAGGTCATTGAATTTAATGTATAGTTCATTGAATTCAATGTATTGTTCATTGATTTCAATGTATAGTTCTTTAAATTCAATGTATAGTTCATTGAACTCAATGTATAGTTCATTAAATTCAATGCATAGTTCATTAAGTTCAATGTATTCAGTTCATTAAATTCAATGTGTATTAATTTATTCCCTTCCCAATTTTGTTTGAAGTGAAACGCGAAGTTGTGAAGTCGTGTGGCAATTGTGTGTGTAAATTTTAAATAAAAGGTTATTATAAATGAAATTAAAAGTGAAGAAAATATTGTGCTTTGAATGTAAAAGAAAATTTAAATCTGTTGAATTACTATTAGTTCATATAAAAAAAAATCATATCATATCTGCAAAGAGTGTTTAACGCTGTTGCAATTAAATTTGCAATCTAGAATTTAGTAATTTTTCAGCCTTTAAAAAACATTAACGTGTTGTGCATAGTCTTGATACAAAAACAAAAAATTTGCTAATAACTAATCGTAATCGCAATTTAACAGCTGTGCTATAATTGAACGATAAAAGATCTCATTACATTAAAAATAAATATATTATATTAATTTATAATATCTTCTAGATTGATAAAGATTTCTCCGTCGCTTTCGGAAAATACCTGGCATTTTAAGTGACTGCTGCCATCATTTTCAAAAAATGTTTACATTTCTAAAGGATGAAAACCACATAAAAGATAAAGCTGTGCGGGCAAAGTTGGCAGAAATTGAAGATTTCACTAATTACAGTGGTAAGCTTAATTTTTCTCGAGGCTAAATAAATAAATAGTTATTTTTTTTCAATTAATATCTTTCCAGACAGTACTGCTATGAAACTTCTTTGGAGCCTTCATGGGTATTTGATGCCCACTCAAAAAGTATGCAGTAAGGACAACTTTGGATAAAAACTTTCCTAAAGCATACAATTACCAGTTCCCAAGAGGCATTCGTTTTTGTTGGAAGCAGCATCCAGGAAGTCGAGAAGCATATTAAGTTTTTAAAAACTAAAGGCGAAAATACTCAACCATTAATCCTTGCTGTTGGAGAGAAGAACTTCTCCTCATTCCAACAATTTTATGTGTTTATGGATGGTGTAAAATTTTAGTTTGCTAGTTTTATTAAAGCCTTAGATGTGTGCTTTAAAATTTTTCAATTAAAATATCTTGCTGAATGCACTCTAGTGTAGGACTTTATTGCCGTATATTTTTATAAATTTAAAAACTATTCAAAATCTTCGAAAATTTGTATATTAATTGACTCTTTAAAATAAAAAAATATTGTTTAAGTTGTAATTATTTCCTTATTTTAAAAATGTTTAGAGAGGGAGTAACAAATAATTTGTTGAATTTAATGTATAGATCATTCATTCCAATGAATTTATTAAATTTAATGAAATATACATGGAATTCAATGAATTGAATACATTAGATTTAGTGAGCTGTATTTTGAATCCAATAATGAACTTAATACATTAAATTCAATGAAATAAACATTAAAATCAATGAACTATACATTAAATTCAATGAACTATACATTGAATTCAATGAACTATACATTTAATTCAATGAACTATACATTGATTTCAATGTAAGGTTCATTGAAATATACATTAAATTCAATGAACTATACATTGAATTCAATGAACTATACATTAAATTCAATGAACCTTACATTGAATTCAATGAACTTTACATTGAATTCAATGAATGTTTCATTAAATTCAATGAAAAAATCATTAATTTTGGCATTTTTTAATGAACGTGTTCATTGAATTCAATCATTGAAATCATGAATTGAAAATCACTAAGTTTAATGAACTATTCATTTAAGTATGAAGAAAATTCATTGAAACCAATGACCACAGTTCATTGGACCAAAATCAATGAATAATTCATTGAAATTAATGCACCTTTTCATTAATATAATGTACCTTTTTGGTTCAGTGTGGACCATATATGAAGAATTGCCTTTCGGAGACAAGGCTGGAGTGTTTTGCTAATACAATATTATTATTACGGTGCGATTGTGTAAAGCAAAGTCTCTCGAAGAGATAGATAGGCTCAGCGGAAAATATTAATTTGTGGACAAACTGTAGGACTTTTATCTTGACAAGGTTATCAAAGGTGGTGTTGTTCATTTGGTAAGCATATTCCGAGACATGATCAAACCTACTCAGACTGTATACATACCTAACGATATTATTATATGTTACTTTTATTTTTTGCTTATGGACAGAATCAGCGTTTGCAAATACTTCACAGCCATACAAGAGAATTGGTTTAAGTATGTTTTTACTATAAGCAGTCTAATTCTTACTGGCGTAAAGTTTTGGGTAGGCCAAAAACTGCGTAACATAACATTTACCTTACCTGTTGAACTGGTGATGTGTTCGTTCCATGTCAAGGTATTATTAAAAATAAAACTCAAGTTCTAAGCCTTACACACATATTCAATGATCGAGTCGTTACCCAGTGGGCATTTTTGCTAGCGATACGCGAAAGAATGCATGCTAGTAGTGCTCTTATTGGCGTCAATATACCTTTCATGATAGCTGCATTGATGAGTGCTTCTGTAAGGCCTACCTTTTGAGGTAAAATTTTGAAAAAATTATAAATGATCAGATCAATTAAAAAAGTCTAATCTTAAAGAAAAAAACAAAAAAAAAATATTTTTTTTTGTCCGAGTTGAGACGCGAACCCAGGTCTCCGAAATCTAACACATTGCATATCACATTATATGAAAACTTTTATATGGAAAAATTTTAAGTCTTTTCTATTATTTTTGTATGAAGAAATTTACAAAAAAATTCCAAAAAAATTTTTAAATGAACAGAAAAATTTGTAAAAAAATGTAGATTTAAAAAAAAAAATACAAAAAAATTTTTTTTTTGGTCCAAGCTGGGTCGCGAACCCGCGCTCCCGAAACTTACTTTCATTTGTAATGATGCAAAATAAGCTGAAGTTTGTTAAAAATTGAGGTGGACGAGTGGGTAAGATGCCAGACCGCCACATGAGAGGACGCTGGTTCAAATCTGGAAATTGTCTAAATTTTTTTTATTTCAAGTTAATATTTATATTGCTTTTCTTTCTAATGTACATTCTAAAGAAGGGCTTCTAGCAGGCTTCTTTAGAGTCGCGAAAGAGGAAGGCCTAGAAAATTTTCTTGTTTTATATAAAAAAGTTTATGGGCTTGAAAACGAGCACAGAAGGGCTACGAAATCCATATGATGGCCTGCTAGAAGCGCTTCAAAGACCTGCTTTTGCCCACTGGGTAATTACTATATCAGGAAGACTATTATAGTTTATAGGCTTTTTATAGACCAACAAACACTTAGATATTCTTGGATTAATTTCAAGCTCATTTTCTGCGGCAAAATTACCAATTCGCTGGAGTTCTTGATTAAGGATATTCACACCACTACAAAGATCAGTTTTATCACATGAAACATGCAGCTGTATATCACCAGCGTAGATATGTGTAAAACATTGATTCGGGATTGATGGAAAATCATTTACGTAAATGAAAAACAAAAAGGGTCCCAGTCCCAGAACTGACCCCTGGGAAACACCTTTACTTACTCGAATAAAGTCTGAGTACAAATCACCAGAACAATCACATTGGAAATGATCATGCATATATGACCAAATCAATTTTATTGCTGTTGGAGAAAAACCGTACCAATTTTGGAGCTTATGGCAAAATATTAAATGATTAATAGAATTGAAAACTTTTAAGCAATCTAAAAGAACCAGGAAAGTAGGTTTGTTTGCTTCAATATTTTGGCGAATATTGGCGAATATTGAAACTGGAACGTTTTGGTCTAAATCCAGACTGTCTGTCCGTAAGTAGACGATTGTTGGTAAATATGAACTTATTTGCTTGTAAACAAGGTTTTCGAATGCTTTTGAAAGAAAGGGTAAGATAGGTATAGGCCGAAATTCAACGCCTGATTTCGGAATTGCAATTATTTGGGCTAATTTCCACTTCTTTGGAAACACTGATTTAGTAAAGATTGTATTGGAAATATGTGTAATAACAGGTACAAGTTTAGGTAAAAGCAATTTAAGGAACTTAGGAGTAATACCGTCAATGACTGTCGAGTTGGAATTTACATAAATCAGACTAGAGAGCACATCACTTTCAGCAACATACATAAAACTAAAACTGGATGTTGTAGATATTGCACTTTGAAGGGAGTTATCACGGAAAAAATAAATGTTAGACTCAATTATATCACAGATGGGTTGCCTTCTTAGCTCTATATTATCACAGTTTTGGTTTCCTACAAAATTATTATTGAGGATATTTATGCCTATTTTTCTAATAGTGCGCCAAGTAGCTTTACTGTTAGCTGCTCTTAAAAATTTTTCGTAGAAGTACTGGGATTTTGTTCTTCTTAGAGCACTAACAGCTTGTTTGCGCTTGTCTTTTATCTTTTCCATTTAGAGTAGGCTTTATTACGTTTTTCGATAAGGGAACCAACATCGTGATTAAACCATGGCTGACTTGAAGTTTTTATAAGTATCGTTTTGAAAGGTACATGCCTTTCAAAAGGAACCAATAGAGTATCGTTTAAAAACATCTACTTGGTCATCTACTGATGTCATACAAAATATTCTTTGCCAATCAGTTCTGCCAAAATCTGCGTTAAGAAGTTAAAATTGTATGTTTTTGAAGTATCGATATGTCATTATACATTCAACGGAATGCTGAAAAATATCTAAAGTCAAGTAAATTAAGTCATAAGAAATTTGTGGTACGGAAAGTTGATTACAATATAAAACAAAACACGGCTTTTGTCACTTACAAAAAAAAAAAAACATCTAGAAGCGTGCTGGATGTAGATGTAAAGGTTGTCGCAGCCGCTCATTTACTGCGAAGAGTCCAAGACCGTGAAACTTATTTTTATGGTGTTATCAGTGAGCAGATCACTTTTTAAATCTCCTGCTACTTGATAGATACAGCTTCGATAAGATCAACGAGTGGGGCCACATCTATCAGTCTATTAGGCCTGTAAGCTACACCTAGCAGAGATTTTTGATTATTAATTACTATTTCTAAGTATAAGTATTCCATCGTAGAATTTTCATAATATTTTATAATAACATTGCAATTAATCTTTGTCTTGATAAAGATGGCAACCCCTTCCTCCGTGACTTGGACGATCAGAGCGAAAAACACGATATCCCCGTAAAGCAATGAATGAGTCAGGCATGTCATGTCTGAACCATCCCAGTAGTTCGCGGCATCATTGACGAACTTTTCGTGATAATTTCTTAAAGGAAGTTTCTGCAAGAGCTGCTGGACTAAAAAACAAATTCATACAAAATATAATGCAAAGTAGCGGTTGTCAGTGCCTAACTTTTTCCACTCTATTACAACAACTTCAAGATATTCATGATTGTTGAATTTCGCCGAATCGTTCAGAGGCTAAACTGTAGAGTTCGTAAACTATCGATGACACTATCGATACTATCAATTACTTCACACTATCGTGACTATCGATAGTTTTGAACTGACTATCGATGGTTTTCGATAGTATTTAAATATTCATTGACACCACTGTTTAGGTGTCATTGCCATTGCTGTCGAATTTTTTTTGATTTTGACAATTTGGTATAATTTTTTTCTGTTTTGTAGAGTGAAAGCGCAGGTGATGTTTCTTAAAAATGTAAGAGAATTGTGTTGATTTGGAAGATGGGTGATAGTTAGTTAGAGGTTAAAAATATGGAGTAGTTTCGGTGAAGAATTGTTTTAAATTTGCACAACTCAAAACTGACGGGAAACACGCTAGCAGAGAGACTATTCCACAACTTTGCCATACGACTAAAGAACGAATTATCACTACAACGTGAGGTTCTGTGTGACATCAAGACAATGGTAAAGGAATGGGCTTGGACAGCTGCCCGAGTGATCCTGGAAAACATACTGTGTGGTGGTGTCAGGCCATTAAGAAACCAACATTACGTCAATTTCCAATGGAGTTGAGAGAGGATGAAATATTTTTATCCCCTATCAAATATATCTCAAATATATCGCAAATATATCCAGAATCAAATTTCGATTTTAATTCCTTGACGAATTTTCTTTATATTACTGTCTACTTTTCGTTAACGAAACTTCCTCAATATTTCGATATTCTGTTCGTGCATGATAAATCCCGACTTTTCTGTATTGCGTCTTGCACGAATTCGGAACATTTATATGAATTTTTCGTCAATGAAACATGTGGCCAAATCAGCAAGTTTCGTCAAGGATCAAGAAAAATCGTACATGATTCATTTGAGATTTCTTGAAGACTGGAACTACTGGGATGTTTCGGAGATGCATATGATATCCACATCCGAATTTTCAAATATTTGTCTTAACTCATCTATCTTGCAATAGAGACTTTACGCATTGAAATTACAGTTTTTCGTATTTAAAAACAAGGATTTTTAAATTAAAAAGATATTGACTGAACTTCTTATGATCAAATGTGTTAATTGATAAAACAAATTATCGAAAACTGTACCTACAAGTTTTTTCCGGATCCGAATGGTTAATATTCGTATACTCAAGTTTTTTTCGGTGGTCTTTTTTACTCTATGGGGATTGCTATTATCTGCAGAGAAAGGCTGCTGATCAGAAAAATTAATTTCAATTAAAATATTTTTTGTGCAAAAAAAGATATGTGTAAGAGAGAGTTGTCTATAGTGGGACCGATTTTGATTTTTCCATCATAATTTTTCACAATAAAAAATTTTTTGGAGTTACAAATATATCGTTGGATTGATACTTTAAATGACTATCTTTTTGCTTAATAAAGTTTAAAGTTTTGTTGCAAAATTTTATTGTATTTTTCCAAAAATCTGAAAGGCTTAAAATCAGTTCCAAAAATTATTTAATAAGGGACTCTATTATATATTCAATAAAACCGAAGCAAGCATAAAGTAATTGAAGTAAGACCCCAAATTATGAATTTTTATTCATTTGTACAAATTCATGTATAAATACCATGAATATAATTGACATTATTCTTCAGATATAATTTATTTAACGCCTGAATCCTAGTCACAATTCCTCGAACGCAATTCATCAATTCTTCATCATCAACTTGAAAAATATCATCAAATTTCACAAGCATTTTTTCCAGATACCGGTATAAACTGGTCTTGGGTATGTTGTGTGAACGCGCAGTGGGTCCCACATTGGAAGACACGTGAAGTCACTTATTATAAATTCATGGACATTTGACTGGTCCTTTTTTGTATGGAGATAAAAAATTTCGTTGGTTTTTCTTGAGCACCCTTTTATTTTGTTCCTATAAATAAAAAACGCACAAAAAACAGTTTTAAAAAAATTTGACTTTATTAACACGTGCCGCCAGGTAGAAATTCAAAAAATTATCTACTACATATGAGAAAAAAATATAAAACAGCAATTCCATTTTGAGCGTACCGGCCTTACGGAATGATCACCTCCAATTTGAGTGAAATTTTGCATGGAACATCACTAAAGGAAATAAAAAACTTAATTTAAAGGAAAAAATGCTGGAGCTATTTTTGGCGGAGTTACAGAGTGCACAAAATTGACAAAAATCGGCAAAAACGTCGACAACCGATTTTCACAAGAATTCATATCTCAATCACTTCTTAGCCGAATGTTAAGTTTCAAAATCCGTTGGAAAGGTAATTAAACGCACTTTAATTAAAATTGTTTTTTTTAATATTGGCTGTTGTGGATTCCCTCCCTTGCGGTAAAATAGTTAAATACTGTGCTATCTCGAATGTATTTTAGATTCGAATATCCTTCCTACAGGATACTGTGGATAAAAATCCACAGTGGCATCTCGTTTGACAAGATATTGCTAGAGAAAGTCTATATTTACTTTTGAAAGTCTATATTCACTTTAGACATATGTAGTTTTTCTTTAAAAAAACAAAGCATTTTGAGATCGTTATATTTTTACTGTTTTCTCAAAAATAACTTTGTCCTTGCAAGAGGGAAAGACATCCTTTTTTTCCAAACATTTTTTTTGGGAGATCTTGAACTAGAGGTCTGCAGCGAACCTTCCGTTCTACTTGTACAAACAGATATAATAAGTAAAAACCTGATAATATTGTTACAAATACAACAAGGAGTAGAACTGAACATATGCTTATATGCTCTGGAATGAACAGAGAGCTTAACATCTCTTTCTCTGGCTCTCTTGTAGTGTAAGCTTTTTTTCCTCTTTATCTGTTCCACTAAGTGGAGTATCTGTTTTAACTCTGTTTTAAATGAATATATCCATTCAATATGGATATTTCAGATCGTTCTATTTGTATTGATGTTGTGTTTTTCTATTTCTATTGTACTAAAAGAAAGTTATGGTGAGTGTCTGTGAATGGACGTATTTCGTATTTTTGGGAAATTTAAAACATAAAAAAGTACTTAAATGTTGTACTTATATAAACTGTTTCTTTTTGTTGTTGTTTATTTCGCTCTTTATTCTTTATGCTTGCTACGTCACATACACCAGATGATCCAAATAAAGATAACAGTATTATCGATATATCTGTTTGTTCTGTATGTGCTCAAACTAGTATTTTTGATACTTGGTAATTTCACTCTCTCATACCTATTTCATCGTTACTGTCTGACCAGAATCATGTCGGCGAGAGAGAATCGCTAAGAGTTTGCCCAGAATTGTAGCGTTGGCTTTGTCGTTTGGCTTTTATTCAATCTGCCATTGTTGATTTTCTTAAACTTGCTTCAGTGTTCTCATCGTACTCCGATTGAACTTATAATTACTCCACTTCCATTTATTTCACTATTTTTTGCAATATTCTTGATATAAATTTACTGCATTTTCAACCAAAGGCTACTCCTATCATTATTGGAGCAAGTAGGAACACTGTTTACTCGCTACATTAGTTGACAGATTCTTAAAATTTTGTTAAAATATGGCAATATTTTTAAAGAGAAGCTGAGAGAGCTGTCAAATAAACGACAAAGTCAAAATAAAAATAGAAACATTTCTATCTTGGCGTTTTCGTTGTCATATTCTGCCGCAATTTTCTCCCATAAGGTTTGCATTGTCTCTGTCAGCGCTCTGCCTGCCAACACGACAACGACATGATTCTGGTCAGACAGTTATCTAAAAGAGAAAAATTCCATGCATACTCAATGCTTAGAGAGCGAAACAGATACAAGTAAATATAAGGAAAAAAAAACCCACACAACTGGTGTACTTGGATGGTTCATTGCAGAGCTTTATCTTGAACACCCTATGCAACTTTTGAGATTCCTTAGAATGTGAAATTCGAAAAAAATTGATACGCCCTAATCCGCATTGAGTTGCATTTCCACTGTGTAAACTTCAAGCTCCGAGCGGCACGTGTTATTGTTGTTGTAAAAAAAAAATGTAGGGACTTATTTTTAGACGCTAAGGAACAAGAAAATCGGGTGCTTAACAATTTCTAAAATAAGGACCACCCTAAAGGACATATTGATATAGTTAGCATCAGAAATTTATTTTTCACTGCAATTGAACTGAAAGCACTTTGAAATCTTAAAAATAAACGCAAAAAACACGATGCTTATAAGAGGGCCGTTTGATAATTCCGTGAAAAATGAAACAGGAATGATTTTTACGGCAAAAAAGTTGTGTTTCTCAATATAGTATTCTTTTAGCTCGATACACTTCGTCCAACGTTGCTTAAATTTTTTGATCCCATCCAAAAAATGGGTTTTTAGATGAGCTCCTCTCTGGTGGTGACTCTTTCCACCGAGCCATTTCTTCAAGTTTGGAAACAGAAAATAGTCGGAGGGGGCCAAATCTGGAGAATATGCTGGATGAGGAAGTAATTCGTACTTGAATTCATGAAATTTTGCCATGGGAGCTGGGCATTTGTGAACGCGCGCATTGTATTGATGGAAGAGCACTTTTTTGTTCATTTCTCTTCCAAAGCGTAGTTGAATTCGGCTGCATTGTATTCGCCATTAACCCTCATCGGTCCCTCGAGAAATACATCTAATAGGTCCCATTGTATTCGCGCGCATACACATATATTTCTGTAAATCTTGTAAAAAAGCTAAAAAAAATTAACAACCATTTTCTTTTGTGATTTTTTATGTTTATTACATTGTTTACTATCATATTAATACATTTGAACTTCATAAAGGTAGACTTAGAATGAAATTAATTAGTGTAGTAAATATGTTTTTGGGTCGCCATGTAGCAAATATTTTGGCGACAGGATCGCCACATAATTTAATTCGCGACATAGCATCGCCATGTAAGGGTTCGCGATTATTTAAAAAAGGACTCGCGGATTTATTATTATTATTATAAGGTCCTGCCTGATTGGTTGCCGGCGAAGTTCGCCACTGGCGCTATTTTTGTTTTTGTTACATTTACAGCCGTTCACTATAAAAAGTGCAGAGGCTAAAAAGGTTTAAGTCGGCAGCTATTAAAGCTCAAGACTTATTTAAAATGAATTAGAAGGCAGCTTGTTAGAAGCTCAAATCTAATTAACTTTATTTGAAATTTGTTCGTTCTTTTATAGCATGTATAACGGTATTTTGTCTTAAAACTAGTTAACAATTGTTTTTGTATTTAAAAAGTAAACAAAATCATATGTTCTTAAATTAGTGTAAAAGTAATAGTAGAATATCGTATACATATTTGTAATTTAGTAATAGTAGTATAATGTGTGTGAGTGAGTAGACTTAGATTATTAGAAAACGTAAACATAATCATATGTTAATATATTTATGTAGGAGTGAAAGTAAAAATGTAATTTCATATATTTTGTATTCAGCAATATTAGTGCATGTGTGTGAATGAAATAGATAGTAGTGCTTAGTATGAACATATGTTCTTATTGTTAGAATATTATCTTAGTATAATGCAATAAAATAGAATAAGGTGATACGTACCGTAAAGGTGTGTATCTTTTAACTATGTTTTATAATTGTTTGTTTTAGTGTTTTATAATGTAGAAGTGTATACATTACATTAGAATATTACATATGTTAGAAAAAAAAATTGAATTTTTAACTTTTGTCAATTATTTGTACATTTTTCGCATAAATTGAAATTGTGTTCAGCACAAATGAAATTTCTACACTTTTAACAGAGTGTAGCAAAAAGATTTTTGTTATTTTTATATGTGCAGATGTAGCATCGGCCTCGTTTTGATGTACTTGGTAAATGGCGAATCTCCCGAATTCTTTGAATAACACTGGAAGCATCATTACTTTGACGATGTTTTTTGCGTTTAGTGATCTGTTTTTCAACGAGATTCAATCCAAGCTCCTCGATAAAAAGGCGACGACGAATATTATGGTTCGTTTTAGAATTTTTCCAATTCGGGAACAATGCAATGTACGTCACGAATGCATTCAACGCACTAACATCAAGCATGTTACAAAATACTGCCATTGGCCACCGATTGACTTTTCGTTTGCATGTGTACGTAGCACCATTTGATCCATAGTATCAACTCCACTCTTGGTTTTGTTGTAGTCTTCAATGATGTTAGGTTTCTTCTTTTTACTATTCTCATTTATGCTGACAACATTGTGGTATGTACTGAGCAATGTCACAAATCGGTACCGGCGAGGAACATATGACAACATAATTGCTTGCAATTTATGTTCATATACAACTTCTGTATGATAAATTAACTTTTGACGCATGTCGAGTAGAACTGAAGGAATTTCAGTCCTATTTTTCCTTATTGTTCCCAAAATAGTCATGCGATTTTTATGTAAATCTTCTGCCAATTCATACAAAGTGAAAAAATTGTCACACGTTACAATTCTGTCAGAAAGTCCTTCCACCAAATCCAAAACAACACCCCGTCCGAGATTATGTTCAGGAGTGGCGTTACGATTCCGACCAACATAAATTTGTGTGTTGTATGCATACCAGCTTTTTGAGTCGCATAGCACCCAAATTTTGATGCCATATTTCGCCGGCTTGGATGGAATATACTGACGAAACGGACATCGCCCACGATACGGAACTAACTGTTCATCAACGGTAATTTTTTTTCCTGGTGTGTATACAACTTTCAAATTATGATTCCATTTATGGTATACATTTCGAATCGGTGCCAATTTGTCACGTATAGAAGTGCTTGTAGATGCAGTGTTGGCCATACGTTGTTCGTGGTCATCAAATCGAATGCAACCATGGATACGCTTGAACATTTTCAAAGACATTGTTGCTCTAAATATTGGCCGACCAGTTTCGTCATTCCACAGTTTAGTGACACATTCACCGTATGACCGATACATAGCAGAAAGCAGCAACAATCCAAAGTATGCTTGCAGAGTGTTCAAATCAATGTTTTCCCAATCGTCTTTGTACTTTCGCACACCATATAAATTCGTCATGTTCAAAATAATATTCTCAACTGGTTCAAGGAACATGTGAAATGCAGACGAAACATCAACTATAGTAGCAGTTGCTAATGCTTTTGGACCTGAATTATAATAAAAATAAAACATATAATGAACATGAACCTATAACAAAGAGGGTAGGTTTTTATCTGAAGCGAAATTTTCTGCAAGTCGAAATGAATTTCTTTGATTTATTTCAAATGGTTGCGATGAATATTCAATTTTCTTATTTTTTGAAAAATATTTATTTTCAGGATTTCCTGCATTTTCTTCTGCTAAATTTTGCACAAGTGGCTCAATGTCGTCTTCATCCGAATGCACGCAAACTTCACTTTCATCATTCTCCTCGTCTGATAATGCAAAATCACCGTCACTATTGCACGGAGATTCGCCCGCTTCGCTTTCCAAATCAAAATCCATTTCTAATTCATCTCTCTGCCTTCTTTCACGTTAAACTCTATCCATTTTTTATCAAATACTTCGAAACACAACCAAAATTCAAATAAAAGCGCAAACAAATTTCACTTATGTGTGTTCCAGAACAAACTGAATTTCATAAAACGAAAAAATAAGAGCGTGCTATAAATCTACACACAAAAATAAGCTTATGTGTATGCGTGCACATACACAGGGACCGATTTGTAACTATAACTGCACAGGCAAATACATTAAGGGTACAAATTCAAAAACAGGTTTTTTTGGTTGTTCAGGCAAAATAATTCTACTTTGCAAAAAACAAGGTCATTCCGCTGAACCGTTTTTATTTTATTCAAGGTTAAAGATCAAAATTGTATGCGTGCGCATACAGGGGACCGATGAGGGTTAATAGCTCTTTTCGGTGGAAGGTAATCGATGGTGATTATATCGCGTTTATCCCAAAATACTGTCGCCATAACCTTTCCGGCCGATAGCACCGTCTTCGTCTTCTTCGGATCACGTTCGATCGGTGAAGTCCACTGTTTCGACTGTTCTTTCAGGCGCGTATGCAGGGGTCATTTTGGGGGTTAGAACCCCTGCCCCTGAAATAAAAGAATTTTAACGAGCTTTGAGAGAAACACTCAGCACAACGTGGAAAAAAATAAAAAGACTCAATTTAAAACATTTAGTGTGAAAAGACTATAATATATAGACATACAATTTTTTTTAAGTACACTGAAGGAATATGTGTTCAAATTTGATGCAACTGTGCTCATATTAAATGAATTTGTTTTTTGAATAGAGCTTGAAAAAATTTCAGTTAGCTTAAACTCAAATGTTTGTACAGTTCAATGAAAAAAAAGTTTTTTTTTTCAAAACAATGCTTTTAAATATACTTTTATAGTAAATATTTACAGTTAAAAAATATTTGCTAAAAAAAAATTTGAAACAAATATTTTAACACATAATTTTAAAATATTCTTACTAAATTAAACACAATAAAACTAAACCGCCATATTTTTGATTCTATTTTTTTAATTTTTTCGAGTTTTCGACTACCCCAACAACACTCAGTTCGTACGCCTGAATACAATTTAATATAAACATTTTCAGCTTTTGTTTACATTAACAAATAAATGTTTTGATACAACAAACTTTGTTGTATTCTTAAAGCTTGAAATTTCATTTCTAAGATCACGTTCATAGTTTTTTTTTGCAGAGCTGAGAGGTTTTGCTGAAAAAGGCTTTGTGTATAAACATATAGAAAAAGCTCAGTGTTTATAGTGCAATCTGACTCCGTGCATAAAGCTACTTTTTAAATGGTTTTTAGCGCTTATATCTCCATCTCGCTTGCTCACACAAGCAGAAAGCGCGCACTATAAACACCAAAAAGCTCAAGAAGCTACTTTGTGAAGCGCTGAATAAGCGTTCGCTAGGATATAAATAAACTCGGCAAAGCAGCTTTATGAGTCAGCTTAAGCCAAAGCGTCCACTGTGAATGCGGCCTTAGAAATGATATTTCAAGCTGTAAGAAAAACAAACTTTGTTGTATCAAACTTTGTTGTATCAAAAACATTGGTTTCTTAATATAAATAAAAGTTAAAAGAGTTTATATTAAAAAATATTCAGGCGTACGAACTGAGTGTTGTTGGGGTAGTATATTCGTAATAAGTGACCCCCGGAATCCATATTTTAACTCCATTCGAGTTAAACCAAGTTTGGGTTTACTGCGGCTTAAAATATTTCAATATTTTAAACAAAGTAATAAATTAGTTTTTATTTCATCTAATGTTAATTATTTGTAAAACCAATTTAAAAAATATTTTCACACAATCAAATGTAAAAACGGGGTTGTTCTCAGCTTGGTCTCAATTATCTGACAATTATTGTCAAAGATTTTACTGAACATAATTTTACAAATCAAAATCAGGTGGCGACGTAGTTTTTGTTGTTGTATAGAAATAATAAAAAAAAATAATATAAAAAAAAATAAATGAGTTTTTAGTTAAAAATTTAATAAAATAAAATTTATTTTAAATTTTGTTTTGAAAAAGCGTTAATTTTTTATTTTAAAATTTTTTGTTTAATTTTATAGTAGGTTTTATATAAAAAGCTATTCCTAAATTAATTTTTTCGTTCGTTTTTAATTGCATCTTCTTCTCGATAGGTGGCATAAAAAAGCAGTCCTTTTCAGCCTGCGCCAAGTGGCTCGATTTGACTTGCCCCGTAGCAAAAATCATAACTTCTAAACGAATTGAGATAAACACATAATTTCTTTTGCTGTGGATAGAAATATTATGCAGCTTGCATGGTGAAATTTCTTTAAAATAAGTGTAGAGGATGTAACGGTATGCGTTGTTGAAGTTTGGGTCTTTGCAGGGAGGGAATAAAGGTAGAATTGGCAGAAAATAAGACGTCTCCGGTATAGACACATGTATATTAGGGCGGGTCGATTTATTTTTCGACAATTTCCCTATCATTTCCATATTTTATGGGTTATTCCATAAAAATTTGCCAAAGGAACCATACCTCTATAGTTAAAATCGAGTCCCCTACTTTTTGTTGGTAGATTTGTTCCCAAATTGACGTTCGTATGAAATATTACCTACACGTTCACATCCATAACTCAAAAACTATCGATCAGGTTTAAAGATAGGTTGGAAAGGTGAGCTCAATTTGATCAATTTACAAAAAAAAAATCTCCAACATTGGTGCAACGGTTCAAAAGTTACGGGCATTTTTGTCCAAATTTTGGAGCATTTTTCCATTTTTTTCATGACTTTTTCCAAGAATATTACTTTCATGGCCATTTTTTTGGCTCAATTTTTTTGACTTACAAAGCTTACGAACCTTACGTTACGACTGGACTGATTTGCGCTTTACATTATTGGCATATTTTTTCACAGGGTGCACACAAAGGGAAAAAAATCAAAAAGTTGGTTTTATGTGTTATTTTGTTTTAGCAATATCGCATGAATTAATCAACCGAATTCGATAAATTTGGGCTTAAACTCTTCGTTTTGAATTGTAAGTTGAATTAAATAATGGATTGAGCCAAAAAAATGGCCATGAAAGTAATATTCTTGGACAAAATCATGAAAAAAATGGAAAAATGGTCCAAAATTTGGACAAAAATGCCCGTAACTTTTGAACCGTTGGACCAATGTTGGAGATTTTTTTTTTGTAAACTGATCAAAATGAGCTCTCCTTTCCAACGCGCCTACCCGATTAAACCCGATCGATAGTTTTTGAGTTATGGATGTGAACGTGTAGGTAATATTTCATACGAACGTCAATTTGGGAACAAATCTACCAACAAAAAGTAGGGGACTCGATTTTAACGATAGAGGTATGGTTCCTTCGGCAAATTTTCATGGAATAACCCATAGAATACGGAAATTATAGGGAAATTGGTGAATTTTTTCACTCCCTACAAATCGACCCGCCCTAATGTATATATATATATGATCAGCAACACTCCTTGAGTCGATTAATATGTCTTCGGTATAGATGTATATACATTTTTTATCAGCTTCACTTCTTAAGTCTATCAGTCTGCCTGTCCGACATTTCCTTGAAAACACGATTGCGGAAAAACGAATAAAGCTACAAGATTGAAACTTGGTTTGTAGAATACCTATCTCCATAGCCTACTTGGTACTGAAAATGAGCGTGATCGAATAATGTACACTCCTACCTCCCATTCAAGTCCCACTTCAGAAACTATTTGAGGAGTCATAACTTTCTGCTTGTACTTCATATTTAAAAAATATTTAGCATTTAATTTAACATTATCAGTAAAAATCATTGTGCGAAAAATGGGCGTGATCCGATCTTTAATAGAACTGTCCCAAAAAAAACTACTGTTTAATAGAACTTTAATAGAACTGTCCAAAAAAAAAAAACTACTGTTTTGGAATATCTATGGAATTACATTTTAAAAAAATTTTTCAAAAATATTTTTGAAATTTTTTATATAATATTTTACTTAAATAAAACTATATCTACATAAAAACATAAACACTATTAACATATTTAATGCACTAAATATATAATTCAAAATAAACTTATATACAAAAATTTAGTTTTTTTGAAAACAGTCGTCAGTGTCTGAATAATTATTATTATCTAATAAATTAAGCATTTCTAGAGAAAAACATTTTTTTTAGCTCTTTATCTGATCTTACATGTCTTTTAGAAGAAATTTTTGGGTCCGATGAGGCTGCTGGCATGTTGAAAAGATCCTCGTTCTGTCGCTTTCGTGAAATTTTGCATATATTCTGATATCTGTATTTTTTGTAGTCCTTGTTTTTGATTCTTGCGCTCCGTCTGACAATTTTCCAATTGGTAACGATTGATATTCTAAATACTATTACCGTGTACTAGCAAGTTTTTTGTCTTTTTTTTAATATTTTTATCGGAGAATAAAATAAGACAATCTATCGGTTTCATATATTTTTTAACCTTTTTGCCACAAGCTCCTAAGAATTTAAAAAAAAAAAAATTAAGGTATGTAGTCGAACTGTCTGTAAGGGGAAATTCCCGTCATTTATTTGTTTTTACATGCTTAAAGAACGGACTTACTAAAGACTTACTTGCTCTTGACTTTCTTGGAACAATTGATAATTTTTAGACGTAATACCTGATATAAAAAGTTCCAATAATTAATTTAAAATTGTTTCTTTCTCCGAGTATAAATAAACTTCAAAAAGATAAGTATGTCTAAATAAGAAACAAAAGGTAAAAAAATTCGACAAAATGAAATTTTTAAAAAAGTGACCTTTTCAGTCAGATGATTTCAAAATTTTTTTTAACTATGACTTTTATGGTCCAAAGGAGATCTGCTTACCAAATTTCACCTTTCTAGCACAAAATTTAAGATTCAATGTGGTGAACGCAACTTCCTACAACCAAGATCTCTCCATAAAAATCGTTCTAATGCAGAAAGTTGTGTATAGTTGCATCTGAGTTTTTTACAGAATGCTAAGAAATAACCATAAATTACATTTTTAGTAACAAGAACGTGTAGCTATGAATGGATTTTTTGAAACTCCAAGTTAAGTTTAAAACAACGCCAAATCAGTGTTTTAGAAAAACGCAAAAAAAAAATAAACAAAAACAAAAAAAAACACTGAGTTTTTATTTTCTTTTTTTCATAAAGACCAATACTTACTGCTGTGACAAAAACATGTCCATATAATTATTATAAATATGCACTGTGATTTTTTGTTTCGATTAATTGGGACCAAAATATCTTGACACCGCCTGCAAAGGACTAATTGTACTTTGAAAAAAAATGTACGATGAAAAAAATTATTTTATTTTATTTACGTAAAAAATTTTTCAAGTTTTCTTGTATTGTAGTCTTTTTACAATAAATATTAACGCTAGTTGAGTGCGTTGAAAAAGGTTTTTACGCCATAACTTCTAAACACTTAAAGAACACACTTTCATTTTATTTCTTTGGAAAGGTAATGGATAGTAAAAAAAATAAAAAAAATAAAAATTTTTGGTTTGTAATACTTGAATTTGAGGATATTTTATTTCCTCAAATTTTAAGTAATATTAAAATTAAAAGCAAACATACGAACGTGACAGAAACTCAGTGGCCAAGAAAAACCATTAATTATATCCCGTCTCTAGCCCCCTGGCTTAGCGCTTTGGCACTCTGCTGCTATATTTTATTTTAGTAATTTTTTCTTTCGTTTTGACATATTTTTTCTGTCTTTTCGTTAGCTCTTCTAAATGTTCACAGAGATGTGGAAGTGACCACGGAAGAAATTTTAATTGCATTAACCAAAAAAAAAAAATGCATACTCTTATTATATATAAAAAAAATTGGAATAAGTATAAACAAAAAAAAAATTTAAACCTGCCCCCCGAAATTTTTTTCTGGATACGCACCTGATTCCTTTGTCTCTAGTGTGTAGTGATGGATCCATGTTTCGTCCACGAAGACTAATCGACGGAAAAATCCTTCTAATCTTTGTTCAACATCGCGAAACACGCCTTTAAATCAGTCACACGATAGCGTTTATGGTCGAGAGTGAGCTAACGGATAATTTTTTTTATATCCAAATGATATCGCAAAATGTTCCACACCCGTTCGTTTTTGATGCCTACGGCTTCAACAATCTCTCTAGCTCTGCGATCGGCCAATACGATATCGTGAATTTTAGTTACCATTTCTGGTGTGGTGACCTCATTTGGGCGTCCATAACGTTCGTCGTCACTTGTGCTTGTACGACCACATCGGAATTCAGTAAACCACTTGTGAGTCATTCCAACCGATTGTGCAGAATCCCCATAGTATTTTTCAACCCTTTTCTTGGTTTGGCTGATATTTTTTGCTCAAAAAATAATGCTAGATGAGCACACCAAATTCACTTTTTTCCACTTTCGCCAAAATTCACAAGATCGTCTGCTGTCAATGTCTGCCTAACACAAACTAAGCGTCGGAGAGAACTGAAATTTTGACAGTAGTCTATTAACCCTTATCTGAGGGTTAAATAAAAAAAAGTCACAAATAAAACCCTAATGGGTGAAATTTCACCCATGACTATTTTGTACGCCTAATTAACAAAAAATTATTAATTTTTTACAGTTTATTATTTACAGTTAGTTCAAAAGTAGAAGCAGTTTTATACTTACCTTATATATATTTGTTGGTGGAAGGAATATGCTTTTAGGTCCTTTTTTCGCATATGGGTGAAATTTCTTACTCTTCAAATATTTACCGTTATGTTTTATCAACCATAATAGAGATATCATATTTGAAAAGAAAAGTATATTTTATACAAATACCATACATTTCATTAATTTTGCATTTAAAATTAACTTAGTATAGAGTTTTAAACTTAAAAATGGGTGAAATTTCACCCGAGGGTCGGATGAGGGTTAACAGATTGTAGTTGACAGGATCAGTGTTGCATTTAAAGTTACTACGCGATAAACTAAAAAATTCACTAACTTCTCAAATTGCCGCTCGTTTCGACAAAACAAATATAGTCTTTTATACACTCAAAGAAATATTTGTTCATATTGACCAATTCCTAGGTTTAGTTGATACATTTTTTGTCAATATACAGTCAACAAAAGATTTTGTCAATTAGATTTAAGGTGATAAGTTACAATCATATTGACAAAAATTTATTTTACTTATTTGATAAATGGATGTTTCAATTTGATTTAAGCCTTTATCACGAATATCGCGTTTTTATTGTTTATTTGAGAAAACAATCTCTCAATATGAATACAGAATATTTCAACATGAAAAATAATTTGTTGAATTTTCTGTTCTGTTGAAAACATATTTTTTATCAATAATACTTAAATTTTTTGCTGTTCTGATTAAAAGATTTTATGACAATTTATGTATAGTAAACATACTTATAAATATAATTATACAATTCACAAACGTTGGTTTTATCCATGCTGAATTCATTGAAAAAGAAGCTCAATTTTTAGTCATCGCTAATGATATATGTATGCATTTAGAAACTCAGCCAAAAATGTCGAAGTCCCTCATATGTCGAAGGTGCATTATAATAAAATTGGTTCACTTGAAAACAAAAAGAATTTATTTCACAATATCACATTTACATACATAGCTACCACACACAAGTTAGCTTCCACTTAAAAAATTGCACTGTATTTTAAAGCTTTCCCGAATTTTATCTTCTTAACTTTATTTTGTACATGATTTAAAAAGGCAAATTACGCCACTGAAAAACCAACCATTTTTTTTGTTGTCATTATTAAAGGTTTTTGAAATTAATAATCCATTTAATCATTATGAAATTGAAATTTTATCCACTTGACTCGGTCGATTATCTATTGATCAAGCCAACAAAGTAGCTAATATTAATATTATTTATTAAAATTATGAAATATTATTAAGATTGATTGACGAGTTTGTCAGCGTGAATAAGTTTATATCAAGTTAACACACGTATAATTCCACCAAGAATATTTCTTTGAGTGTACTTTTCCTGATTTAAATTTTATTGATTTTTGTGTGTTGGTAATAAAATATAAATAAAAAAAGCTAAACCAAACTCAATAAAGACTAA
Source organism: Dichetophora obliterata (assembly GCA_963920525.1). Taxonomy (NCBI): domain Eukaryota; kingdom Metazoa; phylum Arthropoda; class Insecta; order Diptera; family Sciomyzidae; genus Dichetophora; species Dichetophora obliterata. The sequence goes on along the minus strand of OY986436.1, from coordinate 211,534,824 downwards.
TTTTCGTTTTCGTTCTTTACGGAAACCGAATTCTATTTACCGATAAAACTCTGTACTGCTTTTTAATAACTATTTAATTTGTGATCGTGTTCTCTTAAATAAAAAGTATTATAGCCTTAAAAACACAACATCCTTATCTGAAATCTTAATCTACTTCTATCTCCTCTCCCCATTCAATTAACAATAAGCAATAAAAGCTCACTAACAGCACCTTAAAATAAGGCCGGTATAATAATACCGGATGTTGCTACAAGATCCGGTTGCTGCGTGAGTAAATAAAACAGTAACAGCACCCCGGAGGAAGGAAGTACAGAATAATAAGAACAAAATTATTCGTAGGTTGTTTTAATTATTCACTTGCAAGTAGTTTTGTAAACCAAATAATGTCTTGTAAAGCCAAAAGCAAGAACAGTGTGGATAAAAATGCAGTTATAATGGTACTGTAGGAGAAACAAAAAACAAAAATAAAAATATAAGCCAACAAGCGTACCAGCACCAAGTTCAATGTAAATTATCAACGACCTTCCTGCGGGTAGAGTGCATTCTCAAGCTGCATTTTGTGGCCAAAAAGAAGAATACAAAAATATAGAAACAACAACAAACAAAGCAAAAAAAAAAAATGGCAACAATAACAAGTGTGCTTCAAAAAATTATGGAACGCAATAAAAAAAAAATCCAACCAAAATAAACAACATATGAGCAACATGAAAAACCTCGAGGAGTTGGTAACACAAAATTATAGAACATCCGTTTCTACTTTGTGAGTGTATATGTGTATGTAAGTGTGAGTGCGTGTTCATGCTGGAGTGAAAACGTAGCACAGTGATTCGCCACCATACAATCGATGGACAAAAATATAAAGATTGGTCGAAATTGAATGAAATTTCATTTCTTGAAAAAGATTGATTAAGAACATGTGAAAAACTACAAGTTTTTCAATGCATTTTGAGCAAAAGTTGGTATTTTTCAAGTTTTTTTTTTTTGCATTTTTATACTAATGTCATTAAAATACATTCCAGTGACATTCAGGAGAAAAAACTCGTGATATCAATAACTATAAAAAATAAAGGTTACCTTAAAGGTGCACTTTGAAAAAAAAAATTTTGAAATTCCTATTCCTTTGTGTTTTAAGTAAACATACATACAATTTGGAGGCAATCGGTTAAAATTTGATAGACCCAGTTTCGATTTAAATATCAAAATGTTAATTATATCGGAAAAACTTTTAGCTAAATAAAATCCCAATAACTTTTGTTAAGACGTAAGTCTTACCAGGCATTCTGTGAAGGAAATTTGTAACACGGACGTGGGGGTAGGGTCATCAATACCCATTTATTCAATTCCGGGTATTTTGTTATTGTTATGATAAAAATAAGAAATGTTTGAAGTGTCTTTATTGGAATTTAATAATGTCGTGGAAACGCGACAGTATTATTGACAAGAATTTGTCTATTATTTATTTTTTGAACCAATAAACATATAACATAATAAAAAAGAACCAAATTAAAGTGGCTTGTGATTTTGAAAAAATCTCCCAAGACGAAGGGTTCAAAAGGTATTACTAAGTTAGTTTAAAAATGGTAAGCACATAGTTTTTCATTACACTTTTCTATGAATTGAGCTATCCAGAATGATAATTGGATAAAAAAAGTGCAAAGTTACGATTTTTATTTTTAACAGAGAAGAAAAATATATTTTTTCTAGTTGCCTTATAAAAAATCGTAAGAATCATATATGAAAAAAATGTGTAAAGAAAATACTTTTTTGAAGCGAAGCTTTTTACGCCTTGTTTTGTGATTTGCTTGAGTGAAATCTGAAAAACGACACTTATTTGCATACACCTTTTTCCTAGAATTGTTGTTGCTTTTTGTGTCGATTTAATAAAAATATTTCTTTGTTACAATGAGAATCGAACTCATACCCTTTCGATTGACAGTCCTATCCACTACCAACTGATCCAAAAACCTTCGTTGACTATGAGAGTTTATTTAATATTAAGTATTAACTGAAGTTATGTTGCATAGATGACAAGAATCTATTAAAGGATTGTGCATTAGCTATCCTACATTTGAATGCGTGAAGCTATGGTGCAGATCACATTAATCTTTTATATAAAAGGATTGTGTATTGGCTATCCAAACAACAAAATCAGCAAAAATATAACAAAACAAATGTTGCTTCTACTTATTACCATTGTCATTGACATCGCTAAGTAAGTGTTTTCTTTTGTTGATGAGAATAGTCTGTTCCCGAACTAACTTTAAGAACTGCTGGAACTTAAATTTTATGAATTGACACAAGTTTAGCGGTAAAGTAATAAACAGTTTTTGTCATTGCTAACAAATGATGGTAAAAAACTTGAGCAATAGGAAACATTTAATAGAGAGTCGATTTTTTGGAATGTCCAAATGGAATAAGATTATTTTTTAGCAATGCTTCTGTATATTCAAAATTTCCTCTGCAATAGATAACATTAGTTGATGTAAAAATAATGAACAATTACAAGCATTTAAAGAAAAATTGCATAATTTGAAAGTCATCGATACAGGTGGTTTACCTTCTGAAATTACATTTGTCATCAATAAACATTACCTAAAAACAACAAATATTAATATTAGATATAGTTTGGCAAATGAGGCTATTGGTAAACTAGTGCACATTGAAATTAACCAGAATGACCAGGTTAAAAAAGTTTGGCTGGAATTCGATGAGTCTAAAGTTGGTCAGAAAACAAGAATGGAAGCTTCTGCTGACTCTCAATCGATTTAAGTTGGAATAAGAGCTGTGCCAATACTACGGAAAAACATTAGCATACCTCTTAATAAAAATGAAACAATCACAGAAATCATTTTCCATTAATGGCTGTAACTATTCATAAGTCGTCACTGGGTGTATCATTCGCAGATTGTTTACGAATATGACAAAAAGCATTCCTTGCAATTACTCTACGTCGCTTTGTCTCGTGTTACTAGTATTGACGGACTTTTTATCACAACCTCTGATGACAACCCTTAACAATTTATATGTCATCATGAACCGCGAAATGATTTTTCTAATGTTGATTTAATTCGAGAATTTTAAAGATTATCTCTTAACAAATTAGAAACTAAATATATTACTATAAAAAATTTTATAGCGAGCAAACAGTTGTTTTTTGTAATAACTTTAAATTGTCAGGGTCTCCATGCGCATTCTCAAGATCTTAGCGATTCTATAACTCAAATCTGTGACATTATATTGCTATCGGAAACAAAAATGCAAAATGATGAAAGTATCGATATCACTAATTTCGCTTGTATACCTCAATTTCAGAGAAATAGTTGTCGTACTGGAGGAGTTGCAATTTATCGTAATTATAATAAAGAAATTGCAATTTGGCAAATTGCTCCAAAAAGTAAGTGTGCTGAGGACCTGTCGTAGGACAGGCTTTTATACTAACTAGTTTTAATATGAAAACGTATGAATCAAAAAAAATCTCAAAAAGAATTGATACAAATTTTGATTTCATTTGTTTAAAAAACTTATAGCGTTTTCGTTTCTAGAAAAAATGTTGCATTTTTTCTGCCCTCTTCCTGCAATCTCATGGGAGTCTTAATTATTTCTTCTTTTGAGGTCAAAATTTTCGAGAAAAGAACGCGATTCATTTTTAGAGGTCACTATTTTTTAGCTCAAAAGACCAGAATTTCCAAAAAGGGCAGAAAAAAAAACGAACATTAAAAAAAAACGAAAGAACCATTTAATTTGATGGATTTATTTAACTTCCAAAACAAATTTTTTGAACGCATCAAAGGCTTCGTCTGGCTGATGTTCGGGAACAAAAATAAGGAATTGTGTGCAACATCAGGACTGTATGGCGGATGATCTATTAATAGGATGTTTTGAGTGCTGAAAACCGGTTTTGTTTGAGCTGATGTGTGGGAGTTTTTCTTATTTCACGTAACACTTCTGGCACAAAATATGGTTGGTACCATTTTGATTTGATCATTTTACGTGTTTCAAGTGATTCCGTGACCACATGACCATTTTAATTTTTGATTTTTTTTTTTGAATTTTTTTTTTGGATTTGGTCCATTTCATTTTGGACCATTTAATTTTTTTTTTGGAAAAAAGAAGCAACCATTTGCATCACAGTGCTTCGATTTTGTTGATTTTAAAAGACCCATACAGTTGACTGCTGTTTACTTCCAGGCTCATTCGTGACGCCACCAGTCACGATCATATAAATGTCTTTTGAAGCAACGCCACTGTATTTCTTGACCGTTTCTTTGCACCAATCAACAGTGATCAATTGTTGATCGATTGTCAAATTATGTGAAATCGAACTATGTGTTCATGTAAAAACGTATGTATGCCGGTAAAAGTTATACCCAGGGATGCCGTAATGTCACGGTATGACCCATTACGATCAATACTTATCTGTTTGTGCACAGCGTCAATGTTTTGTGGGACAACAACTGATTTTGAACGCCCTTCGAAAAATTCCTCAGTGAGCGAAGTAAGGCCCTGCTTGAATTCAGTGTATCACCGATATGCAGAACTTTTTGATAGTGTTTCATCACCAAAAGTCGAATTGAGTTTATCGAAGTACTTTTTGTTGAGATAATTCTGTGGTCACAAGGAATAACGACTAAACTCAAAGTATCGTAAAAAACGATATTTTAATCGCACGAACTACGACAAATTTTTTGAAATATATAAACAGATACAAACAAAATATGTGCAGACATAAGTGATGATCAATTCTGGGGAAAAATGGATATCTGCATACTTCCAAAAATTGGCAATAAAGTAAATTCCATATCGCTTTTTAACGACATTTTGAGTGTAGTCATTATTCCTTGTGACCACAGAATTCATGTACAAAGTTGTAAAAAAAAACGCACGAAAATGTTCACGTGTTAAATCCATTTTTTTTACTGAAATACAGTATTAAACGCAATGTAAACAACACAATAAGCACACGTACATTAAAACGATATGAGTACATATAGAGCCTTCTCCACATGGAGCAATTGAAAAGTAATGCAACTACAACGCAACAGTTTGAAAAGTTTCAAAATACTTCAATTTTAAATTGAACTGCAACCTACGCTTTCAGATGAGCAAGTCACGTCGCAACGCAACATTCAAAAATTCACAACAACATAAACACTTATTTGATGGAAGACTTGTTAAACAGATATAAAAAATAAATTGAGGATAAAAAAGGATATTTCTCCACTTCCTGCACTTATTTCATATTTACTAACTGATTAATTATTTTCGTAGCTCACAAGACATATCGCAAACGAAACAAATCGCCGATTCAAATTGCAGCAAGCCGTGTTGCATGGAACTGGTTGCGAATGTGTTGCCATCTTGTTGAGTACAAGTTGTTCCATGAGAAGGTTTCGCTATAAATACATTGGTTAGCAACTTTTGTTGCAGTTGCATTGCTTTGCAATTGCTCTACGTGAAAATGGCCTAAGCTTAAAAATGTTAAACTTTTAAACATAATTTTTGCTGGAATGACAATTGCGTTGCCGTGTGACCAAAACATATATAGCTGCTAAGTTTATTATTGGTCTAATTTAGGTCTTCTTAATTAAAACGATGCCAATATTTTCTTAGTCACTATCGACAAATATTTTGGATCACTGTGCGTTGTTGTGACGCTGCCTGAAGCGTTAATTGAAGGCGTGGTTGTTGGTAAAAAAACAAAATCCAACGACTTGTACGACAAATGCAAATGTTAAGCACCTTTTTTGAGTGTCATGTGTGCTTGTTTATGTGTGCATTTAGTCATTTATATGCCCTAGTATGAGTCTGTATATGCTTGTGTGTGTTAATGTTAAATAATGATAAATTATAAATGTATTTAACACATGCTGTTTGTGTGCGTTTTAGCGTGTTTGTGTGGCTGTGTGACTGAACATTAAAATTTTGTGGTATCTGTTATAGGGCTAGAGTGTAAGTGTGTGTTGGAGTTTTGTGTATGTGTGTGTGTGTGTGTGTAAGCCTGAAACTTGGCATTTCCATGCATTTGAAGGCCATGTTATGAGCAACTCGTTGTCTGTGTTAATGTCGTTGCTCTAAATTATTAACATAGCTATGCAAACATGCAACTAGCTATGCAAGTGTATGTGTGTCGGTGTACGTCCTAAGCAAGGACACTGCTTTCTATGCTTTGCTGCTTTTTAGTTTCTACACTTTTTGGGCGACACATTCTTATTAATGTCGCATAAATTTCGCATGAATGAGTTCCGTGCCGTATTCCATTCCGTTCTATTTCGCTTCAGCACATCCGGTTGCAGCTCTAGAGTTGTCCGGATATAGTATTGTGGCTAGCAGCGGATTCCTCTTTGTCTTAATATCTATGTGCCAATGATTGTGTTTGCCGTTTGTGTGGGTGTGGCTGCTGCTGCTGCTGCTTCTGTTAAGCTGCAGTTAGTTTTAAATTAATTCAAAAGTTTTAGTTTTAGCCAGCATTTGAAAGTTTTGATAATATTTTTAATTAATTTTATTTAATTCAAAGTCGTAGCGTAAATTTCTTTTCCCTCTCAACTCAAAAGCAAATAAAAATTTGCTTATAAACAGCCATAAATGGCTGTTGGCACAGTTTGTGGCATTTGAGGGCGTCATGAACGTCACATTGCTTTAAAAATTATGCATGCGCTACATTTGGCTGTGTTTGAAAATAATTATCCACAAACGACCTTGTTGAATGTGTTTGTCGAGGAGTGTATGTGCTGATTATGTTGAGATTCTATTTGAATGCCTTGTACACAGTAGCGAAGCTAGGCGTGAGGGTAAAAGTGGTGGTGGTTCTATCGATTTGAGAATAAAAGCTTGGGGGTGGCAGAATAGTCCTCAGTATTTATTGATATTTATAAGCACTAGTTTTAAACATTTCTGCTGATAGGAACGCGAAATTTGTTTTTAATTTTATGATACAGTGTAGACATTATGTCAAAAATTTACCAGTGATAATTTTACGACTGTAAATGGGCAAAAACCAGTTTAAATTTCTATTTATAAAAAATTTAAAAAAAAGAAGACGCGCAATAATGTCGGTTGAGAAAAAAAAATTGATTAATATAGTAAAATTCTGTATAAATTTTAATATTAATTAATTAATAGTTCTATAAAATTTATAAATTTCTTATTCAAAGTCATTTTTCTTGCGAGCGATGTTATCACTTCGACGAACAAAAAAAAACAATTACGAAATCTGACAATCACTACCCTGCAGGGTAGCCAAATAGTTAAAATACTAGTAAATGTACTAGGTCAAAAAATACCAGTACTAGTTTAGCTCAAATGCTTTTTACATTGCGCTAACTGATTATTTTCCTGTGTTGATGTCATAGGAAAAGACAATTGTCCTATTCTCGATATGAACTGAGGTAGTATTTTCACTGACATAATTTGAACTAGTTGTGATAGGAGTAGCTTTTAAGCCAGTAAAATTCTAGTATAATTAGAACTAGGCTTTTTATTGGTATGATTTCAGCCTCCTTTGTGCTAGTATATTTGTAACTAGTTAAATACTACTTTAATATTGACTATTAGTATTTTGAGTATTGTTTTAGCCAGTTCAATTCTAGTAGTTTTCATACTAGTTGTATGCTAGTGTTCATTTTGTTCTTGTTTTTTGAAACCAGTTGTAAGCTTGTACTTCGTAAACTTGCTAAATACTTCTATTATTGAAACTTTATTTAGATTTATAATTTTAAGCAGATTGTTATTTTAAAAAGCTGCACATTTATCTTATACTTAATTAACTTAATTGAAAATAACTTCGAATAATTGTGTTGGATTAAGGATGTAGTCCGGCGCTCTGCCCTAATTTTCAAGGCTTATTTCGGAATGATTTTTTGACGTAGAATTACGTCTTATAGTGCGGTTTGTATGGGGGTCATTGTCACAAATTTTTTCAATGTCATTTAAAAAGTTTAGTTGACACTTTGGGGTATACCTACAGATTTAAATATTCATCGTGCAAAGAACAATTATATATCAAAATATCAAATAGAGTACGAATAAAACAAATATCTAACTTTGGATTTTGTCACTTCTGTAATAAAGACACATAACAGCAAAATCTAAGATGAAAAATTCATATTTTTGTATGAGAAATACACAACCTGCTTCAGTAGCTGCTTATGCTGTTGTTATTGTTGTTGTTCGTTTGGTTCGCAATAGTGTCGTTTGTTGTTATGCTGCTTTTGTTGTTGTTGTTGTTGTTATTAATATATATATGTGAAATTTACATACATAAATACACATAAGATGTTTTCGTTTTTGTCGTTTGTTATTGGTTTTGTTTATTTTCAGCAAGATTTTGAAATGCTTTAAAATAGTTTTGAAAAATATAAATAAAAAAATCAAAATTTTTCTCTATTACGGTATAAAAAAGAATTCTACGTCTATGCTTACGATACCTATCGGCACTATGCATTTTTTATAAGAAAATAAAATACAATCGTTTAAATATATTTTTATGGTTTTATAAACATTTAAAATTGTACAAAAAACACTTTTTTATTTTAATTTTTTTTTAAATTTGTACGTCTAATGTGGACAAAAAAAGAAGGTGTTTTGCTGGCCTGGGTGATAACGGCACTTGAAGTAATTTAAAACAAACAATTTAAGTTGATTATTGTTCTGTAGACTTGTCACTCTGGCAGGTATTTTATTTAAAAATATTCATTAAAAAATATCAAAATGGGGCACATCTAAAAAGAAATTTTAAAAAAGCGTCTTTTTTGTGGAAAATCGGGGGAAAAATAGAAAAATAAATTAACTAAAATGTGCAATTCTACTTCCTGCGAGAGCCATTGGCGTATATAATAACATATTAAAATTTCGGTTCAATCGGCTTGATTGAATTCTTTAAAACACATTTTTAGGTATTTTTAGGATTTTTTTCTTTAAAGGTCAAAAGGTGAACTTTTATTTAAACTTTTAAATTAATCATTAAACATTTGGGAAAAATCAAAACAAAATGGAGGAGTTTTGAGTATTTTTAACCATTATTTTTATGTTAGGTCGCATTAAAGAAAGGCTTAATATTAATGAATATATGTGGGAATTTAAACAAGTCAAATAAATAAAAGATCGTCACTTTGTTTAAATTCAATTTTAATAATTTTCAAAAGTTCAATTTTTTAGCCATTAAATGTAGATAAGAATTTATGTTTAATTAAAAAAAATATATATAAGGAAAAAATACAATAGGCTTGGCAATTTCTTTTCTTTTAACTTGACGCTTTTCTGACTTAACTTCTTAACGTTCTCTTTTCAACTGACTTGTGACAACAACTTCTATGAGTATGACTTCTGACTTCAAATACATAATGACACTACAAAATATTAGTATGTTTATATAAAAATAACATTAGATAATGCGGCTATATTTCGATTTTCCTACATTCGGCCATTCTGAATGTCGGATGTCTCGGACGACTCTCCATCACTCTCGTCTTCATATTGCTTCCATCTTTTCATATAATCAGCTGCAGTTGAGGTGAGTTTCGGCCCAACATGCCCACCAACTTTACGCACCTCGTACCGATCGTGTCGCTTCACCTTTTTAACCTCGTACGGACCTAAGTACTTCGGAACCAGCTTAAGTCCAACTCCAAACTGGGTACGCCGAATAGCGACTAAGTCACCAACTTTATACGTGTTTGCTGATTTGCGTTTTTTGTCAAATTGGCTTTTATTCTCAGCTTGAACTTTCAGAATTTGCTGTTTCGCATCGTCACGGATTTCTTGTCTCGCTTGCTCGAAATCTTCAATAACAGCCTCCTCAAATTGACGACTTAGCTCTAGCTCTTCAGGAGTAAACATTTTAGTGCCAAACAGCAACTCAAATGGCGTTCTTTTCGTACTCCTGGAAGTAGAAGAGTTAATAATTTTCTGAATGCGACTTACATGTTTAAACCATTTTTGCGGATCATCGAGAGAAATTTTTGTCAACATTTCAATTATAAATTTGTTCATCCGCTCAACTTGTCCGTTCCCTCTGGGAACTCCAGTCGTTATAGCGTGATGGCTGATGTTGCGACTTTTGCAATATTCTACAAAATTTCCGGCTGTGAAAGCTGCCCCCTTATCAGTGATTATGCGGAACGGATTTCCAAATGTTTCGCTTAGCTTTTCTAGCTTGCTTAGCACCTCTGCCGTAGTAGTAGACTTAACAGGAAAAATCCATGTAAACTTCGTAAACGCATCAGTTATGACGAGCAAATATTTGTAAGATTTCGCAGTTGAGGGTAATGGCCCGATATGATCCATATGAAAAGTATGCAGTGGTATATCGATTTTCTCGATTGGATTAAGAAATCCTTCCTGCTTTCCGGCTTTTCGATTTGCCAATATACAAGCAATGCAATTCGAAATAACTTTCTCAATACACTTTCTAGCATTTGATATATAATATTCTTGCTTGACCATCGCCTCTACTTTGCTAGTACTTAAATGTCCTTTTTCATGTAATTTTGTGATAAGCTCATTTTTCATTGACTTTGGTATGACTAAAAGGTAAGCACCTTCTACAAATTTACATAAAACACCGCCTCGCATTTGGTAATTTTCATACTCTCCCTTTTCCAGCAGTTTTACAATAACCTGGCACACCTCATCCGTAGCTTGTGATTTTTTGATGGAGCGTAGGATAGCATCTTCAACTAGCAATACAACTGGGTTCCGGCTCAACGCATCTACGTGACGCATGCAGCTACCTGATCGATGTTTTACGGTACAATCGAATTCTTCAATCTGCATAGCCCAATGTGCTACTCTACTGTTGAGCGCCTTCTTCGACATCGTTAGCTGAAACGCCTTGCAGTCTGTAAAGATATCAAATTTTAAGCCCAATAAATAAATTCTAAGTCGTTTCAACGCTTTGATGATCGCTAAAACTTCTAAGTCGTAGCTGGAGTAATTTTTTTCAGCAGCTGTGGTTTTATAGCTTAAATAAAAAACTGGGTGATAATCTTCATGCTTCTGCAGCAACACAGCACCGAATCCTTCTTTGCTGGCGTCCGTATGAAGTTGCGTCGGCAGGTTGGGATTAAACAGTTTCAGTACAGGTTCGGCACTAAGTTGAGCTTTAAGTAACAGGAACGCTTCATTTTCGGCTTCGCTCCACCTAAATGTTGCTTCTTTTTTCGTAAGGTCGGTTAATGGCTTCGCCAGCTGAGCATAATCTCTTACGAATTTTCGAAAAAATCCGGTAAGGCCCAGAAAACTCATTACGCTGTGTGTGTCTTTGGGTGTTGGAAATTTATGTACCGCCTTCGTTTTTTCATCGGATGGGCGGATAGATCCACCTTCTACTACGTGACCCAGAAACTCAACGGACTTTTCTAAAAATGCGCACTTTTCCCACTTTATCAACAAGCCATGGTCTTCACTAACTTGTAAAACTCTTTTCAACTTATCAACACCATCAGCTGTGTTGTTTGCGGGTATAATTAAATCGTCCATATAAACGAGAACGACGCCATCTCTTATTAAATCTTTAAAAATGGTATTAATGTACCTTTGAAATGCTGAGGGTGAGTTACAAAGGCCAAAAGGTGCTTTTGTAAACTCAAACTGTCCATCCGGAGTCACAAACGACGTATACTTTATGCTAGCTTCATCAATATCTACGTAGAAGAAGCCATTCCTCAAGTCTAAAGTAGTGTAGATTCGAGAGTTGTACAGACCCTCTAAGATTTCCTCGATGTTTGGCAATGGATACCTATCACGGATAACTTTTGCGTTTATTTTGCGGTAATCCACACATAACCTATGACTGCCATCTTTTTTTTGCGCCAGAACAATGGGACTTGTGAAGTTAGATGAACTGTGTTGAATTATACCACTATCCAACCACTCTTGTACCTGCATGTTTACTATATGTCGTTCTTTAGGAGCTAATCTTCTTGGCTTCTGATAAATGGGTTTTTCGTCCTCCAAATGGATGTGCATTTTAACACATGATGCCATAACTTTTTTTGGCTTATATGATGAAATTAACTCTTGAATAGTGAGCCTTAAATTAAGATCTTTAATATTTTGCAATTTCTCTAATTTTTTTGGCACCTGAGAATATTTTATAAGATTAACTTGCGCTAACATAATTTTATCGTCATTAATCTTATCTTTGTACGTCGTTAATTTACCCTTTTCTATCAAAATGGATGCATATTGTAAAACATTCTAACCCAATATTATGTCTTCGCTTATCCAATTGTTAGGCACGACATCGAAATCAAGTTGATAGGATTCAGCTTCGATATCAACATTTAAATTTATGAAACCAAGTGTAGCCTTACTGCAGTCTCCAAACGCTATCACGCTCGTGCCTGGGCCATCAAAGCTCTGGATTTTAAATTCATCTTTCACCCATTGTCTTATGATGCTGATGTCGCTTCCAGTGTCTAGCATTGCCTTAAAAGTTTTACTTTGAATTTTAATATCCACGCTCACGTCTGGAAATTTGACTCTATTTACGCGAGCAGCAACATCTTTATTTTCATCTTGTTTTTCCCTGTTCTTCATAGGACAATTTGGCGCTATGTGACCGAAGTCACTGCACCTGAAACAGCGAGCTCCTTTTTCCTTGCTTGGACAATAGCGTGCCCAGTGTGATCTTGCACCACAATTATTGCATCTTTTATTGTTGTAACTTACGTTTTGACTGTTGGCTCTGACATCGTTCCTTTCAGAAAAATGTTTGCCGCTGCAGCTGCTGCTTGCGTTACCGTCACTGTTTATTTTATCTTTACTTCTTCCGAAATAGTTTCTTTCCTTACTTTGATCAGCCTTTAATTTTTCGTACGCAACAAAATTTATTTTCAGTTCAGCTAAATTATGCTATTGATACAAAATGGTCTTATTTGCAGCTTCATCTGGTATTCCGGCAATAATATAGCCAATTAAGTGATGTATTTCTACATTTCCACGCGATGCTAATTTTTTCATTTTATACATATACTCTAGCAATGTTTCACTCTCAATTTTTTTTGCGTTTTCCAACAACTTGTGTACATTGTCGATCTCACGTGAACCAAATTCGCTCTGCAGAACAGCTTTTAGGTCTTGCCAGCTACAAATGTTTAATTCAGCGTCTACTGCCAATCTTGCCGCTCCCTGCAACAGCTGTCTAGTATATAAAAATTTCTGCACATCGTTCCATTTGCAAACAGAAGCAATTTGCTCCATTTCACTCAGCCAGTCTTTTACGCTCTTTCCATTCTCACCGTCGAATTTTTCCAATGAATCTTGCACATCTTTGAGGTGAATATTGTTTTGCACCACTTTGCCTGCGTTTTCTTCTTTGCCGTCGTCCATCATATCGCTGCCTACCGAAGCGTTGCTGTTTAACAGTTGAAGAATTTTTTTTTCTGTATTGTTGGTTTCACCTAGCTTTAGGTCGCCTTCACTAAAATTTGTAGTTTTGCCGTCTAACGAAGTGCCTTGCTGTTCGCTTTCAGAGTTGTTTTTTTCCATGAATTTTTGTAGCCGTATAATGAGGTCTTGCTTCTTATAATACCGATAAGACAATCCCAGTTGCTTCAATTTTTCTTGTAATTGTTTTGTGGTAAAAGAAGAAAGGTCACCTTCACTCATAAAAACTTAATTATGCTTACAGCCACACGTCTACCTGTTTATTTTTGGCAATTCTACCTTTTTTTTTCTTTTTTCTTTGGCGATCCCACTTCTGACACCATGTGGGAATTTAAACAAGTCAAATAAATAAAAGATCGTCACTTTGTTTAAATTCAATTTTAATAATTTTCAAAAGTTCAATTTTTTAGCCATTAAATGTAGATAAGAATTTATGTTTAATTAAAAAAAATATATATAAGGAAAAAATACAATAGGCTTGGCAATTTCTTTTCTTTTAACTTGACGCTTTTCTGACTTAACTTCTTAACGTTCTCTTTTCAACTGACTTGTGACAACAACTTCTATGAGTATGACTTCTGACTTCAAATACATAATGACACTACAAAATATTAGTATGTTTATATAAAAATAACATTAGATAATGCGGCTATATTTCGATTTTCCTACATATATATATAATTGTGCTACATACACATATGTACAATAATATTTAAAATTTTAGTCCGCTCGGTTGAATAGTTTCTTCGTAAAAACGTTAGCGAGGTCGAAAAGCGTGTTTCAAGAAAAATGTGTTTACGTAAAGTTTTTGTTGCCATGGATGCCACCTGGACGCGCCTACTTAAAAAGTATCTTGCAAATGTTTCTCCATCTCGGCGACTTAAATAAGATGTTGTATAGCATTCCTTATGGTATCTAATATATAAAACAGAGTTTTTAGTAAACTGATTTTTTGAAACAAATAGAACCAGACAGCCTCTTAAACAGATTTTTACTTAAAAAAAATAAATATTAACAATTATATAAAAATAAATTAATAATTTAATTGAAAACATTCGCATCCACGCAGCGGCGTACTGAGGCCATTTTGATTGGGGGGTTTCAATGTTTTTCGGCCGACTGGATACCCTTAAGTCCCGACTTTTTTTAAGTACAGCATAGTTAAATTATATAAAGTAACTCATCCGTTCGATCACTATAAATAAATCTTAAGGGGTCTTTTTCATTTGAAAGGCTAAGAAAAACTCTTTGTAATTATTTTTACTAAAACTTTTTTTAATGATGAAAAAAGAACTTGTGTACATTAAAATACATATAATTAAGTATGGTTTGATTTTTTTTTTTTGGTCAAGCCTTTTATCTGCTCTCTTAAGCTTTTCGCAATTTGGGCATCATTTTTCGAATCCAAAAAGGTGGCAGCGATTTCTCAGCTTTTACAACAGGTAACTGAGAATTTTTAAGTTCATCTAAACGATAATACCTGAAACTATAAGATTACGTATAATCAGTCAACTAAACCTCCTACCTGTTTTTGGCGCCATTTTCAAAACAAAATTTGAAAAATTACCCTATTTTTTACATTTCTAACACTCTAAAAATTCGAGTTTTAGGTTTTAATAGATGATTGTAGGTAATCATCATAGAGGTTTTACAATAATAAATATAATGCAAAACAGTTTCAGCTCAAACGGACTTTATCGTTAATCTTTGTTACCGTTTTAAAAATTCCTGAAATTTTTAACCCACATATAGTAAAAATTTTCAGTCTTTCGATCTTTTTCAAGTGAAGAAGATCCCTTAAAGGCAGTTTTCATATCGTTCCCTCTATCAAAGAAAATAAAATAAAGGTATTTCAACATAATCGAATCAGCATTTAAAAATTTATTTTCGTTTTTGTTTTAAAAATTCATAGTTTATATGTGTTAAAAAATAAAGAGGGCTTTAAATTTTTTTAAAAAAATAGTGTTTTAAATAAAAAATACAAAATTAAGTTTTAAGTATAAAATTAGAATATTAATTCTTCTTTTTTTAAGGTAGCCCATTGCTGCGCAATATTATCTAAGTTAATGAGATCAACTATGTCCTTTCCGATGAAAGTATTAATAAGTCATTAGGACGTGAGTCACTTTTCGTGGTTCTTACATAATTTTTAACTAATATTAACTTGCTGAACATTTTCTCATTTCCTGAAACAGTAACAGGCACTGTGCACAGCAACGCAACATTTTGTTAACTGCAGGAAGAGATTTTTTATTGCATGCTGACACATTAGCTGTACCCGATAGAGTTTCTGCGGCTTCGCATAGACCAAAGAATACTTCAAATTCTACTTTCAATTTTTGTAACAATTTTATTAATTCTAGAATTCGCTTTTGGGCCAAGTTAGTAGAAGATAGAATGGGATTAAAGAGTTCATACAGAGGCTTTGTTGTTTCTAAGCAACTGCTTAATTTATCTCGCATCAGTGAGGTTATCTTATCCAGTACAAGTTTAAATTCTCTTCTATAAAAACAGGGGCCGAATTACAACACCCGTGATCGAGCAAAATTGTACAAGATTGATAGGCACTTATCTCGTCCTACCCTTCGTAATTTTGCTCGATCATGGATGCTGTAATTCGGCCCTGTTCATCAAAAAATAAACCGCGTTGGCATTGTTATCATCCAAACGTTTCGGCGCAAGACGACGGCTATGGCGAATTGAGAATTCCTTTTCAGCATCGACATTAAAAGATTTTAACAATGCGACAGCACTACTAATTAGGTTATCCGTACCTTCAGAGTCCGAATTTATTTTTTCTAATGATTTAAGGATACAAGAAATAAATTTATTAGCATCCAAAATATTCAGTTCAACGGCTTCAGAGATTCAGTCAGGAGTTTCATATTTATTTGCACATTTTTCATAAAAACAAGGCTTAAAATAAAGTCCACAGAAATGAGTGGGTTTGATAGCGAATATGCAGCATTTCGAGTCCACTCGTTGATTCCACGAGTCCAATTTTATTAGATCTTTGGGAAATTTCGTTTAGAACATCAACACTGACATAAAGCGATGCTTTTATAATAAATGAATTTTGAATGCAGATTTAAAAATGGTGTTCTTTTTGCCTCGAGTTTAAAAGTTAAAACGGAATTTTTTCAATAGTTTGACTAAAGCCTTTAAATTTATTATGTATTTATTTATTATAATTATATTTAAATTAAAATGTTAAGTCTATAAAATTAAATTATATAGTATTTTACATCAGAGTTCTTGAGCTAAGAAAATTTCTTTAAATATGTTGACGGATTTCGATCACTAAATTTTTTATTACAAATGTTGGGTATTTTTGAATAAAAATTTTAATCTCAGAAAGTTCTACAAAAATGTATTAATTAGGTTTTAAAAAGGGGAATATGTGTGGCGACTGAGTAAACCTTTGTTCGTTTGGTTTTGTTTTATTCCACTTATTTTTTTCAACTTTTTGACAATGTATTTGTATCAGGGACTGTTATCACTAAGCTATCCAAAAACGTAAGCAGTAATCATTATTTTATGATTTTCATGTTTTTGCTCAGATATAAAAATAGTCTTTTAAATCTTAAATAAAAAATCATAAATATTTTTTTTTGGTGAAATATAATTTTCGGTTTCTATTTTTAGTCAAGGACACGGTTGCACAATTAAACTACAAATGGTCCATTTTTCCAGTTGGTACGCTGCTCTCTATTACCCCAGTAGCGGATGGAATATATTCCGAATATATGAAGCATCAATTACCTTATAATGACCACTACTTCCGACTATATTACCTTACTATGCATAAAAGGCCTTACATTTAACATTGAATGAGACAGGAGGTATGAGTTAATTACTTCTGCCATATGCAGACGCATTACTTTTTGAAAAAAGTAATGCTTCCTTACCTGGTAATTTATTCTGTATTAATTCTATGGTAGCCACTGGCAAATCCGCTGCTGGGACATTACTATGCATTTCTATTTCCGTACTTTTTTAACAAAATTTAAACTACTTTTCTGAACTTTTTTTGCATTTTGTCACAAAGGAACACTGTATTCGTTTACAACATTTCAACGCCGATATGACTTTAAATGAGTTGGCCGAGTGAAGTTTGTTTAAGGTACGACTGAAAGTGAATTGGCCCACTGAAGATAGTTTAAGGTACGACTAAAAATGAGTTGGCAGACTGAAGTTCGTTTAAGGTACGACGGAAAGTGAATTGGCCGACTGAAGATAGTTTTGGGTATGAATTAAAATAAAATAGCAGACTAAAGTTAGTTTTTGTTATGAAAATGGCAATAAAAAGTACGACTGGCTTTGATGCGTTAATAATTATTGTCTATAAAAATCAATATTTAAAAAGTTTTAGTAAAATATAACAATAAAATAACTCTACAAAAGTAGGGAGGTAGTCTACCCCCTTACTCCCCCGCTGGTTACACCCCTGCATACGCGGATATGAATTTCAACTATCCGTATTCTCAAGGAAGGCTCTTTACAGAACTGCATCCGCAAAATGACATCCGTCACATCCCTAATTGTTACGGTTTTTACAAATAAAATTTTTAATTTATTTAATGTTTACACATTTATGCAGAACTAGCGAGTTTGCAACTAACAAAGAAGCTCGTACATTTACGACAACTTAGTTATGAGCTAGAAAAACAGTAGTTATGACTAACTAGTCAAAATGCGACTAGTTAGTTAACTATAAAGTAAGCAACTAGTTCTTTTATAACTACACCATTTCCAATTGTAATTCAGAAAAGATCAATTGATATTCAGAAATTCTATTTGAATTTCAGAAAAAATCAATTCAAATTCAGAAATTTTATTTGAAATTCAGAAAAGATCAATTGAAATTCAGAAATTATATTTAAAATTCAGAAAAGGTCAATTGAAATTAAGAAATTCCATTAAAATTCAGAAAACATTAATTGAATTTAAGAAATTCTATTCGATATTTAGAAATTCCATTTGAAGTTCAGAAAAGATCAATTGAAATTCAGAAATTTTATTTGAAATTCAGAAAAGATCAATTGAAATTGAGAAAATCAATTTGAAATTCAGAAAAGATCAATTGGAATTCAGAAATTCCATTTGAAATTCAGAAAAAATCATTAAGAATTCAGAATGACTATTTGAAATTCAGAAAAAATCATTTGAAACTCAGAAAAGATCAATTGAAATTCAGAAATTCCATTTGAAATTTAGAAAAAATCAATTGAAATTCAGATATTCTATTTGAAATTCAGAAAAACCAATTGAATTTCAGAAATTCCGTTTGAAACTCAGAAAAAATCATTTGGTGTTCAGAAAGAATCAATTTGGAGTAAAGAAAGAAAAAAAAAAAACATTTGGAATTCATAAAATTTAAAGTTAAGAAAATATCAATTGAAACTCAGATGTGTAAATTTATGTCTTACACATTTTTGGAGCTATAAGAAAATGTATAAGTGGTCGTCTCACACCCAAAAAATTTTTAGGATAAAATTACGAATAAAATCTTTGTAGAAATACAAAGAGAGGCTATTCGTAAAATGTACAAATGTTTTGTACATAGCACAAACGTTTGTAGTGTTGGCCGCATGAAAAAAATTTGTTGTATTCGTAACTTTGTACATTCTACAACGTTAGTTTGTAAAAATCTATAATGTATAAATTTGTGAACTGAACGAACATTGTTTGATAATATACAAAGCGGTGGCAGCAGCGTTCGTATATTTGTTCGTATCTTTGTAGATGAAACGAATGCCTTTGTAAAATATACAATAATTTCTTTGTACAATGTACAAACGGTCATTTGTATTATTTACAAAGCCGTTCGTAGGCTGAAAAGAACAAACAGCTTTGTAGAATATAATAATTGTTTTGTACATAGTACGAAGCTTTTTTTTGGGTGCAAGTAAAGTCAAAGCTTGTGCATTTGAATTAAAGACATATATTGCAAAGTGAATGGTGTGGAGGGAACACATTTTATAACGATTTATGATCTTATTTTTAATCATTCCTTACCATACCTTACCATACCCATACCATTACAAAATTTAATAAAAAAAAACACTTCCGAAGTGATTTTATAACATTGCTTTTTAAGTAGGCTTTGACTTCGATTTATAAATATATTGCTAAAATTTCAACATGTTTTGGAAGTAGGCTTTGTCTTTGATCTATAAATGTGTTGCTGAAATTTCAACAGTCGTACGAGCAACCCGTTTAAATAAAATCATAGCAAATTTTTATATAATGGAACTGAAGGACATATGTACGATTTTTCGTGTTAATATGACTCGTGGAGAGATTAGAAGAATTATTCCATGTCGTCACTTATTTCACGAAAAGTGCTTTCAAAACTTGACATCAGAAACGCAATGCCCTTCATGAAGAGGTCCTTCTGATGATGAGTACAATCGAAATATTTAATTTTGGTGAAACGATTGTGATTCATATTATAATTATTTTGTTTCTTATATATTTACATATGTATATAGAAACGGAAATGGTGCAAAGGAAAAACCTACAAAAAAATGGCTCTCAAGAGAGAAGAATTGTTGAGGCTGCAAATAAGGGAGCCGATGGGACTGAGCTTGCAGCCTCATTAGGTATAACATATAAAACCGCATACACCTGGGTAGCTGAAAATAAGGACGTTGCACTAAGACGCGGTGGAAAGAAGCCGAACGTGATGACTAATTCGGAAAAAGACGAAATAATGTCATTGGTAGAAGCAAAACCGGAAATAACATTAAAAAAAATAAAGGAAAGAATTTTCAACAATTTTGAAAAAGCTGTGGCAATTTCTACAATAGCGAATTCCCTCCATGGCATGATGTACTCTGTGAAATACTTTCATACCCAGCCTGAAACTATGAATAGCTTAAAAGGTCAGAATATGTCCAAAAATTTAATGCTTATCTTGGCGAAGGGAAGCAAGCTATTTTCGTTGATGAGACAAATTTCAATTTATTTTGTAGTCGTACGCAAGGCTGGTCAAGGATTGGCAGTCGAGCGGTCCAAGTACTACCTGCATCCCGAGGACCCAACGTTCACCTAATAGGGGCGATTGGAACAAATGGAATAGTCAAAATGGACCGACGCAGAGGTGCCTTTCGAGCAAATGTTGCCAATGACTGAGCTAAAAGTGTGCTGGACAGATGGGAGGAGATGGGAAACAATTTGGCAAGGTTAGTTGTTGTATGCGACAATGCTCCGTGTCACCGAAAATTAGAAGCAATTTTTTTTTACTCTGAAGCAACGCTTCTAAGGTTGGCACCATATTCACCTCAGTTAAGCCCCATAGAAACGATTTGTAGTAAAGTCAAAATGTCAGTTAAAGTACATTTAGGTATTCTAGAAGTTTCACCCCCAAATCTAGGCGAACAACGACTCCAATATTTGGAACTGGTTATAGATGAAGCCAGGACTACAATTACTGTCGGCGATTGTAACCGTGCAATACAGCATTCCTCGACTTTCCACCCGCAAGCACTAGCTTTGTAGGACATGCCTGTTGGACAGTAAATACTTTGTTTGTTTATTTGATATTTGTTCATTTGTATGTAATAACTGCAAAATAATAATTTTATATCTAAAAATTACAGTATTTCGTTCACTTCGATTCAAATAAAAAAATTTATTTATTAAAAAAATATTTATTATTAAAAAAGAAAGGGGTCGTTTACCACAGTAAAAATTTTGTTCCTATGCAAGTTGCATGGAAAAGTGAAAATATTAAAAGAATGAGATGGCTTATGTAGTTTAAAAATGAAAATTTGGCAACTCATAAAAAAATTGTATGTGCATAGAAAGCTTCTCGAAAAAATTAGCTTTTTATATTTAACGCAATAGCTAGCAAAACAAAAAATAGTTTTATTAATTTTATAACTTGACCTCGGTTGGAAATATGACCAGCATTCACCTTGCGTAATATGTCTTCACTTTAACTGTGACATACAAGCTTCACTTCTACCATGCTTGTCGACACAATCATTAGTATAAATTTACACGTTTGAATTTTAATTGATATTTTCTGAATTACAATTAATGTTTTCTGAATTTAAAATGATTTTTTCTGAATTTCAAATGCAATTTCTGATTTTCAATTGATTTTTTCTGAATTTCAAATGGAATTTCTGAATTTAATTTTAACTTTTCTGAATTCAAAATGGAATTTCTGAATTTCAATTGATCTTTTCTGAATTTTAAATGAAATTTCTGAAGTTCAATTGATTTCTTCTGAATTATAAATATAATTTTTCAATTTTAATTGATCTTTTCTAAATTTTAACTGATTTTTTCTGAATTTCAAATGGAATTTCTGAATTTCAATTGATCTATTCTGAATTTCAAATGGAATTTCTGAGTTTCAATTGATCTTTCTGAATTTCAAATGGAATTTCTGAATTTCAATGGATCTTTTCTGAATTTCAAATAAAATTTCTCAATTTCAACTGATCTTTTCCGAATTTCAAATGAAATTTCTCAATTTATATTGATCTCTTCAGCAAATTCTGGAATTTCTGAATTTTAATTGATCTTTTTTGAATTTGAAATGGAGTTTCGGAATTTAAATTGATCTTTTCTGAATTTCATATATAATTTCCTAATTTTTATTGATCTTTTCTAAATTTTAATTGATTTTTTCTGAATTTCAAATAGAAATTCTGAATTTCAATTGATTTTTTCTGAATTTCAAATGAAATTTCTGAATTTCGATTGATCTTTTCTGAAATTCAAATGAAATTTCTGAATCTCAATTGATTTTTTCTGAATTTCAAATAAAATTTCTCAATTTCAACTGATCTTTTCCGAATTTCAAATGAAATTTCTGAATTTCAATTGATCTCTTCAGCAAATTCTGGAATTTCTGAATTTTAATTGATCTTTTTTGAATTTGAAATGGAGTTTCTGAATTTAAATTGATCTTTTCTAAATTTCATATATAATTTCCTAATTTTTATTGATCTTTTCTAAATTTTAATTGATTTTTTCTGAATTTCAAATATAACTTCTGAATTTCAATTGATTTTTTCTGAATTTCAAATGAAATTTCTGAATTTCGATTGATCTTTTCTGAATTTCAAATGAAATTTCTGAATTTCAATTAATTTTTTCTGAATTTCAAATAAAATTTCTCAATTTCAACTGATCTTTTCCGAATTTCAAATGAAATATCTGAATTTCAATTGATCTCTTCAGCAAATTCTGGAATTTCTGAATTTTAATTGATCTTTTCTGAATTTCATATATAATTTCCTAATTGTAATTGATTTTTTCTGAGTTTCAACTGACTATTTCTGAATTACAATTAGAAATGGTGTGGAAAAAGAGCTTGTGTTTTTGAACTAACTGGAATTTAGATAGTAACTTATCTAGTAACGTTTTGGTTAGTCAGATTTGACTTGTTTAAAATCTAGTATTTTTTGACTAGTTTTATTTTTACTAGTAAGTCAACTAGTTAAATTCATAGCTAGTATGATTTTTCACTGCTGGGAAACTTTAAAAGAATAAATCGCATAAATTATAACTATAGATCATATTAACGGTTTGTTTTTTCTTTTCGTTGCACTGCAATGCATTAAATAATTTGTATTCTTTTAGAAGATATAGATTTTTAACTACCAAATGTCAAAAAAACCCGTATTTTCTTCCACTGTGGGTTTAATGGGTTTTTATAGCCACTACACAATCCAAATTGGCGTTGCCATATTTTAGCTAAAATTTTCCATCAATTATCGAGTCTGTCAAACTGCGATGAAACTACGGAGTTTCCAGTTAAACGCACCTCTTATTATAGCTTCATATATTGACTGCCCATTGAAAAAACTCTTAATCTTAACTTAAAACTCTAAATTGTGAAATTTGAATTTTGACGTATAAGTCCATAACCATATTATATCACAGCAATTTTATTTTTATTTATTTACCTTTTTAAATAACAAATAAATGTTCTTACCCGAATGAAACCGTTTGTTCTGAACGAAACGTAATGTCATCATTTGAGCAAATATTTTAAGGTTGGTGTAATTTAATTTTTTTATTTTTCTTATACATCTGTGGTGACTCAATAACTTTAAGTTGCATCACCACATTAGTTGAATTCCTAACTTCCATTTTACTTATCTTCTGTTACATTGATTTTCAACTTACATTTTACTTACCTTCTCGTTGATTCTTAACTTACATTGTACTTACCTATTGTTGATTATTAATTTACATCTTACTTACCTCAACTTAACATTTATATTATTCTTATGTTAATGTATTTACACTTTGTTATAAATACTTGTTATTATAAAAACATTTGTATAAATATTCATATTTGTATCAATCAGAAATTTTCATTTGAAAATTTCAGTTGAATAAAATATTTTCAAATAAACAGTTATAAAAAAATATCAAAAAATAAAAATTATAAATCAAAATTAAAAAGTTTGTTGTGCACCAAACATCTATCTCTCAGATAACAAAAATCTCGTCTTGTCACATTTACTAATCGTACTTTGGCTGAAGTCATACCAGCAATTCACGGAAATACACAGCATGTTTTAATTACTTCAAAAGTGCAGTAATTCTTGAGTATGTAGAAGATAACCAAAAAACATTGAGATCAATGTAAAAAAATAAATTTATAATTGCTTAATATTTACTCGAAATCCAATAAAAAGAAGAAGTCTTCACTTTAATAACACAGTTGATGGAGTGCTATACAAAAGTGCAAAATACATAATGTTAATTTTTAATCCTTCCTGTTTTGTGCTTATGTTCATTTTGGTAGTTCAAATACCAGCAATTAGTACAGAAACTCAGTCGGATCTAAGCGATATTGAGTTGATGTCAAGCTACTACGAAGGTGACATGATTTTAAATACTGAACAACAGCAACAGTTAAAAAACTTTAACAATTTCAAAAAACCCATGCCAAGAAATGCTGTGGTTAGTAACAAATACCTTTGGCCAAATAAGGTAGTGCTCTATCGCACAGCTAAAGAATTTTGTAAGTTAAATACAGCTCAAAAATATAAATGTATAAAAAGAAATAAAAAAAAAAATTAATACCTAGCGCGTTATCAGGTGGATGTCATTGAGAAAGCTATGTCTCAAATTGCCAGGAAGACTTGTTTGCAGTTCCGAAAAGCACCAGCGTTAGCCACCGCTTATGTCCATATAAAAACTAATTACAATGGTGGTTGCAACTCTGCGGTTGGCTTTCAGGGACGTGAACAGCTCGTAAGCTTAGAGGCTGGCTGCGTGCGTATTGGCACAGTCATTCACGAAATGCTTCACGCGATTGGACTCTATCATGAACAGAGCGCTAGTGATCGCGATAATTATGTTCGTATACGTCTGGAGAATGTTTTGGCGGGAAAGGAGCATAATTTCGTCAAATATCCGGCAGGTTACGTGAGTAACTATGGAGTTGGCTATGATTACGACAGCATCATGCACTATGGAAGCAAAGCATTTTCGAAAAATGGCTTAAACACAATTGAGCCATTGCAGGCTGGAACAGTGAGGATTGGTCAGCGGAAATACTTGAGTGAAAAAGATGCAAGGAAGATAAGGAACATGTATGGATGTTAGACATTTGTTCTTGTATGTGCACGCTGAATGAAAATGGCTATTCCAAATTATATTTTGTACTCTAATACATATATGATAGAGAAATTTTTGCAACTATATATGCAATTAATAAAGTAAAAAAACTTCCAGAAAAATGACATGAGAGATTGATCAAAAATTGATTATTCATGTTATAAAAACAATCACGTGTGTGATTGGACCTAGAAAAAATTCTAATAATTGTATACTCGGAAAACGTAGTTAGTTTCTTTTTTTTTCTATAAATTTTTCTTTATTTATTTATTGTAATAAAACACAAGTTCTTCAAATCATAACACTTTAATCAAAAACACAACACTTCCACAAGCGCGTCGGAAGCTAATTTCATCTGGGGGGGGGCAGTACAAATGGTGGTGCAAAAAAAAGTTCACCAAAATTTCTTCAAAGAAACATGAATGTGAATAAACAAATTTTTTATTTTAGTTTAAAATAAAAAAAATATATAAAAATATATAAAAAATATTAAAATTTCATTATTTTTAAAAGTTCTTCCAATTTCAATATTAGAGATCATTCTTTAAAGGACCTTTCATATGGTAATATGAAAATATAAGAAATAATGGTTGCTTTTATAAAGCAAGACTAGGTATATCTTTACATGGTTTAAATGCAATAAGGTACAAAAAGTTATATCAATTTAAATTATTCCAAAATGTTTCTTTCTGTTCTTGCGAGGAACAAACTCTTTTACCACCTTCATCGAATTCAATTCTTCGGTTTTATCTTTGTGAATGTGTATAAGTGCCGCATGAGTGAGTCGTTTATGTGTCATAGTTGATCGAAGATACGTTTTAAGTCGTCTTAGTGCACTAAAAGAACGCTCAGATGAAGCTGATGATGCAGGCACAGTCAAAAGCAAAGCAATAAGTTTTTCAACTTCATTTAATAGTTTTTTTACAGTATCCGAATTTTTCGCAAATTGGGATACAATGCCACTACAATTTGAAGGTGTTTGGCCAGGCAATTGTTTCAGCAATTTAAGTTGCGCGTGGAGGTCGCTCACATCAAAGTCATCTGCATAAAGATCTAGTTTTGTTTTTAGATTTTGTTCAGAAGGCACTTTTCCGTTGAAGGCTTCGATTACAATATTTTCCAACGATTCCAGAGTGTCAAGTTCTGTTTAAATGAACAATAAGATTTACAAAGTGCCAGTTTACACTAGCTTCACTCAACTGACTCACAGAATGTTAAATCAAAGTGAGTCGGTTGAGTAAAGCTGGTGTAAGCTTGCAAAAATAAAAAAAAAGTAAAATATCAACCTGTTTGATCGAATCTAGCCGTTATCTCATTTGAGAGAAGATCTAAAATTTCGAAATAATCTTTTCGTAGCGTATCATATAATGGCAACTGTACTGAAGGAACCGGATTTGATGTTTCTTCAAAGCGTCGAGGTGGATTTTCATCAGCTAATACACAGTAGGGGCTTTCGTACGGTCCAAAACATTGGACCAACATGGCAGATTGTACAACATGTAGTACCATAGTAGTAAGCTAAAACGATAGTTGAAATTTTTGGTTTTTTTCTGCCGATTGTACAATATTGTACAACTGTGTAAAATTACTGCTCAAATGTTAGGGCATCTAAAAGTTGCTTAGCTATTAGCCGGATGAGTTCTGCTTGAGAGCTTGCAATTAATGATGTTGCTTTACAAGTTGGATCGTTCGAACGCTCAATCAAATAGTCCCATTAGTTTTCCATCTAACTTACCGTAAAACATGTCGTCCAATATGGAAAGCCCCTAAGAATATGTCAAATTTTTTCTTACCAGAGTTGCAAAATTAACTAGCATTAAGCTACATACTTAAGGGTTCCTTTAAACTGAAGTGGGGGGCTTGCAGTAGAAACTCTACATTTTGTTCTATCTTTTTGCAAACACAGAGAAAGAAAATGATTATCCGCAAGCATGCTTATAAAGAAGAGAGAAAGAAGAGGAAAATATATAATAAAAAAATATTATCGTTGTAAAAAAACTGATATTTTGAATAATTTTTGAAGTTTTCCTTTTAAATTGTTTATCTAACTAAAAAAATGGGGGGCAACTGCTCCCTTCCCCCCGCTTCCGACGCCAATGCACTTCCACTCACTTCAGCAAATATTGCCCTCGTTAGTATTATTTTAGTTTTTCTTTTGAGGTTCTTTTTCATTACATGTTTAAATATTTGCAACTAAATTGATATTTTTTTTTAAGTTTGTAAACATTTTGAAAACTCTATAATTTATGAATTCTCATCCCTTTTAGCAAGCAATTTAGTATCCAATTAAGTCCTCTCAGTTATTTCCACTTAAGTGTTATGCTATTTAGGTCCATTTAAGTCAAGCATTAGGAGTAACAACCTCATTAATTTCTTGTCTTGGCAACTGATTGCTTGAAATAACTAACTTGTTGCATTTATGTTAACAATTATTACATAAGCATTAATAAATTACAAAAAAATTGCTCATCCAAGAACCGAAAAATATTGTCTCCAAAGACAGCATATAAAGACATAAAGCCATTTATCATCACAACACAAGGCAATAGACGAAATTTTGAGAAAAGCCTATCGACAATTACAACAACACCGACACCATCGGCAAAAGCAACAATAATAAAAAAGCTACGCACATGGAATTTATTTCAAAGGACTTTGTCGACATCCTTACTTTTCCAACATGACACTGTTTATGCGAGCCTAAATATAAAGCATTATGATGAATGTGAAACGGTTTATGTGTGCGTGCATGTATGCTCGTGTATGTAATAAGCATTACCCAGTGGGCATTTTACCGAGTCCTCCGCAAAAAAAGGCATGCTAGCACTGCTTTTATTGGCGTCAATACACCTTCCATGATCACTGCATTAATGAGTACTTCCGCAAGGCCTATCTTTTGAAGGTTCTTATTCTTTTCATATTATTTTATATGAAAAAATTTACAAAAAAATTCCAAAAAAATTTTTAAATACACAGAACAGTTTGTAAAAAAAGGAGATTTAAAAAAAAAACAAAAAAAAATTTTTTTTTTTGGCCGAGTTGGGTCTCGAACCCGGACTCCCGAAAACAAACACATTACATATTATATTATATGAAAATATTTATATGGAAAAACTAAAAGTCTTTTCTTATGTTTTTGTATGAAGAAAATTTATAAAAAAATTAAAAAAAAATTTTAAATACACAGAACAGTTTGTAAAAAAATTTAGATTTGAAAAAACAACAAAAATTTTTTTTTGTTTTTGTCCGAGTTGGGTCTTGAACCCGGGCTCCCAAAAGCTTATTTTCATTTGTATTGATGCAAAATAAGCATGTAATGCTTAACAAACGCGGTATACGAGTGGGTAAGATGTCGGACCGCCGACTGATGGTTCGAATCTGAAATTGTTAGTAATTTTTTTTTAAGTCGATATTTTTATTGCTTTTCCTTCTAACGTGACTTCTCGAAAGAATGCTTCTGGCAGGTCTCTTTCGAGCAAGGAGAGCGAAAGGCCTGACAAATTTTCCCATTTCATATAAAAAAGCAAGTGTAATTGTATATGAGTGCGGCAGTACTCTAAAATCCATACGAAGGCCTGGTAGCAGCGCTGCCAATGCCTACTGGGTATACTCCCAGTAGGCATTTTAGCTCGTGTTACGCAATAACAGGCATGCAAGTAGTGCTTTAATTAGCTTCAAAATATATATTCCTACCTTCCATGATCGCTGCATTGATGAGTGCTTCTGTAAGGCCTACCTTTTGAAGGTTCTGAGTCTTTTCATGTTGTTTTATATGAAACAATTTTGAAAAACTAATAAGTGATTAGAACATTTTTAAAAAAATCGAATTTAAAAAAAAAAACTTTGGTCCGAACTTGGTCTCAAACCCAATGTGTTTTTTCTGATATTTTTGTATGAAGATGTTTCACAAATAAAATTTTAAATGAACAGAAAAAATTGTAAAAAAACGTAAAATTTAAAAAAATATTAAAAAAAATTTTTTTTCCGAGCTGGGTCTGGAAACTGCGTTCCCGAAAGCTTACTTTCATAAAGCTAAAGTTTGTTTACAACTGCGATAGACTAGTAGATAAGGTGTTGGACCGGCGCATGAGAGAAAGTGGGCTCAAATTTGGAAATTGCCAGCCGATTTTTATTCAAGTTGATACTTATATTGTTTTCTTTTTAAAATACATTCTCAAAAAAAGCTTCTAGTAGGCCTTTTTAAAATCGTAAGAGAGAAAGGCCGAGAAAACTTTCTTGTTCCATTTAAAAAGTTAATGGGCCTGGGCCTGCTAGTTAGAAGCGCTTCGAAACCCTGCTTTTTCCCACTGGGCTATTTTTTGCTATTCATATCCGGATGCAGCAAATTGTGAATAATTTAGTTGAATTAATTTTATTACAAATTGATTGCGACAGATCAAATTATAATCAATCATCATCTTAAGCGGAAGCAGAAGAAGTGGCAGCAGCAGTTTAGTAAAATACTCTTATATTAATAGCGACTGATTGACAACAGTTTGTAATATGTTTGTCATAATATGTTACTGTTTGCTTACGTGCTTCAGCATATTAAGAGAAATTGAAATGTATAGACTTAAGTGATGCCATACAAAAAAAAAAAACACAGAAATTCAGTGAAAATGTATTATATACACTAGACCGGTTCAAAATTGTATGGAAAAATATAACATCTTATTTTCTTAGGTGCGCGTCAACTTTCTAAAAGTTTAACCCCAAATGAATGCAGAAATACCTTCAGACCAAAATAATTTGACCCCCCGACCTTTGCAGAAATCGCTTAAAGGTAATTTTGAAGATATACAGGACCTGACCACCTTATAAAATATGGTGTCAAAACTAAAACAAATAATAAATGTATTTTAATGGCACATTTAAGGAATATTTTGGACTTTTTTTAGTTTTTTTTTCTTTTTAAAAAACCGTTCTGATTATTTTTGGTAAAATTTTGATCCTGAAATTTTTTACAAAAATTTTTTTTTTCATTTTTTATCATCAAATTTTTTTCTTATTTTGCTTCACCGATATTTTTTTTTTTGTAATTTTTGTATTTTTGTGCAAAAGTTATACTTTCGTACGGTATAACAAATTACGAATTTAGGGACACCATAACATGAATGAACTTTAAAAACACAACAAATCGCCCTAATAAAAAAAAAAAAAAAAAAAAAAATTAGCAAAATGGCAAAATACAATTATTTGAAAACTTTTAAATAAACCATTCAGTTTATGTACATATAATGGAGCAATGCATAGAGCAAGGTGGATGTATAAAGCCATTTACGTTTTAAAAATTTGGATGTTCCGACATCAATTCCCTATGTCTGGTGAACTCGTCAAAGAGTTATGCCTTTTTGTTGTTGCAGTATACAGCAAGTATTGGTTCTTGTCACCGCTTTCTATAGCGGCACCTAAAAACGACTCGGAGTTTCTTCGGTGCTTAAAAAGGTAATCAAATTAACTTCCTTTTGGTTAAACTTTTTTGGTGAATAATTTTTTCTTATAAAGCTACAAAAGTGTAAGTCCGCATACAGCCAAAGTTGCGCTCAAAAAGTTGAGCAACATTTGTGGTACCTTGGAGAAGAGCTGATTAGTTTTGCATTCTTTGATCAAACTTTGACAACAAACACCCATAAAAAAATGGCAGAGGCAATAACCAGACCAGGAACCAATACTGATTTGAGGAAGGCTTTACCCATAAATAATTATTCGAGCGCAAATTTAGACTTCGTCACACAGAATTTTCTACTTTTTTTCAAAAAACTAAACATTTCTTATGAGTTTTTACAAAATTACCCTGTAGAGTGGCGTAATAACTCAGCTTATCTAAGTGCTCTAAAAATAGTCACACACCTTAAAGTAGTTAATGATTCTGCAGAGAGAAATGTGGCCTTGATTACCGAATTCAACAATTCAATTACAGTTAATGAGGAGCAAAACCAATATTTGCTGTAAGTGGTAGATAATCACAGGAAAACTTTAAAATATATTTAAAAAATTAATGTTTTTAAAAAATAAAAATTTGAATAACAGTTATGTATTAAGTTCTTACATTATTTTAAATAAAAGTTTAAAGTCTCGCTGCTGTCACCTACAGAGTGGAACGCTTGGAAGGGGTTGTAACGGAGACTCGACAGCTCGAGGCCGAACTTGCGACTCTAAAGCAGCAACTGGCTAAGCACGACAACGCTGAGGTGGCAGGTGAGCTTCGGTTGCACGGAATTCCTATGGTCAATGGTGAAAATCTAGAGGATATTTTTAACACTCTTTGCCAAACTCTCAGCTTTTGCACCCCTGCTCTAAAATGTATTTATCGCCTAAAAAGCAATGCAGCTTATCGTTCCCGAACGGACCCGATAATTGCAATTAAACTTACTACACCGGGAGATCGTAATAGTCTTCTGAGATCGATTGCTAACTTTAAAAATAACGCAAAGGATTTGCTTCGTCTGCACCACGTAGGGTTTCAGTCCGACATGCCAATTTACAACAATGAATGGTTTTCTAAAGAAAACCACTATATCTTCAAAGCTACCCACCGCTTGAAGAAACAAAAACAACTTTGGGCTGTTTTCACCAGAAGAAGACTAGTTAACGCTAAGAGAACGCGTGACGACTCTCCGATCTATGTAGAATCGGTTGCTGCTCTAGAATGCATTGCTAATGGCTCTACCTCCGATAACAGCAGTAAGCATTCATCACAACATAATCACTTTCCATCTTCTAATGAAATCTCCTCACATCGCAGCAATGTGTTTCGGAATACTATCATCACTCAACCAAATACTCCAGGGAGGAACAAAGAGACAAGTAATGCCATTATTATTATTTATGTTTATTTGTTGGTGTCAACACTGCCAGGAGTTAACTTCGTTTTTGAGGATAAAGAACAAATTAAAACAAAGCTCACTGCAATTGTAAACATAAGCCAGGTTGAAACACAGGGTGGTTCAGGTGTCATTAAAAGTGAAATTAATGTTATGATCTCTTTTTTTGTTAATGTTAAGACAATTTTTCTTTTGAGCAATTATTTTTATGCTCGTGAACAATTTCAAATCTTATTTTTTTCTCGTATCCATCCATATACGTTCCATTATATTGTCCACCAGTTTGGTACAATGCATAGCTAATACTGTTAAAGATTTTTATCTTACTGTATCAAATGGAATTATACAATAACAGAGGTAGAGTTCTAGAGACAATGTACGCAATATGGTTAAAATTTTCTCCAAACAAAAAATGGCTTAAATATTTGCCATATTAATGCCCAAAGTCTGGCTAAAAAAATTGATGGTTTCAGCTACATTTTTGAAAATAGCATGGTTGACATTGTTTGTGTCACTGAAACTTGGTTTAATGTCAGTATGAATGATGAATTGTTTAAACTTCAAGGTTATAGTATTTTTCGTGTGGACAGAGTAAGCCATGGGGGTGGTGTTGCAATATTTGTGAAGGATGGTATCAAATGCAAGCTAGTATGTAAGTCATCTACGGACTGCATTATAGAATATTTATTTATGGAAATTATGCGTGGGTCTGAAAAAGCTCTGATTGGCTGTGCCTATAGGTCAAATAAAAATATTGATGTTACTGATGTAATAGATATAATTGAGCAAATTTCAATACCTTACTCTTACATCGTGATTGCAGGTGATTTTAATAGTAATATCTTAAATGAGTTTAACTTTAAGCATGAAAAGTCTTGGAATATTGCCAGTCAATGATGATACATACACTAACGCACTTTTCAAATACGTGCAATACTCTTCTTGACTTATTTTTTGTCAATGATATGGAAAAAACGCTATTTTATAATCAGATTTTGGTTTCAATTTTCTCAAAACACGACTTAATTTTTTTAACATTTGATTTTAAGCCAGATATTTGTCCTCAAAGCTTCAGTTATCGGGATTTTAAGCACATTGACTATGCTAGTTTGAATGCAGAAGTTGATTCTATCAATTGGTGCTGTATATACAACAAAGATTCTGTCGAAAGCCAAGTTGAATTCTTACAAAATAACATTAGTTATCTATTTGATAAGTTTGTTCCCATTAAAACTAAAACAATAATTAATCCTGCAAGACCTTGGTTTAATAGTAACATTAAAAAAATTATTGCTGATCGTAACAGATCATATAATCGATGGAAACGCTAGAAGACACCCGAACTGTATAACATGTACTATTTGTTAAAAAATAAATCTATCGATGCTATAAAAAAAGCTAAGATCCAGTTTTATGAAAGCCGTTTCTCATCATTGAAGGATGGGAAAAAAACTTGGAAGGAAATCCGGGGCATAGGAATCGGTAAAATAATTAATCCTGTAAGACCTTGGTTTAATAGTAACATTAAAAAAATTATTGCTGATCGTAACAGATCATGTAATCGATGGAAACGCTAGAAGACACCCGAACTGTATAATATGTAATATTTGTTAAAATAGAAATCTATCGATGCTATAAAAAAAGCTAAGATCCAGTTTTATGAAAGCCGTTTCTCATCATTCAAGAATGAAAAAAAAAACTTGGAAGGAAATCCGGGGTATAGGAATCGGTAAAAGAACTACTCAAAGCTCCATCTCTGTAAATAGTGTAGATGATCACTGCCGAATATTTCAATGCCACCAGTCACTGAAAACTTTTATAAAAATTCCACCAGTGTTACTAGAAGCAACGTTTCTTTTAAATTTAATCATGTTAGTGAGGCTGATGTTCTTCTAAGCTTTTTGCCAATAAAATCAAGTGCTGCAGGAGCTGATAATATTCACCCAGTTTTCATGAAAGCATTAATTCCCAAACTGCTGTCTTATGTTACCTTTATTTATAATAATGTCTTAACCAGATGTGTTTTTCCTCAAAACTGGAAGCAGGCGAAAATCTTGCCAATACCAAAAACCGATAAAGAATACAGACCTATAGCAATTTTGTCTTATCTTGCGAAAGTCTTGGAACTATTATTTTTTAAACAAATGAAAGCTTATCTCACAAAAAACTGTCTGATTTCGAAAAAGCAATCAGGATTCAGATCTAAGCGTGGATGTGTGACTGCCTTAATTGACGTCGTTGAGGAGATTCGGTCCGAACTGGATGTTAACTAGGTTACCATCCTAACTCTGCTAGATCATTCTAAAGCGTTTGATGTTGTAAACCATGAGATACTTGTCACAAAACTTTTGAAAATTCATAGTTTTGAGCCTTGAGAACTTGAGTTTTTGTTTAATAAATTAGACTTTTATCGGTCCAGTAGGAATAATATGATAAAGCCTATTAGACACTTCACTCTTGTATCTGAGCGTCAATTTTTTGTTTATGCCATTCGTCTCTGGAACTTTTTGCCTGTCAACTTACGGAAAATTAGCAATGCTTGTATCTTTAAAAAGCAACTAATGAATTATTATTTGTAATTTTATCTAAATCAATCCCAAATTGCTCTTGGGTTTTTTATATTTTTACTTATGTGTTATGTTTCCAATACTTCATGTATTTTTTATTTTTTTGTTAATTATTTATATCAATATATAACTAGTTAAAGTGTATTCAAAAATGTATTTTAGTGTATTTTTCATAAATATTTTTTAATTAAACGTCTGTGACTGATGCTTTAAATGTTAAGATCATTTATAGTCTTGTAGCATTAGAATTTTTAATAGAATAAATAAATGAATAAATAAATAAATAAATCTTCTTGATCACCAAAAAAAAAATAAAAAATATGATACAACGAAGTAAAGTTAAGGCTGTGCCCAAAAATACAAAATTACAAATAAAATTGGTGGAGCAAAATAAGAAAAAAATTTTATGATAAAAAATGAAAAAAATTTCAGGATCAAAATTTCACCAAAAATAATCAGAACGGTTTTTTAAAAAGAAAAAAAAAAACTAAAATAAGTCCAAATTATTCCCTAAAATAAGCCATTAAAATAAATTTAATATATGTTTTGGTTTTGACACCATAATTTATAAGGTGGTTCAGGTGCTGTATATTTTCAAAATTACCTTTAAGCGATTTCTGCAAAGGTCAGGGGGTAAAATTTTTTGGTCTGAAGGTATTTCTGTGTTCATATAGGGTTAAACTTTTAGAAAGTTTACACTTTTAATATACACTTTTAAAACTGATTGAAAATCACTGCAATAAATTTTGTGAAATTTCACGACATTTATTAGCGATTTTGTAAAAAGATCACGCTATGAAGCAGGTTTTTTTCAATGCTGAATTTCGCGTTTTTTTTAAAAATATGTTGATTTTATGTGATTTAAATAGAAATTTTTTTTAAATATTTATATTTTCTCTACTTTTCACGTTATTTCAGCGTACTTGTCGCTCAGAGAGTCCTAAAAACGCTCCAGCAGCGATATTGTATGCTATTGAAGCAGGTGTTTTGTTTGACCTAAAATAAAACATCTTTAATAAGGTATTATAATTTCGAAGAGCTTTTTCGAACAAGTGTCAAATTATAAAAAACTTTAACAGTAGGTTGGTCAAAGCTTAATTATTCAAGACAATTACCGAAAACAGTCTGTCGGCTGTATGATGACTCTTCACCAGCCATATCCACTCCATAGCTCATTTGAGCAGCGTCAATTCACACGTATTGTTTACGCTTTGCGTTCATTCTTTGTCGAATCCTCGGTGAAGCAACATCAAGAGCGGCTGTAAAGCTTTTTTGCATATTTTGAGCACACTTCAAAAAGAACACTCGATTGACAAACGACGTTAAAGAAATGGAATGCAAACAATTTTTTATGATTGTAAATGCATTTGATGACATGTTTTGTATTTTATGTGAGAAGTCTTTTCATAAAAAAAAAAGAATCGAATATGAAAAGACATTACGAAAAGAATATGAAAAGACATTACGACCATTTTCATTCTAATTTTAATGAAATTCAGGGAATTGAAAGGGAAAATATTTTTACTGAAAAAAAATCGGTTTTGGAAAAAACAAACTTTGGCTTTCTAAAATAGAAGATGAAGAAAATGGAAAAGGTTTGAAGAAAAGTTAAACCGAATTAAAAATATCTTTGTGAGACTTAATTTCTTTTTACATAATTAAACATTGTAGACCTTTTACAGATGGAAAATTTATAAAAAAATATCCATAAAACTTTTTGATAAA
Organism: Dichetophora obliterata; assembly: GCA_963920525.1. NCBI lineage: Eukaryota > Metazoa > Arthropoda > Insecta > Diptera > Sciomyzidae > Dichetophora > Dichetophora obliterata. The sequence goes on along the minus strand of OY986436.1, from coordinate 211,498,724 downwards.
CAGTGCAAAGAAGTAGATTTCGTTGAAACTATTCCATTGTCTTTTCAAACCATAGTCTGGAGCACGGGAAAAATAGGCCTATTAATTGAATGCGAAATTAAAAAAAATATAAAAGAGTGCAAATTTTTTTCCATTCACAATGAAATCTCTCCTGGGTGGACACTCACCGTCAGCCTATTTTGGTCCGTCCAATAGAGGTGTCCGCTTTATAGAGAGGCTGAGTTTTATATCTTTAAATTTTGTTATAGAATAATGAGCAAATGTTAAAGGAATTTTTTTCAATGCAATACAATTTATTGTATTTATGTATTTAACAAAATCGCGCATTATATTATATTCTTTTAACGCATATGTGTTAAAAATAAAAAAAAAAATTCAGTTCATATCATGAAAAATAGTATGTAATTGACAAACATTTGACATGTGTAATTCATGACTTAAGAAATTCAGAAATCTTCGATTGACGTATGTTTTTTTGTTTATCTTTAAAAAAATGATTTTGCATATGGGTTCACCATCTCGTATGTCTGTCTATTCACTGCAACGTTCTATAGCTCAGTGAAGCGATGGCAAGGCAAATGAAAAAAAAAACAAGCGAGGCGCTTTGTGAGGGAAATCCCCAATTTCATTTCTGTATGTTTATACACATTTTGTCAGACTTTTCTCGCTCGTGTCCGCTTGAGAGAGGTTCGCGTCCGTCCAACAGAGGTTCGCGTCCGTTCAACAGAAGTTTGTGTCCGCTTGATGGAGGTTCGCGTCCGCCTAACATAGGTATTTCGCCCAATTAGACGAAAATATACTGTCCGCGTCTGATCAAGAGAAGGTCCGCTTAAGAGAGGTTAATTTGTTCGAAAAAGCGGACGAAAAACTTGGTCGTGGAAAAACTGTCCGTTCAAGAGAAGTATCCGCTTAGGAGAGGTGTCCGTTAGTAGAAGTTTCAATGTACTTTTACGAGAGCATGGATATAAACGACATTTGTCAGTTATCGATTTGTTTTCGATTTGTCAATGCCGACTACAAGGTTGTGGAATCAATGCTATCATTAAAAACCTTTTCTGGTCATGTCACAGGTGAATCATTGTTCGAAGCTCTGAACGAAAATCTGTTTTCAAAAGTCGACATGACTAAGTTTTCTGGGGTTTGCACGATTGGTGCGAATGTTATGATAGGGAGAAAAAATGGGTTTCTGGGCAATTAAAAAAGCACGGCTTTGAAGTTTATTCCTTTCACTGCATCATCCATCAAACCGCTCTTGCTTCAAAATTTTTAAGCACTGCTTCACCATGAAAACTGCAGAGAAAATAATAAATCAAATAAGAGGAGGGCACCATTCACTTTCCCATAGAAAATTTGTGAAGTACTTAAGAAGCAGCAATGCTAAGCATTGTGATCTTGTGAAAGGAAGTATTGCAGTTTCTACAGGCTCTAGAGAGTAATGACTTCATTTTGGATTTGGCCTTTTTATCAGATACAACAAATTTTATAAATTAACTTAACTTGAAAAAAAGTCGATAAATGACTTTTTCGAAATAGTTATAAATTTTGTAACAACATTATTTTTACTGCTTTGTGAAATTCGATCTAAATGACTTTTCAAATTTCCCAAATACCTCAAAAATAATTACAAAAATTAAAGCCGATAGGAACAACAAGTACGCTGAAGCATTTGAAACTCTTTTAAATAATTTCGAAAATAGATTTAAAGATTATGAAAATATATAAACATTGATTGACATTTTTGAAAGTCCCTTGAAATGTGACATAAGTAAACACGAATTTAAAATTCAATCAGAAATTATTGTACTTCGGAGTGAAGTATTAGCTAATGAACATGCAGATTTAATTGATTTTTGTAAAAGTTGGACCCCTCTTTTTATCCGGTACTGAAAGAAATTTATTTTAGGCTTTTGTCGTTTTTCCCTTCAACTTACTTTTGTGAGCAAATATTTTCAGATATTAAATTTATTTGTTCAAAGCAGCTAAACAGATTAAGCGCAAAACATTTAAAACATAATCTTTTGATAAGAAATTGCGAAAGTATTGTAAATATTGAGAATTGTATTGAAAACAACGTTTTTTCGTTAAATTAAACATTTTCTTTTTTTGCAGTATTAATTTAAATGCGTACACGGAAAAATTGCTGAATTTTTTTCAGTGCATTCGCTCTTTTCTCACTAACACAGTCTCATAGACAATTTTGGATATCCCTGCTCTATACAGAGGTGTTGTTGTTTTTTCTCTTCAAAATTCACTTGACTTCACGCAAAGCTCATTTATAAGGTTGTGGCACTTGAGAGCGAGCTCAGTCGAACTGTCAGAATGGTTGAAAAGAAATGAAGAAAATTAATGCTTAAAACAAAGAAAAGCACAGTGACAGTTCGAGCAAAGGCGGGAAAAAGAGTGCATTTCTCTCAAGTGCCACAACCTTATAAATAAACCTTGACTTCACGCATTTTTAGCTTTCGTTTTATGAGCGAAAGCAAGACTGAAAGGGGTAATTTTAGGAGAGAGTTGTTTAAAGAGAGAGCAATAGTTGTGGGATAATTTTTTTTAGAATTTCAAGCGTGAAATACTTTGAATTTGGCTTCCTTAAATAAAACTATAATAAATGAATGAAATCTGTTGCCAGCAATAATTGCTGTAAGTTTACGTGGACTATTATTAGAGTGTTATCCCCTGAGATGGTAAGATGGTTTAACCCTTTAATGCATTATAATCATACAATAATTTTTTCAATCAAGTTGAAGCGTGATACCGTAAGCTTTAAACAGAAACAGACAAAATTACTGTTCACAAATTATCGTTTCAGCTCCCTAACACTTTGTTTCAGTAGTCAGTAAGCTGCCACTTCGTTTTATGAACTTTTTGAACTTTATGATCAAAAGTAAGTTTTAAAACTGAAGATAGAAATGATTACCATTATTATGGTAATCACTACATTTATCAAAACATGTGTTTACGTGAAACACGTAAACACCGTGTATATTAAACACGTCCGCTCGATCTACTCGCTACAAGTCGCACGAGCGCTGACAGTTGTCGTTCGGCAACAGCAAGGTTGCGCCAGCGTCTAATGTTTTTTTATTCGTTTTGGAGAGCTTTGAAGGACGGACATCTACAATTAACAATCGCCAAAGTACACAATCAACACTCAATTAGTATACATACATAAAAACTTTGTACAACATATAAAACATCGAAAACATATAAAACAATATTATAACACCACAATTGTTTTACCAAAAGGTATAGAATAATAAAATTGAATTGTTCCCAACCCATTTTAACCCATTTGTTTCTCTTTTTCCGCCAATTGCACCCACGGTCGTTCGCTACCCGAACAACATGCTAACTTGCTAAACTTAGTAAATTTGTCAAGTCTAAATTGTGAAGTCCAAAATTTTACACGGTACACGGCTTAAATTTCTTATTATTGATTTATCTGCGGACCCAAGATATTTACAGCATTGAAACCATTAATTGTAACCAAATAAATAATTGTAAGCTTCCTGAACCAAAGGTCAATATGATGAAAATTAACAGAAACGTTTTGGCAGAGTTCATAGCAAACATTCGAGGTTGCATACCTTTACATCAATATCCTAGAAAGAGAAAAATGTCGTAAACCTTGTTCCCACATTTGGAGGGATAAAACCTATTGTTCAACGATGGGATAGGAAACACCACAAAGTAATCACAATTCGTAGCCTCCAAATCATCGGAAAATGAAATCTACATATGGGTTGTGTAGACTTTATGAAGTCTTCTATGGGTCGTCTAAAAATTACACTAAAAAGCCATTATTTATATATACTTTTACATTGATTTATTTTAAATAATTCCAACAAATTCCTCGAAAATGGTTCACTTCCCAATAAAATTAATACATGATTCGTGTTGAGTGATTTTTCCTTAGTACTCGAATGTTTACAATCAAACTTAAATACAGGCATATAAACGATTCAGATGCAAATCGGTTATGAAAACTTATAAATCTTTATTAAAACTATGCATCTATATAAATATTAACACAGAATACATTGAAAATTTCTTTCTTTTTTGATTGATATAATCATTTTTTGTTGGCTACCAATTTGGAGACTTGTAAATAGTTGGGAACAACTATAGCTATTTCATGTTTTCGGGAATTAAAATAGAGAAGAAGGACCATGTAAAACATATGCCATGAAAATAACCGGTAAGCCTGCATACTTAGTTTTATCATCTTATTTAGACTCATGGTTTTAGCACTTATTGCTATTTTCGTTTTATTTTTTGATGATATCCCGAACCATTTGCTTCAAAACATAGGTATATATTTTGGCTTTGATAAGCTGCCCAATAAATCAGAAAAACACAAAACCTTGTTCAGCTAGATTATTAGCAATGATTACCTGGATTAAGATTAGATAACCATTTCTAATATAGAAAACTCGCAACTTTGTGCGATCACGATATTTGCTAATCGCAATCTAAATGCCAATAAATTTTAATAGGACGTCATAAATTGAAGTAATACCTGTGGCTACTGTATACAAAACTACCTACAATAAAGCCGAAATTGCTTAAGTTGGTCTATTTGCTACTGTGACTACATTAGTTGTGCTTTGTCGATTGTCTCAAAATGAAGTGTATTCTCGTATTGCTGTTTGGCCTCTTGGCTCTTTTTAGCCTAACGATTGGAGCTCCATTAGAGCAACGCATAGAAACTGATCCTGAGCTGACAGCAGGTTTTTTCGAAGGTGACATCGTATTGGATAAACAGAGAAATGGTCTTCGGAATGAGACCCGCAGATGGCCTGATAAGACAGTCTTCTATAAATTCCAAGAAGGATCTTTTGGTAGATCTTGATCCTGAAATTGTTAATATGATATTTTTTTATTTAATATTCAATCCTGAACTAGATGATGAGCATCGCAATCATATTCTGCGTGGCATGCAAATTATTGAGGAAAAATCCTGCATACGTTTTAAAGAAGCCACCGCAGATACGAAGAACTACGTTAATATAACGGGTCTGGCAGGTGGCTGTTACTCCAGTGTTGGCTACTTAACCGGTGTTCAAAACTACAATTTGCAAATCTATGACTTGGATGTTAGCTGCTTCCGTATGGGCACCATTGTACATGAGTTCTTGCACACACTTGGTTTCTATCACATGCAGAGTGCCTCAAATCGTGACGACTACGTTCGAATTGCTGAAGAGAACATATTACCGAATACCATCAGCAATTTCAACAAATATGACAGTAATTTTGTGGACGACTACGATGAAGAGTATGATTATGGCAGCGTTCTGCACTATTCCGCGTATGCCTTCTCTAAGAACGGTGAAATAACTATTGAGCCGCTTAGAGACTTGGAAGTATCGACCAAAATAATGGGTCAACGTCGTGGTATGAGCCAAGGTGATATCAATAAGCTAAATACCATGTATAAGTGTCCACTGGGAGTTTGAGAATACGGAAGAATAAATTCAGATGAGTGAAGATAAGTTATTAATTAAAAAAGCGTTTTATTTTTCTGAATTTTTGCATACATTCCAATTGCGCTAATTTTTAATTCCTCATTTTAATAAGAACTATTTAATATGTTCTGAATATTGAAAGTAGTTTAAAATCAAACCCAAGGTATTTTTGGGAGTATTTAACTACTAAGAAAAATCCAGTGGGTATCAAACCAGCGTGGATTTTGATGGTTTAAAATCTAATAAGGCTTTAGATTCTGCTTACCTTTTTTCTAAATTTTTTCAAAATGTTTATGAAAATAATGCATTTTCAACTTATTACAACTATTTAAATTTTTATGACTATCATATTGGTTTTTTGGATGTTATAAATTTCGCTGGTAACAATGTAGCTTTAGTAATTTCTCATCTAAAACCAAACTATAAATTTGAACTTGGGGATTTCCCACCAATGTTTTTCAGACGTTGTGCTTTAAATTTAGTTTTTTTTTTATCTTTGCATTAAAAAAGGGAATTTTTCTAGATTTTAGGAATTTTGGTTAAGTCATTCAGATTATTTAATCTGAAAATTGTTGTGACGTAAATAAATACGGGGCAATTGTGAAGCAATGCACAAGCTAAATTATCATATACTTCAAATAAAATTCTTTCTGCATGTAAAGCGAGTCATTTCTGAATTTTAATATGGGCTTATTTCTGGTAAGTAAACATATTCAATCTTACAAAAATTGCTTAGTTACAAAAATATAATTAATGCAATGGAAGATGGATTTTTCTACAGCATTCAATAAAGTTGATCATTCAGTTTTCAGCTATAATTAGTGATGGGACGATTAACCGAAAAAGTTTTATTAACCAGTTATTTTTTCGGTTAACGATTTAATTATATCGTATTTTCCTATTCGATTTACCGAAAAATAATCGTAAAATTAAAAAAATAATCGAATGAAAACCGTCACTAGTAAATGATGCAATTTAGAAATTTTCACAAGAAATTTTGCAGCACATTAGGTGCATCTTTAAAGAAAATATTATTTATAAAAAATTTTTAACAAAAAAAAAACAATTTCAAAACCATTATAAATTACAATAATTTTAAATTACTTTTCACATCAATTCTTGGTTAAATTTGATAATTTATTTAAATATAATATTAAATTGGAAATCTTAATATTATAATTTTGATTCTCTTTTGTATTATGATCATAAATATTTTGAATTTCTTCATGAATAAAAAACTTTGAAAACATCTGGCTTTAATTTTTTAGTTTAATTTATAAAAGTCTGATTATATAGGCGCCGACTTAAAGGGTTTTTTAGTCAAGGAGAAATTAATATATTTATGATAATAATATATGAATGATAAGGTAAATTTTTTAAAAATTTCGTAGTATCCAAAAAATTTTCATTCCTTCCACAATTAGGGATGCATTTCAATAAATTCCTTGCTAGATAATATTTTGAAAAACTCTATAGTAAAGTAAGGCCAGCAAAGGGCAAGTGCTTAAAAGCAAAATTTTTTAGAATCTAGAAATTAGTCAAAGAGTTGACTTTTTGCATTAATTCCAATATCAAAGGCAACACATAGTAACGAAAAAAACAGTAGCATGCAATACAATGCATAGCAATGCAGAGATCACAATATCTGGGCTGTTCACAATCCGGTGAAATTGGTCTTGCATCATAGCATTTGCAAAATGATAGTGTATATTTTTACTCTACACTAAAAAAATAAAAAGTGGTGCAAAACTAAATTTACTTGCAATACTAAATTGGAAACTGCACCCAGACAAAAAAAATCGTAAAACCAAAGAAAATACACTTTGCCACAAAGAATTTTATTGGTTAGAATGTGCCCAAGGGTAAAACAGCGTTACGGCAAAGGCACAAAGATTGTTATATTCCCAAGAATAATATACTTTAAATCAAAAACTTAAATTTTTTTTTTTGCAAAGACGTACGTCTTAAAAATGCATGGAAAAAAAGTCTTAAAAGTAAAGAAAATTTTCTTTGGCACAAAGAGTTTTATTCGTTACGGCAAAGACGCAGACTGTTAAATTCTAAAAAAATATAATTAAAACCAAGGATTTAAATGCTTGTCGCAAAGACGTACGCCTTAAAAAAGCATGTTGCTGCATTGAATAGAAACACTTGCATTTTTCACGAAGAAACAAATTAAACAATTATATTAAATATGTTCTTACATATTTTAAGCAATAAATAAAGCAATATTGGCGCATAATCATAGTCCCACCTTAAAGTCGACTTTAGTTAGCAATTAACTAAAAAAATAAAGCCTACTTTATTTATTCAACTATCATAGTCAGTTTAGTACATGCTTCTACGTAGTAGTGACTTCTTAAGATCAGAATGGCAACTCTGGTGGTTTATTGTAGAGAAAAATCGATTGCCCAACTTTCCAAATACACATCGCTAGAAGAAAAACAATTTGAAAATATGGCAGAAGCGGTAAATATAAGAAATACACAATTTTATTAACTATTTATTAAATTTAAACAACATAAATCGTAGGTAAGAAGGCGTGAACACAACTGGAGCATTGCTGAAAAGGAATGTTTGCGGGAGCTAATGCGTGCTCACATAAATATAGTTGAGAGTAAAACTAACGACTTAAGAATTATCAGCAAAAAGAAAGCTGCTTGGAACGCCATTAGAGTGGACATGTTGGCCTCTGGCTATAATCGGGACGTACCACGGTTGAAACAGCAGTGGATGAGGATGAAACAGGGTGCTAAAAGAGCAGTGGTGGATGTAAGGAAGGCGACTAAAGCTACAGGAAATGTTATTAATATTCCAACATTGGACGAAGGAGACCTTCAAATTCAGTCCATGTTAGAATTTGATTTTGAGGAGGACACCATTTTAATAGACAGCGATAATGTTGCAACTACGCCGATAATTGCTCCGAGTAGCCCAGTTCAATGCTCGCCATCTGACTATGTTCCACATGATGTAGCACATGATGTGGTTGTCGCTTGTACGCCGCTCAACGTGCCTATCCGCAGCGAAGGATTGCGGGAGAAATTGCGGAATCTTAAAAAATCCGTAACCAAAACAGATGTAATGAAGGAAAGGCAACAACAGATCTCAAAAGAATCAGCACAAACGGACGAGCTTCATTTGATGAAGATGGAGCAACTTAAGACTGAAATTGAATTGCTAAAAAGGCAACAAGAGCAGTCAAATGAGCTACACGTTTTAAAGTGTGAACTTATTCGCCTTCAGATAAAGAAGATAAATTAAAGTTCAAAGTTTCCATTTGGAGTTCAGAAAAAATATTTGGAATCTAGGAAAGATCAATTGAAATTCACGTTTTATGAATTGCAAATAATTTTTTTCTGAATTTAAATTGTTTTTTTCTGAATTACAATTGTAAATGGTGTAGTTTTGAGATGTCTTCAGAATAGACTTTTTGTTTTTTTATATAAATAGTGCCTTCATGAAATTTAAACCAAAAAGATTGAACTTAAACATAACTGTTTCTTTTTTAATTAGTTTATATACTCTAGAAGAGTTTCTTGGTGCGTGCTTTTTCCAGTTATGAGAATAAATTAAAAAAACTGGACTTGCTTTACTTTAGCTAAGTTTCTATAGAAAAGACTTGTTTTTGTTTTTATAAATAAATTTTGCAATAAATACTTGTTTTTTATAAGCAAATAAATTCAGTGTTCATTATAATTAGATAAGTGCCAATGTAATTCAAAAGTAAGTATTAATAAATGCGCTTCTGTACGCTCTTCCAGAATTCGATGAGGATACTTCTATAACCTCACTGCTGTTCAATGTTCGGCTTGTAGTGGAATCAGTGTCTAAATCTAAAACAAAAATATCTTATTTAAAAAAGCATATAATTTTATAGGAAAATCACCTACATGAAAAATTTCGTTCTTTCGCAATATTGTGGAGTACGGCTACAGCTACAACTATATTCTTAGCTGTGTTCAGGTCAACTCTCAGCCTTTCAAGTATTGATCGAAACTTAGATTTAAGCTATATCTAAAACGGCAAACATTTAAAAATTACTTCAGGAAAAGTGGGCATAAAGGATAGAGAATTTTAATACAAATACTAGTTTCGTTATTATAGATAAGTCAATGGTATGCAAAAATAGATTTTTAAACATAAGTTTTGATTGGAAAGAGACATTGGGGTAGTTATTACACATAAATTATTTTTGAGACTAGAATTTTTTGTAGAAAATACAAAAACAACATTTTGGGAAAAAATAAGATTAAAAAGATATACACTGATTTAACGGTACAGTTAAAGCAATTTTTGTAACAGTGCTTTCAATGAAAAAAAATAGTTTGAAACACACTTTAATTTACCTTTGCTCCTTAGGAGTTGAAGGATTTCTAACTGGAGTTAACAAAATTGTTGAGTTAGGATAGCCTGCGTCGCCAAGTAAGATCCCATTGTGTTCTGATTTGCTTACTTCTAAGCGAGTTTTCAGTTGGCAGGTGTTCCAAATTCGAGCATCGTGTTTTGAACCACGGGATCTCGCAACGATATCGAGAATTCTGCAATTTGCATCGCACACAATCTGGTGGATTGATAAAGAGGAAAGTTATTGCATATACAAAAGGTATATTTAGAAAAAATACCTGTACATTCAAAGAATAATATCCTTTCCTATTAAGGTAATGACCCGCCATTTCTATACCAACATTTTTTGCCGGACACTTTATGCGTACGTGGGTACAGTCGATAGCTCCAATTACTGTGGGAAATCCAGCAATACTGTAAAATTGATTTTTAACTTCAGTAATATCATCGCCATTTGGAAAGCGAATAAAATGTGATAGCAATAAGGCGATGCGTCTCGAAATATCTTTAATTATTCTTCCAACAGTAGCCTGCGATAATCCATGAAGATCAGCTAATTTATAAATTATATTATATCAGCTAAATTATATTAATATTTTAATTTTTGCAAAGTTTACTCATTAGATGATAAATGCAAAGATCGTTCAGGAATACATAAATTTATTAAAAAATTTATTAACTTACCAATATCGCTCTGATGCACATTTCTCCCAAGGAATCGCAAAGTGCACAGAACTTGGATGCTTACCGGCACTGGAAGACCTCGTTTGTTGCTCGCTTCTTCAATGCCTAACACATCAATTAAAAATTGAGCTGTGACTTTATCAAACCTGTATCGGCTGTAAAAGTCGTCATCTTCTAGCTCAAAAGGGTCCAATCTTTTTTTATATGTTTTTGTACGTCTGAACAAACTATTGTCGTTTAATATGTCGAAATCTCTTTCTATTCTCTCTAAATGAAACATTTTCACTTTCTTCACCACAACAATTACTTTTCAATAGATTGCTAACTTCTTTAGTTACAGCTTTTCTTTGTTTTAAAGTTAAAGCGTACTTTAAGCGTAAGTGTATACTCTAACTAGACTATGATTGACTTAAAGTATACTTTATTTAAAAGTACACTTTACTGAATTTAAAGTGTACTTTATTTCGACTATGATTATGCGCCATTGAATTTAACTAATTTGGGCAATGAAAATGTAATTGTTTAGTTTATTTTTTTACTAGCTTTAAGCGTACCATCGAACACACAAAAACCGACTGAACAAATTGCCGAAATTTAAAACAAAGCCGCATGAGCGACAAAACGAAGGAAGAAAAAAAAAACGGTTGAAGACAAGCGTTGCTTTGTTGTTGCTGCAAGGAATAGGAACACTTGCATTTTTCACGTAGAAACAAATTTAAAAATTATATTTTTATTGCCCAAATAAGGCTAATTTGTTCTTACATATTTCAAACAATAAATAAGGCGTTATTGAATTGATGTTATTTGGGCAATAAAAATTTAATTTTTTAATTTCTTTTTACGTGAAAAATGCAAGTGTTTCTATTAATTTTATCAACAAGAAAGCAACGTTTGTTTTCAACGGTTTTTTCTTCGTTCGTTTCGTCGCTCGTGCCGATTTGTGTTAGATTTCGTTAGTTTCTGCAGTCGGTTTTTGATACGTAAAATGGTGGATGAAGATGTACAGGCGAGTCGTGTAGGCTTGGGTAGTTCACGAACGAACTAGTTCAATTGAACTATTCGCACTCCTGAACTATGTGAACTAGGTCGTTGATTCCCGTTCTTTTAGTTCAATCGATTTTGTAGCGAGTCAGATCGAAATGAACGAAAAAAATTATTCAGCAATGGTTTGAGTTCGTGCTGCTAAAGTTTTTCAATAATGAAAGGTTAAAAAAACTTTTTTGAAAATTTTTTTTTTGTGTCAAATATTGTGTGGAATGCCCCATATGTAGTATTTTTATGTAAATTTGTTCTATGTCCACAGTTAATGATTGATTCGTTTGTATAGTTCGTTTCATTTTATGGAGCTGATCATGAACGAGTAAATAAAACGAACTAAAAGACCTATTAAACTAAAAAATATAACGAGTTAACATACCTAACGATCTAAAACACCAAACGAACTATAAGACCTAACGAACTAACAACATGAACGAGTCCACGAAACGAACTATCAACTGAACTAAAGAGAGCGATCCTTTTATTGAACTAAAGTGCCCAAGGCTAGCGTCGTGGTGGCTGCAGCAAATAACTTGCGTATGCCAATTTAGCAAAAAAAAAAAAAAATTAATATATGTAGCAAATTTCAAAACTAACAACACACAGTTCGTACGCCTGAATATTTTTTAACATAAACGCTTTCAATTTTTATTTACAGCGTGAATCAAAATAACTGTCGCACTTGTTTTATGCCATAAATCAAAAGCACTGTGTAAATTTTAAAAATAAAAAATTTTGATTTTTTATTTTAAACATTCTTTATAACACTTCATCATTAAATTCGAATCTTTCACCATTAACTCTATTAAAAAATTTAAAACAATTTGTGAAAGACAAGCATGCGGCACGTTTCTGGTTTTCAGGTATATCATCTGATGTTTTCATTAATTGTCGCTTAAATTTATCTACCATCATGTGTTTATATGTTCGTTAATTTGCTCAGCACTATACCCCAAATAGAAAAGTCCAGGGGGCTTAGGTCTGGGGATGACGGAGGCCATTCGTCAACATTCGTCAACTTTGAACGATTTTTGCCATGTGTGCTGCAAAAGAATCTTGCTGAAAACAAAAGTGACCCTCTCCGTAAATTTTGTTGGCATGAGGCATAAGATAGTTCTTTAAAACATGTTCTAAGTAATATTCCGAATTATTTTAACGCCTTTTTTGATAAGAAGAATGGGCAATTTGCCTTTTTCATGGAAAGCGCCCCAAACCATGATTGACGAAAGATTTTTAAATCTTTCAATGGTTTTTTTTTCTTTAGAAATACCTACCATGCAAGCTGCGTACAAAAGCTATCATTTTGCGAGTTGTGGCTTTTGTACTCATTTAAATAATTGCACATCGCAAAAACAGAGTTATATATAATGAAATTAAAGCTTATATTATATATATATATATATACTTTATACTTTATATATATTCTTTACTTTATATATATATATATATATATATATATATATATATATATATATATTAGGCCGGGTCAATTTGTATGGACGAATTTTTTGGAGGTCTGGCTCAGCGAAATTCGTAAAATACATGTAATTTCAAGACTTTTTCTCCACTACAGCATATACAAATTCTGAAAAAAGCTGTGCGGACTTTCGTAAATAGATTTTGTTCTCAATTTTAAAATATGAATGTATGAATGTATGTGTATGAATCTATTTACGAAAGTCCGCACAGCTTTTTTTCAGAATTTGTATATGCTGTAGTGGAGAAAAAGTCTTGAAATTACATGTATTTTACGAATTTCGCTGAGCCAGAATTTGACCCGCCCTAATATATATATAAAGTTTACAAACCTACTTATGTAGCTACGTTTAATAAAAATAAAAATGAATATTTTTCGGAAAAATTTACCGTGCAGCTTTTTTGCTTTTTAGAAAAATACTGTATTCTAAATCTTCGAATTATACATCAAAATTTTTGTTGTAAAATTCCTCTGAATAAAAAATTTATATAATACAGGGTCCGCCATCTGACTTTTTTTTCAACTAGTGCTTATTTCGTGAATGGTAACACATAGCTCATGTCTGATATGACACATAATTAGTTTTATCCTTCCGCTGAACGAATATGGTTGTGTTTACGCTTGAACAACGCTGGGAAATATTGCGACATTACTTTGAAAATCATGATGCCGATTTTGCCAAAAAAATCATCTTTTCAGATGAAGCTCATTTTGATCTTGGCGGGTATGTAAACAAGCAAAATTGTCGCATTTGGGGCACAGAAAACCCACACGCATACATTGAAAAGCCGCTGCACCCAAAACGAGTCCCTGTTTGGGGCGGATTTTGGTCCAAAGGCATAATTGGGCCATTTTTCTTCGAAAATGAGCAAGGAGTGGCCGTTACAGTCAATGGCGATCGTTATCGGGCCATGTTGTATGAATTTTTGTTCACAAAAATTGAAGAAGAGGATATTGGCAACCAGCCGCATTGGCGATCGCATTATCAGCCGCAGAGCTGATGTCATTTGGCCACCTCGGAGCTGCGATTTGACACCGTTGGACTATTATTTGTGAAGTGCCCTTAAAGATAAGTGTGACGTCGACAAGCCAGATACAATTGACGCTTTAAAGGACAATATTCGTGAAGCCATTGGTGAAATACAGCTGCACACAATCGATAATGTGCTTAAAAATTGTACCGATCGTGTAGGCTACTGCATGGTTAGCCGAGGCAGCCATTTGAATGAAATTATTTTCCATTTTAAACCGGAAAATTGTACTTTCATATTGAAAAAAGAAATTTGAGAAAATATTTAATAGTTTTTTTTTTTAAGAATTTTCAAAAAAAAAAGTTATTTGGCGGATCCTGTACAAAAATTTTTCCTCATGCTCCTGTAACACGGGGTAATAGAGTCGATGTTATCAAATTTTTGTAATAATTTTCATATTAATTTAACTTTGCAGAGTTTAAAAAAAATGTACTAAGCAATATAAAATATTTCTTATCGCAGCAGATGGCAAATTTTATTAGCTTTGAAACAAGTATAAATTGATAAAAATCATTTCATTCGTTTCTTAGTTATATGCAAAATACTGAAGAAGAAATTTCTTTATTTTTCGAACTAACAAATTCTTTGCCAAAAACCCTCCAAGCCTAATTAATTAGTTAATTAATTTCAAAGTATTATATACCAAAATTCATGTTTTTAAGAGCAGAGCCATAAATCAACGTGTCCCGTGATCTTTTCGAAAAAGTCAAAAAAGTGGGACAGTTTAATGGACAATTGAAAAATCACAATTGCAAGTAACAACTGTATTGTATTGTATCCATTTAATATAACTAAAAATTTCTAGCTTAGAAAAATATGAATTCCAAAAGTCGACTAGGAGTGTAGAAAATGAGGATTCGGGGAACGAAGACACTAGTTGCGTTCCATTCGCTTCAAAATAATCCAGATTATTTTTTTTTACATGCAAAGCAAAAACAAAAATAATAATCGTATAACAAATACGATTATTTTTGCTATCCATATAAAATTGTGATATAGCCTTTAAAAAATTTGAAACACAGGTGCCGCACCTGTATATTTTTATGAGCTGTCATTTCATTTTTTTGAATATTTTGTTTGTTTGACACAATGACTGTAAGGTAGCCATGACAGCTACCTATTTTCTCACGAGCTGCGACCATCGAATGTTAAACAAAAGAAAACAAAAAAAACCGCGTGTGTCACACACATTGGAGCACTTAAATTATTTATATAACTGCACAATATTAATAATTAAATTAAATAATTTACAATTTTTCTGACGTTTAAAGTAAAACAGATTCAGAGAAAAACATCGTTCACTAAGGTATCGCTACCATAACAGTTCAAAACAGCTTTGAACGACACACGTTCTCATAACACCTAATAGTTATTGTATCATGATTGCTTGTTTGAATTTAATTTTGACTGCAACGGTAGTGCCCTCTACTAGTCGTTTTTCTTGCCGTTCTTTGAGAAAATTTGTTATCGCGATTATATTTATGCGAAAGGAACGCAGCTATTGTAACCATTTAGTATAACTTAGAATTTCTAGCTTAGAAAAATATGAATTCCAAAAGTCGACTAGGAGTGTAGAAAATGAGGATTCGGAGAACGAAGACACTAGCTGCGTTCCATTCGCTTCAAAATAATCCAGATTATTTTTTTTTACATGCAAAGCAAAAACAAAAATTATAATCGTATAACAAATACGATTATTTTTGCTATCCATATAAAATTGTGATATAGCCTTTAAAAAATTTGAAACACAGGTGCCGCACCTGTATATTTTTATAAGCTGTCATTTCATTTTTTTGAATATTTTGTTTGTTTGATACAATGACTGTAAGGTAGCAATGACAGCTACCTATTTTCTCACGAGCTGCGACCATCGAATGTTAAACAAAAGAAAATAAAACAAACCGCGTGTGTCACTTAAATTATTTATATAATTGCACAATATTAATAATTAAATTAAATAATTTACAATTTTTCTGACGTTTAAAGTAAAACAGATTCAGAGAAAAACATCATTCACTAAGGTATCGCTACCATAACAGTTCAAAACAGTTTTGAACGACACACGTTCTCATTACACCTAATAGTTATTGTATCATGATTGCTTGTTTGAATTTAATTTTGACTGCAACGGTACTGCCATCTACTAGTCGTTTTTCTTGCCATTCCTTTGAGAAAATTTGTTATCGCGATAATATTAAGGCGAAAGGAACGCAGCTACTGTATAAGTTTTTACATTCAAAAAATTTTTGAAATATTAATTATATATTTTGCTATGTTGTGTTTACTTTAAAACGTCTAAGTCATATTTTACTCAGTACATTTTTTTTAATATCTGTTAATACTAACAACCCTATTCTGGTAACTTGTCAACCAGTATTTTGAATATTTATATGTGCTTGTTGTAATTTTTTATTTCAAACCAAAATTTGAAGCTCAAAAAAACAAAATGTATCAATGAAATTGTCACTATCCGAAAATAAGTTGACAATTTTTACCAAAATTTATTATTTTTGATCTTCAAATTTTGTTTGACTTTTGTCAATTTTCCAGAATAGGGCTGTAAGACTTGTCTGCGTTTCATATCGACGATTTTATTTAATTTAATGGTTGGAAGTTATATTTCTGTAACAAAGTTTATTGAACTATTTGTAACTTTTTTTTTTTAAAAAAAAGTTTATATATATGTGGCTACGATCTCGTTTAATATGATTCAAGATTTTTTATCAATAAATTTCTGCAATTAATTTCTCCGTAAAACATATTTTAATTTTTTTAAGAACGTATTTCTTTTTATTTGATGTACTTCTTTTGTACTGCTTTTTAATTTCGAAATCAAGTTTTATACTTCTTTTTGATCGGAAAATGTTGGTCACATTAAGTTTATCTAACCAGGTAGCAGTAACAATTGCTTACTTATTTTTTCTTCTACAAGGCAACCATATCCTGCCATATCCGGCCATATTATTTACATAATTTAATAATTTAACTACATAATTTAAAACTTTTCTGACGTTTACAGTAACAATACATTCCGATAAAAACCTCGCTCACTAAGGTATCGCTACCATAACAGTTCCAAACAGTAGATTCCTCCAGGCCTGTAGCCAGGGGGGAAAGGGGGGCAATGCCCCTTTACTACAACCGTTTGCCCCCCTGGCCAAATCAGACAATGAAAAACTTTAAATGAATAATTAATATGCATTTTGTTGATATATTTGCTTATTGCTTTAAACTTAGTTTAGTTTAAAATAACAAAATATATACACATTCACCTTATTCATGACTTGAATATGTAAATATATGAAATTTGTTTAACAAAACTCAAATTTGTACTGGGTCGCTAACATTTGATACCAAAAAATAAGATTTGAATTTTAATAATTTTTTAGCCCGCATCCATAGGAACTTTCTAGAAATGAAAAGCACGTTGTGCACCAATTTGATGCAGATACAAAAAGAATATATAATTCATTGAAATGTTTTTAATTTTTAAATTTTTTTTATGCATGATAAATGTTCATTAATTTTAAAATAAGAAAAACTGCAAATCTTTATTCTAGCAAAAATTTTAAGAACCAAAAGATTTAAATCAAAACACGCATATTTGTTCTTAATATATAAATCTGAATAAAAAATTTGCATACACATATACACATATTGATGCAAACGACGGATGCCGGTTAATTAAATAATTTTTATTTGTTTTATTTAAAAAATGTCTTATGGCGCATTCTTTTCTGAAAAAAGTCTGACCTCACAGAATGCAGAATTTTTAAGATTCTGACCTGAATTTACAGAATGTTGACTTCTGGAAAAAATGCAACATTTTTTTTTCATTTGATATTGGCTGCACTGTTGTTTTGAATTCCGATATATTTACGATTGAGGTTATGTAAAGGGTGTCCCAACAAGAACGCAATTTTTAAATTTGGCGCCATTCGAAGTGTCATTGTTTGACATTTGAACAATTGTTATTGTTTGCTAGTAGAAGGTACGAGGTTAGTAAAAATGGAGCGCTACACAAATGAACAACGCATTCTCATTGTGAAATTGTTTTACCAAAATGGTGAAAGTTTTGCGGCTACAGTTCGCAAATTGCGATCAATTTGGGGTCACAAAATACTCCAAAAGAGTCAACTGTAAAGAGATTAATGGATAAATTTGCCGAAACTGGGTCTGTTAGTGATGTAAAGACAACAACGCGCCTTCGACCAGGTCGATCGACCGAAAATGTCGCAGCTGTACGTGACGATGTCGCTCAAAATCCATCCACCTCAATTCGACACCGAGCTCAGCAAATTGGTGTCTCCAAATGCAGCGAATGCAGCGAATTTTGACGAAAGATTTGCATCTTCATGCATACAAAGTTCAATTGACTCAGGAACTGAAGCCAGCTGACAGCGAAGGGAGTTCGTTAATTGGGTATTGGAGAGACAACATGAAAATGCTGATTTTGCCGCTAAAAGCATCTTCAGTGACGAGGCCCATTTCCATCTTGATGGCTTCGTCAATAGGCAGAATTGTCGCATTTGGGGTGAGGAAAATCCTCAAGTGATTCACGAGAAGCAAATGCATCCTCAACGTGTCACTGTGTGGTGTGGTTTTTGGGCTGGAGGAATCATTGGACCTTTTTTTTATGAAAATGAGGCAGGTTAAGCGCAAACAGTCAATGGTGTTCGGTATCGTGAAATGATAACCAGTTTTTTCTTGCCTAGAATTGAAGAAATGAATGTGGAGGGCATGTGGTTCCAACAAGACGGCGCCACATGTCATACAACCAGAGAAACAATTCAATTGCTGCATCAGTCATTTCCCGGTCGTGTTATTTCGCGTTTTGGAGATCAGAATTGGCCGCCTAGATTGTGCGATTTAACACCATTAGATTTTTTTTCTTTGGGGTTTTTTGAAGTCGATGGTTTACGCGAATAAGCTGACGACGACTCAAGCCTTAAAAGAGGAAATTGGACGCTGCATTAATGAAATACCGCAGCATTTATGCAAAACGGTCATTGAAAATTTCATTAAAAGATTGCGTGTATGCCAGCAAAGCCGCGGCGGCCATCTGCACGATATATTGTTCCATACATAACCTCATTCTGTCTACTTTAAGATATAATAAAGTTTCACGATTTTTTTTAAATATCTGTGTTTTATTTAAAATTTAAAAAATGCGCTCTTGTTGGGACACCCTTTATAAAGCCGACTGCATGGAATTTTTAAGAAACACTCATCGAGCTGTTAAATTTTATTAAAAGTAACCACTTTAATCAAAATTGTTTTGGATTCAATTTAAGAAAATTTTCAAAATTGGAACACTTTGCTTCTCTCAATTGTCACAGCATATAATATTACTGTCAAAATGATTTTTTTTTATGTTGGTATTACTAGAGAGCAGAATGCAGAACCACCGAATTTTACAGGTCAGAAAATTCTGCATTTGTTATACTTTTGCGGTTAGAATTTTCGAGAAAAGAACACGATTTATTTTGAGGTCAACATTTTTTTTTAGAAAAGAACGGAAAAATGCAGAACTCTTGAAAAGGTCAGAAAAAATGCAGAATTTTTTTCCAGAAAAGAATGCGCTATTATACATATGTTAGTCCATTTCGCTACTCTTTCTTGTATTTCTAGCCACTTTAAATAAATCTTGTATATTTACCTTAATTTTATTACAAAGTCCTGTATTAATTTTTATATTATTTTTTATGTATTAATCTAATGTATAAAAAGATCTACATATCCATGTATATATTATAAAATTAACTGTTTTTTTATTAATATCTGTAATGTATTCATTTCCCATGTTAAAAAAATTGTTTTCATCCCCAAGACTCATGCCTGCCCCCTCTGTCTTCTGGTTCTGGCTACAGGCCTGGACTCCTCTGTATGCGGCCATTAAGAAGCGTGAGCGCTCTCTTTGTGAGCAAATGTTTGACTTATAGCCGATACACATTGACTGCGACAAGCGACGAACGCCAATTGTCAAAAAATAGAACGCATGTTTTCTTATGAAGATGTATTTTTTGAAGTCGGCACGACAAAGAGCGAACACAACCACAATTGTTGCTGCCGCTGACTTCAATCTATTTCTAATTTGATAGACGACAAAAGCGAACATGGAAAAGTTTGTTTATGTTTTGTATGAAATACAGACTATCGCTGTTGCGTTCATTATAATGAAGTCGTCGAGAATACTGCGACATTTCTCTCTGACTGCAAGTTTTCGTTTTGTCGGTGGACGTCTGTTGCGGTCAATGTGTATCGGCTATTACTTTTGAGTAAATTTTAGTTAACAGAACAACTGTTAATGCTACCTGGATAATTATACCATGCGTTAAAACGATGTACCTTATTATTTTTCCACAATAAATTCAAAAAAAAAAATTTAGATAATTGACAAATTGACTTTTATAGAAGTAAGCGTAACATTTTTTTTTACTTAAAAAATTCTTTGTCAGATACCGATGAGCCTATAAAACTCTATATCAGCTAAATTATTAGCAATGATTAACTTGATTAAGATAACTATTTCTAATGTAGAAAGCCCGCAACTTTTTGCGCTGACATATTTGTTGACACTTCATCACTGCAATCTTTATGGTACTTAAAAAAAATTTAATATTTAGAATGTCATAAATTGAATTTATACCTTAAGCTATTATATCAGACTACCTGCAATTAATTCAGAACTTCCTTAGTTCGTCAACTTGCTATTGTTGCTAAAAGAATAGTGCTTTATCGATTGACTCAAAATGAAGTCTATTCTCGTATTGCTGTTTGGCCTCTTGGCTCTTTTTAGCCTAACGATTGGAGCTCCATTAGAGCAACGCATAGAAACTGATCCTGAGTTGACAGCAGGTTTTTTCGAAGGTGACATCGTATTGGATAAACAGAGAAATGGTCTTCGGAATGAGACCCGCAGATGGCCCGATAAGACAGTCTTCTACAAATTCCACGAAGGATCTTTTGGTAGATTTCATTCCGTAAATTGATGATATGATATTTTATTAATATCAAATCCTTAACTAGATGATGAGCATCGCAATCATATTCTGCGTGGCATGCAAATTATTGAGGAAAAATCCTGCATACGTTTTAAAGAAGCCACTGCAGATACAAAGAACTACGTTAATATAACGGGTCTGGCAGGTGGCTGTTACTCCAGTGTTGGCTATTTAACCGGTGTTCAAAACTACAATTTGCAAATCTATGACTTGGATGTTAGCTGCTTCCGTATGGGCACCATTGTACATGAGTTCTTGCACACACTTGGTTTTTATCACATGCAGAGTGCCTCAAATCGTGACGACTACGTTCGTATTCTTGAAGAGAATATATTACCGAATACCATCGGAAATTTCAACAAATATGACAGTGGTTTTGTAGACGATTATGATGAAGAGTACGACTATGGCAGTGTTTTACATTATCCCGCGTATGCCTTTTCCCAGAACGGTGAAATAACAATTGAGCCGATTAGAGACGTGGAAGAGTCGATTAAAATAATGGGTCAACGTCGTGGTATGAGCAAAAGTGATATCAACAAGTTAAATACCATGTATAAATGTCCATTGGGAGTGTAAGAAGATGAAAGAAGGCATGCAGATGATGGGAGATAAGACATAAGATAAAAAATGTTGTTTTTTTTTCTGAATTATGACATACCTACCCATTGAATGCATATTTGAAATATATTTAAAGTTTTTTCTTTTTATAAAAGAAAAAGTAAATAATTACTTTTTTACACGATTATAGTACTACATAGTTTTGCCGCGGTGAATCTTTGAACATTCCTTTCGTAATGTCTTTTTAAAGAATTGCACATTTCTGATGTTGTGCTTTATGATTTTAAATTTCAAAATATGCCCTAAGTCAGGCCCGGCAAATAAAGTGGGTATGATGAGATTACCCATATGTAATTTTTTGGCTGGGTAAAAACCAACACAGCAAATGCTTTCAACCAATGCAGCAACCATACGATGTTCGAATGAAAAAAGTTTTTACGTACTTTTGCTTCTTAAGAAGTTTCTGAGGTCGACAATGTTAAGTAATCGTTTAAATCAGATAACCATTTTATATGTTTATTCAGATTATTTTGGAAAAAAACTCGATTTAAATATTTTTCTTAATTAAATATGTATAACAAAAGGCTTCTAAAGGAGTGGAGCTTTTGCTTTAAGGCAGTGTCGACCACGTAGTACCCTCGGGAGGAAAGCGACATTTTTTTCACACAGACACGATCGATAAATCTTTTGTACTCTGCTGATTATGTCCCAGCAGTCTCGGGCATCATCGAAGAATAGCTCTTTGGTGATTTCTTAAAGAAATTTGCTGCATAAGCCAAACTAGCAGAAAATTCTGAAAAGTGTCTGTCTTGTACTCGTCAATAACAGACTTGAAATTGCTTGACTCATCTGCAATAACACAATCCGACGAACACAATCGTCAGAAATAAAGAAACAAAAAGAACAAAGCAACAAAGGAAACTGAGAGCTCGCGATAACTTTTCTATCTTGTGTTTCTTGTCGAAAATTCTTTAACGCATCTGTCTTGTATTCGTCAAAAAAAAAAATAAACTGAGAGCACGCTTTAAGGGCGCGTTTATAGTGACAGCTGGTTGCTGGGCCGGACCGAGCTGGAAACGCGTCCTGCCAAAAGCAGCTGGAAGTGCGTATAGTGCGCGCTTGTCGCTGGTGACTTGTTTCAGCTGATTTTTGACTATTTTGGGTTTGTTTGTATATATTACTTTTTCTTTTGTTTATTTTTGCAACCGAAGCATCAAAAAAGCCACATGATTTCGTTCATTCATTTTGCTTTCCTCAAACAAACAAGTGCAGAGACGAAAATGCGAAAAACGCTGCTGAAACGCGCTTCCTGCAACTGCAAGTCGTTTCAAGTCACTTGAGGTACCAACTTGTTTCAACTTTTTTCGCAAGTGTTTTCTGCTGGTTTTTGTTGCCTTCTTGTTGTGTTTTTATTTCAATTTTTTTTTGACAAAAAAGAAGATCGTAGAAAGAACGCACATTAAAAAAACGTACATCAGCAGCCGGCCCAAGATTTTTTTATGCTATGACTCAGCGAAAACGCACTTCAAGCCGCATGAAGCCACTTGATCATCCAACTGGTTTTAACTTTTTTAACTTTTTTATTTAGGTTTTGTTTTTGTTGTATTATTTTTGATATTGCAACAAAGCAATACAAAACTAATCTAAACAAAGTTGTTATATCTTGTTGCTGCTATTTTTGTTTGTTTACTTTTGTGCTTAAAATCAAATAGAAAGGAAGAGCGCACATAAGAAAATTTGATAATCTTCGATTTTCTGTTTTAGATGAAACGCACTTGCAGCCGCTAATCGACGAATTGCTTCACCGGCTGGTTTAGCTTTTTTCGCTATTTCTCTTTTTGTTTTCTGTGTGCAACAGTTGATAGAAATTTATCTTCGTTGCTTCTTTAAAGTGCTGTTTCTGTGTGTATTTTTTTGCGGTCAAGAAAATACAGCATAACAACTGAGCGCAATTTCGTGTTCTTGTATGCTTATTACTTTTCTTGTTGGTCTTCTTTGTTGCTATCGTGTAGTTCTTTGTTTTTTTGAATGAATGAATTCAAGGAAATACAGAATCGATCGCGACGCTGGCAGTCAAATGTGCTGCAATTCGTTGTTTTTTCGTATATCAAAATTTTTCCGAGGAATTTAGTTTGCTACCGCCAACGTTGCCAACTTTGTGGGAAAAATCCCTTTTCATTCGTTTGTTCATTTTACACACTTGCTTTTGTGCACAAGAAAAGACGAAGAAAAAGAGCAACAGCAAAAACAACAAAAAAATTGGTTTCCTTGTTTCTTATTCCATTTCATATTATTTAACGAAAGTAATAACAAGCAAGCAAGCAACGTGTAAAATGAATCGAAACACAAGCAAGCCGTGCGAGCGAGCGAGAAAGCAACAATCGGGAAGATGGAAACCAGCGCACAAGTCACTTGAAGTTGCAAGCTCGGCTGGCACTATACGCACTTTGAGCTTGTTTCATATGATTGTATGTGCAGCGTTTTTCAGCTTTTCTTCTCGGTTCGGTCCGGTCCAGCAACAAGTCGCCACTATAAATGCGCCCTAACTCTCCTCTCTTGTGTTTTTTGTCGAAAATTCTTTAACGCGTCTGTCTCGTATTTGTCAAAAAAAAAGTATAGCAGTGAGGGGACTGCCGACCGAAGCGAAAACATATATGTAAAATATTAATATTCCCTGGAAGATTTTGCCCTGCTTGAAAAAAATTTTATATTTTCACCCCCTCAACCTTTGATTATTTCTTTCAAAATATTTTTTATTCAGATAGCATTTTTATTTTATAATTACACCAAACTATATTATTACATTTAAATTGAATATTGTTGACATAAAAATAAAATGCAGGGAGCACTATTGAATGAAAAATAATCCTCAAGAAGGATATTTAATTTTTTCTTTCAATGTATATGTACACGGAAAAATATAATTCATAAACTTTTTATGAAAGCTGTTCATTAAATTTTTTTCGACCATTATTTTTAATGGTTTTTTCGTTAGCTTAACGAAAATTTTCATTAAAGTTTATGAACGAGTTCATAAATTGTAATGAAAGCAATTCATAATTATTTCTTCATAGCAACTCTGAAATATGAATTTTTGAATAAGTTAATGAACACACTTCATTAAAATTGCCAAACAATCTCGTCATCTAACGGAACATTGCTTTATTGTAGCGGTGGGTAATGAATGACACAAAATGTTCTACTTCATTGTTGTTTGTGAAAAGTAAAAAGTTAAAAGTGCTTAGAAGTAAATTAAAGATTAATAAAAGTTTATTTACCAGTGATTAAAATATTTAACGTAAATAATAAAAAATGTTTTTTGCTTTGTGCAGAATGCAAAAAAATAGATATCTTTGTAGGACACAAAAACAAACTGAATTTTATTTCTAAAAAGGACACGTTGCGCGGTCAATTTTGTGCACAATTGTTTGGTGGTGTTAATATTTATAAAAGACATCTTAAAAGAAAGCATTCTGATTTAGAGTCTTATTAACTATTGGCAAATGTTTGCAGCAATCAACAACAAAAAGAAACGCTTGCGCTCCTAACTGTGCAGCCGACGAGTGTGTTCCCATCTAGTGTATTACCAACGAAGCCGATAGCATTGCTAGCGCAGACGATTCAGTTAATTCATTTTTGCTTGAAATACTTCGTAATTTTGCGAATCAATTTCTTCCTTAAATACTTTATTTTTATTTTATGTAATAAAATAAGACTTATTATTTGCCATTTTTACTCAAGACTGTAAACATATACATAAATAAAATAATTAAAATGTATGAAATTTATACTTTTGGATATCAAAACAATACATTTTTATTTAAATTTGTTAGGTAACGTGTGTAAATACTCCACCATTTCTTTGAACAATTTCATAAATAAAAAATGTACTCAAATTTCCATTAAAATTTAAAAAAATTTGAATGAACTTCTTCACTAATTTTATGGCCTTTTCATTAATTTTAATGAAAATATTCATTGCATTTTTTGAACTTATTCATTATATTAAAGAAATTCTTCATTCAATTTTAACGAAAATATTCCTAAAATTTAATGATTTTTTCGTTTATTTTAATTATTTTATTCATATAATTTTAATGAAATTTTTCATTAAATTATGCGTTATCAATAATTTTGTTCATTAAATTTCAAGTTTATGAATACAGTTCATTAAATTTTAACGAACGTGTGTGTTGGTTCAAAAAGAACGAATATTTTCATTTAAACAACGCGCCAAATCACTAATTTTATGTACATTTTCCGTTCAGTGTAGAGCTGTAGCTAAAATAAAACGAATTTACTTTTTTATATATGATATTTTGTTTGATGGGTCTTGAAGTCTCTTCTAATGCCTGCATTTGAGATATTGCTACAAGGAAAACAGAAAACATAGCAAGTAAAGTGCAGTGCATTTTCTGCCCCCGATTCGGTTCATCCGTACATCCTGTTCATCATTAATGCACATTATTTTCATCTTTTATCACTTCACTATATTTTAAGTTATGGGTTTTAATATAAAAAACAAATTAAAACAGAAACAAAAATATAAATTAAACTTATTGAAATAATTAATATACACTTAAAATAAATAAAATTTGTATTTACATACATTTCATTGAATTTCATTAACATTATTTTTAGTCATAAGTCATTGCATTTTTTTTTAAAAAGATACTATAGGCGTATGGTAGCTGATATAAGAAACAAAACATTTTGGACAATGCAGTCCCACTCATGATAAAATCATTCTTAGGTATTTATCATTATCGTTCCTTCATAAAGAAACCATGAAGGATATTTACTGTTTTTCTGTCAATGTATATGTAGATCTGTAGCAGAACTAAAATACATTTACAACAACAATTACCAAGCAAATCTACTACAACGTTGAACAGAGAAGAGCAGTATCACATTGGTTGCGCAACGTTCGAGGGGCTGAACCGAATTGGCGGCGGAAAATAAACAGCACTTTGCTTGCTATGTTTTTTGTTTGCCTGGTAGCAAGATCTCAAGTGGAGGCATTAAAAGATACTTCACGGCCAGTCAAACAAAAAGCAAATATCAAAAATTTTAAATTTATTTTATTTTAGCCTACAGCTAGCTCTACAAATACATTGAAAAAAAAAACATTAACATACAATAGCTGCATTACCGTGGTCGTTGATCTTGAGTTGATCTCTATTTCATTCACAAAACAAAAACAAAAATTAAAACCATCTCGATTTCTAGCTTTATTTCTGATCTTAAAATGCTGCCAAGTTTCAAGCATTTTTTATCAAAACGAACATAGTTGGCAAATCTAAATAACTATTCATTTTCCTATTTTGACGTTTCACCGCTCAATGGGCGTTTTGGTATTGTTGTTTTCTTTTGTTATTGTTCTTAAAACAGCTGTTTTCGGACTCTGATGACAAATTAATATAAAGTTGAACTAACGTTGTTTTACTGAGATTTGATCTGATCTAGTGCCACGGGAATGCAGCTAATGTTTCGCAGTGGAGCAAAGGGAGGGAAAGAACGATGGAATTTATTGATGGTTGCTTGCTTATGCTTTCTAAGTTTCCTATCTTGTTATCTTTGCCGTCTGTATTGATGACGAGAGTTACTCGGAAAAAGACAATGACGCAAACCAAAGATTTACCCTCTACCAAAATCGTTCAACGCGCCTAAAGAAGTTTTCACTTCAAAAAAAATTAAAATTAATAAAACATTAGCATAAACTAAAGTAATAAAAAACGAACAATAACAAAAAAGTATAAAAAAGGGAGAAAAACTGAGAAATTGACACTGAAATATCATCGCCTCTGTAGTGCAGTGCGCTAAAATGTGCTGGAATGGCGATCCACGCCCAGGTTCAATTCCCGGTGGCGGCAACACAAAGATTTCTGATGAAGCTTGTAGCAGGACCGAAATTCCAATAAAATCAGCCAGTGATATTTTCCTTTTCATATTGAAAAAATGTTGTTGTTGTTTCTTTGGAAAAAATTCGTTAGAGCAATTAATTGTTCTTACCTGACCTAAGCTCAGTAAACAATTTTACACTATCACAGTACAACATTTTTCAGTTCATTGATTGCCAACTCAATTCTGAGAACTGTATAAGAAATTAGACCCAAAAAGAAGAATTTCTGCATCATTCGTTTTGTCTTCTTACCAGCCAAAATATTTTTAATATCGATTTGAAGTTAGTAACTATCGTATAGCGGAATTTTTCACGTTTTAGGCTCTTTTGTTTGACATAACTCGAGAACCACTAGTCCGATTTAGCTGAAACAAATTTAGAAAACTTAAGAATTACAATTCCTCTTTAATATAATTTTTTATACCGTTTTCCTATGTGTGCAACACTTTCAAAGTTAAAAATGAATGTATGAAGGGAAAAAATTATTTTTGGCCTAAAAACTAAATTTTTTTTTTTTTAAAAAATTCATAAAAAATCCAAAATGGAAAAAGAGTCAAATCTAATTACTTTAACGTAAAGTCAAATAACCTATGAGCAAAAAAAGGCATAGATCATGAAAATTGATGCGCGTGTTTCCCATTTATTCACAATTAAGTTAATGTATGAATTTCAAAAATTTGCTCGAGATATGCACAAAAAAATTTGGAGAAAACATTGACACATTTTTTATGATTCTGAGAATTAAAAAAAAAAGGAATTAACAAAAGGTTATTTGATTTTTATGATTGCGTAAGCAAAGCAATAAACGCTTATAAATGTGCGTGAACAATTCAAAGGAAAAACTGAAAATGGAATTTTTTAATTATTTTGGGATTTCCGGTGACAACCTGTATGATGTTTTTTACAGAAATTGCACCCACATTTAAGGGTGCTGATTATTTGGAAAGTTTTGCACAATTTGAAACGTACAAGTGCTGAATCAGGTATATAGCCAGCCACCCTTAAAATATGCGCCCATTTATAAGTACCTGGCAGTAAAATATTGAAAAATACGTAGTATTTATAGGTGTGCATTGATAGATTTTTGTCATTCAGGCAGTGCCGACGAACGCGAACAGTGAAAGTGATTTTTCTCCAGTTTTTTAAAAGTGAATAACAACAAAACATAAAATATATCAATATGGAAAACAACAAGTGCCCAAATTTGGATGAATTTTGTTACGTTTGTGGTCATATCGTCCGAAAAATACAGAAAAAAGATCGAAAAAATTTGTTTACTTAGCAATTCAAAACCGCGTATTGTAAATGAAGCAGATTTAAGAGGTGCAAATTTTACGCCGAACACAGCGTGCAAGAGTTGTTATTCTACCCTTCTTAAATGGATGCACGGAAAAAGTAGAAAGTTGTCTTTTATAAAACCAGTAATTTGGGTGAAAGACCTAACTGGACATGATGAATCCAGGTGCTACGCATGCATAAATTTTTGTCCTGGATTAAACAGAAAACAATTGAAAGCAAAAGTATACACTGCTGCATTTACTTCCACACTTCCAGTGCAAAGCCCTGCTGATACCGATGCACCTAAACCTCCGAGTGGGGATACTGTGTCCCTGCTAGCCGAAATCGTTTTCACCAATCCGACCAATTTGGATGATGCTGATTGGACACCCGATATTGAAAATAATGGATCAGAACCGGTAACACAAATCGAAATGGATTACATTGTGGCTAAGATGGGACTATCACAACAAAACTCGGAATGGTTGACGTCATTTTTGAAGCGCAGAAAACTCACACAGCAAAATGTCAGCGCAACATCATACCGACATCGCCAAGCTGCTTTTCAGAAATTTTATTCTGTTGACGAAGAAAATACGTTCACGTACTGCCATGATATACTAGGCTTAGTGGAAAAATTGGGAATGGTTTATATCGCTGGCGACTGGCGTTTATTCATCGATGGTTCAGTTACCAGTTTGAAGGCTGTGCTGCTGCACAAAAAAATATAAAAAAACATCCATTCCATTGGGATTCAGCACAACTATGAAGGAAACGTATGAAGCATTTGGCGAAATTTTGAAGAAAATCAAATACGATGAACACAAATGGAACATTTGTTGCGATCTGAAGGTGGTCAACATACTACAAGGGATTATAGAAAAGGGCGGATATCCAAAATACTTCTGCTTCCTTTGTAATTGGGATTCACGATACAAAGGCAATCAATATCAATAAAAAGATTGGTAAGGAAGAACTCCCGAGCTCAACAAACAATTAAAATTACGCAATGAACCTATGATAAAGGACCTGGATGATATTTTGTTGCCACCGCTCCACATGAAACTGGGAATAGCTGGGAAATTCGTTGAAGTGGTGGTCAAAAAAGTTAACGGCGCCTTTGACTGTTTGAAATCCATCTTTCCGAAACTCAGTGATGAGAAAATTAAAAACGGTACGTATCGTACTCGGTATTTAAATGTTGTCATATTTAAATTTGTTAATTTCTATACATTCGTATTACCAATAATTTGTTCGTTTTTCTTATGTATTTAAAACAGGTATTCTTAATGGACCTGATATTCGGAAATTGATCAAAAGTAATTCTTTCACAAATTTGCTTTCAGAGCATCACGACCACCAACATGCATGGAACGCATTGAAAGAAGTAATAGAAGGCGTTCTAGGAAAGAACCGTGTCCAGCGAGAAGAGATACAGCAACGAGTGGACAGGTTGCTGTATTATTTCGAAAAAATCGGTGCATCCATGACGTTGAAATTGCATTTTTTGCACCACCACCTCGATACCTTTTTGGCACAATCACCTCAGGAATCAGAGGAACAAGGAGAGAGGTTCCACCAGGTGACCATGCCAATTGAAAAGCGGTTCAAAGCAAAAAATTGGATGCATTGCTTGCGGAGGTTTGTTGGTGGAGTTCCACAATTATGCAGTTTGAAGAAAGCACCGAAGATGAAGACATTGAAATTGGTAGACACAGTGAAAGAAACACGCCCTTGAATAGTATGTGTATCTCGGATGACGATACAGACTCAGACCATGAATATGAACAACCTACGAAGAAAACAAGATCATCAGAACCACAAGCGTCAACTTCTACAAGGATGGATATTGCCAATAATTCAAAAAAATGTTCTAAATTTTGTTTTTATGCATATTATAATTGCGTTTTAATTGCATATTATTTTATTTTCAATAAGTTTTTATAAATAAATTTTTATTTTGCATGATAATTTTTTCATTTTTATTTTTATTTTAAGGGTGGTGGCTATAACTGATTTTTGAAATTCATACCTTTACTCAATTGCGAATAAAAGCGAAACGCGTGCATCGATTTTCATGATCTTTGTCTCATTTTGCTCATAGGTTATGTGACTTTGCGAAAAAGTAACTACACTTGAAACTTATTTCCGTTTTGTATTTTTTATGAATTTAAAAAAAAAATATATTTTTTTTCTTCATGCGCTTATTTTTAACTTGGAAGCTGTTGCTTTTATAGGAAAACAATATATAAACAGATTAAGAAAATTGTATTTTTAAATTTTTTAAAATTTATTTCAACTAAATCGGGCTAGTGGTTGTCGAGCTATGTCAAACAACAGGGCCTAAAACGTGATAAATTCCCCTATACGATAGTACTAACTTCAAATCGATATTAAAAATATTTTGGCAGGTAAGAAGACAAAACGAATGATGCAGAAATTCTTCTTTTGGGGTCTAATTTCACATACAGTTCTCAGAATTGAGTTGGCAAATCGTGTGTTGTACTGTGTATGGAACAACTAGAATTTTTATTTAAAATAAAGAATGATTTAAACTATCAAACATTATCAATTTCTATTTAAATCATAGAAAATTAACAAAAAATTATGAAGTTTTTTCAATTTTGAAAGTTTTTGTATTATAATAAAATATCAAATATTTCCATGATAAGCAGCATTATCTTAAGTCTATTGCAAACAATTTTTTTTCTTGTTAAAGATCAAAGAACCAAGGCATGCGCCTTATACAAACAACGTTTGGTCTTTGACCTGAAAGGAAATTGATAGATTATTAGAGGTAGAATTGAATGGAACCATAAATGAATCATCGCGGAATAAACCAATTTCAAATGCGTATAACCGAGGCTAGTGTTATGCCTTAACCTCGGCAGGCATTTCCAGCCCTCAGTTGTTCCTGTCTTATAATTCCTCTGAGTTGATAGTTGGGGCCTCTGAGTTGATAGTCTAGTGCACAAACTAGTCTAGACTACAAAGGCCGACAGTGAATTTTGCAATTTTTTTAATGCAGATTAGAAGCGCTTTTTTCGGTCAATAATTCCTGACAGTTTATTTTTTTACGACTATTACACCAGCCAATATTTTTAAAAAACATTTGGATTTAAGAGGTTATTTCAAAACATTCCAGCTAACGGATGGCTATCTTTAAAGTCGAAATATTTCGGGAATAACATAACACGAACAAAAGTTTATTTTGAGAAACTGACGCGATCAACTTTTTTTTTCTATAGAGTATGAGTCGCCTTAATGTACATATGATGGGTGACTATTGTTGGTTTTTCATACAAAAAACTCTGAGGGCCATTTTGTTCACAGAGAGATAAATTTATCCCCGAGTTAATTCCATGATTTTTCCAGTTTTTCATTTGTTCACAGTGAGTTAAGCATTTAACTCTTCAAGCTGGAGATAAAAATGGTGGCGAGATAGCTTAACCCCAGAAATATTTAACTCGTGAAAATTGGTGAGTTAAGATTTTTAATTCGCTCTCATCACTCTCATTTTAATATTTTTTATTTACTTGGTGTCAAAATATTGAAAATACAGATTTTTAAACATAGGGAAACAGTATTGGGGGTTACTGATTTCGAATCTGGTGTCGGAATTTTAAAATTTGGATTAATTTTTTATTTTTACGAATTCGGGGCTGGCGCGAACTAAAGGGTAAAAATGGGTCGCTGAATCCGAATCCGTTGTCAGAATTTCAAAATTCGAAAATTTTTCTACACATAAGGCTGCCACCTAAAAATGTTTTATTTTAAGAATTTTAAACATGAGGGAACAGTATTGGGAGGTTACTGATTTCAAATCTGAACTCAAAATTTTTAAATTCAAGATGGTGGATAGGGTTGCCACCTTAATATTCTACATTTTTACGAATTCGGGGCTGCCAAAAAAAAAATGGTACACCAAAAATGGGTCGCTGAATCCGAATCCGTGGCCAGAATTTCAAAATTATAAAGTTTTGAAATAATAGGGTTACCACCTAATAAGAAGTCATTTTAAGAATTTTAAACATTATTTAACAGTATTAGGGAGTCACTGATTTCGAATCTGAAGTCAGAATTTTAAAATTCAAAATGGTGGATAGGGTTGCCACCTTAGTTTTTTGTATTTTTATGAATTCGGGGCTGGCAAAAAAAAATGGTACACCAAAAGTGGGTCGCTGAACATGAATCCATGGTCAGAATTTCAAAATTATAAAGTTTTGAAATAATAGGGTTGCTTTTACTTTTGAAAATACATATTATTAGGTGGCAGCCCCATTATTACAAAATTTTATTATTTTTAAATTCTGACCACGGATTCGGACTCAGCGACCCATTTTTGGCATACCATTTTTTTGCCAGCCCCGAATTCATAAAAATGCAAAAAACTAAGGTGGCAACCCTATCCACCATTTTGAATTTTAAAATTCTGACTTCAGATTCGAAATCAGTGACTCCCTAATACTGTTAAATAATGTTTAAAATTCTTAAAATAACTTATTATGAGGTGGCAACCCTATTATTTTAAAACTTTATAATTTTGAAATTCTGACCATGGATTCATATTCAGCGACCCATTTTTGGTATACCATTTTTTTTTTGCCAGCCCCGAATTCATAAAAATACAAAAAATTAAGGTGGCAACCCTATCCACCATCTTGAATTTTAAATTTTTGACTTAGAATTTTAAATTTTGATTCGAACTTAGCGACCCCAATACTCTTTCCTTATGTTTAAAATTCTTAAAATAAAACACTTTTAGGTGGCAACAGATTCTGACAACAGATTCGGAATCAGCGACCCAATTTTACATAGTGTTTCTCCCAGAGTTGAATTCGCATAAATAAACAAGAAATTAGGAGGCAACCTTATCCGCCATCTTGAATTTTAAAATTCTGACACCAGATTCGGAAGAAGTAGCCCCCAATACTGTTTCTTCATGTTTAAAATTCTTAAAAAAATGTTTAGTTGGCAGCCCTGTTTAGAAAAATGTTAGAATTTGGAAATTCTGACATCAGATGCAAAATCGGCGATCCATTTTTACCTAGTGTTCACTCTAACCCTCAAATTCGCAAAAATAAACCAAAAATCCCCACACATTTTTTAATTAATGAGCAACACTCTAACATTCCAATGGAAATCGATATAAACTGAGAGCGAATTTATGCTCTAAGCATAAAGCTGGGATAAAATGTGAACAAAACCACTTTTTTATCTCCCGATTTATACGCTTGGTATAAAATTAACCTAGAGATAGTTATCCCCGAATTAAATCATATTTATGCCCTTTGTGAACAAAATAGCCCTTAGTGACACACATTGAAGAAGAAGTAATTATTTTAATCATGCCTAAGATTAATCTTATGTCTAGACCGGCATGAATAAAAATATCATTTTTTTATAAAATGGCTTATTTCAAAATTTAATGAAAATGAATAAAATTTGTTAAATGCATGCCAAAAATTCATTTTCCGTTTAATCCATTTAAAATTGAGTTCTAAATGAGCGAAATGATCCAGACTGTCTCAGTAAAATACGAAACTTGAAAAAATATTTTTGCATCAGCTTTAACTTATTTACACAATATTTAAAAAAGTGTTCGAAACACATAATATGAATAGTTTTATTAATTTTGATTCTTCAAATATTCAAAATATTGAATAATTTGATTTAGTAGAAGCTGATATAGAAGCAGCAATTGCAGACTTGAGTACTTTGCTAAAAGTGTGATTGATGGATTTCCACAAATTTTCTTTAAGCGTTGCTCCAAAACCATTATCCAGCCTCTTTTGATACTGTATAAGGCCTGTCTCCAAACAGGAACTTTTTAAGACATTTTGAAGATGTGTGAAATTTAACCTATCTTCAAATCTGGGAATCGTTGCCATGTTACTAACTACCGAGCAATCGTTAAGCAATGCGTTTGCTAAAATTTTTGACCACATACTTAAAACTAAATTATATCTTCACGTTAAAAATGTCATAAGAGATTGTCAACATGGGTTTTTACCGGGAAGATCTACTTGTTCTACTTTAATGTTGGTCACAAATCACATCTCGAAAGCAATAAAACAGCATTCGCAGTTAGATATACACCGATTTCACGAAAACTTTTGATAAAATTGATCACGCTATTTTGCTGCCTAAACTTGAAAAGTTTGGGATTAAAAACTAGCTTCTAGAATTTGTTAGTAGCTATTTATAAGATCGGAAATTATTAGTTCAAATGGATTCATTTCAATCAAATTTGATAATTAATACAATTTCTGGGGTTCCTCAAGGTTCGCATTGTGGACCCTTGCTATTTTTAATCTTTTTAAATAATCTACCACGGTTTATAAAACATTCACACTGGCTTATGTTTGCTGACGATATCAAGATCTTTTCCCAAGTGTTAAATTTATCTGACTGTATAAAAATTCATAAAGACATTATTCATTTGCATAATTGGTGCGTTGGGAATAATCTCTTTCTTAATATTAATAAATGTAGTGTAATTTTCTTTACTATGAAGCCAAATCCTGTTATATTTGATTATGAGATTAGTAACTACTCTTTGAATCTCAAAAATGAAATTAAAGACTTAGGAGTAATATTTGACACTAAATTAAAATTTAATTCCCATATCGATTTTATCACTGCTAAAGCGTTTTCAATGCTAGGTTTTATTAAGAGAAATACATCGGATTTTAGTAATCATTTATCTCTCAAAGCTTTGTATACGTCTCTTGTCCATAGTAGATTGGATTACTGCGCAATTGTTTGGAATCCTTATTACACTGTTACGTCAAATCGTATTGAAAGAGTTGTAACGATGCATTCTCACGGCTGAGGTAAGCTCGCCGGAACCAGGATCGTTGCAAGAATTTAGTAATTGCAAACACTAAATCAAACTCAATGGTTTTCAAATAATGACAATATTTATTCACAATTCGTAGCTTAAATCTAACTTAAATCTACCTAGAGCTACCCTATTCAAATTGATCTGTGATAATGTTTCGCAATTTAGATAATGTTTCGCAGTTTAATAAATGTTTCATAATTTAAATAATGTTTTGTAATTTAAATAATGTTTTGTAATTTAAATAATGTTTTGTAATTTAAATATTATTCGTGAGTTTCTGTAATTTAAATATTGTTCTTAAATTTCCAACTGTCTAATCAGCCGGGGAGAATGCGTTACAATGCCAAAGGAAAGGATGGTTTTGAAGCACAAAAGGGTCGCAGTTCTAGCTAACCTTGAGGCAAGGAAAAATGCAATCGGGCTACAAGTCGCAGTTCACGCAAAGCTTGTAGTTCACCGAGGAAAGAATATTTAGGTTGGGTTTAAAGACCAAGCATACGTTGAGTACGGACTCGTCCTTGGACAGCGGATTCGAGAGTTCGCGTTCACACTAATCTCGTTGGGGGAAAATGGGTTCTTGGAGGATTAAGAACGGACTGGATGGTTAGAAGCACAAAAGGGTCGCAGTTCTCGCTTACCTTGAGGCAAGAAAAATGAAATCGGGTCACAAGTCGCAGTTCACGCAAAGCTTGTGATTCGCCGAGGAAAAGGATGCTTAGGTTAGGCTTAAAGACCAAGCTTACGTTGGGTACGGGCTTGACCTTGGACAGCGGATCCGAGAGTTCGCGTTCTCACTAATCTCGTAGGAGGTGGGAATAAGGTTTGAGGAGGAATTAATTTGGCTATTATGATTCATTTAATTTCACTCACTTTTAATATTAAATTATTTAAATATTTGTTAGCAAAATTATTTTATATTTTAATTAAGTTAAGCTGATATTAAGTTATTTAAAAATGTATTTAATTATCTACGAAAATTATTATTAAATAAATCTACGAAAATCAATAAAATAATAAATAAACAGGAATAAATGATACTTAGTATTGTCCTGCTGCTGCTGACTTCAGGATTTGTCCTGGTATGGCCGGCGTTGCTCTGTCTCTGTCGCTGTTGACGTCTTCCTGGTGCTGACGCTGTGGCTGCTGCAATTTGGTGCTGTTGACGTCGACTTTGTTAATCGTCGTTGATTAATTACGACGTCGTTGGTGCACTGCTGCTGCCGATTTGGCTATACGGTTTTGGTGCTGTCGATGATCAATACTGCGCTGTTGACGCAGTTATCCTGTTGCTCAAGCCGAAGTCTCTTTCAACTGTGCGGCTCTGTTGCTACTGACAGGATGCGGTAGATCTGGCAGCGCTATGTGGTGCTGCTACCGTTGACTCACGTCCGCTGCCTGCGTTGACTGCGCTGCTCTGGCACTCTCTTCCTGACGGTCGATGTCGCTGCTGCGCTGTCTTAGCGTAGCTGTCGTAAAGGAATTTGTGCTGTTTGTAGTTTCTGCTCACTCGCTGGACTTACTGTCCTACTTCGCGGTTTTAATAAGACTGGGTTTTTACTGATGAAGTTCTCGGTTTCGCGTTTCAAACAAGACTGACTTCTTCATCTCGATTCTAGTTTGGTATACCCTCGCTTGTTATGTGCTACATCTCACGCAGGTGTTCGTTTCTCATAAACATCGTACGATGGTGCCGTTGTTACATGCAATGAAAAAAACAAATACAACAAATTATCGCCTGATCGTATAGCTGTTGTTTAATTACGCATTAAGTTTTGCCGAAGCAACAATTATATGGAATTTAACTATATGTGTTTTATGCTTTCCAGCATCCCAGTGAGAAAAAGGGGGCACACCTTATTGGCATGACTAAGTGGTTCCTGCCTAACTAAATTAAGATGAAGAATGTCATGGTAGGTATGGTTTAATTTCATGCCTGTTTTATTAGTTATATTATATAAATAAATACTATTTATATAAATCTAAGTATAAGTATAAAATTTAATAAGAATTAAATTTAAATAAAAGTATATTAAATAAAAGTAAATAAAAGAATATTAGAAATAACTTAACCTTTAATTCATGTTTTTCTTAGCCTACTTAAACCTAATCTAAACCCCTAGATTAGGTCAACCACCCCCCGTCTTCTGCTAGACCTGGCCTTGACCACCCTTGAAGTGGCCCTCGCATGGCTAATCTCCGCACTGGGTAATTTTGGGTTGGACTTTCTGTGTAGTCGACCGTGTACGACCCAGCAGGAAACGATATCTGAAATGAAAGTTATTACTATTAAAACATGTAGGGCAAAACTTTGCAAAAGTTTTGGTCCTTACAGAGTTCACAAAATCTTTACCAAATATACTTTTTCTAAAATTCACTGGTCAGATAAAATGCCTTCTTACATGGCGAGGCACAAGCTACTAGATCTGCAATCACTAGATGATAGAAGATCGTTTTTCTCCATTATGTTTGTCTATAAATTAAGTAGTGGAAAAATCGTTTGTTTTGCACTTTTTGAACTTTTACAATTTATATACCACCAAGAAATTTAAGAACTAACCATTTATTTTTGGAATCAATACATGCAACACATTATGCATATAATGAACCAGTCGCAAGATGCTTACAGTTATGTAATAATATTTCTCCTATTTTAAACTTTAATTTAGATAAAAATTGCTTAAGATTGAACTTATTCATCCGTTTTAATTAACTGTTAAGCATTAAATGAATTGCTTCTATAGTCTGTACAATCGCGTCGGAAGCGAATTTCATCTGGGGGGGCAGTACAAATGGGGGGCAGTACAAATGGTGGTGCAAAAAAAGTTCACCAAAATTTCTTCACATGAAACATGAAGAAGAGAGAAAGAAGAGGAAAATATATAATACAAAAATATTATCGTTGTAAAAAAACTTATATTTTGAATTACTTTTCCTTTTAAATTGTTTATCTAGCTAAAAAAGTGGGGGGGCAACTGCCCACCTTGCCCCCCCGCTTCCGACGCCAATGAGTCTGTAAGATTTATAATCAGTAGACTGAATAAATAAATAAATAAAAAAAATAGAGTATGTACATTCAATTCCTTTTTAAGCCATCATCACTAAATCTTCTTTATTTGGGGCGATTCACTTATATGCTGAGCACAGTTTGCAACTTTATTCGCATAATCGTCTAATCAGCAAAACTGTTCGCAACGAGATAAGATTTGACTGTTAAGATTTACACAGCTCTACATTTTTTGTTCCATCTAGGATTGGCCTTTTGGTTTCATTTCTTGATGGCTTAATACCAATCGTGGTCTACTTAAAAACATGTCATAATTTTTATTAGTTGCGATTA
Organism: Dichetophora obliterata; assembly: GCA_963920525.1. NCBI lineage: Eukaryota > Metazoa > Arthropoda > Insecta > Diptera > Sciomyzidae > Dichetophora > Dichetophora obliterata. Next base: position 211,459,750 of record OY986436.1, on the reverse strand, counting down.
TTGACTGATGTATGATAGCAAAAACCTGATATGAGAGCAGTACAGAATGACTTCTTAGGTAGGTAGGTAGGCAGTCCGATGCTGAGCTCTAATTAGTCGCATACAACCTATCGTTTAAAAATGAAGGCATTTTTCGTGTTCTCTTGCGGCCTCTTGGCCCTACTCAGCCTTGTAGCTAGTGCTCCTTTGGATCAACGTGCAGAAACTGATCCTGAGCTAACAGCGGGCTTCTATCAAGGTGACATGATTTTGAATAAACAGAGAAACGGTCTTAAGAATGTAACACTGAAATGGCCAAACAATACTGTGTACTACAAAATCAACGATGGCTTCTTCGGTAAGACTAACACTAACTTTGAGCATTCTTAAAACATTTCTTAAAACCAGATGACGTACATCGCGAATATATAAAGGTTGGCATGAAAATTATTGAGTCGGAGTCATGCATTCGTTTCGTCGAGGCCGACGATACAACTAAGAACTATGTCAGCATCACGGGCTATGATGGTGGCTGTTACTCAAGCGTTGGCTATTTAACCGGTGCTCAAGAATATAATCTACAAATTGATAACTTGGACACAGGCTGTTTCCGTTTAGGCACAATTGTACATGAATTCCTGCATACACTAGCTTTCTTTCACATGCAGAGTGCCTCGAATCGTGACGACTACGTTCGTATTAATGAAGAGAACATAATACCGGATTTAATCTTCAATTTCGAAAAATACGACAGTGATTATGTTGATGATTATGACGAAGAGTATGACTATGGCAGTGTCTTACACTATCCTGCTTATGCTTTCTCTAAGAATGGTGAAATAACCATTGAACCATTGCAGAATGTAGATGAAATGATAGAACTAATGGGTCAACGTCGTGGCATGAGCAAGAGTGATATCAACAAGCTGAACGTCATGTACAAGTGTCCAATGGGATAAATTTCAGTAGATTGATTGAAGTTAAGAGTTTTTCTGAATAGAATAAAATGTATATTTCTTATAGTGTTGTTTTGTTTTGTTTTGATTGAAATGTAGTATTCAGCAGCAGCACTTAAATATAAAATGTTTACATGAAAGTTAGAATTACCCGAGTGGAAATTTGCCTAAGGATAGAGTCAGAAAATGATCAGGAAATCCTTACTTTGATAAGAATCGGATCAGGTTTCCAGATCAGCTGCTGATCTTAAACGTGACGCATTTTTTGATAATCATCCTGATCAGGTAACCGTACTACGTAACATTGTCGGGTTGGTGTATTAAGCCTGATCTGGTTACCTGAAATGGTAATCTAATCAGTTTGGCACATTAAGCCTGATCAAGGTTACCTGGAAGCCTTATCAGTTTTGAATACTAACAATGAACGAGCTTAACTGATCGGGAACTCTGATGCAAATTTGCATTAAAAAATTATTTTACTTTTTTACTTATAGATTTGTAACCCACAATATCCGTAAGCCACAATAATTAACCTATACGTTTTCAATAAAAAGAATTTATTTTAGAACATCAAAAAAGAATTTTAAATTTATTAAAAAGTAATAGTTTCTGCTTTATTTTGTTTCTGCTTTAACGAAAATGCACACCAATGACGAGCAAAACACGAGAAGGAATTGAATTTCTTGTGGGAAATATTAAAAAATAATGACTTAAAATATATTCAATCAATATCGTTTAAGAGACAGAAAGCCACTATGTTTTTAACGTTGACCCCTGCCGCGAAGGCTTAATTCAACGGTGCTCCAATGCTTGGGACAAATATGAAGCGTCGGCCAACGCCCCTTCGGAATTCGAGAAAGACCACTTTTGAAAGGTTCCCCTAATAATATACAACAGCGCCTTTGTCGTCAGATTGACGCAATTCATGACCGTAACACTTTCAGCTACTTGAATTTATACTTGACTTGGTTATTTTAAAAACCTTGGGCTATCTCAGTAGTCGATACCGATAATTAACCCATTATTTTTGAACCGCAATAATCTTCCACATCATATCAGAGGTCATCACTCTCTGACATGATAGACTAATGCAGAAACATCATAGGCCCGTTGTCTCTTTATCATCAGGTTCCTCAATCTGAGTGGACACAACTCAGACTATTTAGGTTTCCCCGTCGCCTGTACTCAAATTCCAAAGGTAACAGTATATTGATCCGGTAGTTGCTTACCTTCCTAACATTTACTGTTTGAAATTAGCGAGATTCAATCTACCATCATTCTCTTAGTAATTTAAGGGAATCACCAGCCCGAGTTCAACTTAAGTGCAACTCACACCGGCCTTTCTGGCCTTACCACAGCCAGAACGTTATGAATACCCCACGTGGAGCTAACCCAAACGACAGTCAATACCTGGGCTCAAGGCTCCACCTGACAAGGCTCTTCAACATCCCGTCTTACAGACCAAAAGTTCTTAGAACATTTATATTTGACTGTGACACCTTCAGCCACTCGAATTGTACATGACTAGGTTAAAAAATAACCATAGGTTTCCCAGTAAAACCGGGTAAACCTCAATCCTACTTATGCAACGTCGTTATCCTAATTAAGACTTAATTAAAAGCCTTTTTCAGAAAACTAAGAAGCATGAGTCGTTGTATACCAATTGGCTTATACAACGGTCCGAAGGTTAAATGTTTCCTACATAATAACCTTTATTCTAAGAGAAGGTCTGCAGAACAACGATAGATCAGGTCTCCTCATCATTGATGGATGACTGTCCCCGCTCTTCAAGTTATGTTGGATTGATCGTCCATCGAAAGCATATTACAATGACGGTGTTATGATAACTTAATATCAAAACCATGCTTTCTCCAAGAATTTGGCAGCAACAACCAAGGCTGAAGGTAAACCTTTTTATTCTACAGATTATCAGATGAACATTCAAGAGCCGTGCCTCAAGAATGAACTCATTATGAGATCAGTTCATGGGCCGTGCCCCATGAACTGTCCATCCAATAACAAACCCTCACCCTTTTTCCTGGCTTGGGACAGGCAGATTCCCCGAAGGTCCTCTGGCGTGTTTAACGTTTAAGAGACAATAAAAAATAAACTCAAGACATGCCTCGGATGCAGGCCCATATTTCAAAATCAATAAATTTCGACTTCAATTTTATAGAATTTTGAGCCGTGAAGTTATTGAGGACTGGGGGATGAATAAGATTTCGCAGAATATCCCCAACTATTCTTTGAATCGGTAATTTATATTTGCACTATAAAGAAATACTTTATTTGGTATTGTGCGGAAATTTGTTTAAATACTCAGATGTAAGCATAATACCCTGGTTATGCTAGGCAAACATGTTTGGTGAACTGATATTGTTGTTATTGTTTTACGAATAAAATGAGAAATTAACTTTTTCTCCTGCTCATTTCTTCGCTATCACGCCAAACATTTTTGTTTGCTGTTTGAAACAGCAAACATGCCAAACATTTTCATTTTCAATAAACATAGCATAACCAGGAAAAAAAATTAACAAAATTGAACAGCAAACATGTTTGCCTAGCGTAAGCAGGGCACAAGCAATTTGACAAAGTGTTGCATTGGAAAAATGGACAAATTAATCAAAGTTAAGTTTTCAAGTAAATTTAATTTACGAAAAATACGAGGAGTATTCACGGGCTCATGTGAATTTCAAGAATGCGAAAATGTAAGCATCATGCAAATCTTAAATCTCAATAAATTAGATTTTTATAAAACATGGCTGTGAGAGTATTTTAATGGCATAATTTTGTGTCACGAAAAATCACACCAACGATAAGCAGGATACTAGAAGCAATAGATTTTTGTATGGAATAAAGTAGTGCTTCTCGTGTCTTGCTTATCGTTGGTGTGATTTTTCATGATACAAAATGATCCCATAATTTTGGTCCAGTCGAACATAATTTCTTACTAATTTAGCGTACCATCATTTTCCAAAATTCGGATTCATTCTTCAGGCGATCATCCAATGTCTGCAGCTGTTCAACGCTATCGCAGTAAAAATCAGCGAGTGCCAAACTTGCACTGCCCTGCAAATGACTTATTCGACCGTCAAGTCGTTTTGTCAGGCCATCCAATGTTTTTTGCATAGTTTGGATTTTCTCCCTCAAAACAACCACGTTGGACTGGACCTGACCTAACGAAGTGGCCATGTGACGAATTTTGTTAAGCAGCTTTTGTTGAGCATCGTGCGTCGCTGGCATATCTGAATTTTAATAAAGTTTTCTTATGAAGTCTTTTATATACATAATATAGTACTTTTAAGCTCACCAATAGGTTTCTCTGTCATAGCTTCAGCACCTGAGGTGACAAGGTGCTGCTTCCGAAGAGGTGCTGCTTCCGAAGAGGTGCTGCTTCCGACTCCTCTTTAGATTTTGATTTGCCTTAAAATAAAATTGCAGACGGATTAATATGGATAAAAGTGCAGATGAAAACATGATCTTACCTCTTTAAGGCGTTTTAAGCATTTCTAATTGAAATTTCAGCAGTTGTTCTAGAAAATTTTTAAAAGAATGGCGACAATGGGATGTTGGCGTCTGAAAAATAGTTATAACTTTTGACAATTTCTTGACAGAAAACTCTTAATGAAAAAAATGGGCACATAAATTCGACGATTCTGAAATGTTTGGCGTGTCTGCTGTTTCAAACATCAAGCAAAAGTCTTTGACGTGAGAGCGAGATAATGAACAACGCATCGATATTATAAACAATTTTTAAATAACTACTCGGAAAATGGAACCTGAAGTTATCGCGGATAAGAAAACTACATCAGCCGAGAAGCCAAAGAAATAGAAAAAGAAAAGCTGAAAAAACACTGTAGATGGCGTACGCATTGAATGACGAACTATTTACCTTTCTATGGATTGAGAAAAACATACAGACATAACTTTTCGTCGACAATCTGATATATCGCATCATGATGGAGTGTCTCCCTTATTATCCGTTGCACCACAAATAAACATGGTGAATGATTTTGTTCTAGACTCAATGCATCTTGCATGGTTGGTTAATACATGAATAAATGAAGACCCATCTGTGAAATTCAGCCGCCGCAAGAAGGAACGATTTTCAAATTACCTGCTCACCTTAAAATCACAAATTCCAATGGAGTTTCAACGGTCAACGGCATCATTAACCGATGTTTCAAAATGTAAGGCAACACAAATGAGATTTTTAGCGGCTTATGCTGGTCCAATTATTTAAAAAAAATGTCTACCGGAAAGTTTATACAATCATTTTTTATTGTCTCATGTTGCAATTCGTATTTTGAGCAGCAAAGACATGGTATTGACTTGTACCTCCCAAGCTAATCTGTATCTACAAGAATTTGTGAAATCGTGTGCAGGTAATTATGGCGAAAAGTTTAATTTACTGAATGTTCATACTCTAATTCATTTAGCTGACGATGTTGTAAATAAGCAACGTACTTTAAGTGAAATCTCTGCGTTTCCATTCGAAAGTGAATTACATATTATTAAATAAATGTTAAGGACTTTATATCGCCCACTGTCACAAATTTGTCGACGATTACTCGAGCAGCATTGGCCTCAAGCCAAGAAAGCAGATATACCAGAACAACTTAAAATTTTAAAAAAATATTGATTTTTTTGAAACAACAATTATAAAAAAATTACGATATGAAGAATATTACTTAACACCAAAAAGATCTAATAACACTGTTATTCTTAGGAATGAGACTGTAATGGAAATTAGTAAGATATATATGCAATCCAATTCCAGTGAAATTTGAATCACAGGAAGTTCACTGCAAAAAATCGAATCAATTTTTACAGATCCATGTGATTCAAGTACACAGTCAATGTGGAAAGTTTCTAATATTGACAGTAATGCTTCAATCATAGATTGAAGGATTGAGGATATACCACATCCCAAAATGGTGATCATAGACATAAGTAATAATAATAGTGAAAATATTAATGTAATACCTTTACTTCATACTTAAAAACTAAATAAATACACTATATTTATATGCTTTTGTAAATAAATGTATAAAAAACATTATAAAGAGCTTAATTAAAACTAAAAAAACCGATAACGTCAGATTAACCATATCAGTATTTAAAAAATAAAATTTAGCTTACGGAATAGACAAGTCTACTTGAAATCAACCTGATCAGGAAAGAACTGTTTTAACCTTAACTGAATACAAAAAAGGTAACCTGATCACAACCTAATCAGTATATCATAAAAATGCCATTGGTAAGGATCAGAAAGGGCTGTCTTAGTTTCGTAAGTAAGGATCAGAAAACGCTGACATAATGCCATCCTAATAAGAATAAAATAAAGTATACCTTACAAAAAAAGAAAAGGTTTCCTGGTATTAACCTGATCATACTTTCTACAGGGTTCCTAAGGTAATGATAAATTCAGGAAATTATGATATGCACCTGATCAGATATTAATAAGGCTGCCTTAAAAGGGCTATTCATATCATATCCGGATCGAATTCGGACTAAAATAAGGTTTTCCTTAACTGATTTCCACTCGGGTATTAACGTAAGCTATTACAAATTAAAAAATATTATAAAGAAAATGATAAAAAAATTATGTTGGTGAAAATTTAATCGCTGAACCTGATGGAATTCTTGCCGCACTGTCAAAAAAAATGTGGCTCCATTTTGTGTCAAGCACTTCTTTACTTTTTACTTAATCAATTAATGAAAGTATTTTTTTCCCTTTTTTGCAAAATTTATCAGTCATATTTACAAACAATTTTCAGGGATGACGTCAATAATTATAAGCCTATCGAAAAGCTGTCTTCGATTTGTAACAGTGGTTTTATCTTCTGGCTGAAGTCAGCTCAGCCTTGCCAGGATCAAGTGGAAGATCCACAAACTTCCCTTAAATAAGAACGCAGTCGGTGTTAATTTAGTATTATAATTTTGTATTTTATTGATATATTCTTCTTAAAAATACTTAATGCGGCGTGACGTCAGTAGCTTGGGTAAAAGTGAATGTAGGCGGTCAATTGTAGGCGGTCGGAGGTCGTGAGTCCAGTTGGCGGCAAAATCGGTATTCGGTAAATCGGTGGATTAGCAATCGGTATTTCGGTAATCGGTAGATTAGCAATCGGTAATCGGTAGAGCGGTAGTCGGTGGTTGATTGTTGCCAGGGGCTCGTATCCTAAAAGAATCTGAAGTAATGCTCACATTTAATATTTTTAGAGACAATCATGGTGGAAAACCTCTATGAAGTTCGCACCATGCAAATATATATAATCAATAAACAATTTAATAAAGGTATGCCGACTGCGTTGAACGAACCAAAGACTGGTTCTCACCGCAAGTGCGACGTCTAAAACAGGTACTCAAAGGGAAGAACCAGCAAGCTGGCTCGCCATTGAGCTACTGTGACCAAATCCAAACAACCCCCATTTAAGTATGTCGACTGCGTTGGACGAACCAGAGACTAGTTCTCACCGCAAGTGCGATTACTCAAACAGAGACTCTAAGGGAAGAACCAGCAACCTGGCTCGCCATAGAATCGCTGTGACCAAGATAAAATAAACAAACTAGCAAATAAAGGTATGCCGACTGCGTTGGACGAACCAAAGACTGGTTCTCACCGCAAGTGCGACGTCTAAAACAGGTACTCAAAGGGAAGAACCAGCAAGCTGGCTCGCCATTGAGCTACTGCGGCCGGGATAAAATAAACAAAACAACAAACAAAAATATGCCGACTGCGTTGGACGAATCGGAGACTGGTTCTCACCGCAAGTGCGACGTTTCGAATAGAGACTAAAAGGGAAAAACCAGCAAGCTGGCTCGCCATCTAGTCCCGGCGCCAAAACCCAAGCAAACCCCCCGTAGAGTATGCCGACTGCGGTGGACGAACCAAAGATGGTTCTCACCGCCAGTGCGACATCTCACACAGAGACTCAAAGGAAAGAACCAGCAAGCGACATCTCAAGTAGAAACTGTAAGGGAAGAGCCAGCAAGCTGACTCGCCATAGAGTTACTACGTCGAGCTTACCTGAAGTAATGCTGCTTTGGTTGGTTTTGTGTAGCCCTTTTATTCGATATGGACAGAAAACCAGTTGGGAATTATACGTTTAGTTTTGTCTTTGGCCTGCCTGGCTATTCATAGATAGGCAGTGTGTGTATTAATTAGCGGCTTATGCAGTAGTGCGGTTATGTGTTGTCTTTGGCCTGCCTGGGCTATGTATGGATAGGCAGTGTGTGTATTAATTAGTGGCTCATGCAGTAGTGCGGTTGGGTGTTGCCAGTTAGTTTTATTAAGTAGGTATATAGCATGTGTTTGTTTCTATGGTCTGGTGTCGTAGTGCGGTTGTGTGTTATTGCTGCTTTATTAATCATCAATAGAAATATTTAAGTTAATAAAAATATATATATATAGATAATATTTAGTATTATAGTTTACGTGGTTTGGAAATATAATATTTGTGACGTTTTTATAGTACTAAGTAGGAATATAATATCAATTAAGTTATTAAGTAAAGTAATATTAAGTAATATAATATGAATATATGCATCGAATTTATGTAGTATTATAGATTATCTAGTGTATAAAAGTATATGTAATATTTGTAACGTCATGTTACAGATTACTAAAGTTTTTGAGCCAATAGCGTACGATCGAGTGAAAATTTCCTATGGGCAAGTCATAGAAATTCATCAGCATGGTTTTGTTAATGTCATATCCACTTTGTCTAATCTTCTCGATTTCACTACATTCATTTCAGAGTCTATTGATTTGGTTAGCAAGGTCGATTGTATTTTCATTGACCTATAATTAAATATTTCGTAAGCTAGATCAAATCGTATTTGATGGAGCGATTTTATCAAATGCGATTCCGGGGAATGTGATTTCTAAATTTGTTGCAGAATCGAGTGTTTCTCAAGGAAGCTACCTGGATCCACTTCTGTTAATTTTTGCAATTAATGATGTACTCAGCACTTAGAGTACGCAAGTCAAGTATGGTCCCTTATTATAATGTGCATGTTGTTCCAATAGGAAGAGTCCAAAAAGTTTAGTTCGGTTTGCTCTGAGAGGTTTAAGTGAAACTAACACTTTTAACCTTTGCCCACATGAGAATAGTTCAAAATTATTAAAAATGCAATCTTTAAGTGCGTGAAGGAAATCTTCTGATATCGTCTATTTTAGGGCATCCAACCCCGGGATCCCGGACTTTTCTTAGTCCCGACAGTCCGGGATTGCAAGGTCTAAAATCGCGGGATTTTTGGTATCCCAGGATTGCCTCCACTGCAAAAAAAAAATCCAAAATATTCCAACAAAAAATTCAATGCTCTACCTAAGAAATTATTAATGTGATTTTAAAAAATTTTTATTTAAAAACTATAACAATACCTATAACTAAAAAAAAAAGAACACAATGGGCCTTACCAATAGTCCTTTTAATGCTGACTCTAAATTTAGTGTAAGCTTTTTGACAACAAATTTTATGGAAATAATGTCAGAAAAGCTCACACTAAATTTAGAGTAGGTATTAAATCGACTATTGGTAAGGCTCAATGTGTTAAACACAAGATACTTCCTAAGAAATACTGAAATGTGATTTTAATAATACAAAAACAACATTTTTTTAACTAGCTGTACATTATATAATGTGAAAATACCCAAATATGACCATAAAATTTAAAAAAACAAAACTTTCTTAAACTTCTTAAACAAGTTGTACAAAATATCACAAAATTCTTGCTTAGATGTACAAAAGTAATTATACTCATTATTTTTTTTTTTAATAATTTTATGAACATATCAAAAAATTCAAGGATGCTACCTGAGTAAAACCTGAATGTGATTTGAAAGAATTTTAAAATAAAAACTTTTCATAAACTAGCAGTACAAAATAACAATGTTTTAAACACATAATACTTCCTTAGAAATACTGAAATGTGATTTTAATAATACTAAAATAAAAATATTTTTTAACAAGCTGCACAAAATATAATATATACAAACATATAAACATATAAACCTTTCTTGAACTAACTTTCAAAAATATTACAAAATACTGAAAAAAACTTAACTTAAGTTAAAAAAACTGAAATTTGACCTTAAAAAATTAAAAAAAAACTTCCTTCAACAAGCTATACAAAATATCAAAAAATTTCTGCTTAGAAATTTACACTGAAAATTACACTGTAGAGACGTCAAAAAGACACACGAAAACACCAAGACACGTAAATTTATTTTTTGGTCGTTTAATTTAGTCGCATAGTTAGTTTTTCCCAATAAGATCGAAATTCGAGATATTTGCGATTGAAATTTAGTCTATTTTAGACCCTTTTTTAGCTATATTTTCCTTATTTTTGAAGACCAAAAAATTTGACCACCTCCGATTTTGCTTATACTTTTAGAATTTAGTCTTATTATGAAATAAAAACACTAATTTGAGCAAAAAACATTTTAGATTTATTAAAAAGTTTTTACGTTCAATATATAAATTTGGTCCAAATGGAAGAAAAAGCGAAATTGCTTAACTTTTGAAAAATCCTAGATTACACAAGGCTAATTCGATTTTCACGTTGGAGGTATTTATGAAACGACAATAAAAATTAATTGTTGAAAAAAGTTAAAAATTTACCTACAGTGTTTTTAAACAGTGTTAAATTATTATTTCTTTTTAAATATTTTTATGAACATTCTGAATGATCTATTTTTATTAATTTTTTTTAAGAAATTGATCTCTCCTTTTTCCAAAATAAACAATAAAAGCTATCCAAACGTTTAATCGAAACTTTTTTTTATTTTTTTTTTATAATCTTCTGCAAAATTTTGTGTTGTAAAACAAGGCATAACTACTTTAAAACTTCATACTACGTCTTCCAAAAAATTCGTTTTCTAAGGTTTGTCAAACGCGGGGTTGTGTTTTTCAAATCCCGAAATCCCGGAATTGTCGAATCGTCCCGAAACTGGGTGCCCTAGTCTATTTATACCAACTCATTACTGGTGAATTCGGTTCTCCTGAACTTCTTTCAATTGTAATTTCTAAAAAAACTGTAAACAAAAACAATCTTTACGGAGAAAATAACCGGTTCTGAACCCAGCTAGCACACAAAGGTTGTAAAAATGTCGCAAAAAAGTCGCCAATGCAGATATAAATCGTAATTGTAACGTAATTATATCATAGGTATATCATAAAATAACGTGAAAGTAACAAATATTTTGTTATATTGAAGTTATATTTTTGTTATAGTAACAGATTTTTTAACAAGGAGGGAGCACTGATGACATAAATATTTCTTGTTGAAAAAAATAAATTCTTAATTCTTAATTAAATTCCTTAATATAATATTAATTTAACCAGTGATAATTTTTTTGAGTGTATTTTAAAAGTCAGACACAAATTGGAATGAAATTAAAAGATGTGAAAATAAATTGAAAATATGAAGAGTTATAGGCAGTGCGAATAATCGCCCAAGATACAATCGCCCAAGCCCAAAAATGAACAATCACCCAAAAAAATTGGGCGTTTGTTCATAATTTACAATCGCCCAAAAAAATTATGAACAATCGCCCAACACTGCGAAAATTCGTGAGTTTTGGGCGATTGTTCATTATTTGAAATAATGTTGATAGTGATATTGACAAAAAAAAAACAAAACGAACAATCGCTCAAGCCCAAAATGAACAATCGCCCAACAATTTTTGCCGGTTTTTTGGGCGATTTTGTATTTCCGTACCTTTAAGGCGATTGCAACTTGCAACAGACTAATATGGCTGTGCGAATAATTGCCTAAGCTGCAATCGCGCAAATTTTTTTGGGTGATTGTTCATTTTGGACGATTGTAACTCGGGCGATTATTCGCACAGCCATATTAGTCTATGCGAATATTCGCCTAAGTTGCAATCGCCCAGCACAAAAATGAACAATCACCCAAAAAAATTTGCCCTTGTACGGAATGTAGTTTTTAAAATTCCGTACAAGGGCAAATAATTTAACGGCCATAATATTCATCCCGAATAAGACGTAATGAACTAAACAATCGCAAAAAATATATTTTTGGGCATTTATTCATTCTTCAGAATTTGGACGAACATTCATTATGAACAATCGCCCAAACTCTAAAGGAACAATCGCCCAAAAAGTTAGAGGTTCTTTTTTGGGCGATTATTCATTTCATAATTTAGGCGATTGTAACTTGGACGAATATTCGCACAGGCTAATACGGCTGTCTGAATAATCGCCCAAGTAACAAACGCCCACATTGTGAAATAATTAATCGCCCAAAAAAATTTTGGCGTTTGTTCATTATGTACAATCGCCCAAAAAAGTGATTAACAATCGCCCAAAACTGCAAACTTCCGTCAAAACCATGAAATGAACATTCGCCCCAAAAAATGTGAGCGTTTGTTCATAGTGTACAATATTTTTTGGACGATTATTCATTCTTCGAAATTTAAAAAAAAAACGAACAATCGCCCAAAACCAAAATGAACAATCGCCAAAAAATTTTAGCCGGTTTTTGGGCGAATGTTCATTTACGTTCTTTTGGTCGATTGTAACTTGGGCGATTATTCGCACAGCCAGAGTTATACACTAAAATCTTACAACAAAGGCCATTTTGTCAATGAATCTTTGTGTTTTACTTCTAGAAAACTCAAGCGCCACAAAAAACAAAAAATGAAAATTTTTAAAATAATTTGGAAATAAGAAATATTTCGAGTTTATAATTTCCACGTAATAATGTTTAATATATAGCTAAATATATTTTTTTTAATTTCCTAGTGTCATTGCACTGAAAATTCTAATAGAAAATAATAAATACTAAAAAAAATCGTATCTAAATTTATTCCAATAAAAATTCATAGTGTAGAAAAAAATCAAATATGGCGAATATGAAGTTTTTTCAAAAGTTTTTGCAACTGAATAATAAATTCAATACATAGTTCTTGCAAGTAACTAAATATCAAAAGTTACAAACATTTTTTAAAGTTTTTGCAACTGAATATTAACCTTAATGCAGCATTTACCTTCAATAATTTTATTCAAAACTTCTGGCAACTGAATTATAACTCCAATACAACGTTCACGCAACTAATTACATTATATATGCTGCAATGATTTTTTTCTAAAGTACTTGCAACAGAATAATAACCTCAATACATCGTTCTTATATCCAGCAGAATTTTATAAGTTATAATTATGTTTATTAAACTTGCATCAGTTGAATAATAACCTTAATACAAAAATTCTTGCAACTGAATTATAACTCCAATTCAAGGTTCAAGAAACTAATTACATTATATATGTTGCAGTGATTTTTTTCTAAAGTACTTGCAACAGAATAATAACCTCAATACATCGTTTTTATATCAAGCAGAATTTTATAAGTTACAATTATATTTTTTAAACTTGCATCAGTTGAATAATAACCTTAATACAGCACAATTTTGTAATGATTATTTTCAATGTTCTCGCAACTTAATAAAAATCTCAATTCAACGAAATTTTTCCTAACAACATTTTTTGAATTATAATAATGTTTTCTGAAAATGTAGCAACTGAATAATAACCTCAATAAAGCATAAGGTTGTAAGGACTAATTCCAATGTTCTTGTAACTGAATAAAAACCTTATTTCAACCTTCTTGCAACAAAACAAGTTCTCATAATTTCAAAATGATTCATTGCCATTTATCGAAAAATTTCTTCAATTTGGTAGTCTCGTTGAACGCTGAAATAAAACAAAAATAGATTAAATGGTAGTAGAAGGCTACATAAAGAAATTGACAAGCAAAGCAGAATTTTTTGTGAACAATAAAATTTATATTTTGCTTATGGCATTTTAGTGCGTCACCGCCAAATTGGAAACATTTAGTTGCAGTGACTTCCCTATAACTTAGTATAAACATCTTCAAACCGAATTTTAAAATATTTAGTTGTTGTGACATTGATATAATTTAATAAAAACATAAAGCAACTTAGTCGCATCTAGTTTGCTAACTCGTTACTGTATTTATTACAATTACAATACACAAACATTTTTTATAGGTGATACAAAAAGAAATGTTGTAATAATCCCAGCAAAAAAGGCTACTGGTAGTTACCCGGTTAATTACCAGTTAATCTTTCCGGATTTTACCAGTTAATTTTGTAAGAGCATCGGGAAAAAATTAACCGAAAGTTCCCCGTCGGCGATAATATACATGAGACCTTGTATCTCCCTCCAACAAGAGCTTCAAGTATACAGTCGTCTCTTTCGCACATGTCGTTGGTGTGGTGAATATCGTACTCCTGCTCATTGCCAAAGTAAATAAATCAAAATTCAGAAAAGCATTCCCAGATTAATGTTTTCAATTTTTATTAGTTTCAAAATTTATTTTTTTTCAAATACAAAAAATTCAAAGATTTTTTTTTACATGGAATTCAAATATGCAAATTTACATTAAAATGAATCTACAGAATATTAATATATTTTCATATGGAAAGTTAAACATAAAATTGCACAACAATCTATTGCACAACAATCAATCTAGATGTCAAAGTAAAAAATTAAGTTTTTTTTTAATTCTGCACGATGGTTCAACTTATGCAGTCTGCTTGCGAACGACTAGTCCGTCCTGGGCTCACCAATTTGCAATGAAAATCTTGTGTGATGAAAATACCCTCTTGAATGCATTTTAGGCAACTGTTTTTGCCGTTGTTGCGTTGCACACCTGCTCCGAGAATCGTTCACAAGACGCGGAAGGGGAGCTTTTAAATTGTTTTAAGCCAATGTTTTTTCATTACTTTTTCGCGTTTTATTAGTAAACACATTTCGTTGCTAATTGCTTTTTACTAATTTTTTTATTAATATTTTCACAAATTTTGTATTCACTTTTTTCAACACAGGAAACATTTTTTTTCACAACAAAGTGAAAGACTACTTTATCAAAAAATAAAACCACTGTAGTTTTCTTTTTCAAAGTAATGAGAGGTGAAAATTTTATTTCCATGTATTGGTTTAAAGATGAAATTTTTTATTAGTGTTAGTCAAATTGGTTAGTGATTTTTTGCACGGATGTTAATTTAACGTAAAAATTACTTATATTTTTAAAGAATTTATGTAACATTTTTACAACAAGTGCATTTATTCGTAACATGCAGGTTTTTATAGCCTAGTGGAGAGTGCGCTAGACTAGTAACCCAGAGGTTCCTGATTCATATCCGGGTTCGGGCATGGTTCCTTAAACTTTCTTTGTTCTTTCCTACATTTAAGAACTATGGAAAACTAAAAATCCACAACTAAATTGTGGAAAATGTGGAATTAAAGGGCAGGAACAACTAAGGGCTGGAAATTTTTGTCGAGGTTAAGGCATAACACAAGCCTCGGTTAAAAGCAATCCAAATTGTCTTTCACGTTTGTTTCGCCTAATCAATAATTCGCGTATGATGCCAATCAATTCCTCTTAATAATCTATCCCTTTCCTTTCAGGTCAAAGACCAAACCTTGTTTGTATAAGGCCCATGCATTGGATCTTTGTTTTTTTTTTTTAAACATAATTAACACCGTAGTTTAACTTATTTGCAACAAAACGAATGATTTGTTACAATTTACTTTTTTGAAACTTTAATGCAACGCATTTGTGACTAAATTTGTTTAAATAACTGGATTAACACCGAATTATAACATATTTTTGTTACAAACCGAAATCTGTGCTAGCTGGGAACCGTTCACGTGAGAGGTCTCCAAGGGATTGGGACCTGTTCCAATTCTGCCACCAACATATGAAACCGACCGGCCACTTTTACATGGCATTGTCATTAACAGTAGTCAGTTGCCACCTGCTCCGTTACCTTAGACCTGTTCAGTGATCGGCCTCGAAAAACAGAAAATGAAATCTGTCTCGTAACAGGCAAAAAACCTGTTCCGTTTCAAGTTAAATCAGACCTGTCCTGTTATTGCTGTCCTTTTGAGCTGTCACGGGACCAGTAATTTAAGGACAATTGACTCTGCTTTTTCCGTAAGGAAAAATTACATATTAGCGGTACCTATATGGGCAATTCCCAAAATTTTTTAAAATCTATGATTTTGGTATAACCGTGTTTATAACTTTCATGTTTCCTAAGTTAAGCTTGAGCTTTTAAATAAGCATCTACTAAGAATACATGGAACAAAATGTAACCACTAATTTGAGTTTCATAAGTTGCTACCTCAGTTGCTACTGGGATCGAAAGTAAAAAAAAACACTGAAAACTGAGTTGATTACACACAGATTTTTACCTTTTGAGCTGTGAAAAAATCGTGCGCTACCAACTTTCGGTAAAATTGAAATGAAGTTTGTACGAGAATCTTGAAGACAAACTATATAGTTTCATTATTGATGTGCCATGAAATTAACGAAAGTTATAACACATGTAAGGCGTGATACCACTTTTGTGGCATTTGTTAATTTTTCGTAGTTTTTGAGATATAGAAAGAGCGCGCCATAATAGAGGTAATATTTTAAACTCATTTTAATAAATTCGAAAAGATTTGAAAAATTTTGAGGTGGGTGGAATTAGTGTTCCATTAATATTACTTACACAGCAACTCCTCAAAAATGGTCATTTAAAACGAACACCATCAAAAAATATAACGTTTTTCACTGGCACATTGAAGATCCTGAAAGGATGAGAACGCTCCTCTTTGCACGTGTATGCTTTCATAATTTTTGAATGTTTGCCACAAGGCGCTCTTAAAAATGTTGAGTATTTTGGATGTGCCAAGATGATCAAAATTCGTTTTTTTGATAACGCGAAAAACTCATTAATATAAAATTTGAAGGAGTTGCCCAAGAACCATGAAACTTAGTAATAAGCATTATGACAACAAGGTATGATACTAAAATCAAAATGGGCTAAATTGGTTCACTACTTCGTGTACCTCTCATATATGATAAATAGCCAATGTGAAACTAATGCCGCCTATTTAATGTTACAAAGATAAAAATTGGCATGGTGCTTTATATTATGCATGCCAACAATCCTGCTAAAAAAAAATTGATATTGATGTGATTGTAAGCCAACTTTTGATACTAACACAAAGAAGAGCACAAGCGCAATTCTCGTGACAAAATTCGTCTTTTGAACTTTATGTGAAAATATTGAGCTATTGTCAAAAATATTAACCTCTTTAAGTCGTTTTTATCTAAAAACAAACTTTTAGGTATATTTACTGTAAGTAGGGTAGAGCGAAAATGATTTGACGAAACGATGATTAATTCATTAAATCAATAAATTTTCCATATTTAATCAAAACAATAAAAAAAATATTTTTAAACTATTTGTCTTGTATTAATTCTATGAAAATCTATATATATAAAATGAATTGTGTGTTTGTTTATTTGTTTGTTTGTACCTTATAGGAGACCAAACCTCTGGACCGATCTTCCTGAAATTTTCACAGCATTTAACTGGGACTCTGGCATGATTAAAAGGGTACTTTTTTCGACCACGCCCACTTTTACGCCCACTTTTTTAAAATTATGTAATTGCTCCCATATAGTTTTTTACAGATTTACTTCAAATTGTATACACATTATAATCCAGGCTAGGTAGAAATAAACATTTCTTACGCCACGCCCCTTTTCACGCCAAATTTAAGTTTTAAACTTTTTGTTCTCTGTACAAATTTGTTCCTTCTAACGGATTATTTTTATTTGGTAGTAAATTGCTCTTAATACTGTTAACGTCGCCATATTACTATGAACTACGCCCACTTCACAGCCCACTTTTTTAATTCAGATACTTACTTATACCACTAACAATGTTTGCTATACAAAATACTTTTTTGTAATATGTATTTACCTAAAGTTTTATATACTTTTTATCTACAGGTAAGGTAGCCATAGATTTTTTTATTACCAAATCCCCATTTCTCGCCCCATTTTACTTTAATTATAAATAATCTGCTTTCAATCTATATATATAAAAATGAATGTCTGTCTGTTTGTTTGTGCTTTATAGGAGGCCAAACCCTTGGACCGATCTTCCTGAAACTTTCACAGCATTTTACCATGACTCTGGAAAGAATAATAGGCTATATGAAGTTTTGTTGGACAAAGGGGCGTGGCACTGCCGCAGGATTTGCTATATATGGTATTGGCATGAATAGAAATACGTACCAAAAGAAAAGTGGGCAGAGCACGCGCCTTTGTTTGCGATATATTGGAGGCTGACAAACAAACAAATTTTTGTGGCAAATATTGTGTGGAATGCCCCATATGTAGTATTTTTATGTAAATTTCTTCTATGTCCGCAGTTAATGATTGATTCGGTCATATAGTTCGTTTCATTTTATAGATCTGATCATGAAAGAGCAAACAAAACAAACTAAAAGACCTATTGAACTAAAAAATACAACGAGCTAACATACCTAACGATCTGAAACACCAAACGATCAAACAGCTGATTCTATAACACGTGTTAATTAAAATAGAGAGTGGGGTAGCCCATTCTCATTCTCCCACAACTGACTGCGAAACAGCTTATTGTGTAATTGCTGCTTTTTGATTGGTCTAAAAATAAAAAGGGGGAGCATGAAGCGAATTACATGCGATTCAGTGCTGAATTCTAACTGGTTTACAACAAAAAAAGAGGCGAAGCATTGCAATAATTAAATTAAATAAATAAATTTTTGTAAATATATAAATACTTTTAATTTTATTTTATGCGAGGGGGTATCGAAGCACACCGGGTTCAGCTAGTATAATATAATATAAAAAAATTATTTAAATAAATAGTTTAAATAGTTGTTGTATACATTTTTTTTGCAAATCCATTGACTTTTTCTCGTTGAGTACGCAGTTCATAACTGTATTCTGAGTTTATGTAAAAATTGTTAAAATTTTGACATGAATATGTACAAAATACTGAGTTGTAAGGTTTTTGTAAGATTAACTAACGAAATTTCTGGTTAAGGCATAACCCAAATGTTAAAAGATTTTGGGAATTGCTGATATAGTACATGTACGTTCTCTATTTTTATCGATATATGACATTATCCTAAAAGTATGCATTAATATTAAAGCTCAGGTGAAGTTGACTGCTTTAACGGCATTTTAATAACCAGCTTATCAGCTAAATAAAATGCTCTAATTAATGTAATAACCCGTTGGTAAGACTTTGTCGGTACTTCGAATGTATTTTATGTCTTAAACAATTATTTTCAAATTATCATGCACAGTAAAAAATATGAGGATACATTTTATACTTTTTGGTGTACATATAAATCCAAACCAAAAATGTTTTAAAAGTTATACCATCAAGTCTTATAACTTTTACCAGACCATTTTACTCGTCAGACCAATCAAAACCATTATAATTTTAAATTTCCCGATTTCGGTGAATTTTTTACTTTCGAACCAAAATATATTTTGATATACACATGATATCCCTATAAAATTTTTAAAATTATATTTGTTTTACTATTTTTATAATATGGAGTGGTATAAAATTTATAAATTATTAGGAATAAAAAAAGTTTATACCACACAAATGTCATAAAAAAGATAAAATTTTCCCTCAAATTTTTTACTGTGTGCATATGCAAGTTTGTTTTGTTTTGAATAGTTCGTATGTTTTTCTTGTTTATGAAACAGAGTTATGAAAAGAATCTGAAGTGTGATTCTCTAGGGGTAAAAACGAAATAGATAGAAAATATTTTCAACATTTTGCTTCCTTTTTTGTACAGTGAAAATAAATAAAAGTAAGAAATGTTTTCTATAGTAGGACCTCTTTTAGTGTGGGACTCTTTTTTTAACAGCCATCACCGATTTTTAAGATTGACAGTGTAGTTTAAATGCACCATTACTTTTCATGTATTGAAAAACGAAAACACGCTTTTTTATACTTGTGCCAAACATGCTGCAAAAAAATTTTGAAAAAAGTTTTTTTTATCATTTTTGCCAGTGATCATTTTGTGCGATAAGTCGATGAGTATATGCATCGTCTCGACGAACATAAATCACGCTCTATAAATCGCTCATCATGCCCGTCCTACTTTATGCATTACAAACCTGGACGCTGAGCAGTTCAGATGAAAAGGCCCTAGGAGCATTCAAGAGAAAGATTCTTCGTACGATCTACGGATCAATCTGCGTCAGTGGCGAGTATGGAATAAGGTGGAATGATGAACTGTATGAGCTGTACGCTGACATTGACATAGTCAAGCGCATTTAAAATTGAGCAGCTTTGCTGGCTAGGTCATGTTCAGTGCATGAAAGACGATGCTCCAGTGAAGAAAATATTCGATACGGTACCCAGCGGCGGTCAATGCAGAAGAGGACGACCGCATCTTCGTTGGAAAGACAAAGAAGAGGATAACCTGATGAAGCTTAGAATTTCCAACTGGCACCAGCAAGCGAGAGACTGAAATGGCTGGGTCAAAATCTTAGATGAGGCCAAGACCGACATACGGTTGTGGCGCTAACTTAGTAAGAAAGTATGAAATAAACTTAATTTTTAAGTTAATATTTTGGCATTTGTGTTTAGATATGATTTTGGGCATGTGACCACCGCACAGTGGTTCTTCTAGTGAACAAATTCAGAATTTTCATGGTCACGAAATCTTACAAATTTGGTATTGCTGTAAAGGGAATTCCTTCTCTAGGGGGAGATTCCTTCTCTTCCAAATTTTTTTTTTTTGCAAATCCAACATCTCTTGAAAGTCATAGTATTTAAAATTTTTTTGAAATTCTTGATTTAGCGCGTCAAGGATAAAAATGGTATGTGTGTGACCAACATGCACGATAGAAGTGAAACCTTCAGAAAACTGGACATTTTTAGTACAACGGCTATTTCATAAAACAACGTTACCAAAGAAGGAGAAAAAATCGTCTTAAATTTCAATATTTTAGATTTTCGATGCAAATATATATATCCGCTTTTTTAAATAAAATTGACCTTAATTTTTTTGTTCAAAAGTCCAATCAATGGTTTTAACAAAAATAGTTTGAACTGTACCGTTTGGTCAGTGTATATATTATTTATCTTTTTTCAAAAATGTTCAAACTATTGAGTTTTTATTAAAAAAGTGACTCTAAAGTTGCTTTTGTGGCAAAAATAATAGCAAGTAAAAATTGCATTTCTGACACAACAATATTATGCATGTCATTTGACGCAGCAGTAATATGCAAAAACTCTTCCAGTTTGCGCAAAAGTTAAACTGTTTTCGGCCAGAATTAATAATTACTAAAAAAGAATGTAGTTTATTTTATTTAGGTTTGTACAGTAGTAGAACTTACAGATATAAGAAAAAATATAAAATCGTAGATATTTCAAGGATTTTTTGACATTGCTAAATAATAATTTTTTATGTTTTTACAAGGATATTGCATAAAAATATTTAATATTTAATCAAATTCCCTACAGAAATTAGATAAAAATTTAAACCCCCCGCAAAAAATCGTTTAAAATTAGATGAATTATTAAATTCCCCGCATATTGAGCCCATTCTCTGATTCCCTGATCGATATGAAATTCCGCGCAAATCGAGGAATTCCCAACCAGTTGCGTAAATGATATAAATCAGGGATGATAAATTTAAAACCAAAGTACTTAATTCAGTACTTTTCGCTATTCAAAAGGATCGCAGTACCCTCGCGATGATGTTAGTACTTTTACAAATATTGTCTAAAAACAGTACTATTAAAAATAAATTAAAAAAATTTTAAGTCGGCAAAGTTTAAAACTCAAGTTGGTGCAATTAAAAATGGAAATTATAAACCTATGTGTGGTAATATATATAAAATTATCGAATGATTACTTTGCAAATTTTTTCATATCAAAATTTAGTTAAAAAAAATGTCGAAATAGACTTCAAGTAAGCACGCTTTCAAGATTAATACAAACAAAATACCTTTGAAAATCAACATTGAAATTTCTCAGGAGTTATTATAAAAAAAAAATCATAAAACATTGATATTGAAGAACTATTATATAACAAAATGCATACCTGATATAAATTTACATTTACAATTTATTTTCAACCTTTTTTTGTTACTAAATCAAAGTTCCTTGCATAAAATACAGTAAATTAATAATTAAAAAACTTATTTATGTCTCTTATAAATATTTCGTAATTTGTTTATTTTAATTCGAAAACTTAAAACTTTGTTATTTTTGTTTGTGTTGAACTAATAATAATATATGAAACTTCCAGTGTTTATTTTATTTCTTATTTCAGTACTTTTAGTACATTTTGAAATTCGCTAAGTACCAAACCGAAATTTGGAATTATCTTCCCTGATATAAATCAACATTTTTAAAAAAAATCATCTACTCTTTTTCGACATATACCATTATTTTAAAACTTAATATCCATTATTTAAAATTTTTAAGTTTTAACACTCACAGTATGACTGCAACTCACCGAATGCAACTAAAGGGTGATCCAATACGAAGTCCTTTTTTCAACTGGGTTGTTTTGACAGCTGTTATGTGTCAAATGCCTTGTCCGTATGACGATGGTGTTCAGTATTCAATACGACTTTATCATGAATAGGCTTAATCCTGACCAACGTTTATTAATTGTGGAAACTTACTACCAAAATCAGTCATCAGTTTCGAACCAATTTTACACTATTGGACATTCATCATTCAACCAGAGTGCATAGAGCCCGTAATTTTGAGAATATTGCTGCAGTAGCAGAGAGTGTTCGTGAAAACCGTGAACAATATATTCGTCGTCGATCTCGAATTTTGAAAATTGCACCCTCAAAATGGATTATTTCAGAGCTAGTCGTGGGCAACATTTGAATGAAAAATTTTTTAAACATAGAGTTTTAGGAACCGAACTATTATTCCAAATAAATATTTGCATCCATGACTGAATAACCAGGTAAATGCTCTAAAAATACGCTCTCTCCGACAACAAAAGTATAACAAAGGCGTAGTTATAATATCAAAATGAGCTGTTTTAAAAATGTTATCAATTTTGACTTTATTATTTATTCAGGCTTGACAATGGCTTTTCTGGACTGCCTATAATTTCCTCCAGTCACGATAATTCAAAAAGAAATCATCAATTGTTAGCTTCCGTTCCAGCACGATAAAATTAGCAAACAATCGTCGATTTCATTAACCCTTTCAATACTGACGGGACACATGTGTCCCATTGGGTGTTCTTATTTAACTAAAATGCAATTATTCATTTATATTGCTATATATTTTCATCACATCATTTTTTGCATGCTTTGGGATTATTTACGCATGCTTTAATTTCTTTATTCGTAGAATTCGTACACAAAGAAACTTTTGTTTTGCAATTAATTGTAACACGCGCTAGTTAAGTGGGTGAAATAGTTTGTGTTTTAGTGAAATTACTAGCGATTTTTTTTAAAACTTACTGAAAAATGACGAGGTAGGTTAATACTAATATAAAGAATTAGATATTATTACTAAAATCAGAAAAAAATATATTAGATATGTTAAAAAACTGAATCTGGGTCATATGTGTCCCAGCAGTAACTTTCGCTGGGCCACATATGTCCCAACAGTACGTATAACAAGTAATTGGTTTGTTTCTCATAATCAGCGAAAGTTATCCAAAAAGAAAGCGCCAAAGAGTTATTGATGATGAAATGATTCGAGACATATTGGAAGACACCAACTCTGAAAGTGGTAGTGACTTCGATGGTGACAGCATTCTTGATCCAACTTACTCAAATCAAACTGATAGCTCATCTGAAGAGAACTCTGATTTCGAAAGAGAAGAAAATACTTTTCCAGAGGAACAGGAGACGCAAATCAGCACCAGTGTGGTGTGGAACAATGACAATATTAATTTTTTGCCTCGAAAAACAATTCCGAAGTTGGAAAAATGTTTCGTGCAAACATTATAGGGGTTCAAAAGAACTTGAAGTTTTCTTCAAAGTTTTCCCGAGAAGTGTATTTATAAAAATTGCCAATTGTACAAATAAAAGAATTGAAATATTTAACAGACATATCCAAAAAGAGAAGAAAAAACTTAACGATAAGAAAGCAAAATTCCAGTGCAAGGCTACTGATCAATATGAAATGATGATTGTTGTCGGTGTAAACTTGGTCATGTCTTATAATCATTTACCACACATGCACATGTATTCGTAGCAAAACTTATCTTTGGGAAATACACCAATAAAAACAGTATTAGCCAAGACCGGTTTTTATTTCTGTCATCAAAATTATGTATGAATGACCCAGAAATGCCTTCAGATGCTACGAAAACGTACTATGTTGATGAAATGGTTTCATGTCTAAAATACATATTCAAAAATTGAAACCTATAAAACGAGGCATTAAGATTTGAGAACGACGTGATTCTAAACTAGATACAGCTAGGATTTAGACATATACTGTGGAAGAGAAACAGCTCTTTGCGATGGTACTCTTGGAGAACGAGTTGTATGAAAACTGTGTTGCACGCTCTCAAATCCTTCAGCCATTATATGTTGTGTTTTTTACTACCGTTACTTTATCTCAGACTTTGGATTATGGTTTAGTTGGTACAGTTATGAAAAATAAGAAATTCTTACCAAATCTTGATGGTTCAAAATTAGAAAGCGGTGACTACATTTTTAAATTTAACAACAATGTTAGTATGATTTGTAAATGGCAAGATACAAAGGAGGTTTTATAAATCAGCAATTGTCACACTGATACCGTAACGAGCGTTAAAAGGACCAACAAAAAAAGTGCCGCTATTGCAGTTTCTTGCCCTGAGGCCATTGCTTTCTTCTCTTTCAGCAATGTCCTCTTGATTTCTTTCAGATCAATTTTCTTCTCTTTATGATCCTGACAGAAAATCTGGAAAATGGTGGAAAAGAGTTTTTCCAAAGCTGCTTATGGTTTCCGTATAATGCTTGGATTCTTTTTCAAGAAAGTTGGCATTCACAGGTACCATTAGTTGGTTTTCTCGTTGAATTGGCAGAACAGCTTCTTGGCTATGGAAAAGAGAGAGCAAAGATCTAACGTCGTAGCACAAGCGGGCGCCCTTCCCGGCGATCAAAAACACTTTCAGGAGTTTGAGAACATCTTCCTGTGCAGATAATAAAAAAGAGCAACGTAAGAAAATGATGTGCATTTCTTGCAATATTAATTTATGCAAGCTATGTTTTGCCCAATATCATTTCAGTTAACTAAGATTTGCATTAATTTTATATGATACATATTTAACTTTTTTTTTTAAATAAATAAATACAGGATTGAAGTTTAACATTTATGCGATTAAAATTCCAAACACCTTTATTTTGTTTTTGCCTTATTATGTTACTATTGGGGCGTATGTGCCCCATGCTCAATTACTGCTGGGACATCCTTGTCACAGGACATTTTTCGTGTTCTGGTTATCTTTTTCTTAAACGTACCCTATGGAACATTTTTTGCGCCTTAATCAACCAATGCAAAGCAAACAAAAGCTCACATCCTTAAAAAAAATATCCGTATATAAGGGGTTAAATAAATTTAATGTTTTCCAACAGCAATTTCACTTTTTAAAATATATTTTGACAGTTTAAAGCAGCCGGAAAAAGCTACTCAAATAAATTGGTTACTGAACAATCCGAATAAGTAGTCGAAAGAAAATTATATTACAAGTAAAATTTCATTTGCTTCTTTTAAGGCCAAACTACAATTAATTATGTATTATATCTTAAATCACGACTCATTTTATGAAATTTCTAAGATTTTTGTTTAGTTTTTTTACATGTTCATACATAAAATCTGGGTATTCAATTGATTTATACGGTTACAAGTAAATTAAACATCTCTATGGCTTAAAGAATAAACATAAATTGTCAATAGTGACATTATACCCTGTGGTAAATGGACCCATGACGTAACCAATTATTTCTTAAATACAAAGTAGCTGCGAGGCCTCCGAGTTCTGTTTAAAATTCTCAATTACATTTGTTCGGACACGGCCGCTTAAACACTCATGGCATCTAGCTTACACAGTAAGCGACAATGGGAGTAGATATGCACAATATAGAAGAGAACAAAAAATTACGCACAAAACTGGAGAGAACACAAATAAATTGAAAGAAAATCCGCTCTATTCCAAAAACACTACGAAAACGAAAAATAACCCCAAAAAAGCCAATGACGCCACAAATTATTTTCACAATAATTTTTGCAATTGAATGAACCAATTTATTACCTTTTGTCGAGTGTTTCAGAATTTATATTTCATAGCATTTAATTATTTTATACATAAAACTTTGTTCAGGTTTGCACATATAGATTAATCATCAGGTATCATAAACACACTTCACTTCAAAAATAAAGTCAAACTGTTGCTTAAACAATGAAAAGAAAATAGTTTGAGCACAAACAAGACTTTGTCACACCCCGCTTACAAATCTGCATTACAATGTCATCACCGACAAAGTTTTACAAGCGGTATAGTTACGCCAATGTTCTGTTCTCTCGTTTTTTGCTCTCCGAATTGCATCTACCTGGTTATTCTGCCATGTTTGCATCAATACATTGATTTTATGTATTTTATTTAGAAAACAAAATAGGAAGCTCTTATTGGATCGCCCTTTACATACACTTGTGCTCATACAATTAAGACAAAAAAGAATTTGCAACTATAATTGTTGTAATATTTCTCTGCTTTTTTTTTTGCTTTCGCTTTGTGATGATAAACTTTCCCGTTAAATCTGTTTTAAGTAAATAAAAAATTTTTAAAGGATTTTTTTGTTATTCATGGTCAGTGCATTTTTTATTGCGAAGCAATTAACTTCTAAGTGCTCACATAATTAAGACATTTGATTTAATAATGGTAAATAATAAATCTTTCTATTTTTTTCTTTATTGGAGTGTACATAAAATGATAATTGTATTAATTTTAGTAATATTAAAATTTGATTTGGCCTAATGGGAAAAAAAAGAGTGTCGAGCTTGTGAGAGGAAGCTGATTTGGAATTCTTTCTAAAACTCTGGAAACGTTGCCGAAGTAGCTAAAAATTTGAGTGTCTCGCGAATCAGGGTTTATAATGCTTTAGAATATTTTGAGAAACATCAAACTTTTAATGATTTGCCACGAAATAAGCCCCAAAAAACGACAACAACTGATGATCGCAAATTGATTAGGTTGAGCAAATCTAACCCTTTTTTAATCTCCAGAGAATAAAGGGCTCAGATGGAAGCAGATTATAATGTTAAAATATTCTCGCAAACAGTTCGAAGGAGGTTAAAAGAAAATTCGTTAAATGGGCGAGTTGCACGGAGCAAACCAAATACATAAAAAAAAAATTTGCGAAGGAGACTTGAATTCGCAAAGAAACATTTAGGTAAAGAGCAAAATTTTTGGGATCTTATTGTATGGAGCGACGAATCTAAATTTAATGTCTTCGGAAACGATGGAAGACCGTATGTTAGGCATCCTCCGTTGAAAGAATTGGACCCAAGGTACTCCAAAAAGACGGTCATTATGGCTCTTCCGTAATGGTTTGGTGTTGTTTCACTTCATCTGGCGTTGGTCCAATACAAAAAATAAATGGAAAAATGACAATGTATAAGGGTATTTTGGTGAAGTATTTGGACGGAGACTACGTTGAAAATTTGCCACTTGCTTGGATCTTCCAGCAAGACAACGACCCTAAACATTGCTCCCGAACAGTTGCATCTTGGCTCGAGTTTAATCGTATCCAAGTTTTGGAATAGTCGGACCAAAGCCCGGACCTTAATCCAATAGAGAACCTTTGGGCTTTAATTAAAAGAAAGGTTTCAGCTCGAAAACCCAAAAATTGGGCTGATCTGTGGGATATTATTCAACAGGAATGATGCAAGATAACTCCTGAGCAATGTCGGTCTTTAGTATGCTCCATGAGCAATAGATGTGCAGCAGTTATTCGCCAAAAAGGGTTCCCAACTAAATATTAATATCGTTGAGACATTTGGTAAAAATGAAACACAAATTATAAAAAACATATGTGTAATATTTTAAGTTCTTTTCAGATGTCCTAATTATACGTTGCTTTCAATGATGACGATATAAACTAAAACTGAATCATTTTATGGAAAAATAAAATAATTTTAGAAAAAAATGCTTACATTATACGTATTATTATGGAAAAAATTAATATTAAAGATAAATGTTTAAAAGAAACTACTCTTAATTTCTTCAAAACATATATTTATGAATTACGGTCGACGTGTCTTAATTGTATGAGCACAAGTGTAGCTGCCGCTTTGCGTTAAGCGATGCTCTCGCGACAAAGATAGGAAACCTTTGTTTGTTGTTGTATTGTGCTGCGTGCTGCTTGTTAAATGTAAAAATCGAATAATATGCGTGAATTGTATAATAATTAAAAAATATACTTTTCGAAAAATTTGTTAAGCTATGACACAGGAATATGGAAAGAATTAGCCAAATCGGTGTAGCGTCTACTGGGCCCACTGGCATAATATTTCTAATAGTACCATTTTATATAATAGTATTTTATAAACCTATCTAGATTAAAATTTAATTGCTTAGTTTTAAGGTAATACCGGGCATAAAAGGAAAATCGGAGCAATTTTAATGTTTTGAACACCTTTAACGTTCATGCGTAGGTAAATAAGTTTTTAGGCAACCCCTCCTCAAAGCAGATTAAAAAAATTACTTTTGAGACACCTCGCAATATATCTTAAAAATAATTCCTTAATATGTTGAGTTGTTATTTTTTAAATTATCATTTTTTGCATGTTCAAATTTAATTTTTTAAAAAATTTTTGTATACCTTCAAACCCTAGGGGGGGAGTTCCAGTAAGTTAAAAGCATGAAATACACCTTTATAATGTACAGTTTATTTCGTATTATTACTCTTTTTGACACTGATACATGATCGAGAACACTGATACATTATCAAGATCTTTTGTATATCTTTATGGCTCATGGCATATTTTAAGTGAACTGGCTCAAGTTGCACATTATTGTCTTTTGGCTTCAGTGTATCCTCGCCATTTTTCGAAAATGCTTTGCCATCATAGTGCATGATGCTATCATAATCATAACCCACTCCAAAATCGCTTACAAAAGTTGTTGGATATTTTTCAAAATTATATTCCATGCCCGCTATTACATTCTGTAAATAAACATGAAGATACACATCGCGATGACTGCTGCTTTGTTCATGATGGAGCCCAACTGTATGAAGCAGTTCATGTATGATGGTTCCTAAATACATACACCAGGGCATTTCCAAGTTAACAGTTTGAACAGTTCCAGTATATCCAACTGAACTGTAGCAGCCACTTCCGCCGAAGGAATTTATGTAGACATAAGCTTTTGCATTGGGTTCAGCTTTTTCGAATTTCACGCAAGTCTTGCTGGATATTTCATACATAGCGTGTTCGATCAAACTAACATGATACATGTCTGAGAAAAAGAAAATGGAAATATTACGTTTTTATTAACTTCTAATAGACTTATGTGTTAGCTTAAAACTGTGTTTTACTTACGAAACCCCTCCATGCGATAGAGCACCGTATTATGTGGCCAACGAAAACGGTAGTCAATAAGACAATTTCGCTGCTGGAGGTTTGTTGAAGCATTTTGCGAATTACACTTCGGGTCAATTGTCGAATTACCCAATAGTGTTTCATTTTTTTGTAACTCACTCAGCAATTTTTTTTGAGCGTCCGAAAAAATAATGTCACCATCAAAGAATGTGCGATTCTGCTGTTGCATAGAAGCTTTGGCAACTTTCGAATCCTCTTCTGATATTGTGATATTTTTTAAATCATTCAATAGTTTTTCATGTTCTGCCAGAAACTGTTGATCCTTGGAGCTGGAATTGTTCGAGTTTGTAGAAATCGTCGAATTCGTATCAAGTGGCAATGTTAGAGCTTTCGTTATTAACAAAAGCAATACCCAGACTGAGCTTAAGTCAATCATTATTTATTTTACTCTTTTTGACCACTTTTCTTTAAGTTTGTGCACAACGTGAAGGCTTCTTGTGTTAATTGCCTATTTAACTGGAATAACATAAATTTATATTTATTAATAAATAATAACATGAACAATTTCTTCTTATGAAAAATCTTTTGCACTCGTGATTTTTAAATGTAAAAATTATTAAAAAATATAAATTGAAAAAGGGATTAGTGAAAATTGATTAAATGCGATTACAATTTATTTACACAGTAAAACATCCAAAAAGTAATCACACACTTCGTCATAATAAATTCGAAAAAAGGAGGCAAAAAAGTAAAATATACGTATATCGGGGTTTTAAATATCGGCTTTTTAAAAGCTTACGTCTGAGTAGTTATAGGTTTTAAATTTTTTCTAAATTTATTAAATTACTAACTTAAAAAGTGTAAGAAAACTACTTTATATATGCCTTTGACATAGTTGCAGTGTTCACATATCTACAGTGAAATTTTATGAGAAATTACTTTTGTGGAATATTTTAAGCCTTTAGCTCGCTTTGGGGTGGTTCTTGAGCTAGGTGACCGATTTCTAAGCTGTGCTTAATCCCTCAGAATTTTCACCATTATTACTGACTAGTATGACTAAATAAAGTTAAGGTACAGTTAAAAAAAAGCAATAATTTTTATCATCAATATCAATAGCTATTCTATCTTTAATTCAAAATTCGATGCCCTAAATCACTGGGATTGAGCAGCTGGTGGCTTTGTTAAGGATTCTTCAAATTCTTCATTGGATTCGCAGTCGGTTCAGTCAGGTGTATGCACATTTTGAATGCAAAAAATGCACCTGATCTTTGACGGAGTGAATAAGTCGCTTTAAACTTGTTTTGTGTAATATTATGCTTATAATAAAATCTGCTTACAGAAAAATTGTAGATCAGATAATTATTTTCAAAACTGCCGCTAACAGTTTTAACGTAAAACCCACAGTTTTAATGCTTTCATACTGTTTACGAAATTTCTAACTATGAGCAGATTTTTAAAATTTTATTATAAGTAGGTTATTAGCAAATTTTATTATTTTATTTTTTTATTTTTTCACTTTTAACATTTACCTCCAAATAAACACATCAGGGGCATTCACACTGAATTGGGTAGTTGCATAAAAAAAAATGTTGTACTTATAAAAAAATTTGTATGCCTATTTAATAAAATCTTTTATTTTTGACTCCAAAAAGATAACTTTTTAATGCAACAAGATAGGTGTTGTTAAATACAAAAAGAGAGCAAGAGCCAGCATTGTCAAACAAAGAAAAACCGTTCTTATTAAGGACAGTTTTGTAAATAGTAAAACAAAACATAAATATTTTCTTGACAATGGAGAGAAAAATCCCAATTAAAAAAGTAGTAATACAATGATTGACAACATTGTCTTTATATGAAAGAGGCTTTCTTTATTAATACAAAATAAGTATTCAAAGAATTTAACGAGAAGCATATCTTTATAATAACAAGCATGTTGTAACCCAAAGCAATGGCAAACCTTTATATTAAAGAATTTTTTTTTTTATTAACAAGAGCCAGGTAATATTAATGAAAATTTTTATAAGAAATTTAACAATGCTACTCTTTTAAATAATACAGCAATATTTCTTTGGGTGTCGGTATGGGTAGATTGAGTACTTTTGGTTATTGCGAGTATCCTAAATTGCAATTGAGTATTTTGTAAAATAGTTTTGGGCAGTGCTGCATGTTTGTTTGATCTCCCCGGCTTATGTAGATGAGTGACATCTGGAAAAGGGTTGCCACCATATTTTGTCATTTTATGCACGAAAAGTTTAGGCCATTAATTGGGCGTAGAAAAGTTATTCAATATACGAGTAATTTTTAACGGAAACTTCGCAGCATCTTATCATTTACTAGTTATCAAGGGTAAAACGTTGTCCTGTCACATGCCGGCTTACTGCCACACAAGAATTTTCATGCCAATCGGAAAAAAATGTAAATTTTTTGTATATCTGAACTGTCATAACAGAAATGCGAGTTTCCGAATGTAACTTTATGCACTAATTTACCAAATTATAGTTAAATACGACCAAAACCGTCATTAATATAACATTTTTATTGATTTGTAGGCGGTAAAAGGATGTTTGGCAAAATTTTCCTAAACTATCTCGTAGGCGAAACAAATCGACAGCCAAAATTTCAACGCAATCGGCCAGGTAATCAATATTAATGATTTATGAAAAACTGGGCATTGCTATAGAGCAACACGCCCATTTTTAGTACTGTTCCCGAATGTAGCCATACAAACTAAATTACCAAATATAAGTCTTATATGACCAAAATCGTCTTAAATAAAGTATTTTTATTGATTTGTGGGCTGTAAAAGAGGTCGTGGACACCCATTTTTAATACAGTTTTAGAGAGTAACCATACAAACTAAATTACTAAAGGTTAGTCTAATACTATCAAAACCGTCGGAAATTATATTGATGTTTGGGCGGTAAAAGTGTGTGGCTTTTTTTTATTAACCGAGATATTAACTTGATTAACCGAGACATTAACAGATATTGTAAATTTGGTTGCCTTAGGTGTTACCGTTCCTGAGATCTTAACAGACACCACACGAACGATTTTATATATATATAGAAGGGTGGTAAAAGAGGGCGTGGCAAAATTTATATATCTAGTGACCACCACTTGGTCCCATAGCAAATATAAACCAAGTTTCATTATAAAAACATGCACAACTCGGGAATTATAATGTCTGAAAAGTAGGCGTATTTTAGTTCGACCACGCCCACTTTTTGTTGAATTATCGATAGTAACCATACGAACTAAATTACAAAATTTTAGTCCAATACAACCGAATTTGTCTGAAATATAGCGTTTTTATTTACTTGTGGGCGGAAATATGGGTGTGGCAATATTTTTTGTGTATTATTCGAGATATAAGGCTTGACAACAAATATTGGAAATTTGATGACCTTAGGTTAATTATTGCCTATTTTTGCAAAAGGTGGTAACACATGGAAAAAGTACTCCATTTGGCAAGAAAACAATCTACCCAAACAAGTCAGGCAGTCAGCTAAAGAAACGGGCGACTTTTATTTTTTCTTTACTATAAGTTTCTTGATAACCAAGCAAGAAAAAACAAGCCTGAAGAACAAAGCCCATGACCAATTATTATTAAACCGCAATGCAATTAGTAACTGTGTCGGTTTAATAAATAACATTCTCAGCGACATACATCATTGGGCCACGCGAAATGGGCTGTGCTTAAACCCAAAAAAATCTAAATGTCTTGTGATATCCAAGCTGATAATAGATGATGCCCCAAAATTAGCTACAGGAAACTGCAACATTGAGTATGTAGAATGGCACTTAACAAAAACTAAAAATACGGCATTTGCCAATCTACCCAACTATGCAAGTTAGTGTGAATACCCCTATTGTCTTATAAACGTACAGGGTTAAATATATTTAAAATAAGTTATGTAATAATAATAGTACATACTATCTGTTATAGCAAGAAATTTATACTTTGTACTGTTTTGACCAAAGATATTGCTGTATGATCAGATGTCACTCCCATCTTTTTCAAAACATGACTATATATTCTTAACGTTTGACTTCCAGTTGTGTCCTACATCTGAAGCTTTTAGATTTCGGGATTTCAAAAACATTAATTACTCAGAACTAGAGAATGCTGTTGTAAATATTGACTGGAGTATCGTTTACAAAATGCCTTCAGTTGATGAGCAAGTTAGCTTCCTAAAAAGCAATTTAAATTATTTATTTGATGAGTATGTTCCATTAAAATGCAAGCTGGTTGAGAGTCAGAAACGACCTTGGTTCAACAATAATATATAAATCTTATAGTGCTGCGTGACAGAGCGTACAAGAGAGAAGCAATTCAAAATAGCGGAAATTTACTACGAATTTAAAAACATGCAAAAAAAGGTAGTAAAAGATATACATTCAGCAAAATTGTTAAATTATAGTCACAAGTTTGGTAACGCTGCAGGAAGTAAGCAAAGGTGGACAGAAATTCGTCGCATTGGGATAGGAAAAAGCAAGTTTAGCGGCATAGAAATTGCGGAAGTCAACGATTTGAAAACAAAATTCGTTAATTTTCCCATGCCAGTGGTCACAACTAACTCATACCTTGATGCCTCAAGTACTATCACTCAAGAAGGTCCTTTTAATTTTCACTGCATTGACCAAACTGATGTCCTTGAAAGCATACTTACGATCAAATCGAATGCTATAGCCACTTTTATTTAAAATTCTACTTCCAAAAATTCTTCCATATGTTACTCACATTTTTAACACGGCAATAACCTCCTCAACTTTCCCAGCAAGTTGGAAAAAAGCAAAAATTATACTGATACCCAAGTCCGGCAATGAGTATAATAG
The DNA here is from genome assembly GCA_963920525.1 of Dichetophora obliterata. Taxonomy (NCBI): domain Eukaryota; kingdom Metazoa; phylum Arthropoda; class Insecta; order Diptera; family Sciomyzidae; genus Dichetophora; species Dichetophora obliterata. Next base: position 211,425,544 of record OY986436.1, on the reverse strand, counting down.
ACCCATTGCTATTTTATTATTTGTCTCTAAAGCCTTTGAGCGAATTTTACAGAAGCAGATCAATAAATTTATTCAAGAAAACAGCTTACTAACAATTCGACAGTCAGGTTTTAGACCAAAACGCAGCTGCATTACTGCGTTGGTCGACGTTGTCGAAGATATACGATCTGCCCTGGACGACAACTGAGTCACTTTTTAGTACTTTTGGGTCACTCGAAGGCTTTTGAAACTGTCGATTATTCACTTTTGCAAACGAAATTAGCCAAATTATTTCATTTTGCTCATACTGCTGCAAATCTCTTGGGTTCATATCTTTCCTCTAGGTCTCAATCAGTATGTTCAGGTAATTCAGCGTCGGATTTTCTCCCAATCATTAGAGGTATGCCTCAAGGCTGAATCCTGGCCCAACTGTTGTTTTCGTTGTATATTAATGATCTTCCCGATGTTTTGACTAATTGTTCCGTACATATGTATGCTGACGATGTGCAGTTATATAAAAGCTGCAACCGCAATGCAATTAGTAACTGTGTCGGTTTAATAAATAACACTCTCAGCGACATACATCATTGGGCCACGCGAAATGGGCTGTGCTTAAACCCAAAAAAAGTCTAAATGTCTTGTGATATCCAAGCGGATAATAGATATGACTGATGCCCCAAAATTAGCTATAGGAAACTGCAACATTGAGTATGTAGAAACAGCAGAGAACTTGGGTATAGCATTTGATCGCACACTGTTTTTTGAAAATCACATCAACTCTGTCACTGGAAGGTTTTATAATATGCTACGCGAATTGTGGGCAACGCAATACTTTACTCCGTTATGCATCAGAATCCTACTTGCTAAAACATATTTTGTTCCAACTTTGCTTTACGGTTGTGAAATTTTTGCAAATTGCTACTATTCCAGCAAGCAAAGACTAAACGTCGTATTTAATAATATCGCTAGGTATGTTTTCGGATTGCAGCGTAGAGATCATGTTTCCCGTTGCGCCAAAAAATTGTATGGTATGACCTTCGGAAATCTGCTTAAATATCGGACGTTGGTTTATTTACACAAAGTCATAACAACAAACGAACCTTCTTATCTATTTGAAAAAATTACTTTAGCGCGGTCAAATAGGGTTAAATCAGTAATATGTACCATGGCGCTATTCGTGCTTAACTTCAGAGCGGCAATTTTTTGTTTTTCTACGCGTCTCTGGAACGCACGTCTTACACGATTTAGATGTATTAGTAACGTAGTGCAATTTTAAAATCAGCTTGCTCAGTACCTTTTATCGTTGCAATAATAGTTCGAATAATAGTTAAATATCTTAATCTTTAGTTTTTTGCTTATAAAACTCTTTCGCTGTATTTTTTAATGTTAATATATTAATGTTCAAGCTACAAATATGTATAGTTTTAAGGTTTTTAATCGTTGCAAAAATAGTTATAATAATAGTTTGTAATAGTGTTGCTCTCCATTATTAAATTAATTATATAGTTTTTTGATCTGTTGAGCAAATTAGTTTAGGCTCGGAGTTAATTAAAATGCGAGACACTGAAACTTTTGGTTTTTTATTAATGCAACGTTTCGTGCATAATTCATGCACCTCATCAGGCTAGAGTACAAATATTTATAGAACACATTTAGTACCAAACTATATATGAATATATAAAATTAACAAATACCTTTAAAATAAGTTTTAATTTTACAGAAAAGTGATTCTTGTCAAAGAGTTGCTAATAAGAACATACTGAGTGTTAAACGTCAACTAACAATAAAGATAAGAAAGCAAAACAAAGAAAAAAGAAAACCAAAAACACACTATACACAGGATTTTAAAGTGATGTAGATTTAAAGCTTTTTCCAAAACCGGTTACTTAGGCTCTTATATATGTTATTAAGGTAATTGACATCCTCTTTTTTGTTAAGGCTGTTTGGATCACTATTTATAAACATCATTTCTGTTATTACGCGTTTTTTATAATTGTGCTCAACATCAACGATATTAGCTCCTTCGAAATCAAAAGTGTACAATGATTACAAATAACCTCATATAATTGTGCTCAACATCAACGATATTAGCTCTTTCGAAATCAAAAGTGTACAATGATTACAAATAACCTGATCCAAATTTTTGTTGCGCCTATGTTCATCAATACGTTTTTTTAAAGCCCTTTTTGTTTCACCATAATATTTCGCATTACAATTTTTGCAAGATAGTTTATAGACGATACCAGTTTTATCCCATTTTTCTGTCTGGTCTTTACCCAACTTAACAATTTTTTTTAGAGGTTTTTTGACTTTAGGGATGATACAAATATTATAAGAAGAGAGAGTGTATTTACATTTAGAATAAAATTGATTGTTGATAAGGGTATAACCATTTTTGGTTTGGCAACATACGATGAATATTGTGTATTTATATTTATTCCATTATTCTTCTTTTTGGTCTTAACGTAATTAAGCCTTTCATGAATGCAATTATTGATAAAATTCAAAGGGTAACCATTATTAATACACAGTTTTTTAACAAGAATGATGTTCTGTTTGCGAAAACTTTTACGGGACAGGGAAATAGCTCTATCGATTAAGTTAAAAATCATATAACGTTTTTGGTTAATTGGGTGGTTGGAACGAAAATTGAGCAGTCTGCCAGATGTAGTTGGTTTCTGGAACCAATCGGTAATTAAATTATTATTTTTTCTAATCAAGGTCAAATCCAAAAAATTTATTTATTTATTTAGCCGTTTATTTCTAACTCATGTGTGAATTGAATTTTCTCATGGTACGAATTAAACACATCTATCACAGTTTTAACAAAATCTTTGTGAACACATAGTAAAGTGTCATCAACATATCGAAAGTAAAACAGAACCTTGCAGTCATGTCTCTCTTTTAGCTGTCTTAGACAACTAACTTCCAAATCTTCCATACACAAATCGCCGAAAAAAGGGGAGATCGTAGAACACATAGGGATGCCGAAGATTTGTTGATAAAATTTGTTGTTAAACATGAAAAAAGTATTGTTAAAGAGAAATTTCGTTATATCGATTGCATCGGTAAACGGAATATTACACCCATTATTTATATAATTAAAGTGTTTATCCAGACTTTGAATCACTAAGTCGCAAGGAACATTAGTGAAAAGTGCACTGACATCTAAAGACAGTAGAATATAGTCTTTAGGAATCGTAACTTTTTTAATTTTATCTTTTAATTCAAAACTGTTATTTACATGAGAGATTGGAGATGGTACGATATTTTTTAGTTTATTGTAAAATACTTTAGCAAGTGAGTTATTTGGAGAGTTTATACATGAAACTATAGGTCTAAGTGGAACATTTACTTTATGAATTTTGGGCAAGCCGTAGAACTTTGGAAGAACAGTGTTAGTCTGGGAAAGGGCATTGTTATGAAACTAAGACGCCAAGAGTTCATTGTTATTTAATTTTTTTAAAATTTGTTGTACATCAGATTGCAATTTGGACAGTGGATTTTTGGAAACTTGCTTATAAACACTAGAGTCATTTAAAAGTACATACGCTTTAGAAATGTAGTCAGATTTCTTTAAACACAAAGTTCTGTTACCTTTATCAGCAATGGTAAAGAACAAATCATCATTGTTTTTCAGGAAGAGTTTCGTGGCTTTTAGTTTTTTGGCAAACTTTCTGTCGTCTGCTGAGATTTTGTGATGAAGGTCTTTATTCAAGAAAATTTTCATGTTACTAACCTATTTTTCACGAATATTATTTTTGGATTCAGGGGTTATATTTAGGAGTTCTAACGAAGACTCGACATTTTTAACTGTATTGATAGCATCTACTTTTGAAAACTTCGATACAAAATTGTAATTTGGACCTAAAGAAACAATATCAATAACATCATCAGGGACATCAACATTACTCACATTATAAAACCATTTATCAGCATCAATCCCATTCCGCACATTATTTTGAATACGCATAATATTAGCTAATTTTTTATCATGTTGAATATTACTTTTTGTTAATATTTTTGTTAATATTAGAAAAGTACTTGTCGTTATTATCCCAGAAGTCGTTCAAATTTTTTTATCTACATTAGTTTTTTCCAACGATGCTTTCTCTTTTTTTAGACGAGCGCTTACGAAAGATATATGAAAGTTTATATCTTTAATTTCCAGACTTAGCAATTTTTTAATAAAGTTATGTAGAGATGTGCTAAAAAGTTTCAAAAATTTACTGCACAGTTTACTATTCGTGCTTAACTTCAGAGCAGTAATTTTTTGTATTTTCTACGCGTCTCTGGAACGCACGTCTTACACGCTTAAGTGCATTACTATTTCATGTTTTAACAACAGTGTTTAATGGCTAGTGTTCTATTAAATTATTTTAATTTTATTAAATTAATTTTATTAATTATTTTTATTAATAAATAAATGAAAAAAAAAAAAATAAAAAAAATAATGTGGATTCCAAAAAAACTAATTTTTAAAGTTTTTAAAGTTAAGAATTTTTATATAATTTTAAAAAGTAATTTTAAGACAAACCATATTATTAAATAAAAAATATTGGTTCACAGAGTATTATTGTGACAAAATTCACATTAAACTTACAAGATGTGAATTTTTTAAAAACTGGCTGTTTTAAAAGACAAAGAATTCTATTTTAAACATAAATCTTTACCAGTGCCTGCTCATATCGTTGGAAGGGTCCTGAAGTTATCTTTCCAAAATGCCTATTCAAAAAGTTTTAAATTGAAAAGTTTTACTGCAAGAATTTTCTTTGGAGAGAGTTGAAGAGCAAATTGTTCAATCAGCTATTTTTCAAAAAAAAGTTCACATTAAAAAAAGTGCTCTGAAAACATCTCCGATACTTGTCAAAATTTTATCAACAGTAGATACGCTGAAAGTTGTATATGAAAAATTTCAAAAAATTTATGATCTTTCCTGAGTACATTTTCTTCTATGAGCTGATTTCTTAAAACGTTTAATGCTCTATTTCAGACGTCTTACTTAATACTGTAATAACACTTCATTTTACCTTTAGCACCAATGAAAAACTGTGTATTTGCTGTTGAAGATATTATATAGATGTTAAGATATTGAATATAAAGTTTTTTGTTTCGTTCAAGTATGAGTTCGAGTGTGTAGCTATTATTGGATTTTTTTTTTAATTGACTTTAATGCATTTTTTAAAAAAAGTTGGTACAGTAGTTTTAATAAAACTATGTAAAAATGTATGTATTTTACTGATAATTGTGCACTTTTTCTCAACAATTTATGAATACCTTGATCACACACGAGCTTAGAGACATTTAGTAGCTTTTTATGTAAGTGTCTGATAGTCATGGTTTAAGAAAACTTATTTTTTTATATTTTTTAGCTGCGTGTGAATGTGTGATTTTATGCAAATTAAAATACCACAACCATTTTTCATAGAGCCACAGCCATATTCAAGGTTAAGTTACATAAGCAGAATAATACAAAATTTTAACTATGTACATTTGTTAAGGGGAAATAGATGTAGTTTTTATTCAATTATTTCAAATTCTCAACTTAAAGAACGTGTTGAATAGAGTGATTCCATTGCTTTTCGACAAAAAAAAAAAAAAAAAAAAAAAAAAATTAAATTCTCAACCTGACCCATTCCGATTTGATTTAAATTTATACACGTAGTGTTGGCCACAATTTTAAAAAAAAAATTTGTAATTTTTATTTTTTTTTTGAGTGGTTACTGAGTTACGGGTACTCAAATATTGAAAAAAATTCGTTATTTTTTCTTAAGGACTGATTTTCATTTGATCATAACTTTGGTTAAGTTTGAGATAGAGCAACGATTTTAGATTCATATTAAAGATATTTTCAAAAGGCTAATTTTGTTTAGTAAAACTTTAAAATTTTTCAAATATTTACTTAAGTTTTTTTTTGCATAAAAGTTTAAAAAAAATATTTTTGTAAAAGTCATTTTTAAAAATTTTTAAAAAAATGTATAGTAATTAATTATAATTTATCTAAGTTCTCTCAAATTTCAGCCTGGGACGACAATGGGAACACTACTAAAATAATTTTTGAAGTAAACTTACTTTAAAATTTATGCTCATTACAACAGCTTGCGAGAAAGCAACAAGAACTGAACACTCTGAATAAAATGGAAGTTTATTCACAAAGCAATATATTTATCTTATTAAAAAAGCAATTTATCGTGCTATTCTACTATCACCGTAGACGGATACGCGGTAATGCACGTTAAACGACAAATTTACAGAAGTGAAGCTAATGTTTGTATGTAGCTAATTTATAAAAATTAGTCAAAGTTGGAACTGTTTTAAAAAAAAAAACTGAATGTATCGCATTAATTACATGCCAACTTTAAATATTAACTATTTCAGTCTTTTCAGGGAATCTGGGGGCGATGTAACAGTGTAACACGTTTGACTGTCTCAACCTGGTGAGGCCAGCATAATCTTGGTGAAATCGCCTCAAGTCGACTCAAACCTCCACGTGGTGTTTCCTGGGCAACGTCAAAACTGACAACCGTTAGTTTGGCGGCTAATCTGATCGGCGGGCCTCCCTAGGCTTAAAATAGGTTGTGCGTCGGGTTTGAAGCCCACCCGTAAAAACCCATTTCAATGAAAACTAATAAGAATAGAAAAAATCTGATCCCCAAATCTGATGACGACTTCCGCAAACGAAAAACTGATAATGATCTACGGATATGCACCTGGAATGTCCGAACCCTTAATTTGGAAGGTGCCTCTATCCAACTGACTGATGTCTTGGAAAGATACAAAGCTGATATCACTGCTATCCAAGAAATGCGATGGAAGGGACAGGGTTGCATTCGGCATGCACCCTGTGATATCTTCTACAGCGGCCATGCGGAGAAGCACGAGTTTGGATGCAGATTTGTAGTTGGCAAGAGACTACGGTCCCACGTCCTGCGATTCACACCTGTGAACGAACGACTTGCAATAATCCGCATCAAGGTTTAATTTTTCAATATGAGCCTAATATGTGCGCACGCTCAGACAGAAGACAAGGAGGATGAGATCAAGGACATTATCTATGAGCACCTTGAAAATGCTTACGAGCGCTGCCCCCGTCACGACGTAAAAATCGTGCTTGGTGACTTCAACGCTAAGGTGGGCAAGGAAAATATTTTTGGTCCAACAGACGGAAAGTTCAGACTCCACGACAACACCTCCGATAACGGAATGATGGTGATTGACTTCGCCGCAGCACGAAACATGGTCGTAAGTAGCACTAGATTCAAGCATCTATATATTCATAAAGCCACCTGGATGTTCCCTGATCAAAAAACCAAGAATCAAATTGATAACGTTTTGATCGACGGAAGGCACTCTTCCAGTGTATTGGATGTACGCACGATCCGGGGTGCAAACATTGACTCGGATCACTATCTTGTTGCAGCCAAGATCCGTACACGTCTGTGCGCAGCTAAGAATACACGCAACCCTACACAGAGAAAGCTAGACGTCGACAAGTTGCAATCAAAACAGACAGCCGATGCTTTCGCCACTCGACTCTCACTCCTGCTTCAAAGCACTCCTCACATTTCCAACTACTTGCGTGCGACTGCTGAAGAGGTGATTGGCTACCAACGCCCTCACCGAAACCAGTGGTACGACCAGGAGTGTCGCGACGCCACTGCAGAGAAAGACGCCGCCTACAAAGCCACCCTGCAGTCGATTGTAACGAGCGCTGCTACGGTGCGATACGAAGAAAAGAGGAGGGAAGAGAGACGTATTATCAGGCGGAAAAAAAGAGAGGCAGAAAAACGCGAGCAGGAGAAAATTGAGATGTATGGTGACAGGAATGAGGCCCGAAAATTTTTCGAAAAAATAAGACGCCTTGCTGATGGTTTTAAAACCGGGGCCTCTTCCTGCAAGGATGAAAACGGGAATCTAGTGACAGATGTCCAGAGTACACTGACGTTATGGAGGGAACACTTCTCTAAGCTTCTAAATGGCGACGCTGACAACAATCCCGCCAATAGAGATGATATTCCGGAAACCCCAATTTTGGATGAAAGCGTTGAGGTTCCGCTGCCCGACTATGATGAAGTTCTGACAGCTATAGCTCGGCTTAAAAATGACAAAGCCGCGGGAGCTGATGGCTTACCTGCTGAGCTGTTTAAGAGCGGAGGCGAAGCTCTACTTAAATGCATTCACGAGCTTCTATGCAGAATATGGTCGGAAGAATGCATTCCGAACGATTGGAATCTTAGTGTGCTCTGCCCAATCCACAAGAAAGGTTATCCCACTATCTGTGCCAATTACCGTGGGATAAGCGTTCTTAATATCGCATATAAGGTCCTGTCGAGCGTTTTATGTGAAAGATTGAAGCCCATTGTAAACAAATTGATCGGACCTTATCAGTGTGGCTTCAGACCTGGAAAGTCCACCATCGACCAGATTTTCACGCTACGACAAATCATGGAGAAGACTCAAGAAAAACAAGTCGACACCCACCATCTTTTTGTCGACTACAAAGCCGCCTTCGACAGCCCAATAAGGAAGCACCTGTACTCCACCATGTCTGAATTTGGTATTCCTGCAAAACTAATACGACTTTGCAGGATGACACTGAGCAACACCAGCAGCGCAGTTAAATTCGGGAAGGACCTCTCCCCACCATTTATTACCAAACGAGGTTTCAGGCAAGGTGATTCCTTATCGTGCGATTTTTTCAACCTAATGATGGAAAAGATCATCCGAGCTGCTGATCTGAGACGTAGTGGCACAATATTCTACAAGAGTGTTATGCTGCTTGCTTATGCTGATGACATCGATATCATTGGCCATAATACGCGCGAAGTCCGTGCAGCATTTTCCAGATTAGAAGAGTCAAGTCGAATGGGTCTGGCAGTGAATGCAGATAAGACGAAATACTTAGTGTCAACAAACAAACAGTCCCAGCGTCTTGGAACCCACGTTACCGTTGACAATACCTCCTTCGAGGTTGTGAAAAACTTCGTTTATCTGGGATCCAGCATTAATTCAACCAACGACATCAGCATTGAGATCAAACGAAGAATAACTCTTGCCAACAGGTGTTACTTTGGGCTCAGTAGGCAATTGAGAAGCAGAACCCTCTCTCGACGAACGAAAATCACGTTCTATAAATCGCTCATCATGCCCGTCCTACTTTACGCATCACAAACCTGGACGCTGAGCAGTTTAGATGAAAAGACTTTAGGAGCATTCGAGAGAAAGATTCTTCGTAAGATCTACGGACCAATCTGCGCCAATGGCGAGTACCGAATACGGTGGAATGATAAACTGTATGAGCTGTACGCTGACATCGACATAGTCAAGCGCATTAAAATCGAGCGGCTTCGCTGGCTTGGTCATGTTCAGCGCATGAAAGACGATGTGAAGAAAACATTCGATTCGGTACATAGTGGCGGTCAACGCATTGGGGTGTACCCCATACAAACAAAGTTCCCCATACAAGCATTTGAATCCCCCAGGGGGTTCCAGGGGTTCCAGGGGGTGTGCCACTGGCATGGGTGGATCGGCCCTCCAAAGTTAGAAGGGGTCGGTTATACGTTTGGACTCGATTGGGGCACTCTAAATGGTTCAAAGTGGGATTTTTCAAAATATGACCCTACGGAAAAGTTGGGGCATTAGAATTCGTTTAAGAGGTATAGTTCCTCGGGCAAAGTTTCTTATTTTAATCCCTAGAATACGATTTTCACTGAGCAATGAGCGGTTTTTAAATTGGCATGGTGTTGTAGAAAAAACAAAAACTATTTGGCCGAATCCTCTGAAATTTAAATATGCTATTCATAACAGCGGCAGTCAACGCAGAAGAGGACGACCGCATCTTCGTTGGAAGGACCAAGTAGAGGAAAACTTGACGAAGATGGAATTTCCAACTGGCACCAGCAAGCGAAAGACAGAAATGGCTGGCGCAAATTCTTAGATGAGGCCAAGACCGACATACGGTTGTAGCGCCAACTAAGTAAGTATTTCAGTCTTTTTTTTTTCTCATGAATGCGCTCTAAAATCTGATTAAAAAAATCACTGTAACAAATGTTGTGAAATTTCATGACATTTATTGACGATTTTGTAAAAATATCACGCTAAGCAGCGAGTTTTTTCAATTCTGTTTAAAATTCAGCGTTTTTTTTAAATACGTTTATTTTTTGTCTGCTTTTCACGTTATATCAGCGTTTTGTCGCTCAGAGAGCCCTAACATATGTATATTTTCTCTATTTTGTACGCTTTTTTAAAGTGTTGTCTATTTCAGCAGCAATATTTTACGCTATTGGAGCGGGTATTACGCTCAGTGTTGCCAGATTATGGGAGAGATTATTTCTCTTTTGTTCTTCATTTCAATAAGTTTTTCCCTTTTTTTTCCTTCACATTTCCCCTGTTTTTTCCCCTCTTCTAAATTTCAGTGTTTTATTTTAAATAAAAACTATAACAACACAAACCTTACTAATATTATTAAAAATATACCTTAAAAAATGTGTCATATATTACTTGTACATATTACTTGAGTCTAACTGCAAACACTTTCTTTAGATTTTTAATCCTATGCAGTTTCAACTTTTAATATGTATTTTGGTTTGTAAAATAGCATTTATGGTACTGTTGTCTAACGGCTCTCTTATAATAGTTTTATTAAAATTTATGGAGAAAAAAGCTCTTTCAGGCCATGCTTAGTAGGGTGTCCCAAAATAATATTTTTTTCTCATTTCATAGTTGCTTAGCCTTTGTTCGAAGGCTTATAAAGTCAAGTATTTTTGAGATTTTTTCAGATTTTTTTGAAGAGGTTTAGAGGTGGCGCTCGCTAATCGGGTTTTCCCCAAATAACCGGTTTTTCGGAAATTTTTCGAAATCGAAACAAAAGTTGGTCAACAAAAGTCTGAGTCGTCATTTCGAAAAAAATTGTTAAAATTTCACTTTAATGTACATAAATCAGAAGTTTTGTCAAATTTTTTCGTCATTCAGGTGTCATATATTATATTTTTTTTTTGTGAAATTATCATACATTTTTTAAAAAACGCTTCATAACTTTTAAAAATTCTATCAAAATATAAAAAATGTAATGATGCAGATTGGATAATGGTAAAATTCTTAGCAATTTAAAGTACATAATTTTTTATATTACTCTTGCTGTTTCAAAGTTGTAAGGGGGTTTTGTTCAAAGGCTGAGGTATGCTCAGAGGCTCCAGGGTCAAACAAAAGACCCTCAAACTTTTGTCCAAAATAAATAAGAAGGCTTGTTGATTTTAGTGCTCAGATGATACTTTTCTGCTTTATTGTTAAATCTTAGATTTTTAGCAGTGTATACAATATCATGTATATTTTTCTCTTAGTGTAATCATATGAGTAAGTCTTTCTTACAATCCACCCTAAACAAGTGCGCGTGCGTGGTTTAACTGTCAAAATCGGCTCATGCACATACATTTTGTATGAAGCCTACCGAAACACGCACCGGACTACCGCAACATGAATCGAATTTCCAATTTTGACAGTGCGTTCGGATGTGAAGTTGGCTGCATAAAACCAAAGTATTAGAACAAAGAGCAATTAGCTGCTTTTAATTAATGAATCTCAATTGCAAATGGAAGTATTTGCTATATTAATAGATTTTTACACAATTCTAAAAGTTTTTTTAAGATTTTTAAACCATCAGACTGAGCTGGTTCGAGAGCAGCAGTTCTTTCCGCAGCGCACTTGTTTAGGTTAAGCGTAAAATAAAATTGCGTGGCGTTTGGGTACGCAGCGCAACGCGCACTTGTTTAGGGTGCACTGTTATAATACAAAATATTTTAGGAATACGAACAATAAATATACAGTCGTGAGTGAGTCTGCCGACGCTGGTTCGATTATATTCGGTGTTTGCTGAAGTTCGGAGATGTTTGGTGATGTTCGGTGTTCCCTGAAGTTCGATGATATTCGGTGTGACAATGACTTCGGCAAGACCCAACTACGCTGCGTTATATAATATTTTGTATTATTGTATATAATTTGTATAATATATATATCTTTACAAATGTCTGTATATGGCGTGAAGCGCCTTGGTATTTATTTTAACAATAGTGTAATAACAACAAAATACTAGAATTCCTAAGTATATATCTGTACGTCGGGCTATCGTCTGACAAAAACCGAAGTGGTGGCACCACAAAAAAAAAAATAATAAAAAAACGAGACTCCCGATAGGCCGAAGCAAACGTGATGAGTCACTAACTACTTAATAAAAAAAACGAGACTCCGATATGCCGAAGCAAACGTGATGAGTCACTAACTACTTAAAATAGAAAGGAAAAAAAACGAGACTCCCGATATGCCGAAGCAAACGTGATGAGTCACTAAATAAGTTTAAAAAAACGAGACTCACGATATGCCGAAGCAAACGTGATGAGTCACTAATTACTTAATAAGTATAAAAAAACGAGACTCCCTATATGCCGAAGCAAACGTGATGAGTCACTAACTACTTAAAATAGAAAAAAAGAGACTTCCGATATGCCGAAGCAAACGTGATGAGTCACTAACTACTTAACATAATACTTAAAAAACTAAATGTATTAATACTAGCCACCTTGCGATAGCTCGTTTTGAAGCAACGGACTTGTTATCGTTTTCAACAAGTAAGCGACGGAACAAAGCACTACGCTCTCGAGCCGTGCCGAAGTCTGTCACAATGCGCATTACTTATTCATATGCTGCTAGAAACCTTCTGGGAATTATAGCGTGTCTGGCTGTTGTGTGTGGTTTACGTAGGCTTGTTGGCTGCGTTGAATGTGCTGGCTGTGTGTGTGTGTGTGTGTGAGTTTGGCTGTTGGCTGAGTTGACTGCACAGTGGTGTAGTAAGGTAGTGGCGTAGTGTGCGGTGTGCAAACTTGTAACGAATCACCGTTACAAAGTTAAAGCCTTTAAAGCTCGTTTCCTGAAAACTTTTCGAATTTTAGCAAGGCATTATATATCATTCAACAAAATATTGTGAACATTTTTAAGCATCGCTAAGCTAACTTTATTATGAACTAGTTCAGAAAGTAGATCTTCATTTTACAGCAGATTTGCCTTCGTTAAAAATGAGACGTGTATGGCTTATGGGTAAAATGATTGATGGCATTACCTCTGCCTTGTCGCCGACAAAACAGCAGGTTCTTCATAGATTTTTCGAGTTACATAAAACAGATAAATACACCATTTCGAAGAGCGCCCAAGAGCAGCAGAGTACTTTAAATTTAACTGAAATACAAGTCAAGAGGCCGGCAACATTGCACGGTTTATAATAAAACTGAATGCAAAGTGGAAACATTTTCAAAAGAACAAATCTAAACAAAACAAGGTGACTATCGAAAACAAAGGGCCTTCGTGGCAGATTTAAAGAACGTGTTCCACACAAAAGCTCAAAAATTGAAAAAAAGTCAATTCTACTGTAAAATTAAGGTCCCAAATAGTTTTTTTAACTAGTTTATATTATATTACCGATGCTTAAAAATTTTCACAATATTTTGTTGAATGAAATACAATGCCTTGTTAAAATTCGAAAAGTTTTCAGGCAACGAAAAAAGCTTTAAATGCTTTTAATTTGAAACGGCAAGAGTAATATCAAGAAGGTCTTTTTTAAATTGCTTAGAATTTTACCATTATTCAAACTACATCATAACATTTTTTCATTTTGATCGAATTTTCAAAAATTATAAAGCGTTTTCAAAAATTTACGCAAATTTTACGAAAAAATTCAATATGAGACACTCAAATGACATAAAAATTTGCCAAAATTTCTGATTTATGTACATTAAAGTAAATTTTGGACATTTTGCTTTCGAAATGACGACTCAAAGACTTCGAAAATGTCGGTTATTGACCAAATTTTCGAAAAATCTCCGAAGAACCTTATTGGAACAGCTTTAGATGCACAGCTATGCGGAAAAGAAAAATGAACGATAAAAATTTGTTTAAATTTTTGGGAACATTTCACTTGTATCTGCAAATTTCATATAAAACCCTACAACGACGCACTCTGAATATACTTTTTGTTTTATTTTTTGCATAACAGAAACCTAAATATATTCTTGAAAAGCAATATTGCAAGGATTTTAATTTGATTTGCTATATATAAGATTCCGAATTTTGTTTTAAATTTTCAGAGTCTCAAATAAACAGACTCTTTTTGCAAAACACCATGTTGATATTATTTTTCTTAAGGTTGTATGTATACTTTTTAAAATTCTGTTTAAGATTTGAAAATTGGTTGTTTAGAAATAAAGTTACAAACTTTTGTTTGTTAAATAATGGTTTGACCATTTTTCTGTACTTTTAGCTATTTAAATCAATTTTTCACCAAGTAATCTTTAATAAAATTAAATTTGCTATTTACCATTCTCTTCGGCGTGAAAAAACAAAAAAAAAATAATGCACTTAATAGTCAGATTACTGTTTTCAGAACGATTTTAGGAAGAAGAAACCCGTGGAGTAAATATTTACCCCTGTTTGTAGTTTACAGGTAATAAATATGGGTTTTGTAGTTCTAAGCTTAAAACATGATGCCAAAAAATTTTGCACATCTTGTGTAAGTAAATTAAATAAATAAATATTTCTTACTAACATATGTTCTAAGACGATATATATTTCGATTTTTTAAATAAATAAGAACACAACGGTGCACAAATGTGATGCACAAATGCGATGCACAAATGCGAAAAGTCTAAATACTCCGTCTTCGTCCCAGAAATTAAATATTTTAATTGTTCTCAGATTTATTTACCCATTTTCCATAGTTTGCCAAGCAAATAAATCAAATTACGCTGAATATAGAAATAATTACGTTTGAGCTTACAGCTGATGATAATCATATTGAATTTAAATTAAACAAACAGGCTAATTCAAAGAGTAATAAAATTAAATTAAAACTCAAGATGACTCAGATAATTTTAAAACGTATTTAAATACAAGATGTTAAAAATGCACAACATAATTTGTTGATTTTGTGAAGGAATTACTCTTTTTCAACCTAATTTTCCTGGTGTTTAAAAATGCATTACCATTTTTACTTTTCGTTCAAAATTCCCAGGGAAAATTACCTTTTCCGGCAGCACTGGTAACACTTGACCTAAAAACCTTTTCTTTAACGTCATAGGATTTCGAAGAGTTTATTCGAGCAAGTGTCACATAATATAAAACTTAAACAGTAAATTGGTCACAAATTCAAACCTACTGGAGTTGAAAAGAATAGCGCCTTCTGCTGTGTGATTGTTAGCCGATGTGGAGTGCTACAGCCGTCCACCGACAAAACGAAAACTTGCCGTCAGAGAGAAATGTCGCAGTATTCTCGACGACTTGATTATAATGAACGCAACAGCGACAATCTGTATTTCATACAAAACATAAACAAACTCTGCTATATTCGCTCTTGTCGTCTATCAAATTAGAAATAGATTAAAGTCTGCGGCAGCAACAATTGTGGTCGTGTTCTCTCTTTGTCGTGCCGTCTTCAAAAAATACATATTCATAAGAAAACATGCGTTCTATTTTTTGACAACTGGCGTTCGTCGCCAGTCGCAGTCAATGTGTATCGGCTACATTGGCGTCGGAAGCGGGGGGCAAGGTGGGCAGTTGCCCCCCCACTTTTTTAGCTAGATAAACAATTTAAAAGGAAAAGTTATTCAAAATATCAGTTTTTTTACAACGATAATATTTTTGTATTATATATTTTCCTCTTCTTTCTCTCTTCTTCATGTTTCATGTGAAGAAATTTTGGTGAACTTTTTTTGCACCACCATTTGTACTGCCCCCCCATTTGTACTGCCCCCCCCAGATGAAATTCGCTTCCGACGCGCTTGATCGGCTATGTCTCTACACAGAGTTGTTGTTGTTGTTGTTGTTGTTGTTTTGCTCAAAACTTACTTGAGAGACTTCTAGTGTTTTTTTTATAAGCGAAGACAAGATTGATAGAGATAATTTTAGAAAAGAGTATTTAATGAGAACGCGAGAGCAATAATTGTATGACAAAGTTTTAACGATTTTCTAGCGTGAAATATTTTGAATTTGACTCTCTGAAATAAAACTGTATTATCGGACAGGGTCCGACATCTAACGTTTTTTTTTTCAACTAGTGCTTATTTCGTGAATGGTAATGCCATGAACACATTGACGACGACAGCAACAGTGCGTCAAATGTCAAATTATTTAAATATGCTTTTCTTATGGAGGTGAAAGTGGTGAAAATGTTGCAACGACAGTGATTGCAACAAAGTCGCTGTCGTCGGTTTAGAATTTTTTCTAATTTGACGTGCGACAACAGAGCAATATAAGTGTTTGTGTATACGTGAATGAAACAATCTGATGATACTTCCAGATTGTTGTTTCTTTCTTCATGTTGTTTCGCACTGTTGCAGTCGTCGTCAATGTGTTCAGTACACAATGCATTGAACACATTGACGACGACAGCAACAGTGTGTCAAATGTCTAACACTTAGCTCATGACTGATTCGACAGATAATTGGTTTTATCCTTCCGCTAAACGAATATGGTTGTGCATTTGCTTGAACAATGCTAGGAAATTTTGCGACATTACTTTGAAAATCATGGTAATGTTGCAGAATTTGTGAGAAAATTGCGATACGGATTTTGGAAGAAGAGAAGCATCGTCAGCTCCGTATGTTCGTTATCTTATGAAAAAAGTGAAAGAAACTGGCATCCTCATCAATGAACCAAAGTGTGAAAAGCCAAAAGCAGTGCGTACACCCGAGAAAATTGCTGCTGTGGCAGAAAGTGTGCGTGAAGCACCTTCAACATCAATTCACCGTCGTTCTCAACAATTGAACATTTCGGAGATATCGTTGAGACGAATTTTGCATAAAGACCTTGGTATGACGCCATACAAAGTCCAATTGGTTCAGGAGTTGAAGCCAACTGACCATCCAATGCGTTTTCGCTTCGCTAAGTGGGCCTGCGATCGACTTACAGAAGATGCCGATTTTGCCAAAAAAATCATCTTTTCAGATGAAGCTCATTTTGATCTTGGCGGGTATGTAAACAAGCAAAATTGTCGCATTTGGGGCACAGAAAACCCGAACGTGTACATTGAAAAGCCGCTGCACCCAAAACGAGTCACTGTTTGGTGCGAATTTTGGTCCAGAGGCATAATTGGGCCATTTTGCTTCGAAAATGAGCAAGGAGTGGCCGTTACAATCAATGGCGATTGTTATCGGGCCATGTTGAACAAATTTTTGTTCACAATAATTGAAGAGGTGGATATTGGCAACATTTGGTTTCAACAGGACGGCGCTACGTGCCATACAGCCGAAGCTACACTCGATGTTTTGAGCCCTGTTTTTGAAGATCGCATTATCAGCCGCAGAGCTGATGTCATTTGGCCACCTCGGAGCTCCGATTTGACACCGTTGGACTATTGTTTGTGGGGTGCCCTCAAAGATAAGTGTTACGCCGACAAGCCAGAGACAATTGACGCTTTAAAGGACAATATTCGTGAAGCCAATGGTGAAATACAGTTGCACGCAATCGATCATGTGCTTAAAAATTGAACCGATCGTGTAGGCTACTGCATGGCCAGCCGAGGCAGCCATTTGAATGAAATTATTTTTCATTATTAACCAGAAGGATTGTGCTTTTAAATAAAACAAGAAATTTGAGAAAATGTCCTGTAGTTTTTTTTTATAGAATTTAAAAAAAAAATTATTTGGCGGACCCTTTATAAGAAATCTGTTGCCAGCAATAATTGCTTTAAATTCCCGTGGATTTTTGTTAGAGTGTGGCTAAATTTTTTTTACTAATATTAATAGCCCTTTTCTGGCAAAGTACAATAGTTACTCAGTATTTTTAATGTTTCTATGTATTTTTTGTGATTTTTTAATTTCAAAACAAAATTTGAACCTCAAAAATAATAAATTTTGATACAATATCTAACCTGCTTTTCGGATAGTGGCAATTTCATTAAAAAATTTGGTTTTTTGAGTTACAAATGTGTCTTGAAAAAAAAAAATACAGCAACCACATAGAAATATTAAAAATACTGGGTACAATTGCTAAGGTCCCAAAAGTATATAATGTTACAAAAATGGAGTATTTATAAATGGAGTATGGAGTATACAGAATTGTTCTTGTTGCCTTCTCCAAAACTTACTCATTTACAAAAAAAAAAATGTTAACTGACTGTACAGTAAGGCTTTCAGTCGCGAAGTGTTTTGGCAAATCCCGGGATTTCGGGATTTGAAATTCATGATCCCAGGATTTTTCGGGATCCCAAAATGCTAAAATTTTAAAATAATGGAACTAAACTATATTAAAAGCGGGGACCGTTAAAAACTCTTTTTCTTAATTTCGGCGTTTTAGCAAAAACAATTGCTTATTTTTTTTTATTTTTAAAAAAGAACCCAAACTTAATCCTTATCCATACTTAAAATATTCAAAAACACTCAAAATTAATAAGACAAACGATAAAATTAATAAGACCAAGATAAAATCATAATTACTTATGCAGACAAAAGTTACAATTGTAATGTACAAAGAAGAATACAAGGAAAAAAAATTATTATTATTATTAACAGTTTATTTACAAACAGTGAATAAATTTAAAAACTAGGCCCTAACAATAACTGGAAGAAAAAGTCTTAAAAAAATTTGAAATTCAATTTTGTATTTTTAGAGAAAACACTTGTAAATTTTATAATTGAAACGATATACATCACCTGATTAAATCTGAACAAAAAAATTTAAATTCGAAAAAAAAGATTATGGTATTCTGATTTTTTTTTTTTAATAAAAATTATAACCTTTACTCCTTCCTCTTTTACTAAAGATATTTTATAAAATTTTATATATTTAGGCTGTGTGTCAAAAGGAAACTTTTCAGTCGTGGTAGGATAGAAAATATCAAGTTGAATAAAATTTGTGTGTGTTGAAATAAATTTGTCTTTTTTGCTGTGTCAAACGGACGATGAAATTTTGACAATTACAAATTTTGAGGTTACACATTTCGGTCGTGTTTTGGCGCATATATTTTATTTAATTTGTATTTTATTCAATTTGCTACACATTTAATTCGAGTGCTTGTACTTGCAACTTATTTCGTAAACTTGTAATATTGAAAACTTAAAAATAGTAAAATAGTAATAATAAAAAATCGAAAGTGCTTGAGTTTGTATGTGCGTGTGTGTGAGCCAACGATCTCCCTGTGCATCAGCAAGTTCAGCAAAGTTAAATTGGCTTTCTTTGCTGGCGAACGTCCTCCAAGTGCCACCACCAGCAAGTGCAGTTCAAAATTTCTTGCTAGCCAACATACTTCAAGTGCCATCACCAGCAGCACAAGCACGTAGAGCGCAAATTTCCTGATTCTTTTGCTTGCCAACGTTCTCCGAGAGTCGCCACGAGCAGCACCAGCAAGTGCAGCACAATTCAATTGACTGGTCAACTCTCCAATATTTCAGAAGCACCATTTCAGCATTTCTCAAGCGCAGATGCAAATTTCTGCCATTATATTTCGGCGTGAATTAAATAAATTGCATGCGGAGAATTTGCGCTTCATTTGCTTGTGCTGCTGGTGATGGCACTTGGAGGATATTGGCTAGCAAGAATACTTGCACTGCTCTTGCTTGTGCTGCTGGTGGTGCCACTTGGAAGATGTTGGCTAGCAAGAAATTTGCACTGCAATTGCTTGTGCTGCTGGTGGTGGCACTTGAAGGACGTTCGCCAGCAAAGAAAGCCAATTTTACTTTGCTGGACTTGCTGATGTACCGGGAGATCGTTGGCACACACGCAAACACAAACTCAAGCACATAAGTTTTTTTAATTTTTATTATTTTTTTATTTTTTAAGTTTACAATATTACAAGTTTACGAAATAAGTTGCAAGTACAAGCACTCGAATTAAAGACGTCGCGGAAATTTATATGTTGTTTTTTTTCTCTTTATTTTTGAGTGTGTCAAAAATTCGCTTTCGATTGTCAATATATGTAGTAGCCCCTGGGGCTAGCACAAATTTTGACAATAATATTCACCTCACAAATGCCAAAAATTGCTCTACCAATTGTCAAAATTTGATCATTCGACTGAAAAGTTTCCGATTGACACACAGCTTTAAATTATATAATAAATTTATTTAATAAAAAAGTAATGATTTTTTATATTTCAAAAAAGTTCAACACTTATTTAGGAATTAAAAACCCAAAATATTTAAAATATGAAATAATATTTCAATTTATTATAAACATAAATTTTTATTTCTTAAACATTAGTTTAAGCGAGTTAAAGTTTGCATATAATTGTTGTTATTATGTTGCTTTTTCTCTTCTTAATTTCAGCATATGCCTAAAAATATGTGAGGTATTTAGCGCCACCTATCGGCTAATAGCTATGAAACTGTTATACTGAAAAATAATCTTTTATAATTTCACAGCTAAAACTATGAATTAATATATTCAATATCAAAGTGATACTGAAATTATTTCTTACAGTTGAAACAAGATTTCTTAACTTTTGGTCGGAAAATTTTTTAATTTTTAAAAATTTACACAAAAATTTAATAAAAAATTTAAAACTGCTAAAAAAACGTTTTTCAACCGGAAATCAAGAAATATTTTATATATAAAATAAATTTGGGTATGAATTTAAATATGCTAGCATAATATTGTAGTTGCGCGTGCAATACCGCGTATATTGCAAAAAGGCTAAAATTAATTTCATTTCAATTTTAAACAGTTGAAAATCTATTCAATAGCTTAAAATAAAATATAGGTATGTTTGATTTTGGAGTTTTAACGCCACACTGTCTTACTAGTATTATCTATGATCTGAAAGCATAGGTCCCAATTCAGTTCAAAATTGAAGTGGCTAATAAAGGGTGTCCCAACAAGAACGCAATTTTTAAATTTGGCGCCATTCGAAGTGTGATTGTTTGACATTTGAACAATTGTTATTGTTTGCTAGTAGAAGGTACGAGGTTAATAAAAATGGAGCGCTACACGAATGAACAACGCATTCTCATTGTGAAATTGTTTTACCAAAATGGTGAAAGTTTTGCGGCTACAGTTCGCAAATTGCGATCAATTTGGGGTCAAAATAATGCTCCAAAGAGTCAACTGTAAAGAGATTAATGGATAAATTTGCCGAAACTGGGTCTGATAGTGATGTAAAGACAACAACGCGCCTTCGACCAGGTCGATCGACCGAAAATGTCGCAGCTGTACGTGATGATGTCGCTTAAACTCCATCCACCTCAATTCGACACCGAGCTCAGCAAATTGGTGTCTCCAAATCCACTATGCAGCGAATTTTGACGAAAGATTTGCATCTTCATGCATACAAAGTTCAATTGACTCAGGAACTGAAGCCAGCTGACCATGGATAGCGAAGGGAGTTCGTTAATTGGGTATTGGAGAGACAACATGAAAATGCTGATTTTGCTGCTAAAATCATCTTCAGTGACGAGGCCCATTTCCATCTTGATGGCTTCGTCAATAGGCAGAATTGTCGCATTTGGGGTGAGGAAAATCCTCGAGTGATTCACGAGTAGCAAATGCATCCTCAACGTGTCACTGTGTGGTGTGGTTTTTGGGCTGGAGGAATCATTGGACCTTTTTTTGATGAAAATGAGGCAGGTTAAGTGCAAACAGTCAATGGTGTTCGGTATTGTGAAATGATAACCAGTTTTTTCTTGCCTAGAATTGAAGAAATGAATGTGGAGGGCATGTGGTTCCAACAAGACGGCGCCACATGTCATACAGCCAGAGAAACAATTCAATTGCTGCATCAGTCATTTCCCGGTCGTGTTATTTCGCGTTTTGGAGATATGAATTGGCCGCCTAGATCGTGCGATTTAACACCATTAGATTTTTTTTCTTTGGGGTTTTTTGAAGTCGATGGTTTACGCGAATAAGCCGACGACGACTCAAGCCTTAAAAGAGGAAATTGGACGCTGCATTAATGAAATACCGCAGCATTTATGCAAAACGGTCATTGATAATTTCATTAAAAGATCGCGTGTATGCCAGCAAAGCCGCGGCGGCCATCTGCACGATATATTGTTCCATACATAACCTCATTCTGTCTACTTTAGGATATAATAAAGTTTCACGATTTTTTTTTTAATATCTGTGTTTTATTTAAAATTTAAAAATTGCGCTCTTGTTGGGACACCCTTATATTAGATTTTTATACTTTTTAGACCCTAAGGGGGTTTTAACTCCTAAAACTCCCCTTGTCTATGGGCCTGGCTCGCATTCTAAGTTGTATAATCTTAGTGAAATTAAAGTCATGCTTTTGGCAGATTTCGTTTGTTTTCATTCAATTTTCTGAAGAGTAACCTGAACCAGAGATGTGTAGTGAATGTAAGTGTGTAGTCAATGCACATTTATTTTCAGTCAGTCAATTCAAGGGAGATATTAACTATTTTCTGCCTTGTCAAAGAGTAAGTACTATTTGCAGAAAGTTGTACTGTTGTACCAACCAACCAACCAAAAAACCAAAGGCAATACAAGTAAGCAAATCGTGTATTCAATTCTTTCGTCTATTTGGTCCGTTGTGTTATCTTAACGTTAATTTTTCTGTGAATGACAGACACTTAACTGCAGATGAATGCTTTTATTCCGGGCTCTCGAACCCATTAACTTTATATATAAACGCATTCATACAAAAAACTTTTATATGATACCTTTTTTATACACACCATTAATATTGCTCATCTTTATTGTTGTTTGTTTGCATGAGTTTATTGAATGTTGACAAGTTTGTAAATTATTAACACGCTCACAAAAATTCTTATCAAAATAAAATTTTGTAAACAGAAAACCCAAAACTATTGATTGCACAGTGTTATTAGCTGTTAATAGTTATTGATTAAGTTGATAGTATGACTATTTATAACCGATTTATGTTAAATGTTAATATTTTATCATTTTATTGGCTATATTGACAAGCGACCTATTTATGAGTAACTCATATAAATATATATTATACTTGTCTATCTTATGAGTAATTAAACTCTTTAATTCAAAATTCAATAGATAGTTTCTACGGCTGTTAATATAGGCTGTTAATAGTTATTGATTAAGTTGATAGTATGACTTTTTATAACCGATTTATGTTTAATGTTAGTATTTTTTCATTTTATTGGCTATATTGACAAGCAACCTATTTATGAGTAATTCATATAAATACATAGTATACTTATCTATCTTATGAGTAATAAAACCCTGTAATTCAAAAGTCTATAGATAGTTTCAACGGTTTCTTTTGATAGATAAACATTGTGGACTTTCACAAAAAAAAAATGTTAAGAAAAAAATGAGTTAACTTGCAATATATAAAAGTGTATTACAATGTCATTAATTGTACCAGAAAAACGGAAAGTAAAATTTTACCACGGATAAAAAGTACTGTAATAATAAAAAAAAGTAACCCGTTCAAAAAAAAAAAATGTGTGAGAGAAAACAAAGAATAAACTTTATTATTGTTCGATGTTTTTTTTTTCTTTTTTCTAGGGAAAAAATGCAGAGCAAACAATTCCGTAATTTTTTATTTTTCCAACAGTAAATAGCAATATAAATATGACTTCATTAAAAAATATTCATTTAAGTTAAAAAAAACATACATTAAAAAAAAACCGATGAAGTAGAGAAACGCTATCCAATACTTTATGATTTGAACTTAGTCTTATTTCCTAAGTAATTTTGACGTAGAATTACGTCTTACAGCGCGCTTTGTATTTGGGCCATTTCCACAAATATTTTCAAACACATTTAAAAAGTTTAGTTTACACTTTAGAATATATCTACAGCCTTTAATATTCACAGTATAAAGAACAAGTATATTTAATTTAATTTAATTTAATTTAATACAAAAATTAGCATAAGTACATTAAGATCCTAGATCTTTTCAAGTACAATTGATAAATATAATACTCAACTGGCAAATTTAAACATAATATAATATAATAATGATCAAGAATATTCGTTAAATTTATGATAAAGAGATACAAATTATTTCAAAAAACAAACAAAAATAAATAATCAACAATATAAAAAACATATTAAAATTAAACATTTTTATAAAATATAATAACTGCGTCATAACTTAACAATTTAATAACTTAAGATTAGAAGTTTGAAAGAGTTTAAAAAGTAGAAAAAAAGAAAAAAGAAGTTGATAGAGAAAGATTAGGATATATTATTAGAATTAGAAAATTATTAGAAGTGAGGACTGAGTAATAATGTGGTAGAGCTTAGATGTTTGAGAAAAATGCCATGACGGAGAATTTAAATTTATTCGTGCTGACAGTAGATTTAATAGAATGCGGTAATGAGTTCCATAGTTTGATGGCGTTAATGAAAAACAATCGTTTGGTGTGTAGGCAAGTGAATTTGGGGATAGTTAAATTACAAGTCCTAGAGGACATGCTAAATTGAAGTTTTTGATATAAATAGTGAGGAGTCTTATTATTTATTAACTTATGTAGGAATATGCAATTTCTTACTTTTAAGTAATTAATTATGGTGCATCCTAAAATTTCTTTACTTAAAACGGAAATGTGTTCAAAGCGTCTCATGTTGTAAACATATCTTGTTGCATCATTAAAAGCAACCCGTATTTTATGAGCAGAATGTGCATCAAGATCACTGTATACAAGCTCAGAATAGGTTATGAGCGGAAGTATTAGCTGAACAACAAGTCTCTTCTTAATTTCAGTAGGAGTACACTTTGCAGATATTCGAAGGTACCGCAGTGTGCAATAAATTGTTCTAAGAACACTGTTTACATGGTCAGAACACGATAGTTTTGAGTTTAGATAAAAGCCTAAGTTTTTAACTTTATCAACAATTTTAAGTTGATTACCATTTAAATAAATAGGGGGAATATCAAGAAACTCGATTTTGTCTTTGAAAATTGGTAGTATATACGAATTATTAGCATTGAGGACAAGATGATTATTGGATGACCACTTAGATACCGCGTCTAAATCTTCATTTAACCTGCAACATAAATCATCAACAAGTCCCACACGGTTAGAAAAGTATAGCTGAATGTCATCAGCATAGGCGTGCATTTTCACATCCTTACAAACGCTAAAAATGTCATTTATAAATAAACTAAAGAGTAAGGGCCCAAGAATTGAGCCTTGAGGAACACCTGAAGGAATGTCCTTATAATCAGAAAATAAATTATCTATTTTAACTCTTTGTTGTCTCCTACCAAGATAACTAGATATTAGGGTGAGGGCGCTATTATTAAAGCCAAAAAAAGCCCCGAGCTTGCGAACAAGCAAGGAATGATTGACAGAGTCAAAGGCTTTTGAAAAGTCTAAAAGGCATAGAAGAGTAACATATCCTTCATCATAGGGCACGCGAATGTCATCAATAACTTTGAGCATAGCAGTTGAGCAACTATGTTTCGATCTAAATCCAGACTGGTTAGGTGATAAGAGTGTATGTTTAATTAAATACTCATTAATTTGTTTTGCCATTAAAGACTCACATATTTTTGAAAACGAAGACAAAATACTTATGGGGCTATAATCCTGTATATTGGATGCGTTTGCAACTTTAGCAATTGGAATAATAGTTGCACGTTTCCAAGAGTTAGGAAAACATGAACTGGTTAGACAATGATTAACTACATGGGTAAGAGGACTTAAGATGTAAGGTAAGATAATCTTTATGAATCTAAGTGAAATACCATCATCGCCGACAGCATTTGATTTTATTCTCTTAATTGTCATTATAACATCACTTTCATCAACATTAGAAAACAAAAATTTATCAACATCACGAAACTGACGACCATTTAAACGACAATCGTTAACATTTGCAGTAGAATTGGAAAGAAAATAATTGTTTAGACTATTAGGGTCAATTGCACACTTTTGCTTATCTTTATTTATAACACCAAGATTGCGAATATTATTCCAAAGTGTTTTGGTAGGAAGTGAACAGTCAATTTTACGATGAAAAAATATTTTCTTTGCGTGTCTAATTATGGAAACAGCCTCATTTCGAGCCACCTTGTAAAGATCCCAATTAAGGTTCGAATTATTTCTTTTCCATTTATTATAAAGTTTATTTCTTTTGTTTATAGCTTGTCTTACGCTAGAGGTATACCAAGGACAGGATTTATTGACAATGACTTTATTACGGAGGGGAACAAAATTTTTAAAAGCATTAGAAATCTGAGAGACAAGAACATTTAATTTATCGTCAACAGACGGACAAGACCAACATTCATACCAACAAATTTGAGACATAAAAGTATACAGTGAAGAATAATCAACAGAATTATAATCGCGATACGTTATTGTCAAAGGAACATAACTGCGACAAGTACTTAAATTTATGGTACAAAAAAGAAGATCATGGTCAGATATAAATGAAATTTGGTCAAAAAGTAAAAGTAATGAAACATCAGACAATATAAAGACATCAATTAAACTTGGTCGAACATCAGGAGCAAATCGAGTTGGAGTTAGTGAATAAACAATTGTCATTCCTGCTGAGCTTACTTCATCTCTGAAACAACCCGAATAGCTGTCTGTTGCTAGCAAGTTCACATTAAAATCACCACATATAGTGTAAAGGTCATAGTCAGTCAAACGTCTTCGTATGTCGGAGAAAAAGGGTTCCAAACTGTTACACCGATTAGGATTGTAGACATAAGAAATAAAAAGTTTGTGATAATCAACAGAAACTTCAATATTTAAAAATTGAACGTCGGACCCAGAAGAAAAATTTATAAGCTTAGATACTAGATGAAATTTGCAGTATATAGCAACCCCACCCCCTCTTTTGTCAACCCTGTCATTTCTAAACAGATTATAGCCATAGATGCTAAAAAAGCTATCTGGGATATCAGGATTAAACCAAGTTTCTGAAATACATATAATATCAACATTAGAATTTTCAAATACGTGTCTAACATGATCAAGCTTTAATGAGTTTAAACTTCTAGCGTTAAAATGAACAATAGATAAGCCGTTTTTTTGCTTACATAAGATGTTAATTAATAATTTGTGGTTATCACCAACGCCATCAAAAGGACTAGAATTTATAATAGATATCAATGATACTGTCAGACGAATAAAATAAAAACAATAATGTAATCAACAAGTAAAAAGCATGAAAATAGTAAACAAACATCTTAAGCAAGAAAGGCGTGAAAAAGAAGGAAGTTAAAAATATAGCCAGTGAGAAAAAACACAATAATAATAAAAGTAGAAAAAATAATAAAATTGGTAATGAATACAATACAGTTTTAGTCAATCTGGTTCGAAGCAGACATGTGAGTTCTATTAGACACAAGCGCATCAACATCACCCACACTGTGAACAGCAATAGCATCATCATTCTTGTTAACTCTAATATGGACTGTTCCACGTATAGAGAAAACATTGAAAACGTGTTTAAGTCGCTTGAATTTAATTCCTTCATTAAGAATTTTTCTGGCCTCAGGTGACAAGCTTTCAAAAATATATACATTGCTGTCGACATCAAATCCAGCTCCCATTAAGTTGACTGCAGCCTTAGATCGCTTTCTATACTCCGCAAATCCCTTGAGTACACGCACACGATCATATGGAGAATAAAATTTAATAATTACCACACTATTCCTTTGTTGAACGCTTTTTTTGGTGCGGAAAATATCTCTAACTTGCGGCGCCAGTAGGTCAATTGACCGAAAAATTTGGTTAAAGATACTCTTTAAGTTTTCGCCCTCAGCGTATGGAATCCCAAAGATTACCGAGTCAGAAGAAAAATCTTGAGGTGTCGGTTGTAGAGATTCAGCTTTTAGCTTCTCAATTTCAGCTTTAAGTTTGCTAACTTCCGCTAACTAACATCAATTAAATATATGCCAAAATATCAGTTAGAGTACGAATAAAATGAATATCTAACTTTGGATTTTGTCACTTCTTTAATAACAGCAAAATATAAGAAGGAAAAATTCATATTTTCGCATGACAAATACACAATCTGCTTCAGTAGCTGCATATGCTGTTGTTATATTTGTTGTTCTTTTGGTTCGCAATCGTATCGTTTGTTTTTGTGCTGCTTTTGTTGTGGTTGTTGTTATTAATGTTATTTTATGTAAAATGTACATAAAGAAATACACATTAGGTGCTTTTGTTTTTGTCGTTTGTTATTGGTTTTGTTTATTTTCAGCAAGATAGATACAGATGCAGCTACTAGTATGTATTATAACTACGCAAGTTTGCGCAGATTAGCTAGAAACGAAACAACACGTATCTTAAGACACTTAAAAAAATTTTATTTCTTTTCCAAACTTAAAACATCTCTTTCTTCAAAAGATTTGTGGAACAATGCCAAAAATCTTGGTATTTATAGCAAAACAAAATCTTAATGTCATATTGACCCTGATCTTCTTAATAATTTTTCTTGTCTGGAAATTTTTCTACTCCAACACAATATGTTGAACAAACGTTTGAGTTTTCTGCAGTAAGTGAAAGCGATGTAGGAAAATGCGTTCAAAAAATTTAATCAAATGCAGTCGGAGCAGATGGAATTCATATTAAATTCATAAAAGAAACATAACCATGTATTCTTAGTCCACTGACACATATTATTAACCACTGTTTCACAACATCTTGCTTTCCAAGTTCTTGGAAAACTGCAATTGTTCTTCTTGCTCCCAAAAAAACAGCAGTGAATGAGCCCAATGATTTTGGGCCAATTAGCATTTTATCGTCATTATAAAAAATTTGTGAATCTCCAATGGCTTATAAAATATCAAGCTACCTATTGCAAAATAAGCTTGTTATCCCCACAGCAGTTAGGTTTCCGCGCTGGACATAGTTGTTCTACTGCTATGATTAAGATTTTGGACGATATAAGAAACTCGTATGACAATGGATCAGTAACTCTGCTATGCTTACTCGATTTTTCAAAAGAGTTTGATACAGTTAATCACTCCTTACTATGTTATAAGCTTAAGTATAAGTATGGTTTTAGTGGCAGCGCTGTGTTACAACTATCTTTCCTATCGAGTACAGAAAGTTAAGGTTGGTGAGAGTTTTTCGAGTCTTTCGTCTGTTTGCAGTGGGGTTCCTCAAGGATCGGTACTAGGTCCTCTTTTATTCTCCATTTTTACAAATGATATTTTCAGCGTTTGCAATAGCATCCATGCATGCTTATGCTGATGATATTCAGATATATCTCTCCCGTAGAACTGGTCTCATGGAAGACCTTGTATTCAGGCTTAATGAGGATCTAGAGAGTATAAGTCAATGGGCTGTTAGCAATGGGCTTCAACTTAATGCTTCGAAATCATTTGTATTACCCGTCAGCAGAGATATTGTCTTCTTTGAAGAAATACAGGACCTTATTTTAAAAGACCAAAAGCTAAGTCTCGTCAGCAAAATCAAAAATCAAGGTTTTCATATTAATTCTACACTTATCTGCAGTGACCACATCAACAATGTGCACATTATATTCTGTAATCGAAGAGTTTCGGCAGATTATACGCCAGTTGAATTGAAACATAAGCTTTTTCTTCACATTATACTACCTATAATTACTTATGCAGAATGTGTTTATAGCAATTTGGACTCCCGATCTCAATTGAAAAATTAAACTTAGCATTTTACCAGGTTACACGATATGTTTATGGGCTGCGAAAATTTGATCATATATCTCAGTTTAAAAAAATCCATTCTTGGAAGTGATATTATTAACTATCTCAATGCTAGAAATTGTATCTTTCTGCATAAAAAAAATAGTGTTTAAAACGCCTCCTTATTTGTTTGAAAAAATTCGATTTGGTCACTCAACAAGAAGTTGCATGCTGACCCCACCGAGTTTTAACTACCTCAACTCCACAAGATTTTTTTATTAATGCCACTCGTCTTTGGAATTCCTTACCGAGCCGTGTAAGAGCTTTAAGGGAAATAACAAAATTTAGACTTGCCGTAATTCAACATTTCGCTTCTAATTAACGATTATTAAATTCTCCAGTTTCCTTTAAATCTATACTTTCTTCTTGTCACTTTTTTTTCTCTCTTAATTACTTCAATTTTATACTCTATCTTGATTTCTCTATTTCTACTTAATATTAAAATTAGCTTTATAATAAGTATAATTGTTTAAATTAGGTTTAAGAAAATCTTTAATTTGTATAATCCTAAAAATATTATTTCAACTTGTACATTAAAAGAACTAAGTTCTTATCGTACTATAAATAAATAAATAAATACAAATAAATACATGTATATTAGGGCGGGTCGATTTAAAAATCGCCCATTGCTCAGTGAAAATCGTATTCTAACAAATGTCTGTATGGGGAACCCGCCGGGGGGTCAAGGGGTGTGCTACTGCCATGGGTGGATCGGCCCTCCAAAAGCTAGTGGGGGTCGGTCATACATTTGGACTCGATTGGGGCACGCTAAATGAGTCAAAGAGGAACTTTTCAAAATTTGACCCTACGGAAAATTTGGGGCATTAGAATTCGTTTTAGCGTTATAGTTCCTCGGGCAAAGTTTCTTGTTTTGATCCCTAGAATACGATTTTTACTGAAAAATTGGCGATTTTTTTGCCTCCCCCCAAATCGACACGGCCTAATGTATATGCGCTTTTTTACAGAAAAAAAATAATTAAAATTTTCGATATTTATTTTCATTAATTAATCATAACTTTGAATTACATTTAGTTTTAACCAACATAAAAAATGAACAAGAACAACAAGTTGATTCATCACTAAAAATATCAAACGAAAACTTTTTATAAAAAAAAAACCAATTTTTACTTGAATTTAATTGAACTTTTTAGATGACGTAAGTTTGAAGAAGGCAACAACAGCAACAAATTTGTTTTTGAATAATTTTTATTTAGAAGATGAAATGCTTTAAAATAATAAGTTTTGAAATATATACATGGAAAAAAGAATTTTTCTCTATTACTGCATAAAAAGGAATTTTACGTCTATACTTACGATACTATCGAAACTGTGTCCTTTTTTTAGAATTTAGTTGCTCATACGTAACTTTCTTAAACGTGACTTAATGCAAAATGTGTAGTAAACAAATTAATGCTAATTTAATTAACTTCTCAATAAGTTATAAGCTTTGGAAATCAGATAAAAGATTCATTAAATTTGCAGTAAAATGTAACAAAACATATTTTCCAGTTTTTCCTCTTTAGCTCTTAAAGAGGGAAGCGAGTAACCATCTGCCTTGTATTTTTTACTCAAATAGTAATGAGAAATCACCAACCGAGGGAATTAATGCTATATCTAGGGCACCTTGTATATAATTCTTGCAGCTTTATATATAAAAATACATGTGTCCCTATTTCTTTGCGCAACACTGTATATAAGGAGGCATACAACCACTTGCAATCACACATCACACAAAACAGACTGTTTACTGAGGCGATCATCCCCTTTTATTTTCAGTAGTTTTGGTTTGACAATTGTTCGCATAAAGTTCCTGTCTTGGGAACCAAAGAATTTATCTTTGTCAGCATCGTAAAAGCAGCAGCTTATCAGATAAAAGTTTTTTTTACTCTATTAGGATTTGATGTGAGTTCTATAATTATTTATAATCAATTTTATTTCTGATTAAAAACATAACGAAAGAAATATATTTTTTTATGTACGAAAAAAAACCCAATCGGAATTATGTTAGTTTTTTATTTCTGATCGTAAGGATAATATTAAAAAAGCATTCTGTGACTCTTGTTGTTTTACATTATAGAGGCAAGATTATAGAAGGTACTATTTCTTATCATGCTCATATATATTTCACTTAATTGTTCCATAACTGTTGCTACTACAAAGAATAAAAGTTTCATATATTAAATATAGGTTCACTCTTTTGAACATGGACTAGAACAAAGTATCAGAATATTATAAAAAAAACTTCAAAAATTTTCTCAGAAAATAATTGTAAAAATTTCATGAGAAAATTTATTTGATATCTCTACTAATTGTGAGCTGATCATAAAATCTATAATGGCTAATTTATCACTTCCGACTGATTTAGATAGCAATTGGTTTTTCTATTTAGAAGCAATAATTTCACAACTAAACCCGTAACTTTGATGATGAAAACCGTAACATGTTAAAATTTTTGTTTTTTGTTACGAATATGTTAATACAGTCAATTACTTTGATTTGCCAACAAAACCCATCATAAATCTCTAATTAAACAATCTTTTACATGATTTCGGTATAAGTAAAAAAAATATTACGGAATACTATAGCAAAATCATAAAATCCAAAGTTCAGTCACCAATCAAAAAATTCTAAAGTCATTGATCGTCACTTACAATCGTCATAATACTAAACCATCGATTCCCTACAATACACCAAACAAAAGGTGAACTACTTGAAAACAAAGAAAATAAAAAGGAATCATAAACAGATTTTGCAAAAACATACAATTAAAACAAACAATATAAAATGAAAAAAAAATTTACACATGATAGCCTCACTGATCGATAACTTATCTTGAGCTAGAACCGTAGTCAAGGGGGAAAATTCGGGTTTCATTGCCTCGTAGGTTGTGCTATGATTAGGTAGGTAGCTAAAGTCGGTTATCTTCTAATGAAGGCTTACATAGACCAATTCTGGTCCTTAGTACTGTCGGTTACGAACAAAAGAACCTTTGTGTTTAGGTAGTCTTTAAAAATTTGCGTTGAATTCGCAAGCCTCGGGAGGCATTCCAGAGGTACTTTGGCTTATAGGTGCTTCAGTGCTTCTTTGCTGCTATGATTGATTGATTATCAAATAAATCAATCCAAATAAGACAAACCAAGAAAATATTCAAAAAAATAACTAGTGTCCGACCGAAACCGGAATTTTGGCCGAAACCGAAATCGAATCCAAATATTCGGCCATTTTATAATATTCGACCGAAACCGAAACCGAAATTGGTTATTAATATGAAAAATTAAGTTTTTACAAATGATTGTTTTTATAAAAAGAAAACAAAAGTTCTACTAGTACAAAACAAGTATTATTTGAATATTGAAGTTTATAGTAATTAATTGCAGTTTACTATAATAATAACTGAAATCATTTTTATTTTATTTTTTAGTACATACTCAAAATAGTATGCACCTACAATGTACATTTTTTTTAGAACTACAAAGCAAAGTACATCTGTTTTTCTTAAAGGTTTAGTATTTTAAAAATAGAAATATGTATTTCGTTTTCTTTTCCTTTATTCCACACACACAGAATTCGTTCGGAAGTTTAATTATCAATTTTTGGCTTAAGTTTCTATAAAACTTTAATGGTAATTGTAATAGAGATGATAATATCGAAAATGATAGTATCGAACGCATAAAATTAACCAAATTGTTTCGCGATAACACGATAAATCAAGTTATAGACGAATTCATAATTTTTGTTTTGTACAATGCGTTGTAAATATTTTTATTAAACAATTTGTCTGGAAAACTAGTGGTTTCCCTTTTACGAAAGCACGACACTAAAAATGTGTATATCTTTAAATAGGTACCTTGTTCAATAGGTACTTAAATTACCTTGCTTATGATACCCATAGAGTGTAGTTTTGTTGAAAAATTTAAAAAAATAGCAAGATTTGTATGCTATTTTTTCCAACTTTGGAGGCCTATAACTTCTAAACCAATTGCGAGCGGCCTGCAATTTTTTCAGATTTGGAGTAAGGAGGCCAAAATCCATATAATCTGCAAAAAATTCAAAATTATATTTGTCGCTATTCTTGAAATGTTCCGAAATTTTTACCAAAAGTTTCGGCTGGTTTTCGCTATTCGGCCTCAATATTGCCGAATAACCGAAACAAGTTTCGGCACTTTTCGGCAGTTTCGGCTTGTTTCGGTTATTCGGCCATATTGAGGCCAAATAGCGAAAACCAGCCGAAACTGTCGAAACTGGCCGTAACCGAAACCGAAACCGAATATTCGGTCGGACACTAAAAATAACATTACCATCAAGTGATAAAAAAATATTTTTTTGGATCAAAATTTTATCATTTTTAATTAAAACTTAAAAAAAAATTGGATAAATATTTTATCATTTTTAATTAAAAATAAAAAAAAATTCAGTTAAGCAATAAAATTTTTTTCAGAAAAAACAGAAAATAAACAAAAAAAATATTCAAAATAGGTATGAACCAGGATGGCCCAAGCGTTAGGCATGATTCTTGTATGCATTTAGAAATAAAAGAAGTTTATATTAAAAATGTATGGCATAGAACCACAGATATATAAAAATTATTTAAAAAATTTTCACAGTCAATATAATAATTATTAAAAAATCAATTTATTTTGTATCATTACCTTTTGTTTGATATCTTTGGTAATGATTTTGTGTTCTTGTTAATTTTTTTTTGTGTTTTAGTAAAAAACGTTTTTTTATTTGAAATGTTATTTATAACTTTATTTTTATCAAACAAAATATAGTTTTATATAGAATAAATATAATAATTACTTTGTTTATTGCGTGGTTTTGTATTTTGGCCATGTTATGCACGTCTTTCACCGCTTAACTCCAACAAGCAAAGTTTAAAGTAAGCGCACTCTCATTTGACTATGGACGTAACGAAACAGTTTTGTTTTGCAAAAGTTCCTGAGTTTTAGCATAAAAAATTTTGACTTTATCTCAAAACACAGTGAGCACACATGCATTTGTACTAACGTGCAGAACAATTGTTGAGCATTGTTTTGAGACCTTTTTGTCGCAGTGAGTTATAGTCCTTGGGCTTATACATATATAAAAATTATAATAAAGATATAAATAATTATTTTTAATTGAAGACGTAAAGAAATAATCTGTTTTAGTGGGCGCACTTAACATAAACACCAAACAGTTCTCCTGAAACAGTTTTGTCGCAATGAGTTGCTAGCCTAACAAACGACAAAAACGAAAGCAACGGATATGTGTTTAATAATAAACACTGTTTATGTATGAAAATTGTACATACATATTAAAAACAACAACACAAGCAGCACAACCACAAACGACTTGATGTTGCGTTTTTGATTTTGGCACGATCCAAACCAACAACCATAACAACAACATAGCAGCTACGGAAGCATTTTATGCTTGATTTTGTTTATACAAAAGTATGAAAATTTTCTTCTTGGATTTTGATATTTTGTGACTTTATTACAGAAGTGACAAAATCCAAGCTAAAATATTAGTTTCATTCACTCCACAACTGATATTTTGACATATATTTTATCTTTATACGATGAATACTTAATCCTGTCGGTATACCCCAAAGTGTCCACTAAAAACAGTAAAAGCACTTGAACAAAATTTTAAAAATAACCCCCATATAAACCCTGCTGTAACATGTACTCTACGCCAAAATCTAATAGAAAAAACACATACCCTAATCGAATTGTAAAGACCAAAAAAAGTTGTTAAGGAGTCTCAAGAATTAGAGTTTAATTTTAGTGTTTTTTTAATTAATGGAAATTCATTGGAATAAATTCTTTGTAGCAGGGTTTCGGTGTTTCTAACGATATTTTTAGGGAAAGAACATGTTGTTTACATGCTCCTTTTTATTTTTCCCTGAATGCATACAAAAATTTTCGAAACCAAGGCTGCGATTGAAAAATTTATTGCTTCATAAGTACTCAATTTGCCACTCTCAGATTTTACCAGTATTAAGAAAAACGTTTTGGCTTATATTGCCCTAAAGTCTGTAAGTCATATTTTGCAACCATTCTCAACCATTAAGCCTTTACCTTAAGTTTATTTTTGTTACCTTCTTAAAACTTCTTTTATCTAAAAAGCTCACAATTTAAATTATGTACAAATTCAAAAAATAGATCACAGTTAATTATCTAATTATATTTCTATGGTAGAACCTGACCAAATAAGAAGTCTTTTTTAGGGATGTGCAACTGCCAGCAAAAGTCTACTTCGACTTTTTCAGCAGTTATAAATGTAAGTTATCGACTTTTTGAACCTTTAAAAGTCAACTTTTCAACTTTTTTCGAATGACTTTTGTACCGCTTTTGTTTGCCAGTTAAAAAGCAAATGATTCAATATGGAAAATGTGTTTTGTTGTTAAAAAATAAAAAAGTTCAGTTAATAAATATAAAAAGAAAATATTAAAATTTTTAATTCTTAAATAGACAATATTGTTGTGCATAAGTGAATGCACAATTAACGGAACCACCAACATGTTAAGATGTTCTGGTGAAAGACCATTTCGTAAGTTGTTCGCTATGAGACCAGCATGAAAAAATAACATTTCGGATGACACCGAAGTTGCAACAATTGATAAACATTTTTGGGCGATGACCCAAATAAAAATAATTTTCTTGCAAATAAATTCCTATTTCTAAAGGACGCGCACTAAAACGTATAATTAAATTTTTACATTTATCGACACAAGAGTTGCCAACGCATTTATTTGTTTATGACCAGCGATTTCGTTTATTAGTTTAGAGAAGAGCAGTGTAGCTAGTATATTTATGTAGAATTTCTCACAAAAATTTGAAAAAATTCCATATTTTCCCTTTTGAAAATCTCTAAAATATCTTTCAATCAAAAATCTAAAATGTCTTTAAAAATACATAACTCATTTTTGTAAACATATTTGTTATAACTAAAAGAATTATAGACTCTGACTTAAAAACTCTTTTCTCTGTTTTATTCATAAGTATTTGTTCTTGTATGTATCAAAAAATAATTAAAACCTTTACTTACTTGAGTAAAAAAAAAGGTTTTTATAGTTTATTGCTTATAAATTTAACGAAAAACTTGTGTCTAGGCAATTTATCCACTTGTGGGAGGTATCTGCTTATGGAAGGTGTCCGCGAGCAGAGGTTTCACTGTATGTACATAAACATATTCTTCTTATATTTATTGGCTTATTCTGGTGATTTCTCAGTCTAAAATGATATTAAAAACTACATGACAAAACTGTCAATACACAAAAGGGTCTTGACAAGATATAAAGGTATGAAATTTTTTAACTTTCCAACTTCATGTTAAAAAAAATATTATAAAAACTGCCTTTTATATAAATTTACAATCGCTTATCACCAAAATAAGGCCATTATTGCTCCATTTGAATATACAAAAATTAAATGAGATCAAAAAAATTAGTTACTCAATAAGTCCTCTAAGTAATTTAAGTTGTGACTTTTTAAATTTGTCTGAAAATATAAAGTTTCAGTATTATGAAGGGATTTTTTATCAATTTGTTTGCCTCTTTTGATTTTTTTTTCATTATTTCGATTAGAATTTTTTTTTGTACTACTAAGCAAAATGTTTCCCCTTCTCCCTTTTTCTCTCAGAGTAGTGTCAAATTTTTGTTTCTCATAAAATGAAAAAAGTCGAAAGTAGAAGTCGACTATCGACTTTTTTAAACATTAGAAAGTCGATTGCAAAAAGTTGAAAATTATCAAGCAAAAGTCGATTGTCGACTTATTTCCACTTCGAGTTGTACATCCCTAGTCTTTTATTAATGTCATATTAATAAAATCATATCAAAATAATTGATCGATTTCGGTCAAAGTCATAAAAAATTGAACATCTGGTTGTGCCAATAGCCAGTTTTCAGTTAAAAACACTAGCTTCTAGCGAAACAAAATACGTTTCAATTCTATGGTGTATTTCGTCGAGCTCCAATGAATAGCGAAAAAGTAAGAACAACTTGAACAGACGGCAACCCTGGTAAAGTTAAAGGCTTGATCTAAAATAGCTGCTGCTTTAATATCATATGATTAAATGGACGATGAGAACGTTTAAGTTCAATGAATTTGTTCGAACAAGTTTCAAATGAACATAAATAAAAATTCTTCTAGAACAGTGTTTTCTATTATAAAGTTTATAATTGCGTGATACAACGTACTGTGAAAACTCATGCGAGTTATTTTTGATGACTAAGTTTGTTACTTTTGTGGAAAAATGTAAGTCATTTTTTAAAACTAAATTCTTTTAAAATTTAATAAAACTTTAACATCAGCAAAGTCTCATTCTTAGAATCATTAAAAGAGACAGACCATTATTCACAATTAAATAATAAATATTTATCTAAAGTTATGAAAATAATTTAACTAGTATATAAGACAAGTAAGACAAACTAAAGAAATAAAAAAAATCATGTCCAAGTGTAAAAAATCAATTTCTTTATACTCGTTTCACTAATTTTAGTTTCTAAATAAAAAAATTAATTAAGTTTTAGTATGCATCAGGATAGGATAAATTTTTGTATATTCTATAAATAATGGAGTATTTTGCATTAAAAATGTAGAACTTTACAAAAATATTCACATTTGGTTGGTAAATTGTGTGTAGAATGCTCCATTCTATGTAGAATATATTCTGTTCAGTTTAGCTTTCTTAAAAGAAATCAGCAAAGAAAAACATTAAAATAATTTTCGCAGATATCAAAAAGCATTGAAAAATTATTAATATATATGTATTATGTTATTTGTCAATAAATTATATTAACCTATGCAAAACAAGAAATTGATTTAATAATATTTTTTATGTGAATTAGGGCTTAGATTTCACAAGTGCTTGCCATTTCTTAAGAATATTTTTTTGGGATATATGAAAAACACATTGAATTACACTTTTTTTATTTACTTACCCATAATATTTTATCAATTTTTATACAAGCTGCAAAAAAAGCTTATCATTTTTAAGACAATATTGTTCTTTTGGAATTACATGTCATCATTGTCCAAAATATGATTTTTTTCAGACTTTTTTAAAAAAGTAGCAAATTTTAATTGCCCCATTTAATTCGAAAATATTTTTTTTTTAAATTTCATCGCCTCTGTGGTGCAGTGCGCTAATGCGCGCTTGCACGTCGTATTACAAAGATTTCTGATGATGCCTTTAGCAGGGCCGAAATTGCAATAAAATCAGCTAGTGATGTTTTCCTTTTCATATTGAAAAACGTTGTTGTTGTTGCTTCTTTGGAAAGATTCGTTAGTACAATTTAACGATTTTAAGCTATCAAACAACTAGAATTTGTATTTAAGTCATATTAAATCAACATAATAATTTTTTTTAATTTTTAGAATTTATAATGAAAGAGAATTCTTTAACAAATCCTATAAACTTCGTATAGATTTGGGGTTTATGATTTTTTTTTAAAGTCCGAATTAATTTGGTTCACTTGAAACTCTTGTATTGTATATACTTTTATTGCATGATTTGAATTTTTGCAGATCTTTAAAAAAATTAAAATGGAAATATGGGGAAAATAACTAAAAACAGCGTTAAAAATATGTTTTTTCACGATATTTAAAAAAAAACTGGTAATCAGTTTTGAAATTTGCGCTCCAAAATTCTAAAAAAAATTTTATCAAATCACATTTTTGTAAAACAATGCATATATATAACGAGATATAATATTTTTGTCAAACAATTTACTCGATCAAAAAAGTATCTTAGCTTTACGGAACAATTTTATAAATTAAATTTGGAGGAAAACAGTCCCATACCCTTACTTAAAATATAATGAAAGCCATATTTTTTGTTATCAAAACAAAGACCCCCTTAATGGAAAATCCTAGCTACGGTCATGTCTTGAGCCAATAAAAGTGTTGCAAAATGTATTCACCATAAACAAAAAATCAACCTCTTCGAACCTTAACTCATGCAATATTATAACCAATATTTTGCTAGCATTTGGAAAAATGACTGCAAACTGTTTAAACGTATTTATCCTACAAATCTTAATCTATAATTTGCTAGCTATCGTGCCGCTGGGCATGACAGCGCCCAGGGCAGTAAAGGAGTTTACAGTAGATCCCGAAGAAGCTGCCGGCATGATTGAGGGCGATATGCTGCTAACAGCAGAGCAGCAACAGTATTTAAAAAATCCAATACAGCCAAGAAATGGGCTGATAACTCAAACGCGCAGATGGCCAGATAAAGTTGTTTACTTCAAAATTATCGGAGCCGACTTTGGTGAGTAGAGCGAAAGAGGTGCAAATTAAAAAATAATGTTCAAAGACAATTTTATCTACGCTCTAGAACAAAAACACATTGCTGCCATAAAGCAGGGCATTCAGACGATAGAAAGCAGCACTTGCGTTACTTTCCAAGAAGCGGATGACTCACAACCATACTATGTAGCTATTAGCTCGAAACCTGGTGGCTGCTACACAGCTGTCGGCTATCAGAGAAAAGAGCAGGAAATGAATTTGGAACCATATCCCATTGGCGAGGGTTGCTTCCGCCCGGGCACAGTGCTGCATGAATTCATGCATGCATTGGGTTTCTATCATCAGCAGAGCTCTGCCATACGTGATGACTACATCGACGTGATCTATGACAATATAGTGCCCGGCAAAGAGTTCAATTTCAACAAATATGACTCAACTGTAGTGACGGATTTTGATCTCGGCTACGATTATGCTAGCTGCCTGCACTATCGGCCAGGTGCGTTTTCAATAAATGGTGAGGATACGATTGTGCCCAAGGATTCGACAGCAAATATCGGACAACGTGTGGGCATGAGTGCTAAAGATATAGAAAAAATTAACGTTATGTATAAATGCCTGATTGAAATATAAAAAGTGAAATTATCTCCAGTCAAAAGCCAATAGATTTTCTTGTGCCTATTCTATGCAATGTGAATAGAACTCAATTCATTCAGAACACATTCTTTTTACTTTGAAGTATTTAAAGTTTGCAAACACCTTTTGAGGTCAAGTATTATTTGCACAAATGTTGACATCTCATGGCTCAATGTTTACTAGCGTTATAGTGTGTCCACAAATGCTGATATTGTGTTTACTTAATGACGTCAGTGAGTTCACTTTTAACTAACATTATAAAGTTTAATTATCTCCATTAATTAAGATAGCCGCTGCTTTAAGTGTTTGTAAAATATTTTTTTTTTAAATACTTTGAAATTTTTGATTTTTTTGATAATTCGGCTGATATTGAGCCGTTAGATTAAAAGATTGTCGGGAAGTCACATATATAAATTATTTATCATAGTTAGGCTTAAAAAGCACATAAAAAACGTTTTTGTGCTAAAAATATTATGATATTTGATATATGTGTGAGACCATAAACTATATAGACATAGGGAATACATAGCTTTTAAAAAAGTTTATTAAGAAAAAAGCAATATGTACACGCAAAAAACTATATCTGTAAAGTTTCATATAAATTTCATACAAAATGTACTGTTTTTCCCTGTAATTGTGCTACAGGAAAGCCAAAACTGAACATTGTCCTAATAAAAGTACCACATTTTAGGGGTCGTCCATAAACTACGTTACCGATTTTCCGATTTTTTTTTACCCCCCTCCCCTGCGTAACTTTTTGTAGTGCTTTTCAAACTCCCCCCCCCCCCATTTCATTCGAATGATTTTATATTTTGACTAGCTCTGACAATTTTCACTAGTATTAGTGACTAGTATGACTAGATACATTAAAGGAACAATTGGAAAAAAATCAATAATTAATATCATCTGTAAAAGTTATTCCATCTGCGATCCAAGATTTGTTGAGGATTCTTCAAAATAGAATTTTTCATCGGATTCGACCCATTCAGGTGAATCCTCATTTCTAACGCAAGGAAATTCACCTGGTCTTTGACAGAGTACCCTTAAAGGCTGCACCCGAGCTGCACCAAGTTCTGTGTTTTTGTGTAAATGCTTTCCGAAAATTGATTTATTTAAATAGAATTTTTTATTCCGATTTATTGTAAACGATATAATACAAATTTATGGCAATTCATAGAAGTTTTAAAAACGAAATACAAGCCGCAGGTAGGACACGACCTTGAACCGATTTCTTCTTTCTGAGAAGGACAGTACATGTCATACGGTATCTCCTTTGATCAAGAACATTCAGGCCTTAACGTCAAAGCCTGTCGCAAAAGCAAAGACCCAAATTTTTCAGACGTGTGCTGAGATGGTGAAGGAATACCAAAAGGTACCTGTGTCGAGGGAAAAGGTGGTGGAAGAAATCGTTGAAACAAAAGTTAACCATCAATTTAGACGATCAAACATAAACATGTAAGGTTAAAAATTTTTGAAATGATTGTGTTATTAATTAGAGGTTTTTCGTGGATTTTTTTAATTTTTGGTAACGTTACAATATCTAAACACCTCCCCCCCTACCGTTATATATCGTAGTGCATTTAAAAACCCCTCCCCACCCCCCTAAATTGGTAACGTAGTTTATGGACGACCCCTTACTGTGTTTATGAAAGCATTTTCTGATTCATTCGTATGTACATTTTTGTGTGTTATATGTTAAATTTTGCTGTGTTCAAACGTAATTTTACCGTTTGCGTAAATATGTACAATACTAAATTACTGTCGTCGTTTTACTGT
This sequence comes from Dichetophora obliterata, assembly GCA_963920525.1. Lineage (NCBI taxonomy): Eukaryota > Metazoa > Arthropoda > Insecta > Diptera > Sciomyzidae > Dichetophora > Dichetophora obliterata. Next base: position 211,383,309 of record OY986436.1, on the reverse strand, counting down.
GTTGACCATGCAATTTTGTTTTGATAAAACATTAATAAGACATTCATTACTTTTTAGAGTAAAGATCAATCAATCAAATATATATAAAAAAAAAAAATAAACTGGCCATTTCAGCCCTTGGAAGGACTTTGACCTAGCTTCTTTTGATCAATTGTGTTGTGCGTGTTAGTAATGTTTGATCACAAATGACCGAGAACTGGACCTACGTGTTTTATGCCGACTCCGAACGGCTTATGTTCTCAAGAAGCCTTACATGGCAATTTTTACTCTCTGAGGTTTGCCATTGTCTGCAGAGAGGTGACGACCGAACAGAAAAATTAATTCAATTGAAAAAACTTTCTGTCTGAGCTGGAATTGAACCCGGGCTACCGCAGTTCTTTAGCTTAGGGGCCACGCACTCTACCCACTAGGCTACGGTCGCCGAATCAAATATATTACCATGTTTATTTCTGAAATACTCCTTTTATTTTTTTTTTAATGAAATAAAACCATTATTTATTTGGAAGTTTTATTTATTTTTATTTGATATAAACATTTTATTAAAAATACATTTTATAAATTTTAGGGAAAGTCTTTTGTCCCAAAAATTTTTCTGTTTCAAGCATCTTAACATTTATTTATAACATAACTATTTCCATTGCATTGTTTTACCATATACGTTACACCATAAATTACATTTTTGTTTCAATATTAAAACACCGGTTTTTTTATTTGTGTTCTTTATTTGCAAAAATTATTTTATTTCTTCAAACTTTACTTCACAGAAAACTGTACTTTATTTATTTATTTACTTGATTGCTAGACCTTAACAGGTTTTATAGCAAATTCAAAATTATAAAATAAGATATTTAATACAATTCAAAAATATAAAGTATGATTTTGATTGAAATCATGTATTATTAACAAACTTAAAAGTTTTAATAAATTGCTTAAAGTATATAATTTTATTAAAGTAAAAAAATAACAAAAAAAAGTTAAGTCAAAATCGATCGATAATATCAGACAGCAAAGCAGGGTTGCGTTTTCAAGACAAACAAGGTCAAGTTAGCAACAATTTTTGTATACGGCGGAGTCGTGTGACTAACAAGGTCTCATACCCAATAAAACACCACTCCAAACGATAATATATATCGTTCTGTCTTCCTGAAGCCGGTGAGATCCTGGCTTTACAGGAACCCACTCGACAAACTAGGTCAACTTCACCAAACCAATTTTCATAAAATAAAGAAAACCAGTTGCGAACGCAGGCACCAAGACAAACTAGATCTTACCGGCCACTCATATTAATATATTACAAATTAATATATTACAAATAGTCACAGTCATCATGAAGATATGAGGCAATTGAAGATCCCAGGTTTAGGTCCATTCAGATTATTTAGATGATTATACACCAAAATTTTCCATTTTACGCTTAGGCCCATTTATCCATTTAGATTGTTATATTAATGATAATGTGTTTACAAATCACCAGATGCATCAGATATATGTTTGAAAGAACTTCACATAATCAACGTCGGTACTCCAGGTAATCTATAATTTTATGTTTGATTGAGTCCATGGATTCACTTAAGGATATAACATCAGATACAAAATTAAAATCACCGCAAGCGCTTCTAAGAGGTTAATTTTGCAAATAATTAGTTCTACAAAAGTTCATGTGGAGTAACTCAAAAGATCTTCTAGGACGAAGAGGAATATTAAAATATACTTTACTCAATAAATATGGACTGTTGACATATCCATGTAAAAGTTTTGTAATCCAACAAGAATTTACCATAATTCTCCGATTTTTTAAAGAAGGAAGATTTAAGAGTTGTAACCGATATTCATAAGGTGGTAAGTGAAAATCAGTATTACAATAAAGATAGCTTAAGCAAAACAAAAGAAATTGTTTCTGGACTGATTCAATGTCGTCTATGTAACAACCGTATCGTGGGCACCAAACAACTGAAGCGTATTCTAAGATAGGCCGCACTAGGGAAGTGAATAAGGTTTTCGTTATTTATTATTTTATTTACATGAATATTAAAGTGTAGTTCAGGATCCATTGTAACTCCAAGATCATTGAAAATATCTAAGTACTCCAATGGATAACCACAAATTCTGAAGGTACATTTAATTGGTGGTTTGCGTGAGAAAGACATGTGCTTGCATTTCTTCATGTTGAGGTTCATACGGTTCGTTTTGCACCAGCTATGAAGATGATCAATGTTGGCTTGCAAAAATACAGCGTCATTATCATTTTTAAAAGAAAGGAAGAGTTTGACGTCGTCAGCAAACATTAAGATGCTAGAATGCATTATGACAGTTGGCAAATTGTTCATAAAAAGTAGAAACAGAAGGGGCCCAAGATGACTTCCTTGAGGTACTCCTGAAGTAACAGGAAACTCATGTGATTTCTTGAGCTTAAAAATAACAGATTGTGTTCTATTGCTTAAGTAAGATTCAATCCACTTTACCAACGGTATGGGAAATCCAACAAGATGTAATTTTAAGATCAGTAGTTTGTGATTTACAACGTCAAAAGCTTTGCTAAAATCCGTGTAAATAACATCAGTCTGCATGCCTTTTCCAAAGTTTTCTATAGTTTTTGATGTAAATTCGAGAAGGTTAGTAACAGTGGATTTTCCAGAAAGGAATCCATGTTGGAAAGGAGACATTAAAGATTTAACGCCATGCGATAGTCGTGATGTAACAATTGCCTCTAAAAGTTTAGGCAAAGCGCTTAATTTTGCGATGCCACGGTAGTTATCAATTTAAGACCTTTTTCCGGATTTATGCAGCGGAATGATAAATGAATGCTTCCAGGCTGCAGGAAAATGGCAGGATTTTAATGATGAAGTAAATAGTAAAGAGATTGGAGCTACTAATTCTTCTAGCAGTATTTTAATATACATGAAGGTATGTTATCAGGACCACTTTTATATGCTGTTTTAATATTTTTTAAAAATGATACGACTGTGGTTGTGTCAATTATTGGGAAATAAATATCCCCAGATTGAATATTAAAAGGATAACTTAAAGAATCAAAGGACGATGATGAATAAGTCGTCTTGAAAAAGTCAGCAAAAAGATTGCAAATACTATTATCATTATCAGACTCAACAGAATTATACTTCATAAAAGAAGGATAGGAATCAATCTTACGTTTACTTGACGCGAAAATAAAATTAAGTCAAACTGAACGCTTAAGAACAGGGTAGCCATTGCAGTTTGCAGCAGCTGTAATTTGAAATTTCTGTGTGGCTCAAGCAAAAATAAAAGGAAATAATGTACTTTTTACTGTGCACACAAAAAGTTTTTAAGCTCTCGCACAGGAACTTTTGCTTTCACATTTTGATTAGTGGTGCATATGGAATATTTCACTATTTTCCACCGCAAACTAATATACTTACGTCATTTTGCGGTGTGATTTCATTAAAAGTACTGTGTTCATGTGTAGTTTTTCTTGTAAATAAAGTAATATCTACGGACCATTTTTTTCCGTGTATGTTTTTATTCATAAGTCTACCAAGTTCCACCCGTACAGACATAAATTAAACCTAATATACTAATTGAATTAAGTAAGTGCTGTCGAGTATTTTTTTAATAAATAAATGCTCTCAACTGTTCTACACTGCAAAAACTAAGTGTTATTTTAAACACTGCCTTAAAATCATCGATAGCCTTAATTTCATCGTCGTCTTTATATTAAGTTTATGCAGTCCTTATTTCAGACAGTAGGAAGTTGAAATTCAAAATTTCAAAGCCTTGCTGTTGAAAATCGTGCAGTCTTACTCTTATTTTCAACAGGGATCACATTAATTTGATGTATGGGCTGCATTTTTTACTGATAACAAGAGCTGAAATTCAGCGAAGCTACTGCTGCTTTTACAATTTAACTGCCTGGAAATAAGACAGTATTGGATGCTGGTTTGCAGCAAATAAAGGCGACTGTATTTCAGCGAGAGCTGTCTTAAAGCTGTTGCAGCTTACTTTAAGACAGTTTTTTTACCTTATAATAAGATTTACTTTTTAAATTAATTAAAATTATTTTTTAAAAAATTTTTAAAATTTTGAAATTTTTTGTCATATCGTATTATTTTTTTAAAATATGCACTGAAAATTTTCTTATCAGTCAGCAAATCAAACACTGGTTTCTACTTTTATATTTTGTCTTACCTTCGACATTAACAGCCCGATCTCTTTCTTATATTTTTGTATTTTTAGTTTTTTGTATTTTTAATAACGCGTACTTCCTTCATCCCGAGAATGTTTTGTTATCGATGATAACGGACCAAGATCCGATAGTGCGTTCAGATGTGTATGCAAAGATTTTAGCAGCACGAAAATATGCAACAGGCTGCATTCGACAAATGTTCGGACCAGAAGTAGACAATTTTATAAATTTTGAAAGTGAATCATATTTCAATATGATCAATTGGACAAAATTCAGAATGACTAAGCCACCATGCCTACAATTCTTCACGCATGACCAACTTGAAGCATTGCAATACTCAAATGACATAATCGAATTACCAGGTAATGTAAACAACTTAATTTGATATCTTTCCTCACTAAACTTAATTATTTTCGCAGCTTATCTATGCCATTCTCAAAATACTGAGCGCCTTGTACACGTAGTACATGAATCTACCATTGCTGTCACCGATGAAACGCATGGGTCACATTTTATCTAAACTCGAGAGCCTCCAGAAATACAGTCTACTTGAATTATGACGAAATTTGATCTCTTAAAACTCAATGATTTTAATATGTGAAAACAATAAAAGTGGGTTTTTAATCAACTGTTTTCCCACTATACAATTCTGTGTTTTATTTAAATGATTTTCTTGGGAAGAGTTTAATGGTTTTTAGAGGGCTTTAATTGTACTACTTTAAAATAGTACATTAGGATGGTAGATTCGGATAAGAACGTTTTCAGTGCATATTTTATAAAAATAATACGATATGACAAAAATTTAAAAAATTTTCTCAACGTTTTGCAAAAAAAATAAATAAAAAATTTTTAAAAATATTTTTAGTAGAAATAGCGAAAAATTTCATTTTATAAAAGTTTATTGATTTTTTACTGGCTTTCCATTTCTGAAATCAAAATGGTACCTTAAGATGGTATAAACTGAGGTCCGGTGGGTCAGTACTAAAAGTGGTCAACTGAGGTCAATAAATTCCAGAGACAAAAAATAGGTCTCTTTGAGACAACAATATAAACATATCATTCGTATAGATCGGACGGTAAATACCGAAGTTATAAAGAAATATGTCGATGCGCGACCGCTACGTTTATTATTTTATTTGTTTGAACATAAATTAGTACAGTAAGATACAAAAAGATCTTTAATAAGTACAACGCATAAGAATCTATAATCAACTAATGAAATTAAAGGTAGCACTTAACGACAGTAATTTCATAGGTAAAAATAAAATAGAAATAAACATAAAAATAAAAAATCATAATCAACAGACTTGAAAAATTTGTAAAGAAAAACTTTTAAGCAACTTGCACATAACGAGACAACGATAACACTTAAATTTTCTGTCTCGACAGAACATGACTCTGAGGGCCCTACTTGGTCTAGAATTAGACTTTATAAAATCAATAAAAAAAAACAGTTGATTATACCTTTAATAAATTATTTTGAAGTGGTGTTTTGTAATCTAGACTCACATTCGTTACATAAACTGCAAGTGGCGTTAAACTATGCGGTCCGTTATGTGTATTGTCTCAGAAGATTTAGCAATGTTACTGGTCTAAGCACCCAAATTCTAGGATGCAATGTAGAACATTATTTAAAAGCAAGAAATTGTGTATTCCTGCAAAAGCTGATACACTCAAAAACTCCAAACTATCTATATTCTAAACTTCAGTTTTGTTTATCAGCTAGAAGCTTAAATTTAGTAATTTCTCCCTTTAAATATTTAAATTCCTCAAGACTTTTTTTCGTAAGCACCATTAGATTGTGGAACTCCTTGCCAAGGTATCTTAAATCTATTTCCAACGCACAAAACTTCAAGCAATTAATATCTGCACATTTTTCTTGAATTCTCGTTTCTCTTTTACTTTCTCTCTTCTTCTCATTTAACCCTTTTCTATTTAATTATTCATTAGATATAAGTTTGTGTTGATTTAATTATTTTAATTAAACTATTTTTAGAATTTAACAAAAGTAATTTTTAAATATAAATTTAATAACTGTTTGTTTCTTTTTCATTCTGGTCTTATGTTTGTTCGAGATATATATTATACTTTTTTATTGTACGCAAAAGAATAACTATTTCTTTTGTACTAATATTGGAATAAAGCCAAATTTAATTAAAAAAAAATTGTTGACATAAATCAAACATTTGACATAATACATCTGGGAACAATTTTTTTTTTCATCTAGGCTGTATTTCTTTATTCATTCCAGACGTTCGGAATGACTGTTTTTGTTTCTATATTCAGTTTTGATTATCCGGAATATTCTTTTTGTATTTCTTTATTCTTACGGAATATTCCAAACGCGTTCTTTTTATACTATCAGCTAAAGTAGAATAAAAAGAATATTCCTTGTGTGTGAGGTTATATTTGATTGTTTGAAGTAAAATGTCGCTAAATTAAAATGGAAAAATTTTTTAGTTCAAATGTTTTAGATTGCTTTGTTGCATTTTTATTTTTTAAATTTTATCTGGTGTTTTTGTTGTCTTTAATTAAATACGAAAAATTTGTTTCTGATTTTAACAAAAAAAAAAATGTTCTTTCTTTTCCAATACTGTTTCTTTATTCATTCTGTTCTGGATAAACAACAATCTATTCTATTCGTTCTCTTCCTTATCCGGAATGAATAAAGAAATACACCCCTAGTAAACTTCTAAAAAGCGGTGTTGTTTTGTTTATTTTAATTTCCCCTTTTAACATTTTGTTCGGAAATTACAGCATAATCTTACTGCTTGTTTACGTAAAACGAAACGAATGCTGAACGTGGTGCAAGACACGGTAAGCAATACATTATTCCATAACAAAAAATATTGTTGCTCTTACAACGTTCGTCCTTCGTTTCGTTTTACATAAACATGTAGCTAATATATAAAAAACAAGCACGCTGCTCCGTGCCCAATATCGCTCAAACTGTTCTCAAAAATGTTCAGCAGGGAGTATGCACAGAAAATATATTTGATACTTTTCAGTGACAATATTGGGTTTTAACAATAGTACGTTTTTGATATAACTACCTCTTTATTTCATCCTTTTGTAAAAAGCTATGTCGAATTTAATAAGATTCTTTTGATGGATTGTGCCAAAAAATATAATTGTATCAGGCACAAAACGACAGCTGAGTTGCTACGTATATGTTATAAAGTTGTGTATGAAGATGATTGTTACCAAACTCAACTTTTGTATTTCGCAAAAATTAAGTGAATATAAAATCGAGAGAAAAAATTGCTTTCGGCAAATGGCTCAAAAAAGAAAGTGTGCGGAGGACCTGTTGTAGGGCAGACTTTTATACTAGTGTTTAATATATTGTTTGTAAGCCTAAAAACACATTTCTGTTGCTGAAATATCTAGCGTTTCAAAACTATGCGAACTTTAAGATACTCAAACATTTTAGCTCACTTGAAATTAATCAGAAAAGTGTATCGGCCGCCAGCGCTATTAACCCACTTAGCGCAACCGTCCTTTTAAAAGGCCACCAAAAACGTCAACATAAATGAGAAAAAATAGTTTCCGGCGCTATGTGGGCTTAGCTCAGTGTTGCTAAGTACTCTGTGCGCCTTCGGACTTAATTTCCTCATAAATTAACGACTTCTCCCCAAATAATTTCTTGTTAAGAATTTAGTAGTAAAAAAATATATTCTCATTTAAAGCATTCTTAACTTTTAACGGTTAACAGTTTTTGAATAGTATACACAATAAGCACGAGCAGCATTTCAAACCAGCAATTTAAAATAACATCTAATCAGAAACCGCGGTTCAGAAACTGATTAAACACGTGTGTTCTGTTAATATATTACCTTTAAGCAGTGGATCCCTCTGCCTAGCTTTATAATATTTTTGTGTTTAATTTTTTGGGGAGAGCAATTTCTAAAATAATCATCTTAAAAATAATAAAAATTCGTACAACGAAAGTCTTGTTTTGACTAATTGTTTTACTTTATTTTGTTCTTTGTTCCTTACCTCTATATGTACTTGTACACTTCTTGGCAATTCCAAAAATGGAAACCAGATGAAACCTTTTCGATGGAATATAAGCTAGCAAAATGTTCTTCTGATACGGTTTAAATTTTATTTGTCGAAAATGCTTTGAAATATTAATAAATTTTCTATCACTCTAAATTTCCCCTCAATATTTTCTCTCCCTAAAACTTCCCTTAAATCAGAGAAAGTGCCTAACCTGGCCACACTCACTAAGCTCATAATCCTTGTTATAAAAGGATAAAGCAAATGACTGCTTTTTTGTTCATAAATACAAACATATACTTAAACACTCTCAAACATTTAGTCAAGTAATGCTCCTGCGGCGATAGCTACTTCCGCTTGAACACTTTGGGCGAAATGATTTTCGGGAAAACCAACAACAAGGTTAGATCTACATACTAAAAGCACCACATTGTTGGCCTAAATTTACACAAAAGTAAACAACAAACACTAACACGACTACTCTTACGCAAAATTTGCTAACGCTGAATATGAAGATAGGCACTAGCAAGAAGAGAAAAGTAAAATAATTATAAGGGTATTCACAATTATGTGGTATCGTGGTATTGTGGTTTATTACCATAGTTGAAAACCACAATTAAGTGCACCCTTTAAAATAGGGTTTGTGATTGGGAACCTCGCGCTTTCGCTTTTTTTAATATGTAAATAAAGCAACTATTCAATTTGATATAATTTATTAATATATGGCTTAAAGAAGTTTAACTTACATTTTGAGCTTTTTCCATTTTTGATATTAAAAAATAACTGGCAAGCTATCGGGTGTTTATGAAACTATTAAAACCACTTTTGTTAAACATACCATTGGGCTACTTAAAAAACCACACTTTTTGTTTTTAGAGCTTGTATGTACCAAAACAACATATATAAAAACCGCTTGGTGAAGTGTGGTTTTAATACAACGGGTTTTCTTTACCACACTGAAAACCACACAATTGTGAATACCCTTAATATGTGTTATTTTATTTAACAGATTTTAAACAAAGCAATCAAGTTCAATGTTGCTAAAAGGGGGGAAGCAAAGAAACTCTAATTGAAGTTGAAGAGTAAGCTTAACCCATTGCACATTTCATATACACTTTCTTAAGCGATGAGATACAGATTTGGAACAACAAATAAAATTACTCAATATGTATACTCGAATAATGCTTAGGTTACTCTTATAATTAACATCAACAAAAATTCTTTCAAGTTTCAATAACCTACTGATTTTTAAGTTTTAAATTAAAAAAACAGATTTTTGAGTGCCTTTAAATAAACTCATAATTGTTATTCTAAAACCAAAAGTTCTCCATAAAAAAATATGAAAAACTTTAGTAATTACAATTTTTGTAAGATGTTCTAGAATGTAGTTCAAAGTAAGTGTGCACATATCAACTTATTTTATGAGTTTACATAATCGGGCTCAAGGTCCAAAAATTATTTTTAATTAAAACATATCTTTTGATTTTTTTTTTTATTTGATTAATTGTAGAAAATTCTGTGGAAAGTTTTTTAAACAAATGTTGTAAAAATGTGGGCGTAAATTTATTTAAAATAAATTATACGAATTGGAAAAGTTTAATTTTTTTAAATATATATAAACTGCAAAATCTATAGTAATAAAACTCATTTTCTGTTTGTTTGTTTGTTTGTTTGACCTTTATACAAATCTAAACGGCTCGACGGATTTTGCTCAAACTAGGTACACATATTAAGTGCATCCCAACTTAAAATGTTACATACTTAGTTTTTGCCACGCCCCCTCTGAAATTTTTCAACTAACGGTAATTTTTTTATTATAAAATTTTTTACCATCGGAGATTTTTTTGTATTTAATTTTAAAAAATTTCTGTTATTTTGACATCAAAAATATTCACATATCTTCAAAATTGGAGAAATTTTCAGTATAACGACTTTTTCATAAAACATCGTTACCTAAGGATGAGAAAAAAACGACATGAAAATCAAAGTATGGACTTTCGATGCAAATATCTCCGCTGTTCATTAATATATTTCATTCAAATTTTTTTTGTTCAAAAATTCAATAAAATCACTTTAAAAAAAAGGTTGAATTGTACCGTTAAGTCAGTGTATGTATGTTTTATGATTATGTCAAAAAAGGTCCAAAATATTGACTTTTTACCCAAAAAATGACTCAAAAATGGTTGTTGTTGTAAAAACGAAATCAATTAAAAATTGCACGTCTGGCTACCTTTCATATGACATAGCATTTATTTGCAAAAATTCTTCCAGCTAAGCGCAAAAATTATTTTACTGTTTTTGTCACCAAAACAACAAGGGATCCCTTTGATTTTTTTCGCGAAATTTATTTTTTCTAAAATGTTGTTTTTATATTTTTTACAAAAAAGTCAAGTCTCAAAAATAATTTATGTGAAAAAATTACCCCAATATCTCTTTCCAATCAAAAGTTATGGCTAAAATCTATTTTTCCATACAATTGACTATTAACAAAACTTAGTTTTGTGTTAAAATTCTCTATATAGTTTGAACGTCCCCATATCCCAGTAGCGGATGGAATATATTCCGAATATATGAAGCATCAATTACCTTGTAATAACCACTACTTCTGACTATATTACCTTACTATGCATAAAAGGCCTTACATTTAACATTGAATGAGACAGGAGGTAAGTGATCGCCTCCCTTCAGCATTACCTAGAAGTTATGGAGTAACATACTACTTGTATTAAGTTATTCGGATATTTGCAAAATCACTGCATTACTTTTCCTTGTATGCTACATTACAGGTAATGAGGTATGAGTTAATTACTTCTGCTATATGCAGACGCATTACTTTTTGAAAAAAGTAATGCTTCCTTACCTGGTAATTTATTCTGTATTAGTTCTATGGTAGCCACTGGCAAATCCGCTGCTGGGATATTACTAAAAATGCAGTTAGTTGTGTGTCTAAAGTAATTACGAACATTTTGGATTATATAAAATTTTCTTTATAGTGATCATCTACTTATATTTTTGCCTCCCCACCCCCTCTTGTTATTTGTTTTGTTGTGATGGCTCTATTTGTTCTCACTATTGTGTCCAGGGGTTGAAAATAAACTGTACGAAAAAACAAACTCTTCATCTGCTAAATCTGCGAAAGCAAACAGTTTCACTATCTGCTTAGGTTTGGATCTTTGCTACAAACAGAAATGCGTACCAAAGCGAACAGAAAATTAAGAGAGAAAAAAAACTATTGTTTTGTGTTCTAAGAAAACAACAAGTATTTCGTTTTTTAGATTTTGTTGTCACGATCACAACCACAACAAGTAACAAATGTTGTGTTCGTTTTGCTACGGAAATTCAAAAAGAATTTCGTCATGTTTTAAGCAGCATTTTTTTTGGAAGCTAAGATTTTTTAAGTCTCGTTCTGTTGATTTGCTTGCATGAAAATTTCAATAACCGATAGATTTGTACGACATGGTTGTAGTGACATGATTGTTTGTATGCGGACACCCAGAAGGGTGGCAGGTAGAATGTAGGTGTTTTCAGAAGAATTTTTGAGGGGGAAAAATTAATATGACCAGCTCATACATTTCACTCTCCTAGTTATCGAATTTTTGATATCTTTCTTATACTTTTAAACGAGCAATATTTATTTGTTTGTTTATTTGTTTATATGTTTCTTTGTAAACGGCCCAAACGATTTTGATGAAACTTTCAGTACAGGGATTTACAGGGGTGAAAAAGCGATCTACCTTGGTCTCGTTTCTGAGAAAATTCGTTTAGCAGCGCACGTAGGGGTATATGACCGAATTAGGCAGCCAAAATTAATTTATTCGGTAAAAATTTTCTATTCAAGTCTGTTATTTGATTTTAACCCTGCACGACCATTGGGACATATGCAACACTATTCAACATTGCAAACAAATTTGTTAAGCAGAGCACATTGGGGTATTTGACCGATTTAGGTAGCCAAAATTAATTTATACGGTTATTAGTTTCAATTCTAGTCTCCTTTTTTATTTTAACCCTGTACGACCATTGGGACATGTTAAAGCAAATGTTCCCTTAGGCGGGAGACAGCTAAAAATTAAATTTTTTTTAACGCTAAGAAATGAAACAGAACATTGATTTTGTGCTGTTAACATACATAATCTCTTAAGCGAATAGGCAGCTAAGCGATTTAAACTGCATATATGTACATTTATTAGACGATGTGTTTGTTTGAAAAACAATGTTCGAAGTGAGAAAATAACAAACATACATTAAAATTCTGCTAATAAACTACTATTAATAAAAGTTAAAAAATTTGCTTATAGTAAGAAATCTATAATTTGCAGTGCTTAGCCATAATCAGCCTCATAGCGTAAAAACTGTGGCTTTTACGATAAAACTGTTAATGGTATTTTTGAAGATATCTATCTGATTTACAATTTTGTTGCATGCATATTTTACCTCTGACAGAAAGGAGCGGAGATATTGGCGAATGACCGACTTCGGTGAACTTTGAGCACAAATATCTTTAAGTGCGTACATGGTAACAAATTGAAGTAATTATGTAGTAAGAGGTTTTCATTCACAAAAACCCTCGGGCAAAGTCAAAAGTTTCGTCACAGAAAAATACCAAGGATGCAGAAAAATTGGTTTTGACGAGTAGTTTTCAAAAATATATTAAGCCGGTGAGGTTAAAAATTCGTTCCACTCTAATGCACTTATTAAAATCATACTTTTTTATTCAAATAAAATAAGTTGAACAATTTTGTCTTTATTCGTTTTTAATAAAGAACTAGGTATGTGAAGGATGTCATTTTGCGGATGCGGATCTGTAAAGGGCCTTCTTTGAGGATGCGGATGCGGACAATTGAATCTAAGAACCGCGGTGGCGTATGCGGATGCTCTCAGTTAAATTTTAAATATTGATTTTTACATAATTTAAAAACATATTCTAAATGTTTGATAGTTTAAATCATACTTTAGTAAATATTTTTTTATTATTACTAATATTTATTTTTTTATGTAAACCTTTTTAAGGAATAAAATAACAAACTCATTAATTACAAAAAAAAAAATATAAATATTAAATTTAAAAGACTTTTATAGTTATTTAGCTTAACTAGACAAACTTAAAGCAGAACTTTAATTATTAAAATTATTTTAAAAATTATGTTAATACAGTACCTCAGAAGTTAGAAGCTGTTTTTAAGTCGGGATTTTTTAATTTCTGAAATCTTATTATTTCGAAGTTAAAATTTGTAAAGTTGAATTTATAATAATATTGCTCAAGCAATAATTTAAAGATATAGTTACTGGATAAAAATAACACACTTATAATGTGTAGAAAATTATACACATTTTTATGTAAATGGCCTTATTTAGTAAAACGTCCTTTTGTCTGGTAAATTTCGTTTTCATATGAAGCAAAACAAAATCTTTTTCTCTCACTGAAATTTTCTTATGAAAATTATTGCCACACAAAAGACTCCAAGTGAATTGATTGCGTACATTAAGCATAATAAGTAGTGTTCGACCGATACCGTCATTTTGGCCGAAACCGAATATTCGGCCTAGCCCAAACCAGAACCGAAACTGGTTATTTATAATTTAAATTTTCTCAAATAATTTTTTTTTAAAGAAAAAAAAAGGAACACTCATACACAAAAGAAAAAAAATTTAATACAAAATAAAGTATTACTTGAATATTGCAGTTTATAATAAATAATTGAAGTTTGCTAAAATAATAAATGAGACTATTTTTTAATTTATTTTTTATTGCTAAAGTATTCCCTACTTTATATCTTCCGTACACACTCAAAATAGTATGCACCTACAATGTACATTTTTATAGAACTACAAAGCAGTCTTTTTGTTTTTTTAAAGGTTTAGTATTATAAAAATGGAAATATTTTGTTTTCTTTTCCTTTATTCCACACACACAAAATTCGTTCGTAAGTTTAATTAACAATTTTGGCTTCAGTACCTATAAAACTGTAATATTAATTACAAAAGGTATGATAAAATCGAAAATGATAATATCGAACGCATTAAATTAACCAAAATATTTTGCGTTGACACGATAAATCAAATAATAGACTAATTCATAATTTTTGATTAGTACAATGCGTTGTAAGTATTTTTATTAAACCAAACAAATGTATTTGAATTAAATAACTGATGCAAGAAATTTTTACCAAAAATACCTCAATATGGCCTCAATATAGCAGAATAGCCAAAACAAACAAAAAGGGCCGAAACTGGCCGTAACCGAAACCGTAACCGAAACCGAATATTCTACACTATAATAAGGTCAGAAGCTTCATTTTAAATTTTTCGTAGAAAACGCTGCACTGTTAAATATAAATTGCACAAACAATTACCTCGGAAATTAAAATACAATCTTCTAATTTCAGAAGCTTTAATGTTTTAAAAATTCGACTTCTAATTTCTAGATGATTATAATTTTATTAGCTTCTTATTTCTGAGGTTTTACTGTATTTAATTTTTTATAAAGGGTAAATTGTATTTTATAAAAAGTAAAGTATATACTTGATGGCTTCTTAGTTTTTTAACTTCTTCTGTTTTTGTTGATAATAAAATACAGATCTTAGATGCGGATGCGGAGGAAGATATCAAAAAATTAATAATGCAAAAAGTGCATATTATTCATAAATATAATAATAATTTCATTTTTAAACACTCCTTACTCGCAAAAAATTAGGATAGAAATTAAAAATGTCATTTCTAATATCTAGACCATTCCTTAAATGTGAAATAACCTATCTTTCCCGTTGTGCACTGTCCAATCGCCGAGACATTGTATTTTTCACGAACAAAACGTTACCTCATATACATATGCACAAAAGCACAACGCATCTATATAAAACAACGAATTCAATAAAAGCAACAAAACAAAGAAAAATTCCAACGCAATAACTTTTTCAACACAAAAAAAAAAGTCGCATCATAAATGAAATGAACAAACATTGCAGACCTCTCTTCGTATTATGGTGCTTCCATCAACCTACAAGAGATCGCTAAAGATACTTTACTTTGATTGTTTTTGTGCCCGCTATTCAAAAGCATAACACCGAGAGTTTTTCTATTCGAAAAAAGAAACATTTCATTTTGCTTTTCTCTCTCATCTCTGCTTGCTTCGGTTTGTGCTACTTTTTGAATCGGAGAGAGAAAACTAAACAAACCAAAATACTTGTTGTGATCTTAAGAAGAAACAAACAGAACAGAAAAATACTTTTCTTTAGAGTTTGTTTGCGAGCCCTGATTGTGTCACCGTTGTCAATTAGTTCTTTATCAATGGTTCTTTAAATGTTGTATATATATCACAATTTTATCGAAAAGATGACTGTGAATAAGAATGCTGTAAAAGTTAATATTTTCATGTAATCAGTTTCAGCTATATGGCGATATAAAAAAACATATGCGCATCTGGTCAGCACAAATATTTCATTAGTTTTGATAAGTGCGTTAAATTCACAGATAGATGGTGCCACATGTGTAAGATGTGTGGGTACAAAGTATACGTACACCTTGCGTTGAATAGCTGAATTATGTTTTTTCAAAGTTTCTTCAAATTTAACCCCACACGATTGGGATTACAGACAGGTGGCGCTATTTTCTGCTTACAGAAGAATATCTGATGTTCTTATGAAGCTAGCAGATAAGTTTTGCGAAATATTTTGCGAAAATGCTATTGCTATCAAACTTTTAAAAAGTAAAATAATGCAGTACTGCCAGTTTTTTTAGAAATTTTAGTAGGTACAATCATTTTTAGCACAACGAATTTTCATAAAACATTGATAGCTAATAATGAGAAAAAAATTATATGAAAATCAAAGTTTCTACTTTTAATGCCAATAACTCTGCTATTTTTAACATATTTCATTAACATTTTTTTTTTTTTTGTTAAAAAGTTCAATATGTTTTTAATATAAATCTTTGTTTAGACGTTAAAATGTCCATATCTCAAGGACGCATTGAGTCCCACCATAATTTTTATTTTGTTGAAAAGGTAATTGTGCTTGCTTTAAGATTGAGTAAATATAAAAATTCTTTTTAATTTTTAAAATCTGTTTTTCGTACCGCTTCTTTGAATTCAATTAGCTCACCGCAAGAGATGGAACCACCAACAACTTTTTTGGTGGATAAATAAAATTAAATAAAATAAAGTTCAAATAAAATTCAACATGTTTTTCATAATTCCCGATTTTAAAAAACATTTAATCGAGAAGTGTATGTTATAATGTTTATATAAATGACTCTCGAGTAACACCGGGTATATCAGCTAGTTAATAATAAAACTTGAAGTATATCGCGATATCAAAATTAAATAACAAACATTTTTTTTGTCAAAATTTCAATTGCTAATAAGGAATTTTTTTTATATTATTTTTAATTCTTTTGTTAAGCATAGTACTCTGTTCAGTTTCATGTGAAATTCTACTCAAATCTCCATACAAAATGTGACAGCTGCGAAACAAGCGTGGAAATTTTCACAACATGTTCGTCAGAGCAATACTCTGTTCCACTGCGTGAAATTATCGCAAAATGTTTCTGAGCAACATTTTTTCAGGACAATTTAATTGTACTGCCTATTTATTTTGAAGTGAAAGGAGAGAGATTATACGAAATCTCCCAACTTATTCTCAGAGAGATTCAGAATAAGTTGGGAGATTTCATATGAGAGATCAAAATAAATAGGTAATAATTTCACTTCAAAATAAATAGGTAGTACAATTTAATTGTCGTGAAAAAATGTTGCTCAGAAACATGTTGAGATTATTTCACGCAGCGGAACAGGGTACTGCTCTTACAAACATGTTGTGAAAATTTACACGCTTGATTCGCAGCTGTCTTTTCTCATATGGAGATTTGAGTGGAATTTCACAGGGAACTGAACAGAGTACTATGCTTAACATTTAAAAACGAAATTGATTAAAGGTTATTGTTATTATAATATTTGTTTTAAAAGAAACAGTTTTTTTTTTGTTAAATAAAAGAATTTATGTTTTATGTTTCGGCTTGATCGATAAAACTTAAGCTTTTCGAAAATATAGTATGGGCAATGTGAGTAGGAAAATGCAGTTTCTAGTTTTAAGATAGCTAAATAAGCCTCATCCTAATATCTGATTTCCAAAGTATGATATATGATCAAACCGTTTGAGTCCATACACATAGCATGCATTATTATTAAAAGCAACTTGTAGTTTGTGCATAGATCTCAAGAAAATTTGTCTATAAACGACTTCCGAGCATGTTTTAATTGGCAGCAGCAGCTGCAAGACTAATTTTTTTGTAAATATCTACAAGTGTAAAAGCTGCAGTCATTCTGAGATTTTGTAAGGCATAATAAATTCTACAAACGCAGCAGTTGATGTGGCCTTCTGAAGATGAAAAGTTGTAGAAACTACACAAAAAACTCACCGCTGCATTTAAAAAACCGATGCAACTCTCAAACTTTATTCAAAGTACAGAGTGATTCACAGAATCGAACGCTTTAGAAATGTTTAAAAGTCCAACTTAGATCATATAAAACTCTTATATCATCTAGAATTTTTATTAACACAGAGAAAAAGTTGTGACCTGGTCGAAAGCCCAACTGCAACTAAGACATCAAGCCAAAAGTTGTTGTGTGGTGAAAAATCCTTAATTCAGGTTATCTCGAAGATGTGAAACAGTGGTTTATTATGTGTGCAAGTGGACTTAGTATATATGGCAGTAAACATTTGTGAAATTTCATGGAGATACTAGCTATCAACCGCAGTTGCATAAGACTTACGGCTTTATTCATTATAACGAAAATGCACACCAATGACAAGCAAGGCACGAGTCTTGAGATGTGTGCTAAATAAGTCAATTGACCTTTACCAGCATATATTTTCAACTAATTAAAAATTAGCCGATTTTAAATAAGTTAAAAGTTGGTTTAAGATAAATCTATTAATTACTATTAAATCTATTAAAATTAAAAAGTATTTAATTTTGAACTTATTGAAAAACAATTAAAGCATTGCAACTACAGTAATGCAGCAGCGTGAAAAGTTAAAAATTTGTATTTATCACAAAGATAACTCGCAATGATTAAACCGATTCTTTACTAATTTTACTAGTTTAACGCTAACAAACCCTTTTAAAGAGATATTATTAAATTTTAAAAAGAAACAGAAAAATCTTTAATGGGTTTCTGTTTTTAATAAATCTTTTATTTTTTTAATTTAAGTTTGAATTAAAAAAAATGAATTCTCAAGTATGTTTTTAATAATTTAACCCATGTTACAGATCTGCAACATTTAGAAATTGCTCTAGAAAAATAACTCAAGGAGAACAAATTAAGTCAGAATTCCTATACATAACTCATGAACATTCCAAATAACTCTCACTTTCCAATTAGAAAGTAAGTCATTCGACAGTTTTTTTTTATTTTTATTTGTAGTTGCAACAGTGTAATTTTGCATTTGGCAGCAGTTAGTGTTTTCCTATATTTTTTAATATATTTTTAAATGACTAATATTGTAGTAAAAAGAGTTAATAATTAAAAAAAATATTAACAACTTTTTGATTAACTAATAACTACATTAATCATGAATTGTTATATTAAAAGCAATTTTTCATTCCCCGATATGTAAATCTGCATATATGCAATATGTAAATCTGCATATCTGCAACCAACGGTTTTTTGCAAATCTATACTTTTATATAAAATGTTTCTCACGTATCTGTGACGACGCTAAACCTAAAAGCTACTACACCGATTTTACTATTTCTTTCATTAATATAAAGCTGCATGCTGTACTTAAAATCATGCATCATTTATTTTCTTAAAAAAGCACACTTAAAAGGTATTGCAATTTATGTTTATAAAGTAGCCAAAAAAAAAACACAACACAAAAATCATTAGGGGTATTCACGATTCAGTGCACTTGTCTGTGCAGTTGAGGACTTGAGGACTTGTGCACTTTACAAAAACAAATTGTTTGTACGTCAACAATCTGAACAAAAGCTTTTCTAATATAACTTCAACTTGAGGACTTGAGCAGTTGTGCACTTGTGTGCATTGAAAAATGTTGACAGCTTTGAAATGGTGATGGTGGTGTGTTCACGAAAACCTAAATGCACAACTGCACAAGTCCTCAAGTCCTCAAGTGCACAGGCAAGTGCACTGAATCGTGAATACCCCTATTGCTTTATTAAAATGTTAGAGACACACAAGCAGCATAAAGCTTTTTCTCTCTTTTCATCTGCTATAGTTTTTCGCATTGTTTCTGTTACGGTATCGGGCAGCTCTGTACATTTGTACTCTCTCATCTTGAGTATGTTTTCATGAGCGCTTTAAAAAGCTTTTTGCAGATATCTTAAGAGAATTTATGTGATTTTTTTTGTACTATGATTTATTTTAGTAACTTAAATAAATGTGTAGTGAATGGACTGTCAAAAGTAAACAGACCGACAGACGGATAACGTTAAATACAGGTAACCAGACAGACATGTGAAAAGGCACACGAATAGTTAAAAAAAACAAATATTTTTTAATCTGTAACAAAAACTGGCATATGAATTTACAGTAAGGTGGAGCGCAAGTTATTTGTCTTTTGGAAATTTTATTACGCTCGGCCACGGTAAATTTGAGAATGAATGCAAAACTTATTATAAAAACAGCTTCAGAAAGAAACGAACATTTTCTATTCACTTTTAACTTCTCCATTTAAGGGCATAACAACCATGTTTTAAGAGGATCATAGCATTATTCGGATTATGATTGTTGTTAACATGTTCTTAAACATATAATATTTTCTTTGATCATGATAAAATGATTACAACAACCATATTTAGAAAAGGAACTTTTTTGTAGGAACCAAAATATTATTGAAACAATCATTATTCTCTTATTGGGCCGAAAATAGAATGATTGCAACAACTATATTATGAATTTATTTTTAGGATCCAAAATATTATTGAAACAATAATTTTATGTTTATCCACTACAATTTCCGCAGCTATTAATTAAGATATCTTCAGAGGTTTGCCATTGTCTGGGCTGAACAGAAATACTAATTCAATTGAAAAATCTTTTTGATAAAATTTTCTGTCGGAGCTGGGGTTTGAACCGCGGCTTTTTCGCTTACGAGCCACGCACACTACCAGTAAGCCACAGCCGCTACTACCGCTCGCCTGACTAATGCCATTCATAAACATGGTACATTAAGTGCATTGTCACAAAAATAGCAACATTTGTGATAAACAAAATATGGATAATTGCGAAATATATTTACGGTAAACAGAAATATGTTTGCTACAGTTAAAGTCGAAAATGTCACTTTTCTGCGTGTTGTTTTTAGGATAAGGCGATTTAAAACAAAACAAAATAATTGAACAGTTGACAAACGAAACGGCACATAGCCAGGATTCGATAAAACTTATTGTGTCTGAATGAAGTGAAAGTTTTTCCTGCAAACTGTTCAGACACAATAAATTCTTTCGATTTTTGGTTATGTGCTGCTTCGTTTGCCAACAAGCAAAGAATAGTTCAGACAAACATTAAAATTTCTAATATGTTTGTCTATATAATAATATTCACATTTATCATGATTGACAGAACTACAACATTTTTTTTGCAACTAATAGTTGAGGCAATCATAGTATGTTGACGACTTCAATGATGTTATGTTTCAACTATAATGTTATTTTTGGTACCACCATTAGTAAATTATGACTCGATTAAGGCAAAAATTTGTGTTTGCAGAAATAATACAATAATTTTAGTAAAAAAAATATTATTGTAGTAATCATGTCTCAACCATGTCTTTTCTCTGCGTGTATTTAAAGATATAAGCAAAAATATGTGCTGGCGTTACGTTACAAAAAAAGGAAGATATTTTTGACTTGGATTACAAAATTTGATAAACTCTCTGAGTTGCACAAAATTTTTTGTATACAACTTTTTAAAGGTTTAAAGGGTTTAAAATAACATTAGTTTATTTTCTAAGTGATTAAATTTAAAAATTTTCCCTGCTTCTTTTTTGTTAAGCTTTTTGATCTAGCGTAACGTTACTGAAATATCCATTGTAGTTCAATTAGGTAATTAAGTAATTAGGGAGTTGAGTTATTATGTAATTTAGTAATTAAAAAACAAATTTAATATATTGGCTTTTCTTTGCCTCAACCATTTTTTCATTATCTTTAACCAATGCCTTCCATTTTTAACACAACAAAAAAGTCTAAAAAACATTTACTAAACATTTACGAACAAGAAAAAATATATTTGTGAAACAGTGCAGACGACTTTATCATCATGGTAATGAGTTTATGTATAAATTGGTAAAATTAAGAAAATTAAAATGTATTTCTTAGATAAAATCTTCAAATAATAAGTCTTAATAAGTTTTAATTTTTTGATCGCGGTAGAATTTTCTATGGAAATGCCTATATGAAATATTATTTACACTGTAAATTTTTGTCATATATGCAATAATATTGCATTAATTTTTTTAAGTCACTAAGGCTGGATTCACTGATAAATTTCAGCAAGTTTTTGTGTGAATTAAAATAATTTTAATCAAGTTGAGAGAGTGTAGCAAGTTATCTCTCTGAGCGGAAACTTCTTATAAAAAAAAACTTGCAAAACATGCTGAAGGTGATCAGTGAATCCAGCTTAAGATTGCATTTAAGTGATTTCATTCATTCATTTAACTAAAAACAGTAATTTGAATCCCAATAATATTATGTTTTAAAATATCAGTGTGAATTGAATAATACAAAAAAAAATAAAATAAATTGGCCATTTCAGCCCTAGAAAGGACTTTGACCGAGCTTTTATTGATCGATTGTGTTGTGAATGTTATTAAATGTTTGAACACAAATAATCGAGAACTGAAACTCCGAGTTTTATGCTGATTCCGAACGGCTTATGTTCTCAAGAAGTAATTGAAATAAATTCTGTCTGAGCTGGATATTGAACCCGGGCTACCACGGTTCCTTAGCTTAGGGGCAACGCACGCTACAGCCGCCAAGTTTTAATTGAGTTGAGTAACATGTTTTTTACTTAACAGTGTGGAAAGTGGAAAGGCTTTTTTTCATATGCATCTTTTATTAATACTCCACGCCGTGGTTTACTTTCAAAGAGTAACTTTCAGAAACAGCTGCTACTGAAAATCAATACATTAATTTGAATCATTGTTACTCCATATAATTATAAAAAATAAAAAAAATATAGCAGTGAGGGGACTGCCGACGGAAGCGAAAACCTATATATAAAATATTAGTATTCCCTGGAAGACTTTGTCCTGTCACGGACCACTTTACTGCCTTATAAAAATTTTCATGCTAATCGGAAAAACTTTTTATATTTTCACTCCCTCAGTCTAGGATTATATCTTTCAAAATATTTTTTATTCAAATAACATTTTTATTTTATAATTACACCAAACTACATTATTACATTTAAATTGAATATTGCTGATATAGAAATAAAATACAGGAAGCATTATTGAATGAAAAATAATCCTCATAAAATAAAATAAATTTTCTATTTTTTATATAAGATATTTTGTTTGATTCGTCTTGAAGTCTCTTTTAATGCCTGCATTTGAGATCTTGCTACAAGGAAAACAGAAAACATGACAAGCAAAGTGCAGTTTATTTTCTGCCCCCGATTTGGTTTATCCGTACATCCGGTTCATCATTAATGCACATCATTTCGTCTTTTATCATTTCATTATATTTTAAATTATGGGTATTAATATAAAAAACAGAGTAACACATACACAAAAATATAAAGTAAACTTATTTAAATAATTAATATACTTATAAAATACGTATACATAGAATTTGTATTTACATAAATTTCATTGAATTTTATTTACAATATTTTCACTGTTTGCGTTAATAATTGAATTTTATTCTAAAAAAGATACTATAGGCGTATGGTAGCTGAAATAAGAAACAAAAAAATTTTGGACGATCAGTCCCAGTCATGATGAAATCATTATTAGGTAGCCTTGACAACTACTTATTTTCTCACGAGCTGCTACCATTGAATTTCACACAAAAAAGCAAAACAATATAAAGTGCGTGTGTCACACACATTGGCAAATTTCAGCGGAGTCAATAGCTGACAACTGTTTTTTTTTAATTTGAGTGAGAAACCTTTGCAATTAAATGATCCATTCACATCATGTGACTCCTCTGAATGCGGCCAATGTGTGTGAAACACGTTTTCTATTTTGTTTTCTTTTGTTTGACATTCGATGGTTGAAACACGAAATGTCATTCCTACCTATTACTTATTATACCATGGCCCCAATCAGAGAATATGCTGGCGACATTTATAAAACTACAAATGTTTTTATGTTGACAGATGTAAACAGACGGTTTACGCAAACACAACCAAAAATGAAAATATTTTAATTTTTACGCAGACATCTGCACAAACCTAAAACAGCCAAATACACTGTCGAACAGTCTGCGCAAACACGTGTTTGCGCAAACAGTCTGTCTGGTCTGTTTGGCCCTTTAACGAAGAGTGACAAATGAAAAGGTTGAAATAAGAATATTATGTTTTCAAATTGTTAATAGTGCAGACACGTGTGTTAAGTTAGTATTAATTTGAATGAAAATATTATAAAAACAGTGTAAATAAAACTATAAAATGACGAGGCAGTGTTCAATTTGCAAAAAAACAAGTGTAACCAAAAATCAACTACAAAACCTGAACATAAAGAAACTCGAGATGAACAGCTGATTTCGACAAAAAGCTCTCTTTTTCTCTGCTTTATATTTCATTCCTCTCCGAGTCGGCCCTACGTGGTTATTCTGCCATGATCGCTGTCTGTATTGATGACGAGAGTTACTCGGAAAATCTCGATGACGCAAACCAAAGATTTACCCTCTACCAAAATCGTTCAACGCGCCTAAAAAAGTTTTCACTTCAAAAAAACTTTATTTTGTGAAATAATTGCCATATTTAACCACATCATTGTGTTAAAGCTGTTGTAATTTTTCTTTTGACTATAATTACTTATAATATCGTAATACGCGTTTTTTGTTTTATTTTCAATTATACAAACTAATTGAAAAGTTAATAATTTGTGTACACCATTTGTGAATTCTACTCAAATAGAATGCTTTGACAATAACGAATAATTGTTTTTAGCCAATTGTTTAGTGAGATTTGTCCGGCTCACTTTATTCCTAAGACATGAATGTAGTTGTTGTGACAAACAGAATCAACTGGGCTTTGTTCAGTTCCTAATTGCCTTGTTGAGATTTTAGTGGACAATATTGGATATTTGGAAAAAAAAATGAAGACTTCTGTAGCAAATTCAATTAGTCCTTTAGTATTCTTTATACAACGGAAAAATATATGCTTATATTATAAAAATTATATTATAAATGAATTGCTGTAGCTTCTAGTAAGATTAAGATTTTAAATTTGTACAGGGTATATATTTAATATTTTTATCGCAGGCGAAGCAGCGGGTATTTGCTTTTATTTTTATAAATAAAGTTTTAATTTCAAAACAAAATTTGTCTTTTTTTATTATAACGTCTGCTTAAGAGATTTTTATGTAAAAAGATTGAATTAGGCGTTATTGCGGAATATAAGGTTAATCAAATCAGATGCTTAAAAGAAATTTCCATGCTTTTTTTGATGAAATTTATTTCAATGCAAGAAACTAAGTTCGAGAACAAAAATTTATAAAAGAAAAATTACAACCTGAAATCGTGCACAAATTTGCTACATTCGTCAAACTTTCGTTAGTGATTCAATGAATTGGAAATCCGTTTCATCCTAGTTTTGAAGTCAGGCAAACACATTTTTTATTTTTTTATAAATGAGCTCATAGCAATACGTTTATTTTTTAATAAGGATAAATACAGCCGCAGCGAGACATATTGTATTGCTATAAACTACATCGTCAATTTAAAGTCACATACAATGCTTTCCCTGAGAAAATTTCATGCCGATTATTAAAATTGCATACTTTTCTCAGACAATTAAAAAAGCATTAATCTCCGAGGAAGCACACACACCAACGCATACAAACAGATATGTAGCTATATCTTTCTATACAGATGACAAAAACTCAATAAACCGCAAGAGAAATATTGCATTTACATACTTACTGAAAATTAAGTAAAGACAATTAATTTTTTCAACTTAAATGAATTTAAAATTTATTTCTTATACAAGTGTGTTCATCTGCATATACGTTTTAATACAATGGTTAAGCGCAAAAATGGCACCACTGCTGTAATTATTTATGAGTGCACTTAACTTGCATATCGTAAAACACTTAAAATTTACATCATTAACACAGAAAAAGATTTAAGTGGAGAATGTGCACGGAATACACATGCACAGAAATATTTACTTTTACCGCCAAATGCAAGGTACATTAAGAGGCACACTTGCATACACTGAAAAAAAATCATTTTGTAAAATTGACGACAAATGTGCCTTTTATTAACATTTATATGTTACAAAACTTCATCATTTTAAGTACATGTTTGAAAATTTATAAATATTCACATAATTTTATATTTACACTTGATAATTAAACGACAAGTTATTGTAAGCTATTTATGAAACATAACATTTTTACAAATATCAGTATAGCCACTTACAAAATATATCGTCAAAGTTAGAGCAAATGTATAAGTACTATATCTGAATATTTAAAAACTTTTAAAAGTTTGCTTGAAAGAATATAATTATAATAATTATAATATATAAGAAATAAAATATATAAGCCGATTTAAAAAAATTTTATTCTACAAATTTTTTTTTTGTGTATATTTGCACAAAGACACTCATTTGCTAGTAGTTGTTGCTAAACGTTGAGCAAGCGGTGAAGTACGTAACTGCGGTCACTTTGAAGTGATTTTAAAAACATTCACTACCCACTGAGCCACAAGGGAAAGAATGTAGAAATGTAAGAGTTTCGCAAACGTTTTCAGGTTGAGATTTTACCTATTATAAATTCTATTTTTCGAACTTGCTGTTAATTTGTGTTGCGTGAAAAATATATGAAAGCAATAAAAAGCAATAAATATTTATTTTTGAAACGAAGAAGAAACCTAATTTTTCAAAAACGAGGCTGTAAGGAAATCGTATATTATACTAATTCAGTTCATTTTAGCAACAAACCATTTTTTAAAATCAAATTAAACCAAAAATCGTTGTAAGTTAGAAGGGGATGGATTTGTGATAAGGACACGCGATTTCCCCTTATCTCCGATTGATAGTTAATTTAGAAATGATTTTATCTTTTCATATATAGCCCGTAATATAAAAATTTGCTGGGAAATGAAATCGAGTGCTAATAAAATACATGCGTTATGTTTTTTACTCCTTTTTATACTCACTTGTTGCAATCGCTTATAATTGAAAGTTTTCTGTATGACCTTGTTATTTATTATGTTGATTTTCTCTGATTTAAATACAAATTCTTAATGTTTGATAGTTTAAGTGCATTATTTTGTATCACGAAGCAGCACACCAACGACAAGTAAGACACGAGAAGCAATAGAATTTCGTATAGAAAAAAGTATTGCTTCTCGTGTCTTGCTTGTCGTTGGTGTGCATTATCGTTATACAGAATAAAGCAGTAAATCATACTTGATTTTAAATACAAATTCTAGTTGTTTGATAGTTTGATAGTTAGATAACACTTAACTCCGATGGAAAATTCCTTTCCATCGGTTAACACAGGTGAAATGGTACCACAAAATATTTGTTTGCGTAATAATATACAGATTATAAAATTTAGAATTATTTTTATCCCTGTTGTGATTTTTACCCTATTTTTGTTTTTGGTTAAAAAATTGCCCTTGATAAAACGATTTTTTGTGGTGACGGGTCATATCATCAAGGAACATAAGAGTGACCGCCAAATGTACTAGAGAAAATGAAAACGCGAAAATTCAATAGGCTCTTTACATAATGTGGGTATTTGTGCCCCAAACCAAACGAGCAAAAAATTTCAGTGCGATCGGAATAAGCTTTATTGTGCCTAGTTGAGCTTTATTTTGACTAGATAATTTTTTTCTTGATATTTAAAAAAAAAACCGCAAAAATTCAAATACACTCAGGGAATTATTGAATTTCCTACACGGCTGCCATGAAAAAGATGAGGCTGTAGTAGCCATACTAGAGTTATTATATATGAAATGAAGTCACCTTAGCTGAAAGTTTATTGCAAGTACTTTATGAGAGCTCTCATAGCCCTAATTGAATCTGCAATAATCATAAAAAAAAAACAAAAATTATGTTGAGCATCTTTTGAAAATAAGAGCTGTGGTTACAGTTGTGACACTTCAGCTTCTGCAACCAACTTTTAAATCTTGCGTGTAGAGAAACTCCAATACGGCTGTTGTAGCCTCAATACGGTTTTCAAGCTTTTACTGAAGATACTAAAACCACAAAAGACAAATTTCTCCATTTTAGTTTTGGCTTTGCAGCGTGCTTGTTGGCAAATACTAAAAAAATTGTTTTTAAAGTTAATCTGTATTTACTTTGATAATCGCTTTACTTTGATAATAAATATTATGCCTATTGTCTTGAAAAAGGCATGGACTATTTTACAATTCTATTGTCTAAACTATTTGTAAAAAATAGATTGAAATAAAAACGATTTGAAATAAAAATTTAAAAAATATTTAAAAATAACACTTTTATTAAGCAAACGGCATTAAGAAATTGGTGATAACCTAAAAAGCGCAGAGGTAAGTAGCCTCAACATAAGGATTTATGGCTATCAAAACCGAATTCCTCTCACCATTGCAAAAGGCGCTGTTATGACCCCTCCACAATTTGTCTGTCAAAACCGAATTTCTCTCACCATCGCAAAAGGCGCTGTTATGACCCCTCCACAATTCGGCTGTCAAAACCGAATTCATCTCAACACCGCAAAAGGCGCTGTTATGACCCCTCGACAGTTCGGCTGTCAAAACTGAATTCCTCTCACCATCGCAAAAGGCGCTGTTATGACCCCTCCACAATTCGGCTGTCAAAACCAAATTACTCTTACCATCGCAAAAGGCGCTGTTATGACCCCTCCACAATTCGGCTGTCAAAACCGAATTCATCTCAACACCGCAAAAGGCGCTGTTATGACCCCTCGACAGTTCGGCTGTCAAAACTGAATTCCTCTCACCATCGCAAAAGGCGCTGTTATGACCCCTCCACAATTCGGCTGTCAAAACCAAATTACTCTTACCATCGCAAAAGGCGCTGTTATGACCCCTCCACAATTCGGCTGTTAAAACCGAATTCCTCTCACCATCGCAAAAAGCGCTGTTATGACCGCTCCACAATTCGGCTATCAAAACCGAATTCTTGTCGCCATTAAAAGATCTTACAACTTTCTGTGAGGTTGTCAAAACCGGCAGAGCATCTCTTAAACAGGAATCTAACAGTCCTTAAGGAAGTTGTCAGAGCCTCGCATATTAAATTTTTTGAGAACCGTAATATTACGGCTAGAAGAAGCGAAGTTTTGATAGCATCGCCAGTTCTGTGAGTGTATGAACGTATTCCAATGAAATCTATTGAAACAAATTGAGCGATTACGTTGAGAAACATAACCGCTCCCCAGCAAAATTTTTGTTACAAATATGACATGCATTCTTAGGGACACTGTTTCCAGAACACATTCTATGGATCCAATTGTGCTTCTTCTAAGCTTTAGCAAGAAGTGCTTTCAAGAAGCATTCTCCTTAACCACCACTTCTCAAAGACATTCAAATATAATTTAATTTCAATTATTTTTTTATGTATTTTTTAATTTAATCATGGGATTTTTCAAACCTCCAACAAAACGCAACCACTTCCTACTTCAAACACCAATATGCCGTGAAAATCGGGAAAAGGTATATTTTACGTTAATTGTTTTTAAACCCTCAACAAAAACCCAAACACTTCTCAATAACAACACTAAAATCGCGAGAAAATCGGGAAAAAGGATATTTTCATTCAATTTTTATATCCCACAAAATGCATTTCATTCCATGGAATGCCTTCTTAAAGTTCTCCACAAAAACACCTACTAGAATCCTTTCAGTTAAGGGCTCAAAGAAGCCTTCCATTGAAAAAATTCTGGAAGCACTTCTACACCGAAAAAAATGTACAGAGTTAACCCAAGTTTTTTCATGAGTCAAAAGAGTTTTTAAGAATTTAAAAATGTTTTGTCGCCGTAAAACACAAAATGAATTGGATCAATATTTTTTTTGTTAATATAAAACTTTTTTTGCTTGATACAACTCATTTTCAAAGCTTGGAGTAAATTAAAAGCAATTTCAAATTAACTCTGCATCTTCTCCAAACATTTCTCCTTTTAACTCTATTAAAACTTATTGCAGTCATCTATGAAGAACGTCTTTGTATTTTAAAGCTGAAACGGAGTTATTTTTAGCACGAAACAGAGTCTGCTCGAGCAAATGTTTCCGTTTGTTCGTTTTACTTTGAATGAAGAGAAAGTACTCAAATATTTTAACAAGCAAATCAAGTGTGCTGTAAGAATTAAATGGTGCATAATGATAAAAAAGAGCCGTTTTTACTATTGGGAGTTATATGTTTTCGTATGTCTTTATGAAAGTGAAACTTCTTATGCGGTTATTTGATATAGAAGGTAAAATTTTTCGAGTCTCGTCACGAACGTTTTTTAATCTCGTTACGAAAAATTGTGTACACAAGCAATGATATATTTTTTGTATGGAGACCCCTAGAAGAGTGGCAGATAGAGTGTATGTGTGTGTGTATAGAAGAAATGCTAAATAAAAAAACAATAGGACCAGCTCATACATTTGACCTCCCTAGGGGTTATTGATTTCTTGATATGAACTCTAATAGACAATTTCTTCTATTTTTTGTATCTTTTGTATAGGGACCTCCAAAAGGTTGGCAGATAGAGAAAAGGTGAGTTCAAAAGAAGTGTTAAGGGGCAAAAATTAATAGGACCAGCTCATATATTGATCCCCTTAGGGATTATAGATGTGTTGATATGAATTATAAAAGCCATTTTTTTAATTTTTTGTTTTTTGTATTTGGACTCCCGCAATATATCCCCATAGGTAAATTTTTTCGCGTTATCTCGTAAATATCAAATCACGGACATATTCCGCATACATCGCAAACCATTAAGACCAGTATTACTAAATGAAGCACCAACCAATGACATGAAAATATTAAATAAACAGAATATTTTTTACAAAAATTTTGTATTGTATTTCGTTTGAGATGCTAACTCTTTCTTACTCTCTGTGTTTTACAATAATCTATCTTATTCTTTGTATTAAAAAGTTTACCTTCTGTAGTGTGTACACACTATACCGTAATTTTTTTAACCTGCGGTGTATTTTTTATAGAAAATTTTGGGAAACTAAACAATTTTATTAAATTTGGTATACAACTGTTGTTTTGATAAAATTCGAGATATATACATTTTTTTAAAAGGAATTTGTGAGTTTTTGTAACATACTAAAGTCACATATTATCATATTTTATTAACGAAACTGCATTAAACACTAATAAACAAATTTTTAATGTGTCACGACATATAGGCAACACTGCTCACTTAACATAAATAGCCTTCAGAATATTTTACCTATTTTTGTACTAAATTTAATTATTCTAGCATCAATTTATATACTTCATTTTGATAAATGCTTAAAAAATATCTTTTCCCTCATTCAACGAACAAAACAGCAATCCATTGTAAAATCAATGCAAATATTTATCTCTTTTTTCAAATATGTCAAATACAAAAATCCCTTTTTTAAAAAATTTCAATTGAAATAAAATAATTGAAACACCTTTGAAACAAATTTTGAGAGTTGAGCGCAATTCAATGAGCTCAAAAGTAAAAAAAAAAGTTTTGTTTTATAAGAAATTATGGAGATTCAAAATTGCCAAATCGTGGATAAGCTGCTCTGTGAGTATGGAGAAGAGATTCTGTTTTCGGCGTTCAATATGACTTTAATTTCCTTTGTATTCAATTGAAATAAGAAATAAATAAAAATAATTAAACACAAAAGAAATGACGGATTCTTTATTTGACTCTTTTGTGGGTGAGTTTGTTTATTTTTAAAGCTTCATGCTACATTTAAATGAGTTGATTCTAGTTTTTTTCTGAGTGAACTCAAAATTTAAAAAGTCTCAATTTCTCATTCTTAAAACAACTCCAAACGGAGTCAGTACGACTTTTCAAACAAATCCAATTTTCGAAGTAAATTGAACACACAAACGGAGTTAAATTTAGTTTTACAGCTTTGGCAAAATACCATGCACGAAAAGAGTTAAATTGACTCCAAATATGACTTTATTTACTCCGCTTTTTTTTTAGGTGTAGAGAAGACTAAGGAAAGCATTCCTCGCAATGACATGCATATGTTAAGAGAATGCCTTCTGGGTACGAAAGTGGAAGAGATAGAATTTAAGACTTTCCCTTCCACTTTATCTTCTTTTGGAAGCACTTTTTTGCTGGGTCGCTGTGAAATCAAGCTTTAGTAAAAAGTGTAATTTTTCAAAAATAGCAAGATGGGTTTTTTTTAAAAAATTCCAAAAAAATTAAAAAAAAATACAAAATTAAAAAAAATTACAACTAGTTATGGCATAGTTTTGAGCTTTTTTGTACAAAAAATTAAAAAAAAAACATACCAAAACGCTGAAGCGAAAATTACAGATGTTCAAACTTGACTTATTTTCAAAATCCTTCAAAGAGCACATTTCTGACCTATCGAACAAAAAAAAAAAAAAAAAATAAATAAAAAAAAGAAAAAACATATGTATTTTACTCGAAATAGTATAAATATTTTTTTTTAATTACTTTTGATTTTTTTGGCTCTTTCGCCCTTTCTGTACTTATGAGAAAATCCTTGTCTTCTTAGATCTTAATCGTTTCAAATGTAATGTGAAATATGAAATGTTCGATCTTTTCACGAAAACCATTTTCTTTTATTCTTTATACTTTTCATACGGTTAATTGGAATTCGTATGTATGCATATCTTGCCATTCTAAGAAAAATTTGTTAAATTCCCGGATGCACTTTATTAAAATCATTGTAGGAATGTGGGCTTTTAACAAAATTTTAGCATCAAATCAATCGTATATTGCTTTCAACAAACGTGTCAAAGTATTCGATTAAAAAAGACACTGGAAGCACTTGTTTCATAGATGGCAATTTCGTATCAACAATTTATTTTAAATTTCAAAATGACTTTTGCGGGTGTTTTGTTATTTTTTTACCCTTGAGAAAAGGACTGGTATCTTGGCAACCATGGAATACTAAAATTTTTTGCACACAATTAAAAAATAATGCAAAAATTATTAAAGCTATTTCGAGTAAGATACACTTGTTGTTCCATTTTTTATGCATTTTTTTTTTGTGTTCGATGGGTCTGAAATAGGCACTTTGAAGATTTTTTAAAAGAAAGTCAAGTTCGAACATCTGTAACTTTTGCTTCAGAGTTTTGGTTTTTGTAATTTTTGTACAAAATAGCTTATAGCTGTGCCCTAACTGTTGTGATGATTTTTTTTAAATTTTACATTTTTGGATTTTTGGTAAATTTTTTTGTATGAAACATTGAACATTTTGCTAAAAATTGCATAGCCGCTAGGTTCTTCAACGTAGCCGCTTACTTTTTCTTTGTATATTCTTATAATGTGTTAAAAACTATCCACTAAAAGTATTAATAATTCTTCCATATATGAATTCTTGCGATTTTCTTAAAACATTAAAAAAAAAATTAAACCAGTCAAAACAAAGCTCAACTAGACACATAAAATTTTAATCCGATCGCAGATGCCAATGGTTTTGCTACAAAATATTGACAAAAGAATAATTTACTATATAAAATATTAAAAACTCAAGTATCCTTAATTATATGCACGACTTATTTGATTATGTATTTATGATTTTTTTGCATTTTCAAAAATACCGTTGAATAATAAAAAAGCAGGCTTTTACATAAAGGTTACCTATTTTATTTAAATTCGACCAAAGCTCAGTGTTTTTCGTTAGCAAAAAAATGAATTTTTCTAAAGCTTC
Organism: Dichetophora obliterata; assembly: GCA_963920525.1. NCBI lineage: Eukaryota > Metazoa > Arthropoda > Insecta > Diptera > Sciomyzidae > Dichetophora > Dichetophora obliterata. Next base: position 211,350,116 of record OY986436.1, on the reverse strand, counting down.
TATGTTTATATAGTGTCCCTTTTTTAATTGCATGGAGCTGTTTTTCAAATTCCAAGGTAATCAATTTTAAGAAATAAACTTCAGACGCTCGTCGGAGCAAACACGCACACTTTCTTTCAGTACGAAATTCTTTTGTTTATAGTTTCTTGCTTGTCATTGGTGTGCATTTTCTTGATAAAAATTGAAGTGGTTACTTTGTAGACAAATCTTTTACAAAAAGACTTTTAGATTTTATTAAAACAAGTTTTATTACATTTAATTACCTATTTCTTTTAAAGTACATATTTTCTGTACAGGTACTACTATAGGAAGTTTTAAAGGGAGATACATGGCCTGACGCCATCAGCTCGTGTATTTCCCAGGTCTACCAACCTCACCCCTTTACCATTGCCTCGATGTCCAACAGAACCTTGCATTACCGAGATAATTCGTTTTTAGCTGCACGGTTAAGTTGTGGAATAGTCTTTCTGCGAGCAAAAAAAATGTATTATTTTTTTCTAGTAACAAACTGTCCCTTTCATTGGATTTTTTACGTCACACAAAGAGAACAAAGTAACATGTTTTGCATCTTTTAAAAATTTTTAAAAAATTTGTTTTTGAAAAGCATATAAAGCATAGGAAGTGCTAAAAACGAATGTTTTCTCACATAAATATTTCATAAATATATATATATATAAAAATGAAGTTAAAAAAACTAAAATCCGACTGCTAAAAATCACCCTCCAAAAAGTATGAAACAAGAAAATGTTCTCATCTGAAATTTTTATGTATAAACTATTCAATGTTTTTTATTTATTAAATAATTTACTTACACATAATATATTTTATTTTATTTTTTACATATAGTGATATTCAGAAGATATCCGTAGTCGTATGCCACCTCATATACCATATATGGTTATATGACGCCCTCTAGATGTATAGTGATATATGATCGCTTACCACTGTTACAATGTTTTATTTTTATAGGATAGATTGCATACGACCACGGATATCTTTTGAATATCACTCACTATGAATATGTATAAAATACAATAAAATATATTACGTGTAAGTTGTTTATTTAATAAACAAAAACCATTGGTCCATTATCATAGTTAAAATAAAAGTCGACTCTAAATTTAGTATTAGCATTGTTGACAGTCTTTTAATATAATATGTTGTCAAAAAGCTTGCGCTCAATTTAAAGTCGACTTTATTTTGACTATTATAATGGGCCATTGAATAGTTTATACATAAAAATTTCAGATGAGAGCATTTTTTTGTTTCATACTTTTTAGATAGTGATTTTTAGTAGTCGGGTTTTAGTTTTTGGTCTTATTTTTTCTATTTAATGTGACATCATAACTAGCGGACGATCAAACCGTTTCCAACGATACCTCATTTGTTAAATTCTGATAAGTAGTTTAGAAGTTAGGGGTTTAGTTAACTTTCTGTCCTCCAGAGGGCTCCATATTAAATTTTATGTGACGTCACATGATCTTCAGCCAGCGAGCGGTCAAAACGCTTCCAACGATATCTCATTTGTCAAATTACGATAAGTAGTTTAGAAGTTAGGGATTATTTTACTTTCTATCTTCTAGAGGGCGCTATATTAAATTTTATGTGACGTCACATAATTTATAACTAGTGCACGGTGAAAACGCTTCTAACGATACCTCATTTGCCAAATTATAATTAGTAGCTTAGAAGTGAGAGTGGAACAGATGAACATACATACATACATACAAGCATACATACATACTGGTCAAACACATATACCTCTCCTTTTGCTTCGCCGTAGTAGGGTAAAAAGGATCCTGTTGGTTAACTGGGTATATTAAAAACAACAATAAAATCCAAAGCAGTATTCAAGTCAGACTTCTCAGTCAGATTTAATTTTTTTCGTTTTAATTAAATATATAATGACACATTAAATTACAATAACAACTGCAGCAGCAACAATAAAGAATGTCGCAAGTTATAATAACTTCAACACACTTAATGTTGATTTTACATTTTAAATGCTTCACGATATTGATATGGAGAAGCTACCCTGTTGGAAAAAGAGCCCTGCTGTATGTCTGCCGGCAGCATGCCTCGGAAGGACAGGAAAAATGCTCGCCGCCATACCCGCTTATATATTTTTTGTATAGGCATGTCCTAGGCAGGCATCTCTGCCAAATGAACTGCCATAGCAGCAATGCAGTATGCATGCAATGGTATGAATGCAGAAGGTATACATTTCTGCCAAATGAACTGCCTTAGTAGCATTGCTACATGCATCTCTCTGCATTTATGCTGCATTCATACCATGAGATGCATGCTGCATTGCTGCTACGGCAGTTCATTTGACAGACATGCCGTCCTAGGATATTTTTATAGAAAAAAATGTAAGAGAGCATGTCTACTGAATTTCCATTTAATGTTTTTTTTTTTTTAAAGCAAAAAACCAAGGCAAGGAGCCTTATACAAACAAGGTTTGGTCTTTGATTGGAATCATACGTAAATTGGAATTGGAGGAAGAATTGATTGGAATCATACGTAAATTATTGATTAGGCGAAACAACCATGAAAGACAATTTGAATTTTTTTTAACCGAGGCTAGTGTTATGTCATAATCTCGGCAAGCCTTTAGTTGTGTTCCTGTCCTTTAAAATCACATTTTCCACAATTAATGTGTGAATTTTTAGTTTTACATAATTCTTAAGTGTAGAAAAGAACAAAGAAGGGAAATAGAACCTTGCCCGAGCCCGGATTTGAACCAAGGACCTGTGAGTTGATATTCTAACGCACTCTCCACAAGACTACAAGGCCGACAATTGAAAATGTTGCCGGCAATTGAAAAATTACCATTATTTGGAGACTTGAACCTCGGACTTGAAGTGTAAGTGCATTTGCTTACCCATTTGACCATTGCAGCTGTCAACTAATCGTCGCTTAATTTGCTTCATTAAGAATTAACGTACGAGCACAGAACTTGCTTTGTTATTATAAGCAATTTATGCAAGATACATAACGAAATCACTAAAAAAAAAAAAAGAACAAACTAAAAAAAAAACAGATGCGTCGTTGGACACACGAGAGAAACGACGTTTTTTCGCAGTTAATAAAAAAATTTTTGAATTACAAAACTTTTTATACCATAATGTTGACTTAATACAATAATTTTCCCACCAGTAAATTTTATTACCTTACATTATTATTTCACATTAATTATGAATTATTTTTGTAAATGTTAATGAAACTTTTGGTTTTAAATATCTAAAATATCAAACGTATATTATATAGATGTAATGTCATCGATGATGTATGCAAATATTACACCAATAGTTGTCCTTTTTCTGTTTTTCAAATATTTGGATCGCTTATAATTCGCATATTTTATTTATCAAAACGGCTTTGTTTAAAGCCTAGAATTTGTATGAAATTTATTTTTTTTTTTATATTTCAAAAGTATAGTATTTTTGACGTTGTTTTTATTTCTACAGCCGTTTTAGTAGGTGTCCAGCCACAGTGTTTCGTCTAGATTCATTCTCTTTATACTCATTTGTCTCGAAACTACTTTTTTTCGGCATTTTGTTGTAGTTATAGATACCTCAACTAGTTATCGATTTTTAAAATTTTTTTGTTTGGTACAATATCTGTTCAATAGAATATCTGTATCTCTACCATTATCTAATAGATATAAACGATGGATATGTCATTTGAAAGATAATAAAATTATATATTAAAAAAAAAACAAATAAAATAAATTTCAGCAATAATTGGAATTTTGTGAGCAGTTTTGTATTACTTTTGCTTTTAATTAGTAATAAAACCATTACTTTTTTAAAATATTGCAGCATTATGCTGGGTTTTCACTAAGTCATTTCCAGTGGTCAGTTCTTGTCAATCAAATTAAAAATAACAACATGTTGACATTTTTTCTAACCTTGGCAATCCTGGAAAACTAAAAACAATTAAATTATTAAATGAAGCTATGCAGAAAATTTTCTAGAGTTTTATTAGGGTGATATTTCAGGTGATAAGCTTTTGTGTCCTCATAAAAATGACGTAGTGAAACCCAAGCATTAAGGTGTCAAAAATATATTTTATATTTAAAGCCTACAGTTAATATCTTTCATTTAATATATAGAAATCCATATTCGTTTTGTGAATTGACTCTAAGTTTAATATATTTGTTACGGTGATCAACTATTTTACTTAATAAAATAGAAGCTGTTGACCAGAACTGATCAACTAAAAGTTTAAAATTTTTTCCACAGTGTAAATTAAAGTATCGAATTTAAAAGGGGAATATGCAAAACTTTACTGTCATTTCTGTAACCAACTGTCATTTCTGTAACCAACTGTGTATTCAGTTAGTGATAGACTGATAACTATATGATAAAATCGTTCAGAAAAGTGTTTTATTTATCTCTGATACCTGCGATTTCCAAATAAAGACGATGTTGTCATTCCTGAAATATTATGTCATTCTTGTAACCACTCAAAAAACACAAAATGCCTACAAATCAATTTCATGACGTAATGACCTAAAGAGAATTTAACTTACTTTAGGGCAGCCATGCTCAAAACTTGCTCTCGAGCTAAGAGCTTTTTCAGCCATGCATACTTATATAAATTCTGGCGTCGCTAAAAAGCTTTCAGTCTGCAGGCTTACTTATTGTAACTTTAGTTTTATTTTTATATTTATCAATTTTTTTAAGAAAAAAGGGCACTTTTGGTGGATACACTACCATATACTAAATTTTATTAGCAAAATGCTACGAAAACACTCAATCTATATAAAAAACATGTTTTCAATGAAATTTATACATAAACTGTTTCTTCTTTTCAATATTCTAATTTTCAAATATTCATAAAGTTTAAAAATGATACAGAGCTGTATTTTGTCATTAAAAAATTACTCCTTTGCTCTTCTCTTCAATTTTACGGGTGTATATCCTTCTTTTTGTGAGAAAACGTCAAACGAATGGACAACCTATAGTAATTAAATCATGCAGCCGAATCATCTAAAATTTCAATATGCTATTCATAACATCAGTGGTTATCGCTGGAACTAAAGGGTGATCTTTTAAGAGCTTGATAATTTTTTTTTTTTAAAAAACGCATAAAATTTGCAAAATCTCATCGGTTCTTTATTTGAAACGTTAGATTGGTCCATGACATTTACTTTTTGAAGATAATTTCATTTAAATGTTGACCGCGGCTGCGTCTTAGGTGGTCCATTCGGAAAGTCCAATTTTGGGCAACTTTTTCGAGCATTTCGGCCGGAATAGCCCGAATTTCTTCGGAAATGTTGTCTTCCAAAGCTGGAATAGTTGCTGGCTTATTTCTGTAGACTTTAGACTTGACGTAGCCCCACAAAAAATAGTCTAAAGGCGTCAAATCGCATGATCTTGGTGGCCAACTTACCGGTCCATTTCTTGAGATTAATTGTTCTCCGAAGTTTTCCCTCAAAATGGCCATAGAATCGCGAGCTGTGTGGCATGTAGCGCCATCTTGTTGAAACCACATGTCAACCAAGTTCAGTTCTTCCATTTTTGGCAACAAAAAGTTTGTTAGCATCGAACGATAGCGATCGCCATTCACCGTAACGTTGCGTCCAACAGCATCTTTGAAAAAATACGGTCCAATGATTCCACCAGCGTACAAACCACACCAAACAGTGCATTTTTCGGGATGCATGGCCAGTTCTTGAACGGCTTCTGGTTGCTCTTCACTCCAAATGCGGCAATTTTGCTTATTTACGTAGCCATTCAACCAGAAATGAGCCTCATCGCTGAACAAAATTTGTCGATAAAAAAGCGGATTTTCTGCCAACTTTTCTAGGGCCCATTCACTGAAAATTCGACGTTGTGGCAGATCGTTCGGCTTCAGTTCTTGCACGAGCTGTATTTTATACGGTTTTACACCAAGATCTTTGCGTAAAACCTTCCATGTGGTCGAATAACACAAACCCAATTGCTGCGAACGGCGACGAATCGACATTTCACGGTCTTCAGCAACACTCTCAGAAACAGACGCAATATTCTCTTCTGTACGCACTGTATGCATTCGTGTGGTTGGTTTAATGTCCAATAAAGTAAACTGAGTGCAAAACTTGGTCACAATCGCATTAATTGTTTGCTCACTTGGTCGATTATGTAGACCATAAATCGGACGTAAAGCGCGAAACACATTTCGAACCGAACACTGATTTTGGTAATAAAATTCAATGATTTGCAAGCGTTGCTCGTTAGTAAGTCTATTCATGATGAAATGTCAAAGCATACTGAGCATCTTTCTCTTTGACACCATGTCTGAAATCCCACGTGATCTGTCAAATACTAATGCATGAAAATCATAACCTCAAAAAAATCACCCTTTAGAATTAAAATTTTATTTAAAAAAACATCGTATATTTTACACTTAATAACCGGTAGAAAACAAGCTGTTTTAAGAACTTAATTTTCAAAAGCTCGTAATTCTGTAAATTTTAAATATTTTTTCTTTCTAGTGCCAGCCATAGCTACACTCATAGTGATTAATAATATTTTTGGTTTTTATTTTTCAGATAAATAGAAAAGTAAAAATCTACAAGACCGTTCATGCCACTTTTCTTTGAAAGCGTCTCATTGAGCGCCAATTTTAACAAGATCAGAAATTTTTTTCTTTAAAAAAATTATTTATGATGAATGATTGAGTGTTACAAATACCTTTAAAGTTAAAATATCGTTGTGCAATTATTTAACTTTCTAAAAAAAAATCCTAAAATACCTTAAAATTTCGAGCGCTAGACCACCGGCCTTGCTTTAAGTGTCTATGAACATAAATGTCTGAATTCGCAATTAAAGTCATATCGTGATAATTTTCAACCCTTTCAATAGTACCTTGCTACTTTTGTTGTTTTGATAGCTAATGCACAATGGGTCTGTTCGGAAATGCATCATGATGCACAAACTGCTTTCTAGCATACACAAAATGTTCGAAAAATGCACATTTTGCAGTACTGCAAATTTCACACATTCTAAAATGCAAGTTTTTAATAAACCGTAACTCATCATTGCCATAAAAAAATCCACGCTGCAATTTGGATGCTTCAAAAATGCCAGTTGTGCGAACACTGCATTACGATTTGAAAATTTCCGAACATATCCACTGCTTCTGATCGATTATTGTGATCTGCTGCATCATAGCTTCACGCATTCACAATAGAATATGTAGAATAGCTAATGCACAAACCTTTTAATATATTCTTGTCATATACTGCAACATAGCTTCAGTTAAAACTTAATATTAAATGAACCATTTAACTTAACGAAGGTGTTTGGATGAGATTGTAGTGCTGGACTATCAATCGAAAGGGCGTGGGTTTGATTCTGTTGTTGTAATTGACGCAAGCAAAAAACAAAAACAATTATAAGTAAAATGTGTATGGAAATAAGTGTCGTTTTTGAGCTTTCACTCAAGCAAATCACAAAACGAGGCGTAAAACTTCACTTCAAATAAAAAAAAAAAAAAAAAATTAAAAGCCATTAAGAAAAAAAAATTATGTCTCAGATGGGATTTGAACCCAGTACTCAAGGTTCCAAGATACGTGAATAAAAACTTAAACTCTAGCTAACTGAGCCATTCGCACTGTTGTGATTTTGTTGAAATAATAAACATAACAGCATTGTTGCTATCAAAAGTACTTCGACAAAAATACAAAGTGTCGGCGAATTACCACAATCATTAAAATATTGAAGTTGTAGTCCCTTAAAACTTACCGAAATTTTGCATTCGCAAACATGATACTTTATTATATAATACAGTTGTTATAATACTTATATTGAATGTATTTATGTTGTGCTATAAAAGAACTTAGTTCTTACTGTACCGGTGCTTTTTGTTTATAAATAGTAATAATAGTAATGCACTCTACTTAAAAGTAAGAAGAAATTTTGTAAAATTTAAAAAAATAATCGTTTTAGCATTAAAATTATAACCTGGTGCATTCCTTCCATTGGCAGGCCTGCTTTGTTTTTCATCTGGGCAGAGCTGCCTTCCAACACTACAAGTGTTTGGCTTAATAAGGATCTACTTGGTGTGAGTGTGTAAGTAATACACACTGGTATATGTATGTATGTATGTAATTGCAATTTATTATTGTTGTTTCAGAAGCCAATTATGTATTTATTCTCATGACTGTCTCACCCACGATGCCTGCCACTGTCGCGCGCTCATCTCACAGCAAATCTCATAAATCATTTTCGCTTTATGATCCAATGTAAACAATCGTATTCTTCTTCATTATTTATTCATATATGTAAGTTGAAAAAAAAATTCGAAATTATGTAAATGTAATAAATTTGGCTTAAAAGGGATTAAGTTTTTTTTTCATTTAACTTAAGTCCTGCTGTAGCTTTTGTCTACTGCTTCAGTTGGGTGACACTAAAGAAGAATGCTCAAAAAGCTTAATGGTTGAATAACATTATTTTTAAATGATTTTTATGAGTTAAGCTTTAAACAATGATGAACCGGCAACAGAAGCTGAATTAATGACTCTTTGAATATTTTGTGAGTGAGAATCAGTCAAAAAGTGGTGAAAACTGTTCAAAGTAATTACATTGAAAAGATTGAATTTATTGGTTTGAATGATGAGATAATAAATGCAAGAGTAAATTATTCACAATGTTTTATTAATGATTTGCTTGGGTTACATACACTTACACAAATATCTGTACATACCAATGCATTACATTTATTTAAAAATACTTCTTGCAAGCACTGTTATAACTTTTTATAAGTTATTATATCTGTGTGTGCACTTGGCTTTGCTGTATACAATTGTCTATTGCTCATGTGTCGGAGATAAAAATATTTGTTTTATAATCCAGCAGTAATTATAACCTAAGCAGAGTTTAAGCTGCTGTTGATGAACAAGAACATTTTAAACAGAATCTACGAGAAGCCCAAATACCAACAATATCAAAACAACGACAACAACAACAACACCTACCATCCTTTCAAGTTACTTTCCATGGCATTATATATTGCGGATACATTAGCGAAGCTTATAAAGGTATCAACTTGCAACCGAAGCGTGTGCACACAGAAAAATTTTGCATAGTAAATTCATTGTGATACATAGTTGATTTCATTTTACATGATTGTATATTTCATGAACGCAGCGACATAAAAATCATTATGATTTCATGTAAAATCATTACGATTTCATGTAAAATCATTATGATTTCATGTAGAATTATTATGAAAACTAGTAAAATCATAATTGCATCATGTTAAAAGTTAATCAACACGATTTCATGAAGAATCATTATGATTTCATGTAGAATAATTATGACATCATGTTGAACCATTATGAAATCTAGTAAAATTATTATTGCATCATGTAAAAAAAAATTTTGCGTGCTGAAGAAGTTCCGTTGTTTCTAGCACATTAGAAGATTTATCGCGAAAAGTAGCTTCGTTAAAAATTAAAATAGTTTGTAATAACTGAAAAAGTAAAACAAGTGGAATGAAAAGTAAATACAAGTGGAAGTAGTCGAATCCATAAACTTTGACGCAGATGAACAAGGTAATGTGATATGTGACTTATGTTGCTATAACAAAATAATATCAAAATGCTGTATTACTTTTCAATAGAAACAGAAGCTTCAGTGGACTAGGAAAGTTTAAGGTACTTATCTAAGGAAGATAAACAGGAAGCTATACCAACCATAGGACTTCGTGCACGCTATCGAGAAAAACTATTTAGTTAGAGAAAAATTGAGGTATGCTTTGTAATTATAAGTCGAATTTTTCAATAAAAAAAACTAAATAAAACCAACTTGAAGTTCTTTTTATTTCAAATTGAGGTTAGGATTCAGCTGCATTTCATAATGATTTCATAATGATTCAACGTGACCATCATAATGATTTTACATGATTTCATATGGATTCAACATGACCATCAGAATGATTTTACATGATTTCATAATGATTCAACATGACCATCATAATGATTTTACATGATTTCATAATGATTCAACATGAAAATTTGTTGCGATTTTTACATGAAAATCACAATGATTTTAATATAAATCTCTATGAAGCAAAATCAATGGGGAAACATGTAAAATCATTCTGTTTCTAGTTGATTTTACTATGATTTTTTTCTGTGTGTGAGATGTATAAATCCAACAACAACAATAATGACAAACACAACAAAAACAAAAAACAGGAAAAGTAGCAGCAAAAATAACAACAATAGCTACAACAATGATATCAAGCAACAGCTTAAAGCTCAAACAGCAGAAAATATCAAATAATTTTCATTCAAGGATTTCAAGGTTATTTCAATAATGTGCAGTTTTAAATTTGTTAAGCCTTTTAAGTACATTAAAAAATTTTAAATTAAATAAAATTGAATGAATTGCAAACAAGGGAAATACTGAAATGGTTCTAAGATTGAAAAAATTTACATAATTTTCTTTGCTTTTCTCCAATATATATCTTGAACACTCTATCAATGTGCAAACGGCAGGAAAAAGTGCCTTTAATAAAAGACCGCGCGACTACTGCAGGGTTAGTGTATACTAACTTTTAAATTTTCGTAAATATAATTAAGCTAAGAAATTTTCTGTTTGTTTGTCACGAATATCATTCTCACACCTAGAAAACTTTAAAATCTTACTACAATAACATCGTTTCCTAAAGCAAAAACGAACTGTTTGCAAATTCAAGGTTTTGACTTTCGATGCAAATATCTTCGTAGTTTTTTTAAATACATTTTATTCAATCTTCTCTTGTCTAAAAGTTAGTTTAAAGTAATTGAATAAAATTTTTACGCAGTACTGTGAGATAAGAATTTATATTTTGTATATTTTGTACCATTTTTTTAAAAAAATATATCAACAAATTTTCTTTTTCTTCCAAAACGTTATGCAAAAGTTATTTTTCTCGTAAAAATAAAATGAACTGAAAATTCCATTTTTTATACTCTTTCATACTATGGTTTATTTTTGGAAAAAAGTCTGGTTTTTAACTTAAAAAATGTTAACCGGAAGGATTGTAATCTATATAAATAAAAATCAAATGTCGTTCGTTGGTAATTGCATCAGTTGAGAACGGCTGGACCGATTTGGATAATTTTTTTTTTAAATGTTCGTAATAGTCCAACTTAGGTTTTTACGGAAAGAAAAATTGACCACGCCCACTTTTACGCCCACTTTTTTATTTATCTAAAATCGGAAAACGGCTACACCGATTTGGCTAATTTATTTTTTAAATGTTCGTAGTAATCCATTTTAAGTTTTTACTGAAGAAAAATTGACCACTCCCACTTTTACGCCCACTTTTTTATGTATACCTAAAATCGCAGAACGCCTGCGCCAATTTGGCTAACTTTTTTAAAATGTTTGTAATAGTCTACAAACGTTTTTACAGAAAGAAAAAATGGGCGTTGGACAAGGGGGCTTGGCACTCTCATACAACCCAAATTTGCGATATCGAATAGCTTTTTAGTTACAGACCGCACAGGCTCGGTCTGTAATTTACACGTGCCACAATTTACACGTGCCGTTTTACTGATAAAATTTTATGGGCGTTGGGAAAGGGAGCGTGGCACCTCCCTTAAAACCCACATTTAATATTTTGAATAGCTTTTGCGTTATAATTCACACAGTCCCGGAATTCAGTATTCGACGACAATTTACACGTGCTGTTTTACTGATAACATTTTATGGGCGTTGTACAAGGGGCGTGGCTCCTCCCTTGCAACCAGAATTTGCGATATCGAATAGCTTTGGAGTTATAGACCTCCACAGCCTCGGTATTCGAGCACAATTTGCACATATCGTTTTACTGATAACATTTTATGGACGTATGGTGTGGCAACCTCCCATAATTTGCGATATCGAATAGCTTTTCAGTTACAGCTCGCACAGCCTCGGAATTCGGTATTCTACCACAATTTACACACGCCATTCAGGGGGCGTGGCACCTCCCATACAACCCAAATATGCGATTTGCGATATCGAATAGCTTTGAAGTTATAGCCTAAGAATTCATTATTCTACCACGATTTACACATGCCGTTTCACTAATCAAATTTTATGGGAGTTAAACAAAGGGGCGTGGCACCTCTCATTCAACCCAAATTTAGATCAACCCAATGCAGGTTCACTGATAACATTTTATGGAAGTTTGGCAACGGGGGCGTGGCAGCAACGCGCCGGGTTCCAGCTAGTTTCAAATAAAAAAAGAAATTTGAGAAAATATCTAGTATTTTTTTTATACAATTTAAAAAAAAAAATGTTATTTGGCGGACCCTGTATAACTTTATACTTATAAAGTAAATCAAGAGTATATAGTAGTAAATATACTTTAAGCAAGTAAGATCGCGAGTATGCGTTAAAGTAGAATTGAAAAAAATCCATAACATGAAATCTTTATGACTCTATTTTCCACAAATATAAAAAAATAAACTGTCCATTTCAGCCCTTGGAAGGAATTTGACCTAGCTTTTATTGATCAATTGTGTTATGCGTGTTATTAAATGTTTGATCACAAATGACCGACAACTGGACCTACATGTTTTATGCCGACTCCGAACGGCTTATATTCTCAAGAAGCTTTACATGGAAATTTTTACTCTCTGAGGTTTGCCATTGTCTGCAGATAGGTGACGACCGAACAGAAAAATTAATTATATTGAAAAAAATTTCTGTCTAAGCTGGAATTGAACCCGGGCTACCGCGGTTCTTTAGCTTAGGGGCCACGCACTCTACCCACTAGGCTACGGTCGCCACCAATATACCATTTCTTTTTTAAAACATTAAAATCAACAAACATAGAAAACAAAAAAGAAATTCCAGAAATTGTTGAAGGATTATACCTAATTAGTTTACATTGTTTCATTTTTTTACAAATTTTTTGTTTTTTTGTATTAATTTTTGAAAACAAATTTTATGCAAAAACATGATAAGCCGCATTTTGTTTTCAAAATGATTGGTTTCCACTATCCTTTCTTCGTTAATTTTTGGACATGTTTTAAAAGGCTTCCATTACGAATAGTAGCAAGTATTAAAAGTAAGATTACATGGAATGTCTGTTTTATATATATTTATAAAGATTCAAATGCGATTATTTCAAAATTTTTATTTTGTGGCTTATCATGTTTCTGCAATAAGCCCTTCAATTCCAGAAAATGCAGTCGTATTGCTACTAATACTGATTTAACACACCAACTTTAAACTTCATCTGATCCGTACATTCCATTTTTAAGGCGTCAACCTAAAGACCAATTACTTACTCTAGATGAGGCTGTAAAAGAAAACACGTTTATTACTCATTGCTGGTGCATTGTATTTTTAATAACTGCAATTTTAATTGAGCCTTTTTTTCTTTACTTACAAACGAGTTAATTTACACTACATGAATATAGTGAATTAAATAAAATTATGCATACACTCGTTTAGCAACATTTATGGCATAGATATGAGACAGTTTAGGATATTTATTTTTCGTACCTATGTAAGTAGCGTGCAAGATTGAAAATTCATAATAATTTTTTTACTCATACTTACACACTCACACTTATGTATAATCTCATACCTCTCACAATATCAAAGGATCATTTAAATGAGCTACCTCAATTCTACTGGCTATTTCCAAAGGAGTTCTCTGATCACTGACTTATTACTTTCTGGTTAAAATTTTCATGACCTATTCCAGGAGATTCCATATCATCTTATTACTGTGAAAAAAACGCTCCAAACATTACTCTTTTGGTACGCTAAAAAATGTGTAATTTTCACAATTAAAAAAAAAAAATTGTTTGATAGTTTTAAATTCATACAAAAGAAAACTAATACTTGTTTTTTTTAATAATCTGGTGGAAAACAAATTTTTCCAATATCTCAACTGCGCCAAAAAATGATGTTTCTTGTCGACAAGTAAACCGCGCATGTAACAAAAATTATCGCGTTTATCACACATAATATAAAATATAATATAATAGCCGATAACTTGATCGCACTCTTGAGCCCATGCGGTAATATTTTGCATTTTGTTTTGATCTTGACAGAAATGCACCGTTAGATAAAGTTCTTTTTGACTTTTTCACATATACGCGCCTCCATGCACAATACATTGAGCCCATACAAATGAGAGGAATACAAAATACAGTGCCGTGTGATGGTTTGAAAATTATTCGTTTTCGAAAATGTTCCATAAATTCGTCAAATATACGCCAATTTTTAAAAACAATTCATTCTACTCGGTAAGTGCTCCCACTGTACTCGGTAAAGAAAGTTCTTTCGGAATATTAATTTTAAAATGTGGTATTCTGTGGAAACTATATCTTAAAAAAATTGTCAAAGTTTGGAAAATAGGAAAAATTATCAAAATTTTTCTATTTACTTGATAAATACGCGTAGCAATAGCATTAGAACCATAAAATTTTATATATTTTTAGATTGGTGTATTTTCTGGCTTTCCAAAAATGATAAGAAATAAAAATTCGGTTGATAACTGATTGTGTTGCAGGGTTGTTAATGTTAATGTTATATGGTGGAGATGCGTACTGCGACCTAAATTAGATCTATTGTACCTCCTACTCAAGGCTCTGCTGAGTATGCGGATTACAGAATTCCATCCAGCCCTATTTCTCTAATGAATTTGAGAACATTCTTAGGTTCAAGGGATGAACCCTGCTCTAGACTCAGCTCATAGTTCCCTAGTGCTAGCTTACGTCTGCGAGCCACGGCGTCGCAGTTTGTAAGTAGGTGTATTGGAGTCTCCTCTGCTTCTTCACAGAAACGTCAGTTACTATCGGTTCCTATGCCCAATTTCATCAGGTAGTATTTGAGTTTACAGTGTCCTCTAAGGAACCCCGTTAGAATCCTTAGATTCGGTTTGCCTAAGCTTATGCACAATTTTGCTCTCCGAGTGTTAAAATCTTTGAGGAGCAATTTGGATTGTCTTAGCTTTGGGAGGCTTTTCCAGAGGTTTGAACGTTTATGCCTCTCCCCCCTTTTTAGTTCTTCTTTTATAGAATGTGTGCCCAATCCGCAGAATGGTTCTGGTCCTATAAATTTTGTGGCTGCACCCTGTCGCGCTAGACCATCGGCTTCCTCGTTACCCTGTATACCTTTGTGTCCTGGGACCCAAAGTATAGTAACAGTGTTATTCTTGCCTACTTCGTTGAGTTTTGTTAGGCATTCCCATGTTATTTTCGATAATATCTCAGGAGACTAATGCTTTGATTGCTGCTTGGCTGTCTGACATCACAACTATATCCTGACCTTTGTATTTACGGTCCAGATTGAATTGTGCACACAGCTGTATTGTTAGGATTTCCGCTTGGAAGATACTGGGTGTTGTCCAAATAGGTTCAAAGTGCTTGGTTCTTAGCCTGTACACCCCTGCGCCTATACCTTCCAATGTCTTGGACCCATCTGTATACCATGCTATACTATGTGGTTTCTTAACTTGCGATACCATCTTTCTTGTCCCACTCTTTCTTGGTACTAAGCTTAATTCCGAAGTGTTTTTCGAAGTTATACCTTTTTACTATATCGTCTCTTGGTAGATCGATGTAGGGAGTGTGCTTTGCAATATCCTCCTCTCTACTGCTGATAGTTTAACTTAAACCTGTCCCCTCTTTTGCAATGCCCAACAGAGTTCGCTTGGCTACTTCCTCTATGACAAGGTGTAAGGGTGTTAGGTCCAGAATTACTTCTAGTGCTGCTGTAGGGCATGTCCTCATGGCCCCTGTGATGCATACACAGGCCAGTCTCTGCACCTTTGTTAGCATATTCCTCATTGTGGTTAGCTTGGTTCTCTCAGCCCATGCTATTGCACCATAGGTGAGGATGGGTCTCACCATCATGGTTACATCCAGCGGAGAATTGTTGGGTTACAACCTCAGCTTTTCCCCGCCAGGCTCCTACATACCATGAGTGCGCGCGTTGCTTTGTTTATACAAGGTGGTGCAAAAGTAACCTTGCGATGATTTTTGGCTGTAATTTAAAAAAAAAATAATGAAAAACTTTGATTCTTCTTGTGGATTATTTTTATTTGGTCTTTTAATTTTTTTACATCAAGTCGAGAATATGATGTCATGTAAATGGCCGCCGCCACAGTATAATTGTCATTTTAGCCCTTTTTATGGCATTTTTCATCACTTCGGCCAAAACTTCCGGCGATAGGTCCTCACATTCTTGACGGATATTGTCTTTAAGAGCTGCAAGAGTCTGAGGCTTGTTGACATAAACCCGCGACTTCAAAAAGCCCCACAAAAAGAAGTCTTAAGCGGTCAAATCAGGCGATCTTGCTGGCCAGTGCAAATCGCCAAAACGGGAGATTGGGCGCCCGGGAAATGCATCCTTCAGCATATCGGTTGTGGCACGTGCAGTGTGTGCCGTTACACCGTCCTGTTGGAACCTCATGTTTTCCAATCCCAATTCATCAAGTTGTTGCGGCAAAAAGAACTCGTTGATCATTGCTCTGTAGCGCTCACCATTCACAGTAACCGTTTGGCCCGCGACGTCTTCGAAGAAAAAAGGTCCGATGACTCCTCCAGCGTAAACAGCACACCATACAGTGACTTTGAGCGGGTGTAATGGCTCTTCGTGGGTTACGCTCGGATTTTCAGTGCCCCAGAAGCGTAAATTTTGCTTATTTACGTACCCGCTAAGATGGAAATGGGCCTCATCACTCATGATTATTTTTGATGAAAACTCATCTTCCTCTTGGTGGTGATTAAGGATGGCTCGAGCGTATGTTAGACGCGATTGGCGGTCAGGAGCTTAGAGCTGATGCACCGTCTGGACTTTGTATGGAAACATCTTCAAATCTCGTACCAAAATTCGCTGTAAAGACCGTCGACCGATACCCATTTGCGTGGCACGTCGTCTGGTCGATGTCGACGGCGCTTCCATGACATCCTCGACTACAGCAGCAATATTCTCTGCAGAACGGCTACTCCGGGGTCTGCCACGCCTGGCAGCATCTCGTGTTGTGCCAGTCTCTTCGAGGCGAGCGGCTAAACGTCGCAGTGTTTCACCAGTAGGCGTTGGACGGCCAGGAAATCTGCGACGAAATTCACGTTGTGCCAAAGTCACCGACCGATTATTGGTCAAATAAATAGTCACCAATATTCCGCGTTCTGGAGCAGTGTAGCGTAACATTGTTTATTAACGTGTATTTCGCATGTGTTTACTACACAAATGTCAAAATAGAACTGACATTAGGGGCCAATCGCAAAATTTATAGCATTTTCTGATAGGAGGATTACTTTTGCGCCACCTTAGTTACCTCTGCATGTCTTCTCTAGAAAAGCTTTGAATCTAGTGTAAGTCCCAGATACTTTACTTCTCCTTTGAAGGGAATTTCAATGCCATCCATTCTCATTGTTCGGAGGTTTGGCAGGCTTCTTTTGTTAGTAAAAGGTACTATGGTGGTTTTCGCTGGGTTGATACTTCCCACTGTGTTGCACCACTCCTTTGTTACTGACAGTCCTCTCTGTATCAGGTTACAGAGTGTATCCTCGAACTTCCCTCTCGATATTAAGGCGATGTGGTCTGCGTAACCCTGACATTTTATGCCATTCTCGGTTAGCGTCGTTAATTATTCGTCCACAACACGACTCCACAGCAGTGGAGAAAGGACTCCGCCTTGTTGCTGGGTTGCTGGGTTAGAAGTGAGTGAAGGTAAGCAATACCGGTTTTTTAACGGTAAATCAAAATTTTGAGGATCTTAGGCGACTTTTATTCGACTAGACCTACAATCTAGACTAGGTCATTTCAAAGTGGAAAATGACTGTCATACCGTGTAATAGCTCTGTTTCCGTACTAACTTCAAGTAAAGCTCGAGTAATTGTAATAGAATAGAGAGTGGCATTTTGCTTGTTATTCGTCTCTCTCAAGCTTGAAAAATGTGTAAAGAAACGCTTTGAAGGAACTTTAAGTTATTTGAATCGAGCACAAAAACAGACCTATTGTAAATATAAACTAGTTAACGGAAATAATTGTTTTTTAGCTGTAGAACTTTGTAAAAAATATAAAAACAACATTTTGATAAAATTCAATTTCATCAAAAATTTAATAGGGTGCTAAAAAGTGTTCATTGAATTATGTGTCAATATAAAGCATTTTTTGCACATAAATGATATGTCACATAAAAATGTATAAAAAAAAATTAAAAAAAAAACATTTAAATCAATAAACTTTTAGCCTACTTTTTTAACCTAAAAGTTTAATATTTTAGAGGTTTTTTGAAAAAAATATAAAACCTTGAATTAGTAACAGCATGACATTTATGTTCAAAGTTATTTGATTGCACTTTTAGACGAAAAAAATTGGATGAAAATCAATTGGAAAATGATGCAGATATTTGCTTGCAAATTTAAAATTTGAAAGTTTTTTTCGCATTCTTCCGCAGAGTTAATGAAGTTTCAATATTTCCACTGTTTTTCTTCATTATGACCTTCAGGTTACCTTGAACTTTGTCTTTTCTGTAATATTTGTGTAGTTAAAACCAGTAGATAGTATTAATTCAGAATACTTTAAGACTGAAAGAAGCTAGCTTTAGTTTATGGTGTTTTAAATGATAAGTCCTTTAAAAGTAATTAAAATTATTACAACTATTTTTTACGTCTACACTAAAAATAATCATCGCAAAAAATTTCAAAAAATTATTTTTTGTGTTCAATTTTTGTATTGAAACTATCATTTTTATCAGTAGGGTAACCTGGGGTACCTTTGACTTTGGGGCACATTTGACTTTGACGTTTTCGGTGTGAACGCACCACAATATCAATAAATTTTATATAAGGAATTTGGCAGCATTGCATTTTTCTAAGCTTTGCAAAGTTTTACAGTTCTTGCATAACGATTATAAAAGCAACAAGTCTTTTTGTGTTTGGGACTGTGTAGCTGGAATTTTCCTGCATTTATGTCTAAGGAAATTGTAATCGAGTTTTAATTGATGTTAGAAAGTGTGTTTTAAAAAAGGTAGGAATAATTCATTATTTATTTGAAAATTTAAACGAAATTTATTAAAACTAAATAAAAAGCAAAAATATAAAGAAAAAAAGTTGCCGAGAGCTTATGGGGAACATTTGACGATTTTGAAAGGGGCACTTTTAACATATGTCAATTGTACCCCATAACTACCAAATCATTAAAAATTTAATTTTGTTTAAAGTTTTTACATAGTTATACAGAAATGGTTCGAAATTACAAAAAAAAAAAAACAATCGCTGTGGTATCGATGAGGAAAATATGAAAAAAGAGCTTTTCAAAATCAGGAATAGGACTGAAACTCAATCATCAGCTGCGGAAAAATATGGCATCAAGAGAACGACGTTGATTATGTGGATGAAAAATATAAATCCAATACAGATTATTGATTCTGGTAACGACAGTAGCTCTGAGGAACATTTTCGATTTCAAACAAAGTTCACAGCGCGTCAAATTTTTACAAAACAACAAGAAATCGATTTGGTTGAATATTTAAAAAAGTGTGCCTTTTATTCGCATGGTTTAACCTATCAGACTTTCAAAAAGTTTGCGTATGATTACGCCAAAGCTAACGATATTTCCATTCCCGCTGGTTGGGAAAAATATAAAGAAGCAGGGGATGATTGGCTTTATGGCTTTCGTAAAAGAAATCCTACAATTTTACTCCGGAAACCAGAAAAAGTAAGTTTGGGAAGACTTATCGGCTTCACAAAATCATGTGTAGAAGGCTTCTATGCAAATCTCGCTACTTTGTATGAAAAGCATTAATTTCAAGCAAAAGATATCTATAATTTAGATGAAACAGGCGTTACCACTGTCATGGACTCTCCTAAGGTAAGACTAAAAGAAAAAAAAAACTGTTAAATATAGGTATATTTGTATTTCTTAATATCCGTATAGATTTTCTCTACAAAAGGCAAGCGAACAGTCTCACAAGCCACGTTAACTGAACGTGGCAGCTTAGTTATTGTACTTATGGTTGGCATAGTAAATGCTTCCGGAAATCGTCTACCTCCGGTTTATATATTTCCTCGTATTCGTTTCAATGAACGATTCGGTAATGGATGTTTTCCAGGCTCGCTGATTTTAAATTCTAAGTCGGGATGTATGATGGCAGAGCTTTTTATCGATGTGCTTAAACATATAAAGAATCACACTCGTTGCTCAGTCGAAAACCCAATTCTTGCTTTACTGGATAATCATTCTTCGCACTGCAGTCTTGAAACCATTGCTTATAGCCGAGACAATATGATTGTGTTGCTGTCTTTCCCACCATATACCTCTCATGGACTTCAGCCATTGGATGTATCAGTATTTGGTCCATTTAAAAAGTTTTGTCGTAAACGTTTTAATAACTTTATGACTACAAACCTTGGAAAACATATCACCATATACGATTTGGGAGCCTTGACTGATCAGCCATTCCAAAGATCGTTTTCATCAGAAAATATTATGAGTGGTTTCAAAACATCTGGAATTTATCCCTTTAACACACAAATGTTTAATGACGACGACTTTACTTTAGAAAACTCCGCAGAAGATGAATTGTTGCCCATTGCTCAGAACCTTAAAAACAACATAAATTTGCCTTAAAATATTGTACCGACTGCGAATAATGTCACGAATAGATTGGCACCGCAAGCAATAGGACCTATACCACGCCTCCATGCATCCAATAAAACTACCAGACAAGGAGTTTCCCGCATCATAACCAGTTCAGCCGAAAAACAACGAGCAGAGCAGTTCACTGCAACAAAAAATTTCAAAGAAGTAAAGCGAGCATTGAAATTTTCACAAAAAAAATTCCCCTATCGAAAAAGAAGCAAAATCTTACGATATTGAACTCGAGTCATCTGAGGAAAGTAAATGTAAGGTCTGTTACGCTGAGTTAATTGATTCCATCGGGCTGTGAAAGGATGATGGATAGTCTGATGTCGAAAATAGACATTTCTCAAAACTAACATATGACGAGAAGTTAGTTGTTGGCAACTATGTGCTGGTCAAATTTTGTCCCCAAACCAAAAAGCCGTTTTTTTATGTTGGCGAAGTTATGGAAGTATTCAGCGACTTCACCTTTAATGTTAATTATTTGCGTAGAGCACCGACATCAGGTTGGGTTTTTGTCAAGCCGGTTATTGAGAATATCGCTCTAACGTTACGCAGCGAGATTGAATCAAAGCTTTATGCCCACTCCTGAAAATCCAGCTGCCACATCAAGAAGCCGCACCAAATATATTTTTAATGCTGATTTTGGAAATTATTATATAAAATGAGTTAAAAATATGAAAGCTGGGTTTTCTAAACAAACTCAGTTGTATCGAACTGATCTCAACATTATTATTTTTTAACAGTATTGAACTTTTGCATTACAATTGACTGAATTTTATTATTTTTTTAGCGTTATTTTTTCTTAAAATACACAAATAAAAGTTGTATTTCATTTTCGTATTAATAATGCTGGTATTTTTATTTCTCACAGAGAATATATTTTTATGTCAAATGTTCCCCTTCAAAAGTCAAGGGTGCCTCATGGTTGGGGCACATTTGACAAAACGCATTTTTTTAGAAATTGTTTAAAAAATACGTTTTAGGGTTTTTATATTATAATATCCTTACAGTGTTTGAAAGTTAAATAATCAATGTTTATAGGGAAGTAAAAAATTTTGATACCGGTTAACAATTTTTAGAGTAACAACATTTTAAAAAAAAGTGTCAAAGCTACCCCAACTTACCCTACAATTGGCGGTGGTGGTAGGATAAAATTTATGTTTTTAGCAAACACTACACATAAATTATATTTTCCTAATGTTTGGTCAGAATACAAATTTACTGCATGTTTTGTGTTATTTCAAAAATTTAATTTTATACTCTAACAATTTTTATACTTCAAATCATTTTTTTACAATAGATATGCTGTCTAATAAAATTGGCAGCTTATCCAATAAAAAGGCTAGTTGTTCTTATAAAAATGCAAATTTCTGAATTATTCAAAAAATTCTTTATGACGAATGCAATTCATTTTCAATATTCGCAAATCACACGAATAAATCATATTTTCAAATTGAAAAATTCGCATGCAATAAATTTTTGCAAGCATTGGAAAATTGCATTTTCAGTTTCTCTTATTTTTGTAAAACCGCAAAATTTATTGTTTTGTAGAGATTTTCCATACATGCTTTCACATTCACACAACATAAATTACCCAAAGAACATGTTCACACAGACATGCACAAACACAAGCTTCTCACTAACCCAGTCGAGTGCAATAAAATATAATCTATCATGATAGTTGAAAAAAATTGTCCAGCGAAAATCTTATGAAATATGCTTTAATATATATAATTCCTATTCCTATGCCTATAAGAGTAATAAAAGTCAAAGTGAATGGGGCCAATTACAAGCATGGACCCAAAGTTGTCTTGTTCCTTTTCTTCCCTGCATCCTGCTGCTCCCAACGCACATACATATGTTATAGTGTGCATATCTTAAATGATCATAAAACAAAGCAAGCAACATTTCATTTAATATATACCATATGAGATGCATACAAGTATAGAATGTTGTGTGTGCGCACAGAGTAGTTAAATGACCCAGTTGGAAGGTTATCAAATTTCATAAAAAGCTTATTCTTAATCAGAACTGTAAAAACAGTATTCATATTCAGAATTTTAATTACAACTGAATAACGATATAAGAATTGCATAATGTAAAATTGATTCATAAATAAAATTTTTAATTCGCATTCAGTTTTAAAAAATTATATTATTCATTTTTGTTATTCAGAAAAATGAATCAATTTTTTATTCATATCAATGCTGTTCATAAATAGTTTTAGAATTTTCAATTATTACTTTTTTATTTATTATTCATTTTTCATTCTTTAATAATTTTTTCTTCATTATTCATTTGTTAATCATTATTCGCTTTTGTATTAATTTTATTCATTATTCAATAGTGAATAACGAGATTTTGTATTCATTTAATTTTTATTCAAAGGTGAATAATGAATAAGTATTTAATGATGAATGAAAAATTAATAAACAAAAATGATAGTGAATAAAAAATGAAAACGAATAACAAATAAATAAGAAATGAATAATGAAAACCAAATTATAATTGATATAAAAATGAATAATTGATAAAAAAATGATTGAAGATTCTGCAATTCCTTATGCATTCTTTGTTAAGTTGTTGTTTTATCGGCCTTCTTCGTGTGTTGTTGATAAAAATTGGGCTGTGGCCGTGTACAAAAAGACAAAAACTTTTATGTTTAGCTTTTTGGTTTTTTTATTCTTATATTTCCGATATTTCGGCTCACTTTGTGGGCCTTCATCAGGGCATAAAAATTGGATATTAAATTTAAAACATTTAAAAAATTTTTAAAACAGGAATGATTTTAACATTTTTAATTTGCAAAAAAAATTTTTATTTTTGTTGAGCTGCTTATTATATATATTTGCTGCCTTCATCGTGCACCGAGTTTATTCTTTGTTAAGTTCATTTATATGAAGAAAAAAATTTATTCAACAATAAATAAATTTTTTAAAATTAATGCGAATTAAAAATTTTGGGCCTTAGTAAAAATAAACATTTTAAAGTCGACTCTAAATTTAGTGTAAACTTTTAGACAACAAATTCTGTAGAAATAATGCCAGAAAAGCTCACACTTAATTTAGAGTCGACTGCAAAATCTTTATAACAAAGGCCCATTATTTTTTAGTAAGTTTTTTATTCATTGAATGGATTTATATTTTTCATGGAAGATCAGGTTCATAACATCGCATTTGCATGCAAAGCAAAAATATCAAATGATCCAGTAAGTGAGCTGGATCATTTAAATTGATCCCATTCTATGTGTTAATTTTTGCTATGTTTTTAAACAAAAATAACAAATGATCAAGCAAGTGAGCTGGATCACCAAATTGATCCCATTCTATGTTTTTAAGTGTTGAGGGCACAACTGTCAAAGTAGGCAAAACTTAGCCGTTATTGGCGGCTAGATGACGCTGCGACAGTAAAAACTGGCAGTACTGCATTATTTGACATTTAAAAAGATTGGTAGCAATGGTATTGCCAACAAGAAAGCATGTTTTTTCAAGTTCTTCAGCGGACTCTTCGCTACTCGAACTTACGACTCCATAACCGATTGAATAAATTCCAGAAAAAAATTTTTTTGGCAAAAACTTATCTGCCAGCTAAAAAAGAACATCAGCTGTTCATCTGTAAGCAAGAAATAGCGCCATCTGTCTTTAAGTAGAAAACATCGCAAAAATTGATCTGAAGCGTTTTTTCACAAATTATCTGATGAATGATGAGGAATGATCCCATGAAAAAAACGCAGCCATTATTCATTAAATCAAGAATCATTAGTTTGCGTTTTTTTCATAGTAACTGCTTACTCAGTAATAACTAGAGTAAATAGTAGATAAGGAAGCTTCATGTCATTTCTTATTTTGCAAATAGAACTAATATTTCGTTAGACTTTTAAAAAACTTAAATGGAATTTTTTTTCTATAGCAACCGCTTACCTAGTAATAACAAAAGTTAACAGCAACAAAGATAGCATAAAATCATCACTTTTTTGTAAGCCAGTGAAAGCACTATGACACTACGGCTACAGGAATATTAAATTTATTGCCTGACAGTAGTAGCTGTCAAAATGTTAGAATTGAGTGCCTCTTTCTTGGCATTGGAAAATTGCAATTGAAGTCTTGCGGTGTACTTATGTTGGCACTGTCTGTCTGTTTGTGTGTCTGTGTGTCTGTGTGCCTGCTTATAATATTATTGTATTGTGGTCATTATTTAAGTGTGCATGTGTGTTTGTGTGTGGGTGTTTGGGCAGACAACGTATGCACGTTTCTGCCATTTTTGCGCCATAGAGAATGCTTCTGTTTTGTGGTCTTTGGTTGTAAATTGAAATTTTGGGGCCCCCATTAAAATTTCCTATAAATTGTGGTTTAATTTTAGCGAGCTTTCGGCGTAATGTTCAGAAATTGTATTAAAAGCTAGCTTGCAGCTATTTTGTTTAGCAGGAGCTCATCTTATGTTTCAAAAAACTAAATGTATTCACTGTTGTTAATGAAATAAGTTCGCAATAGTTGAATTAAGATTATAGAAATAAAAAACCTTTAAGTGATACAAGCAAGAATAGTTGTAAAAATTTAAGATTAGGTTTTTCATAAAGAAGCTGTAATTTAAGAAAAAGATTGTATCTAGCAACCACGCACAGAAGAATTTGACTTTTTTTTATGATCTTGTTATTTTATACGTTTCTGTTTCTAAACCGCAATTTCGAATTTCGAATCAAAATTAGAATAATTTCGCCATTTTTTGAATTTGTTTTAACCAGAGAGTATAAATTATATAGAGGTCCCAGTTTTACTTCGAATGCTATTTCACTGACTTAACGGTACAGTTCAACCTATTTTTGTGAAGTGATTTTATTGAACTTTTGAACAAAAAAAATTTGAATGAAATATATTAATGGACAGCGGAGATATTTGCATCGAAAGACCAAACTTTGATTTTCATGTCGTTTTTTTTCTCATTCTTAGGCAACGATGTTTTGTGAAAAAGTCGTTGTACTGAAAATTTCTCCAATTCTGAAGATATGTGAGTGTTTTTGATGTCAAAATAACAAAAATTTTTTAAAAATAAATACACAAAAATCTCCAATACTAAAAAGTTTTATAATAACAAAATTACCGTTAGTTGAAAAATTTAAGAGGGGGCGTGGCAAAAACTAAGTATGTAACATTTTAAGTTAGGATGCATTTAATATGTATACTTACTTTGAGCGAAATCCGTTAAGCCGTTTAGATTTGTATAAAGGCAAACAAACAAACAAACAGAAAATTAGTTTTATTACTATAGATCACACCATTCTTAGCACAAAAGTGTTTTATAACGTGTCCATTAAGCCAAAATATGGTAAATAATTAGTATTTGCTGCTTCCCGAAAATTTTTTAATCTAAAGGCTTAAGAAGCTGTTTATGTTTTATCAGAAAAAGCAAAAATTATGCTTATTTGAGCTTAATGCTAAATAAGTTCATGAAGCAACCGGTTGCAACAACAAGTTCTTTGCAAAACAAAAGCACCAGGCAACCTTGACATCTGTACGTTGAAGGCAGCATCAACTCTTCAGTAGTCTTCTGTGGATTCTGCTGTCCATCCTTTTAAATAAACTTATACAAAAAAATTCTGTTTAATCAAAACAGATTTTTTTTTTTCAAAGCCAGGTATTTTTTACTGTTTTGCAAAAAGCAAAAGTTTGAATAGGTGACTGCATTTATTCTGGAAAGATTTTTTTGCTGTTCTATTTGTTTTGTTTACTTCTTAATCACTGCTTTAATTGTTGTTGCAAACTGTTGCTTCATTTATTTATTTGGCATTAGGCTAAGCTAATACAATAAAAAAAAACATTATTTAACACTTAACGAACTCGACGTTGGGAATTGTGTTTCGCAGATAAAATCTAATGCAGTCGCGGAAGATGGTATTCCCATCAAATTCATTAAACTTATACTGCCTTACATTATTAGTCCCCTTACGCACATTATAAATAGTTGCTTCATAACTTCTTCCTTTCCTGACATGTGGAAAATTGCTACCGTTCTACCTGTGGCTAAAAAGCGAAATCCCTCTGGTGTAAATGATTTTAGGCCAATAAGCATTCTGTCGCCATTGTCTAAAATATGTGAAAAAATTATGTCGCAACAAATAAGCAAATACTTATCTCAGAAAAAACTATTATTCCCATACCAGTCGGGTTTTAGGGCAGGACATGGGTGTTCTTCTGCAGTTTTGAAAGTGCTTGATGATATTCGGCCTGAATATGACGCTGGCTACATGACCTTACTCTGCTTACTTGACTTTTCCAAGGCCTTTAATAAAGTAAACCATAATTACTTGTGTCAAAAGCTTAAATTTCTCTTTGGGTTTTGTAATAGTGCTGTCAATCTTTTGTCTAATTTATGTAACAGAATTTATTTATGTAACAGAATTCAAAGAGTCAATGTCGGTCAAATGTTTTCATCGTATAAAATTGTACAAAGTGGCGTCCCACAAGGTTCCATTCTAGGCCCGCTGCTATTCTCTTTGTTCATCAATGATATTTTTAATGTATGTAAGCACGCTTTTGTTCATGCGTACGCTGATGATATCCAGCTCTATCTGTCTCGGCGAACTAGGCTTCTTGATGATCTGTGCGTCAGGTTGAATGAAGATCTCAGTAGCATTGATGAATGGGCTAAATGTAATGGGCTTCAACTCAATGCTGCTAAATCGTATGTCCTTCCCATCTGTAAGAGTAAAACTTGTGTTGATGATGTCCCTGACCTTTTTATAGGAACTAGCATGCTAAATGTGGTATCAAAAGCAGTAAGCCTTGGTTTTGTCATAAATTCATCTTTGTCTTGTGTTGACCACGTTAATAGTGTTGTACAAAAAGTTTATTATGTCCTTAGTAATTTAAGAATGTCTGCTGGTGTTACTCCTGTTGATTTAAAACGTAGATTGGTAAAACAATTGATCTTACCTTGAATTTCATATTCAGAAACAGTGTACAGTAAACTCGACTCTTCCTCCCAATTAAAACTACAGATTGCTTTTAATTATGCAACACGCTACGTATATGGTTTGCGAACATTTGACCACCTTTCCACGTTCAGAAACGCTATACTTGGATGTGACCTAGCTACATATCTTAGTGCTCGTAACTGTATGTATCTCCATAAAATCATACATGAAAAAACACCTCGCTACTTGTTTGAAAAACTCCAGTTTTGTCTTTCAAGAAGAAGTCATGTTTTAATAGTCCCTAGGCATTATTCGTTACATTCGTCTCATCTTTTTTTCATTAACGCCATTAAATTGTGGAATGCTTTGCCTCGTTGGTTAAGAGAGATTAGTGGGAGAGGTAATTTTAGGCGCTCTATCCTATCTTTCTTCTCTACTTCATAGTTTCATGACTATATTTTAATCTATTTCCTGTATTCTTTACTCTATATTATTAATTCTTAAAAAATAATTGCAATGTGATCCAATTTAGCATTTAATATACTTAATATTTATTATAGCTTTCTTTCTTTCTTTTAAAAATTTAACGTAACCTTAAGTATATACTTGTTGTTATGACTGTATAGTTTAGTATTATTGTTTTTTTGTTTTTTCAAGCTAATGCTTATATCGTACTATAAAAGAACCTAGTTCTTATTGTACCAACACGTTTCTCTAAATAAATATAATAAAAATAAAAGCGCAGTATTGCCGTCGCACAGTGAGCTTTTTTTAATTTAAGGACGAAATTTGTAATTTTTTATTTTTTTTTTGTTAAGTTTTATAGAAAAATATTTTTGTATTGTATGGTTTGTATTGTATTGTATTGTATTGTATTGTATTGTGTTGTATTGTATTGTGTTGTATTGTATATTATTGTATTGTATGGTTTGTATTGCATTGTATTGCATTGTATTGTATTGTATTTTATTGTATTGAATTGTATTGTATTGTGTTGAATGGTATTGTATTGTATTGTAATGTATTGTATTTTATTGTATTGAATTGTATTGTATGGTTTGTATTGCATTGTATTGCATTGTATTGTATTGTATTGTATTGTATTGTATTGTATTGTATTGTATTGTATTGTATTGAATTGTATTGTATTGTTTTGTTTTGTATTGTATCGTATTGTATTGTATTGTATTGTATTGTGTTGTATTGTATTGTATTGTGTTGTTGTAGACATGTGTTTGTAGAATTATTTAGTGCATATTTCTGTTTTAAATTGATTTATTTAAATTGATTTTAGCAACTTTATTGTTAGCAATTTTAAAAGTTCTTGCTGATCCGTCCTTTTTGGCCAAACGCACAATGCAATTATAGGATTTACCCATACGTCTGATTTCGCCGCATATGGCATAGGTCTTGGAGCCAATGGTCATGTGGCCGGTTTCTGCATCAACATCGGCGAAGCTCAATTGCTTAGAGGTGTGATTCTTGGCATGAATGATTCTGTTGGATGCAAAGCACTTTCTAGAGCAGTACACATCAACAGACTCCCCAGTCTAGTTTTAAATGTTCATAGATTTTTTGTAGAAATTTACATAATTGATGACACTCGGCAGTGGAGTCGAAAAGAAAAAAACCATTAAAACACTTCCGAACCGTTTAAAATATTTCGCAACAATTATTTAATGATAGCTTCACAAAAAATAAAAAATAAAACATTTAGAACGCACAAAAATGAAAATTATTTCAATTTTAGAAAACATTTGACAGCTTTCTATCAGCTTTTATTTATTGTCTTTTACGCTCTTCTCATGTTTGACAGCTAAGGTACCCACCTCTGTATGATGACTCTACCATGTTGAATATACCTTTGTTGTACTGAGAAAATCTATAGTTTTTGAGATACATCCAAAAGTTTCACGTCATAATAATCAAAATTTTTTAAAACTTATGAAGAATATATTCATGCTTAGAATCTAAGTTACAAAATTACATTTTTGAATTACAAATTTAAACAATTTTTTTCCAATATTTTTTATAATCCTGTTATGGAGGACTTATTAAAAAATCAAAACACAGAAAAAGCCAATCAACTTTATGTCACCATAAAAAATTACTGTAATATGATAATTCAAATTAAATGAAGTACCTAATTTTTTAATATTTATACCACTTTTTAATTATTAAGCAAACACAAATATTTTTATATTTTGCATTTGGAGATAGAAAAAAATACTTGAATTTTAATATTTCAAATCTTTACATGGTATTTAATTTTTTTATCACAGGTGAAGCAGCGGGTATTTGCTAGTATATTTATTATATTTAAATGATACAAGTGCATAAGGATATTCAATAAAAAAACAAAAAATGCGACATGCGTATAAAAAACCAATATTTACAAGATTTTTTTTTTTTGGCATACAAAAATAAAGTAGTTTATTCGTTATAAAAAGCATTAACTACAAATATAAGGAAAACACGTGCACAGTAAAAAATATGAGCATAAATTTTATACTATTTTCTATACATATAAATCCAAACCAAAAATGTTATAAAATTTATACCATCAAATCATATAAATTTTTCCAGGCCATTTTTCTCGTCAGAGAAGAAAATAATAGAATAATAAAAATAATAGAATTTGTTCTATTATTTTTATAATATTGAGTGGTATAAAATTTATAAATTATTTGGAATAAAAAAAGTTTATACCACATAAATGTTACAAAAAAGATAAAATTTACCCTCAAATTTTTTACTGTGTGGTATCTGAAGATATTTTAATAATGATTAAGATAAAACTAATTAAGAACAAGTGAAAGTGAACACAGTCATGATATTGACCAAAAACAATATCAATACCGTTTCTGAACGCACTACTAAGTTAACAAACTTTTAGCCAAGAGATGGTTACTTTTGTGAAAATAATGCTTGATCTCAAAGCTGTTTGCAAACTCTAAGCACTTCAAAGTCAAAAGAATGCGTTCTGAATGAATTATATTGCTTGATTTATAGAACAGGCTCAAAAAAATTTATTGACTTTTATCTAGAGATCTCTTAATTTTTCATATTTTACTCAGGCAATCGTACATAATATTAATTTTTTTTATATCTTTAGCACTCATGCCCACACGTTGTCCGATATTTGCTGTCGAATCCTTCGGCACAATCGTTAACTCACCATTTTTTGAAAAAGCCTTTGACCGATAGTGCATGACACTAGCATAATCGTAGCCGAGATTAAAATCCGTCACTTGCGTAGAGCTATATTTTTTGAAATTGTGTTTTTTATTCGGCTTGATATTTTTATAAATCACGTCGATGTAGTCATCGCGTATAGCAGAGCTCTGCTGATGATAGAAACCCAATGCATGCATGAATTCATGCTGCACTGAGCCCGGACGAAAGCAACCTTTGCCAATGGGATACGGTTTTAAATTCATATTCTGAACTTTTTTTTTAAAGCCAACTGCAGAGTAGCAGCCATTGGGTTTCGAGGTAATAGCCACATAGTATGGTTGTGAGTCATCCGCTTCTTGGAAAGTCACGCAGGTGGTGTTCTCTATCGTCTGAATGCCCTGTTTTATGGCAGCAATGTGTTTGGGCTCTAAAAAATAGATCCCATTGTCTTTGGACATTCTTTTTAAATGTCCACCTATTCCATTCTACTTACCAAATTCGGCACCGATGATTTTGTAATAAAGTAATTTATTTGGCCATCTGCTTTTCTCATGTATCAGTCCATGTCTGGGCTGCATTGGATTTTGCAAATACTGTGTCTGCTCTGCTGTTAGCAGCATATCGCCCTCAGTCATGCCGGCATCCTCTTCGGGATCTACAGTAAACTCTTTTGCCGCCCTGGGCGCTGACATGCCTAGCGGCACGATAGCTATAAAATTATAGATAAAGATTTTTAGAATAAATAGGTTTAAACAGTTGGCCGTCATTTTTCCAAATGCTAGCGAAAGAAAGGTTCTAATATGGCATTTATTATTATTATTATTACGGCTTTCATGGGCCTAATTCATTACATGTTAAGGAATATTACATTTAAAAACAAATAACAAACTAACAACTATGTAAATATGTTAATGAATGAGTTTAGGTTCGAACAGGTTTTTTTTTGTTTTCGTGGTGAATTACATTTCTGCAACAGTTTAATTGGCTTAAGACGTAACCGTAGCAGATATTTTCCACTGGGGGGAAGTTCTAGTTTTGCCAACAAAAACTTTAGTTTTCAATATGATATTTCAAGTAAGAACATGGGAGTATTTTCTACCAAATATAACATATTAAATTTGTCAAAAATGTGGTTTTAGTTTTCTTCACTTCGAATAAAAGTGTTCATCAAAGAAAACTATAGATACTACTTTGATCGAGTACATTTTTGGAAAAAATATTATATGTATACATTTTCGTCAATACAACTACTTAACAAGTCTTGATCAAATTTATTTATTAGTTTTGGTCAAGGGGGCGAAGCACCTCCAATACGAGTACAACCTAAATTTACCATATCGAATAGCTTTGGAATTATATGTCGCACAGCCTCGGAATTTAGCATTCGATCATAATTAACACGTGTAGTTTTACTGGTAACTTTTATGGGCGTTGATCAAGGGGCGTTGCGCCTCCCATATAACTCAAATCTGCGATATTGAATAGCTTAGGAATTATAAGTCGCACAGCCTCGGAATTCAGTATTCGACTCCAATTTACACGTGCAGTTTTACTGGTAACATTTTATAGGTATTGGACAAGGTGGTGTGGTATTTTTTTAGAAGCTCAAATTATCAGCGCGAAAATAAAAAGAAAATAGTGACCAAAAAAATAAAAATAATTGTGTGTGAAGATTTTTCGTCGTTAATACCTGAATATAATTTAGATTGAAAGCATTTATTTTAAATTAAAGAATATAATTTGGGTTGCCAACCGTACTATAATAGAATAGCTACTTAGTAGTATTTCTAAAGTATTTCGTTATACTAGCTAAAGCATTGAAAAAGACGCACAGCTATCTTTTTTAGCGTATTCTGTACCTCACTGGGTGGAGAGGGCTTTAAATAATGCCTGAATTTTTAAAACTAAAACTAAAAATAAAAAAAAAATAAAATGTATTTAAACCATTAATTAGTCTTTATTTTCTGCCGTTTATTTTGTAAAATATATACATATTACTATACTAAAAATATTGTACGTAGCGAAAAAGTTAGCTATAAAATTATCGAAAATTCCTATAAAAATTTAGGCATCAATAGCATAAAATCTAAAATTTGTGTTATATTAAAGTAAAAATATATTTATATTTAAAATGCAAAAAAAAATTAAAATACTAGACACAATAACTAAAAGATAATAGACAATAAGCTATTGAAATCTAAGCAAGTTATTAACTAATTTTAAAAGATTTTATGTATAAATCTGCTCAGTATTATGTTAAATTTTTAACTAATTATTTTATTAACACATAAAGTGTTTACACACTAATATTTTTTTTGTCTTTAGATATAATTATTTTTATTTATTTAGTTTTTATTTCTATGTCTGTTTACACTTCTACTGTTTTACTTGTTTTTTTAAACAAAGTTTTACACCCTTTTAGCTCAGATTTTTTTATTCTTCTATTTTCAGACATATTATATTTTTCTTTATGTCTTCCGTTATATTTTTCCATAATTCTTAAATTTGATTTGATTCATAAATATTTCATAATTGTAAGTAGCCTGTATTCTTTACTGTAATGCGTTCTTTGTGATCGAAATTATTGATAAAACACATTTAATTTTATAATTATATTAATTGTATAAATAATAAAATAAATAAATAAAATTGTTTATAGTAGTTAGAAAAAAAGACAAAACTCTTATTTTAAACCAAGTAGCGTACATAATCAAAAAAGTATTTAGGAAAAAGTTATTTTGAAGGCAGCAATTCAGTGATTGTTAGAAAACTGTTAACCTTTTCTTTTAGCAGGCGCGGATCCACGGGGGTGAAAAGAGAGATATTTCCCCCTCCCTCATTTTTCTCTTTAATCTTTCTTTTTCGAACATTAATATAATAATCAACTGAACGAAAAAATATGAGTCTGTAACAAGGATTCCATTAAAAATTGCATTAATCAAGCAAATCAAGTATGTACAGTAGGCTGGAGCGATTTTATGTGAATAAAGTATTGTGAGTTGTGGAATTTAGGCAATTTAGGAATTTAGTGTGGAATGATAGGACTCATGAATAATTTTTCACACGGAATCGACAAAGGGAGTTTTCACTTTTACGATAAAGCTCAAGAACATTTTGGAAATTTTTGATGCAAATTTGTTGATAAGCCGTTGATGAACAAATTTGCATTAAAAATTTCCAAAATATTCTTGAGCTTTATCTTAAAAATTAAAACTCCCTTTTCGATTCCGCATGAAAAAATTTTCATGATAGGGCTGAATAATGATTTAAGTAAAATATTTATTGGATAATTTACAAGCTTTTATCATTTTCTTTTACTTCAAGTCTAGTGCGAAAAATTTTATATTTTAATTTATTTGAATGCAAAGCCTACTCTTGAATAAAATAATAAAAAAAAACTACAGTGATTTCAATATAAAGTACCCCTGCATCAAACTGGCTCAGGGGGGAGATCAAAAGATATGCCAAACACTAACGCACCAAAATTTTAAATGGATTGGACTTGATCTTCCGTCCCCAAAAACAGGATATTTCTTCAAACGATTTTTAAAAAATTTCTTATCAATGGAATAGAAAATATCGGTGTGATGTATCCAGCTGCTGAAGGTCCTTTAAAACGAGATATTTTTGAAAATTAATTTTATTGCAATAATAACACGGTAGATAAATTTTCAACTTTTGAAAAGACACGCAGAAACGCCAAGACACGTTAACTTAATTTTTGGTCGCAAAATTTAGCGCCATAGTCGATTTTTGCCAATCAGGTCAAAATCTCGTGATATGTATATAGTACTGTTGAAAAAATATGTAGTACGCTAAAATACTATATTTTTCTTCAAAAAAAACAAACCCTCATTTTGTGGAAATTCCTAACAGGTTTTAAAGCCGCTTTAAATCGAAAGGTCAAAAGTTGTGGAACAGCTTTGTAGCAAATTTCTCCGCTGAATGCAGCCAATGCGCATTGGTCTCAAGCTTTATCATCAAACGCATCTTTTGACTTATGAGTTTTGTGTGTTTCCGAACGCTACCCTGAATTGTTGTTAACTGTTGTCAAACTTTTTTAATTTGATAAAAATTGTTGCTCCTTGTAAAATGTTAATAGTTAGTTTTCTTTATTTATTGCTAAAGCATTCAATTATTTCACTGC
This sequence comes from Dichetophora obliterata, assembly GCA_963920525.1. NCBI lineage: Eukaryota > Metazoa > Arthropoda > Insecta > Diptera > Sciomyzidae > Dichetophora > Dichetophora obliterata. Next base: position 211,315,297 of record OY986436.1, on the reverse strand, counting down.
AATTCAATAAGTTATGAAAAGTAATTCAGATATAAAAAGTCGTTCAAGTTCCAGTGCGCCACTAACACCCACAAATAAGCGGAAAATTCTAAAAAAACTTCAAAAGTATAAGCCTGCATGGGAAAGAGCGTACGATTGGATAAAAAAAAATCCCATGTATACCGTGTAACATTATACTTTCTATTGGAAAAAGTGGCAGTGGCCAGGTAAGTTCATGTTAGGTTCTCATAATTTTTTTTTTGCTTAAGAAAAAATCAACTTATATCGTTGGTGAGTACTTTTTTAAATGTGATGTTTTAAAACTCACTGCAGATAAAACAACATAGTGATACAAAGAAATATAAACTCAAAGCTGAAATTTCCAAGAAAACTTCTACGTTAGACAGCTTATTTGGTTCATCGGGCTCTTCTTCTGATCTCCTTTCTAACACCGCAAAAAAAAGTGCGGAGTCAACCCAAGTTTTTTCGTGAGTCAAAAGAGTTTTTGAGAAGTTAAAAACGGTTTGGTGCCGTAAAACGCAAAATGAATTGCATCAACATTTTTGTTTTGGTAATATACAACTTTTTTTGTTTGAAACAACTCATTTTCAAAGCTTGGAGTAAATTAAAAGCAGTTTCAAATTAACTCTACATCTTTTCCGAACATTTGTCCTTTTAACTCTATTTCAACTTATTGCAACCATCTATGAAAATCGTCTTTGAATTTTAAAGCTGAAACGGAGTTATGTTTAGCACGAAACAGAGTCCGTTCGAGCAAATATTTTCTTTTGTTCGTTTTACTTTGAATGAAGAGAAAGTATTGAAATATTTTAACAAGCAAATCAAGTGTGCTCTATAAATTTAATGTTGCACAATGATAAAAAAGGGCCTTTTTTCTTATTACGAATTATATGTTTTAGTATATTTTTATTGAGGTTACAATTTTTTGAGTCTTGTCACGAATAAATTTTTGAGTATCGTCAAGTTTTTGTGTACACGAGTAATTAATTACATTTTTTATTTTTTGTGTTTTTTTGTATCGGGACCCACAGAAGAGTGGCAGATAGAGTGTAGGTTAGGGTATTCTCTATTTTAATTTTTATGAAAAAGGTAGGTCTAACCCCCCAAAAAGTTGTCAAATGATCTCAAAAGTAAGCAGGAAAAATTTAACGCCCCTACGACCCCGCCCATGCCGCCGTTCGATTGAAAAAAATGTTTATCACTCATACGTCTTGCTTTCTCATTTTGAAAATTATTTGGTTTTATAGTGCATAAACTGTGAAAATCAGTTCAAAGTTATGATACAATATGTATTTATTAATAATTTTTACTCAGAACAGTTTTCGAACAATTTGTGTAAATTTTCCTGTGCTCCTGAACGCACTGCAGAATGTATTTTTTTTATTCTCGTCTTTGGTGAGAAGGCCATGATAGTCTTCCATCAGCTTAACTGCTCTCTCAGCAGTATCATTGACAACACGCAACGACTTTACAATTTTTTCCCCATCAATATAAGCTTCATGGCTACTCCAATTTTCCGGGTCATAACTGAGAAAACTGTCATCGATTTTAAATCGACGAAACATTTCCGCACTTTTCTCATTTATAAATTCGTCAACCGTCTTATCTGTTAGCACGTTTTTAATTATTAGTTTAAAATTTAAAAGTTATTTAATTGCATTATTACTTTCCCAGTTCCTGATATCCTCAATATGTAAAGGAAGCCTTTTGTCCACTTGTTCTACACTAACCCTTGTCAAAGCTTGTACCATTTTCCTTTTAGTGTCGAGTTCCAAAGTTTCGTCAAAAAATGTGAGAACAGATATTTCGTGATGTAAATACCAAGAATGACTCATAAGTTTCTTCAATGCAGGTTTTGCTGTCATTTGGTCAATATCTTGATATTTCACCATTTGGCAAATGAGGTCGATATCTGTTTGGCATGCTGTTGCTGCGTTTGAGCATTTGTACCAAGCCTTAATATAAAAACGGACAATAAAGCAGCAGACATCTCCTAAAGCATTCAATTCTTCTTTGGGCAATGGGTAGTCCTCACGGAGAAGAAATATTTTCAAGCAGTAAATTGCTTTCGACATCCATCTCACATGGTGCATTGCTCCTGGTGGCCGTATTTTGAAATTGCTTTCACTTTCTGCTTTAAAGAACAATAATGCCAGCTCCAAAAGTTCACGGTAATCCTCTCGCACTTGACGCTTTATTAACTCTTGTGAGACGAACTCTGAAATATTTTCCATAAAATCAATAAGTTTTCCATGGAAGTTGCTATCCTTCATTCCATTCACAATTTTTTTCGATTTAAGTTGTGGCCACGACTTTTTAAAGTCTTTGAAAAGGGGAACGTCTGGACTTGATGAGCGCATTGGCAACTTAGACTCAAAAACGGCTTTCAATACGAGTTCGTAAATGTGATGCCGGCATGGAAGATACAGCAAGTCTTTTGCCAATTTTTTCTCCAACAAAACACAAGCACCATTTTTTTCCAGTATTCGAACTTGTCGTATCACAACACAAAGCTTACACTCTATCGCAAAGTTGCCAATCTTGCAATGCCTTATATACCGCTGCAGCTTGTTCTTCTCCAGATGAACTATCCAGTCTTGGAACATCTATTAACATCTCGCTTCCGAGTCCACTTACAACAATTGGTAAACGTTCTACTTTCTGCTCGTGAATACCTATATAATTATAAAACCGACTATTAAGTTGTAATGTTTTAACTGATTACATATAATTATGACGTTTACACTTACTCAATGCGGCAATAACTTTCCATCCCAATGAACCACCACAAATTGAGGTAATGATTTTAAAATATTGCTCTTTATTTCTGCAGCCCGTTGGGTTCGCAACTGTGAACGAACTTTGTGAATTGAAGTTGGAGTAATGATCAGTTCATCCAAACTGTGGCCGAGTGCTTCTGCTGTTGCTTGCAGGATAAAAACAGCGGAGCGCACTGAAACTTGACATCTATCAAGCACTGCAGCAAGTTTTGGCGTTATAAAATGTTTGCGAGCTCTCCTGCCACCAGAAACTCCTTGGGACACTGTAACAATTTGGGCACATTCAGGCTCTTCTTCATCTTCAGACTCTTCAGAAAACATTTGAGGCAATGCATCGATTGAATTTTTTGCTATTTTGCTCGCAATGTGGTGTTCCAGCCGAGTATTTTCATCTCTCTTACGTTTCCCCTTTTCTCCACAGCAATCGCAGACATCTTGTCGGCAGCTCCGAGACAACCTACGCGACCAGGCTGCCTTTGTGCAAGGAGAAATTGTTTGTCCTCTTCAATCCGCAGTTTAGTCATTGCTTCTGCGTGTGCGATATCAAAGAGTTTGTCTAGATCATTGACAAACAAATTCTCTCTTTCTTTAAAAATTATTTTGGCTCTGTGCGTGTTCTTTTGCAAGTTTCGCCACTCCTCATGCAATTTCAAAAGTTTTTTAACACAATGCTGTAATTGCCTAGTGGGTATGCGCGCCTTTTCCCCAGAATATCATCACTTCACGAATCACCAAACTTGCACTTTCTTTAAGGTTTAATGTAAAGTTTCTAGTATTGTAAAATAATACCTGTAACACTTGTTTATTGGATGGCAATTTTGAACCAGTAATACTAAAATTAATTGGACCAACTAAATAAATAATATTTTCATTTCGCAACGACATTTTCACATACTTGGTTGTCCGATAAAATAAACTTTAATGCAACTATCATAGTGTAAGTATAAAAGTGGCTGCAAGATGGCCATTTGTAAAATGTTATTTTTAGTAGTTGTCAAGCACTTAGTAATTGTCAAAAGTGTCAGAGCCCTAAGCCGTCCGATGAAAATCAAGCGGCGCGCCGTCGCCACTTGTATGGCTATACATTGCTTTATAAAATGTTACTGTGATGTTCGCATATGAATAATATAAATGAAACTTATATAATATTGCGTATGACAATATGATAGATGTTAAAAATAATACATTTTCCATATTGTATATAATAACTTTGAACTGATTTTCACAGTTTATGCACTATAAAACAAAATAATTTTCAAAATGAGAAAGCAAGGGGTATGAGTGATAAATATTTTTTTTTCAATCGGACGGCGGCATGGGAAGGCGGGGTCGTAGGGGCGTTAAATTTTTCCAGCTTACTTCTTAGATCATTTGACAACTTTTTGGGGGGTTAGACCTACCTTTTTCGAATATAATAAAAATCCCATACAAATAGAGAACACCCTAGTGTAGGTGCGTTCAAAAGAAATGTTGAGGGGAAAACTTTGGACCTGCTCATACATTTGACCCCTTTATGATCCATTGATTATTTTATATGAACTAAATAGAATTTTTTTATTCAATTTTGGGTTTTTTGTATGGGGACCCCTAGAAGAATGCCCATAAAAATAGGACCATATAATACATTTGACACCCTTTGGGGTCATAGATTTTTAATATGAACTAAAAGAGGCATTTTTTGTTGCTACCCCACAAAAGATCTTTATTGAAGATCTTTACAACAGATGCAATTTCTTCACGTAGAAAATAGCAAATTACGGACATACATATATCTCATATTTTAGTTATCACAAACCATTAAAATCAGTATTACCAATTGAAGAGCCAGCCAATGACAGTGTAAATATTAAATAAACAGGATATCTTTTTCTAAACTTTATATTGTATTTCTTTTGAGATCTCTCCCTCTCTCTCTCTGTCTATATATCTCCATCTCTTTTACAAAAAATCTCTCTTATTATAAGTTTTACTGTAATTTTTTTTTTAACTTACGGTGTATTTTTTTAGAAAGTTTTGGGAAACTAAACAGTTTTATGAATTTGCCTGTACAACTGTGGTTTTAATAAAAGTATAGACATATAAAGTTTCTTTTAGAGGAATTTATTAGTTCTTGGATAAAGTCATATTTGTACCATATTTTATTAACTAAACTACATTATACACTGATAAACAAATGTTTAATGTATGTATTACGACTTTTAGGCAACCCTGCCCACTTAGTTTAAATCACTTCAAAAATATTCTTCCTATTCTTGTACAAAATCTAAGTATTCTAGCATCAATACAATCGGGATAAAGCATATTAAATAAAATGCCACGTCCACTTTTGCAAAAGTATAGGAAAACACCTAACTTATCTCTTAAAACACTTTCAGAAGACTAGAACTAACCTGGGGTTTGATATTGACTACACTTTGCTAGATGCTTAAAAAATATCTTTCCCTTCATTCAGCAAACAAAGCTACATGTTATTTATATCAAACAATTGTAAAAAAAAACGCAAATATTCTTACCTCTTTGCTAATATGTTATATATAAAAATATCCCTTTTTTGTAAAATTTCCCTTAATACTATAGAAATGAAACACCGTTTTGAAACTGGAAATTTTTGACAGTTGAGCGCAATTGAAGCTTAAAATATAATAAAAAGTTAACATTTTTTGTGCAAAGAAATTCAAGATTGCCAAACCGTGAAACTTTGCAAGCATGGAGAAGAGGCGATTGTGTTTTCACCGTCTGGAGTTTCCTCTATTGCAACGGAGTGAAGACGAAGAAAACATTAAAAATCTTCTTCGAAAATGGAAAATGCCAGAGATGCAGAGGTAAAAATTCGCCGTGAAAAAATCAAAATAACGTTACATTTTCAATTCTTTCAGAGCTGGTTATTAGCAATTAATCACTTGGATAAAATTAACAAAGAAGATATTAATATCCCTATACCAGAAGGCCAGTTAGATGTTGGTGTAGAAATTGTATTTAAAAGTAAATTGAAAATAAATGAAATTGAAAACAGAAGAAATTACGATTTAATTTTATAACTCTTTTGTGGGTTGGTTTGTATTTTTTTAAGCTTCATGTTACATTTCAATGAGTTGATTTAAGTTTTTTTTTGAGTTCTCAATTTAAAATGAATTTAAAAGTTCTTAATACAATTCCGCAAACCTTAATATAACTCAAAACGAAGTTAGCAAGACTTTTCAAACAAACTCAATTTTCGGAGTAATTAAAACGCACAAACAGAGTTAAACATACATAAGAAACTATTGGTCAAACTATATTTATTCAGAGTTAAATATAGTTTTTACTGCTATGGCAAAATACCATACACGAATAGAGTTAAAATGACCCCGAATATGGCCTTATTTACTCCTTTTTTTTTGGGTGAATACTTGGGATGATAAGCATTTTCATACGTTTGATAATGTAATGGGTTTTTTAAAAAACAAATTTTTCAATTAAAAATTTTAAATACCTAAAAAAATGTTAATTAAAAAAAATAATATTCCCACCAGTTAATTTAATTACCTTACATTATTATTTTGCATTAATTTTTAATTATTTTTGTAAATGTTAATGAAATTATTGTGCTTTAATATCTAAAATATCAAACGTATTTTATATAGATATGTCATCGATATTTCTAGCATATTGTATTACATCAATAGTTGTCCTAATCGTGGTGTGCAAATATTTGGATCGCTTATCATTCCCAAATTATAATTATCAAGACAACATTGTTTGATTCCTACAATTTTTATGAAATTGGTTTTTTTTTATATTTCAAAAGTATAGTCTTTCTTTCTTTATACTCATTTATCTCGTAACTACTTTTTTCGGCATAGTGTTGTAGGAAAACAAAAGCTATTCATCCGAATCATCTGAAATTTAAAAATGCTACTCATAACATCAGTGGCTATCGCTGGAATTAGAATCAAAGTTTTATTTAAAAAACATCGTATATTTTACACTTAATAACTGGCAAAAACAAGCTGTTTTAAGAACTTAATTTTCAATAGCGTGTCATTCTGTCAATTTTTCATATCTTTTTTTGTGTGCACTAGAGTGGACCGTAAAAGAAAAAAAATTTTTTTCAATATTTTCATTTGCAATTCCATTTGAAATAAGGAAACAATCAATATTTTCTTGTTTTTTCCAAAAATTTTTCAGTTTAATAAGGGTATCACCTCAAATTACTTGAATAACTCAGGGGACAAAATTTTAATTTTTGGATTTTCCCAGCAATATTTGTAGTATTTTTGTCTAATCTTGGTGCGCTTATTTCATCATCATCATGTAATTTCTCATCAATTAAAACAGTTTGAGCCCTTGAGAAGGTTTTTTAAAATAAGGTCCACTTTATAGTGCACTCATAGTGCTTAATAATATTTTTGGTTTTTATTTTTCAGATAAATATAAAAGTCAAAATCTACAACACCGCCCATGCCCCTCTTCCTTGAGAGCGTCTCATTGAGCGCCATTTTGAACCAGATCAACAATTTTTAAATTAAAAAAATATTTTTTTTTTATAATGAATATACCTTAAAAGTTTAAATATCGTTTTGAATATTTTTACTTTTTAAAAAAATCCTACAAATACCTTAAATTTTCGAGAGCTAGACCACCGGTCTTGCCTTAAGTGCCTATTCGCATGCCTGAATTCACAATTAAAATCGACACCTAAAACAATTGGCATCTTGTGATAATTTTCAACCCTTTCAATGGAACTTTGCTACTTTTGTTGTTTGGATAGCTAATGCACAATGCTTCTTACTACATTTCCATGGCAATTTGAGCCTGAGTTGGGTTTTCATCAAGTTGACAAAATGGCGTTTCTAGCTCGATAGTATTTCCATGCGCAACATTGGCCCATTCAGCGGAAAATTTGCTACGTAGCTGTTCCACAACTTTTGGGCTGAATTGTATGTATCATAATGCGCTCAAACAACATGCTCCCTGAGTGGTCGCCATCTTAGATATCGAAAAATTGTATGCTACTTTGGTTGAGATGCTTATGCTCTTTTCATTATTTTGACAGCCAAAAATAAATGGCAGCAAAATGTTATTGTTGCTGAAGTTGTGCTGTGGAGTGAAAATAAATAATTATTAATTATTAGAAGATTATTCTATCATTCTTCAATAAAGCTGTAAATTAATGATTTCTTGTGTGAAACGAATGCACAATAGTATAAACAAATTTTAGATTATAAAAAAAAAACAAAGAATGGTCAACAGCTGTTTGCCGTTTGACGTTTTGAAAAAGAACCCATTCAGCAGAAAGTATCACTTTATGCTACTTCGTTACCAGAGCACTTTTTCGGCAGGAATGTGGCCATTTTATCGAATTGGACTTCGGCCATTCTATTCGCCATTATTTCTTAGTATAAATGTGTGCGTTCAGAAGGTACAAAATTTACTAAACATGTTTCCGCTGCTTTGTGTGCATGGTTTGTTACATTTTATGTCAGCGCAGTAACAGAAATAAAATAAAATAACAAATAATCAATAAAACCTCGTTCAACAGTTGAGCAACTGTTTCATATTCTGAACGCATCGAATATAGTTCAGTTAAATCTAAGAAATTTCGTGGAGTTTTGTGGATTTGACGAATTCAACTCAACTCGCGTTTCCATGTTAAGTTAATCCCGAGTCAACCCCGAATTTACTCGCCATAGAAACGTAGTATTTGATCGATAATTGTGATCTGCTGCATTATAGCTTCACGCATTCACAATAGAATATGTAGGATAGCTAATGCACAATCTCTTTAATAAATTCCTGTCATCTACTGCAACATAGCTTCAGTTAATACTTAATATTGAATGAATCACATCATTCTTAATATAATGAGTTTTAGTGTAGTGGTTAGTGTGTAGAACTCTCAATCGAGGGGGTGAGAGTTCGATTCTCACTACTTACTTGCAAAAAAATATTTTTTAATTTTACATACTCTTGTTGTAATAGACGCAAGTAAGAAACCACAACAATTTTAAGAAAAAGGTGTATGGAAAAAAGTGTCGTTCTTCAGATTTCACTCAAGAAAATCACAAGACGAGGCGTAAAAAGCTACGCTTCAAAAATGCTTATTTTAGGGTATCCGTAAGAAATGGCGCATAATGTCAGAAGTATTTTTTGCACTCCTTATTAATGTCTAGAATTTCCTGCCATATTATATTCTTCCATATGATACAGTTTAGCTTTTATTTAATAAATGCTCTTGTTACGCTCATATTTCAGGTCGAAGGTCACCAATCTAAAATGTAATCATCCATATCTTTCATTAGATACCTCATTCATCATTCTACCTCTTCCTAGCCCTGAGATTACTTACTACAAATAATATCATAATAAAATTTTCAACGTTAATATTTCAGGTTAGAGGTCAAAAATTTAAAATCTCATATGATTATGCACTAGGGCGGGTCGATTTGTAGGGAGTGAAAAAATTCACCAATTTCCCTATGATTTCCGTATTCTACGGGTTATTCCATGAAAATTTGCCGAAGGAACCATACCTCTATCGTTAAAATCGAGTCCCCTACTTTTTGTTGGTAGATTTTTCCCAACTTGACGTTCGTATGAAATATTACCTACACGTTCACATCCATAACTCAAAAACTATCGATCGGGTTTAATCGCCAGTAGGTGCATTGGAAAGGTGAGCTCATTTTGATCAATTTACAAAACAAAAAATCTCCAACATTGGTCCAACGGTTCAAAAGTTACGGGCATTTTTGTCCAAATTTGGGAGCATTTTTCCATATTTTTCATGATTTTGTCCAAGAATATTACTTTCATGGCCATTTTTTTGGCTCAATTTTTTTGACTTACGAAGCTTACGAACCTTACGTTACAAAACTAGCATACACTGGAATATTATAAACAAACAAAAATAAAGAAGTCTATAAAGAAGCTAAAAACAAAAAGAAATAAACAAACATAACACAGGGTGTGCACCCTGTGAAAAAACATGCCAATAATGTAAAGCGCAAATCAGTCCAGTCGTAACGTAAGGTTCGTAAGCTTCGTAAGTCAAAAAAATTGAGCCAAAAAAATGGCCATGAAAGTAATATTCTTGGACAAAATCATGAAAAAAATGGAAAAATGCTAAATTGATCAAAATGAGCTCACCTTTCCAACGCGCCTACTGGCGACTAAACCCGATCGATAGTTTTTGAGTTATGGATGTGAACGTGTAGGTAATATTTCATACGAATGTCAATTTGGGAAAAAATCTACCAACAAAAAGTAGGGGACTCGATTTTAACGATAGAGGTATGGTTCCTTTGGCAAATTTTCATGGAATAACCCATAGAATATGGAAATCATAGGGAAATTGTCGAAAAATAAATCTACCCGCCCTATTATGCACATATAAGGCGCAGTGCCTTTTGTATGATATAAGTTTTATTGCCCTTTTTCTAAACTTAATATCGAAAAAGTGTACGACAACATTTGATGTTTGCCTATTAATATACAAGATTACAAAGTTTGTATTAAAAAAACTTCAAATCCTTAATAATCACTAATAAAATAGGAAAACAGACTTGAAAGAAACTAAAATCTTCTTTTGTATTACATTCTTCATACGAAATGTGTGAAGACATTTACGGGTACCCGGGTACCGTTATTAGGAGGGTAACGACTATTCGATTTTGGATCAGCTTTACAACCAACTAAAAAAGTCTGGTATGCTAAAAATGCGAAAAAACTATAGAAAACGACTATTTATAAGATGTCAAGGAACCTCAAGTGCGTACTTTTTTCGCTTGAAAAATATTTGACTTCAAAGTCGTTTCATGTACCCAGGTACCCGAGCCAGGAGGGTTGGGGTTAAAAATAAAAAAAACGAATTTTTAAGAATTATAAAAAACAATGTTGTGAAACTTTTTGTTTGTAAAATTATTTAATATTTATAAAATATATAAATATTTCAACTGATGCGGAACTTAAGCTGGAAAGACCACTGTCAATGCCAAAATAGAATAAAAGGAATTATTTTTTAGCTCGTTAATTTATTCTGCAACGATATTTAATTAATGTCCATAATTTCCTAATAAGAAATGGATTCATTTCCAAATATTTATAAGAGGGTTTCTTTTTATGCACATTCGACGTAGTAAGCACAGATATAAAAGTAAGTATTTCCAACGCAAACAAAAGTTGCTAAAGCAAGGCAACCAATTTATCGCCATTTCTTTTGTTAGCTTTTGTGATTTTTTTGAGCAATATTTTAAAGTTGCCATCAAATTGTTATTTTAATTTTTTCTTGGCATATAAATTACAGCATCAATATGTGCAAAACAAATTTTTTTGGCTCCCCACTTATTTTCCAATAGAGAAAAGATTAAAAATAAAATCTGCAAAAAAAAAAAAAACGGCGTAAGTAAAAGCCAGTCCTACAACCTACATTTTTTTATGTAAAATTCATAGATTAAAACTTTTGGGTACTAATTTTTACGTTAGTTGCGCTCAGTCATGGTCGTTTTAGGAGCCAAAGTAAAATTTTTGATAATTTTCGATTCAACTTCTTACTGAAACGGCTGTCGTTTAGTCTTCGTGCAATGAAAATGTCAAGTTATGCTCATTATTAATGGCTTTTAAATCAGGTGATGATCAGGTACAACATTGTTAATATTTTATATATTGATTTTTAGAGAATTCTACACTTTTTACGTTTTATTCAGGCATTTATACATAATATTAATTTTTTTTATATCCTTAGCACTCATGCCTACACGTTGTCCGATAACTGCTGTCGAATTCTTGGGCACAATCGTTTTCTCACCATTTTTTGAGAAAGCGTTTGACGGATAGTGCATGACACTATCATAATCGTAACCGAGATCAAAATCTGTCACCATCGAAGAGGTAAATTTAACAAAATTTTTCGCTTGGCTCGGCTCTATATTTTCAAAGATCACTGTGACGTAGTCATCGCGTATAGCAGAGCTATGCTGATGAAAGAAACCCAATGCATGCATGAATTCATGCAGCACTGTGCCCGTGCGGAAACAACCCTTGCCAATGGGAAACAGTTGTAAATTCATTTTCTGCACTCCTTTCTGATAGCCAACAGAAGTGAAGCAGCCTTCAGATTTCGAGGTAATAATCATATAATATCGTTGTGAGTCTTTCGCTTCTTTGAAAGTCACGCAGGTGGTGTTCTCTAACGTCTGAATACCCTGTTTTATGGCAGCAACGTGTTCGGGCTCTAAAAAATAGATTCCATTGTCTTTGGATATTCTTTTTAAATGTTCACCTCTTCCCTTCTACTTACCAAATTCGGACCTTCTGATTTTGTAGTAAAGTACGTTATTTGGCCATCTGAATGTCTCCTTTTTCAGTCCATTTCTGGGCTGTATTGGATTTTTCAAATACTGTATCTGCTCTGCTGTTAGCAGCATATCACCCTCAGTTTTGCCAGCAGCCTGTTCGGGATCTACTGTAAACGCTTTCAGCGGTTTGGATGCTGGCATGCATAGCAGCACGTCAGCCAGAAAATTAAAGATTAAGATTTTTGGAATGAAAACGTTTAAACTGCTTGCTGTCATTTTTCCAAATGCTAGCAAAGTCTTGGTTCTAGTATTGCATGAGCTAAGGTTTGAACAGGTTGTGTTTGTTTTTGTGGTGAATACATTTTTGAAACAGTTTAACCCTATGACAAGCAACTGGGTCTAAGTAGGCCTTGTATTATACAAGTTTGTATTATGATAAAACATCATGACTACTTGCGGTTATGCTTCATGAGCACAAAAACCAAAAATTGTGTCGATCAGATTCAGTTCGTAGAAGAAATTTTTCTTTTTATTATCTCAACATCGAAAGTTACCTACTTGGCCTAAGTGGGCTTAGACCCCCCTAGAGACCAACTCTACAGTTTTTCGCGCATGTAAGAGATTGTGTTTTGACGTGTTTTTGCATGCGATGCCATAATAGCAGGCGTTGTTTTACGTACCATGAAAATAACAATTATGTGTAACTGTTTTTTTGTCTGTATTATTATTTTTCGTGATCGCAGTGTTTTCAGTGCGCAAAATGTATACAGGTTATGCATTTTTTTTTTATTGTGTGGGGGAAATTATTGAGAAACTACAAATGATCATCATATTTGTCAACAGCAGATCTATATATGCAAACATATAATATAGCAGGCCACATTTTCCGTTTTCTTTACATAGGCTTACTAAGGCTCAGTAGGCTTTGTTACCACTCCCCAGTAGCTCGGTTGTATAGCTTAGTCGAGAACTTGTCGATTCTGTGTGACTGACGTCACACTGTTTCAATCCGAAATTGTCGATTAAGCTAGTTTAAGTGTGTCTGTAGCAGAAAATCGAAATAATTGGGAATGTGATGGACCTGGAATACAAATCGGCAAGAAATAGTTGAAATTTGCTACAGTGTCCGATACTTCAAGGTGATCCTTTCTTGCATTTTTCATGCATTTCAGGTGAAAATGCTTTGCCAACGCTTCGGTGCTGTTTCATTAAAAGAAGCAGCTGAAGCTTTTGGCTGCGTGTTATGCGACCGGTAATAACTCTCTAAGATAAAAAAAAATTAGTCATAATGCTTTTTTGGAGAATAAAGCTTACTTTAATTTTTAATTTCCCCTAATTAAATTTTTGATTTATTTATACCATCACAAAATTTTTTAATTTTGTGGCATCAGTGATGCTCTTTTAAACGCGAGGATTCGATTCATACAAAACCGATTATATTTTTATGAAAACATTACATCACTTAAAAGTATTTACATATTTTGTTCTTCTCTTCTAATTATAAATCTAAACTTTTTATCACAATTATATGTCTTTTATAAAGAGAAAAGTATTTCTAAAGAAAAGTAATTCGGTTAGTAACGTTAATTTGGTTGACTTTTTGTAATATTTGCGCAAAATTATTGATATTCGTAGAAATCGATAGAGATCTCACTTAGCTCACAGGTAGTGAGAAAAGCAAGCCTTTTGAATCGATTAAATTTTATTACAGAAACACTTTCTTAAGTGAATACTATTAAAATGAAATTGGAAAATGTGACAGGTTTTCGATTTAAGCTGAGCAAATGTAGTGGGAATCGATTCATTTTATTACACAAACAGTCCAGGTGAGAGTGATTTCACCGTGACGTCACCGTGACGTCATATATATAATATCAGTCGAAAACTGTAATGAACACGTGTTACAGAAACGAGCTACAGATAAAAATGTGCAAGGCGAAATAAGTCGAATTTCGACTATTGCGTGATAGTTTTCAACTTTTAGCGGTCGACTTTCTGATATTGAAAAAAGTAGATCGTCTACTTTTACTTTCGACTTTTTCATTTTATACGAAACTTAAACTTGACGATAGTTTGAGAACTGCTTATATCTAAACTAATAAATGATTAAACTTAATTTTAAAAATGTCCAATAATACCAGTTAACTTTTACTGTATGAAAAGATATCGACGATATGGCTATCAGTTGTACATGATACTGTACCTACGCGGTACTGCAACAGTTTTATCCTAGTTTACTAGATTATTTTATTGTTCAACTTTATTTTTTGTCACTTTTTAATCTTTTGTTCGTTAAATGTTAATTTATTTCGTAATGCAACTTCTAATAATTTTCTTTCCATAATTTCAGACATATTAACTATCAGCCACTGTACCTCAATGTATTAATGTTATCCTTCAATGAATGTTTGTTCCACCATAATATAAACGATATGCTTAGTTCTTCTTTAGCACCGGATATATATTTTTTTGATAAACATGAACAGCTACGTACGAAAACCTTTGAAAAATCTGTCTTGTCCCTGGTTCACCGAATAAGTGAAAAAAGAAACAAAATTTATAAAATATAAATAATTAGACCATCTTCTAAAAACTGGGAATCTTTTCGATTGGCTAGAAATTAAGCTGTTCTTTGTTCTAACAAAAAAATGTTCTAGTCCTCAGTTCTTAAATCTGAGTATAAGCGCCTTAATACTCGGTGAAGAAATGCATTTTCACTGATCTGTGGCTTAAGAACTGGCCTAGTCCACGGATTAGTGCTAATACTCGGTGAAGAAATCGGCCATAAGAGTGCTAACGTTGCGAAAATTTCCGGTTGCCCTGTCTTTTTTTAACCTTTTTGATGGTCCTAAAAATGCTATTTATTTTAATTTGAAAACCAGATTTTGACTATTTTTTATAGTTGTGATACTGAGAAACTGACATTGAGCTAATTTGAAGTCTATGAGCTGTAATATGGGTTATAATTTTACGCATGATTTTAGTGATTTACAAATTTTTGTGGAATTTAATCCTTTTTATAAAGTCACTTTATATGGGAGGTAGACGTGGTTTTATCCGATTTGGCTCATTTTCATGGAGTTAAGCTTATTTGCTAAATTTAAAGTGATTAGATTATTTTTGTTGGAACTTAAAGAGATTTTACCGTTTTTATAAAGTCACTTTCTATGGGAGGTAGGCGGGGTTTTAATACGATTTAGCTCATATTCAAATTCAAAGTGCATAACTAAGATTTAAGTTAATTTGCAAAGTTTACAGTAATTAAATTAATTTTTGTGGAATTTAAAAATGTTTTCATCTGAGTTGGCTCATTTTCGAACTTGACCTTCAGATTTCAGATAGAAGTTTATTTTTAAAATTTCATTACGATTGCTTAAAAGAACAACTGTAATCTTGACGACAAATAGATATACGTTCTATATTTTTATATATCTATATATATATATAAAACAAGGTCGGGTTAATAACTATTAAAATATTGGAAAAACTCAGGGGGCGTGGCACCTCAAATACAAAACAAATCTTCTATATCGAATAGCTTTGGAATTATAGGCCGCACAGCAACGGAATTCGGTATTCGACCTTAATTTTCACTTGCCGTTCTACTGGAAAAATTTAATGTGCGTTGGACGTAGGGCGTGGCACTTTTTCAGCAGATTTGCAGTATAACTTTCAAGCTATAAGTCACACATTAATGAAACTCGGTTAGAACGTACTATTTAGCCGTGTCTTACGACTGGCAAAATTGAGCAAGTATAGGCCAAAGGGGTGTGGTACTGCCCATACAATTAAAATTTATGATATCGAATAGCTTTGGAACTAAATGCCGTATAACAAAATTCAGTATGCAGTTGCCACTTAGTGATATTCTTCTACTGGAAAACTGGGATGGGCTTTGGAAAAAGGGGTGTGACTCCGCCCATACACTTTAAAATTTTGATATCAGATAGCTTTGGAACTAATTGTCGTATAACAACGAAATTCCGTATGGAATTACTATTGGGTGATATCTTTCTGCTAGAAAACTGAGACGTTCATTAAAAAGGGGGTGTGGCTCTGCCCATTCAAGCCAAATTTTTGATATCGAATAGCTTTGGAAAAAATATCATATAACAATGCAATTCAGTATGGAGTTACTTATTGGTCAGGCATTTCTACTGGAAAACTGGCACGGGCATTGGAAACTTGGCGTGGCTTCGCCCACACAAGCTAAATTCAATTCAATATACTTTACTGCAAAAACTTACTTTTTTTCTGGCATTTAATAATCAAAATCAAATCTTCTAAACGAATAAAAATGTCTTCATTTTACATTTTAAAACCGTTACTTTTGCAACTGAAAGAGATTTTTATCTTCATTACTTTTTGTTAAAGTTGGTTTTGTTTTATTAAAAATTAAAAAATAAAAAATTAATTGTTTTAAATTAAAAATAAAAAAAAAGGAAAAAAAAATCATTTGTTGCGATCATTGTAGTAATCGATCCCACTACCTCATGGCTTCAAAACTGATGGTTGAGCCGACTGAGCTATCTAAAGTACATTTATTGAAGTTGAAATGCACTTAAATAATTTCCCAATAGAATTTGCTATAAAATTAAATGACAACAGTAAAATGACAATGACAGCAGTGTCTCTTATTTATTGAATTTTTTGTTTGCCCCAAATAGCAAAAACACTTTTAAAATATAAACAATTCATGGAAAAAATTATATGAAAGTTAATTATCTACGATCAGAATACAAATTATAACGGCTGGACGGATTTAACTCAAATTTGGCTCACATTTTACTTGAATCTTAGATTATGCTTTGACATAATTAGTTTTGACCACGTCTCTTCCACCCTTTTATAAGTAAGGGTTACTAATAAACCAACTAGCATACTTTTTTTAGCGAAAAGCTTCGTTTAATTAATTTAAAAAAAAATCTGTAATTTTGACATCAAAAAAATTCTTCAAGATTGCACAAATTTTTAGTACAACGTCTTTTTCTAATAAAGCCGTTTCCTTAGAATGACAAAAAACAATTTTGCATATTTCCATACGCTTTACGTCAAAAACTTATTTTTTTTCTGGCTAAAAATCGTTATCTTCTGAACGAATAAAACCTAAACATCAAAATTTTACGTTTTTTCCCCCGGGTAACAACGGTTATATCAGCTGGTTTAGAATAATTAAACATATGAATTTGATGTAGCGTGAGAACCTTACTGTCCTGCTTATGCATAAGAAAAATCAGCATGCGACGATAATCTCGCTTTCATCTTATAAATTATGGTCAACTAGTGAAGAATGTTCCGATCCCGAGAGCGATTCTTTATCATCGTATTAAAGTTTAAAATTCAATCTTTAATATTGTTGAAATAAAAAAAAATAATTGTTAAAAGTTAAAAATTTTTAACATATTCATTAATATTTCTGACATTTTAGAAAATTCTCAATGTCATAATAATAAAAAATCAAGAAGGCCTTGATTTTAGTCTTATAAAAAAATTTTTATCTACACGGAAAGAGAAGTAATTTTCATTTATCAAATCAATTCTTAAGTATTGACTTTAATCAAGCAGTTTAAAAAAGTAAATAAAGAAAAACTATTTATTATAAGCGTAAATAACAGAATAAATTCAAGATTTAATTAGCTGGAACAAAACTAATCGAGGAACTAATTGAGTAGAATCGAGCAACACAATTGACTGGAACAATTTTTTATAAATTACTAGCTGAAACCCGGCGTGTTGCTGCCACGCTCGCTCCCTTGCGCAAAGCCCTTAAAATTAATCAGTGAAACTGCATGTGTTAATTGAAGGCGTGTACTGAATTCCGACGCTGCACAGTGTAACGAGTTCTATGGGATGAGAGACAAAAATAGAATGAACCATCAAAGGCACACGAAATTTAGCATGTGAGATTATTTCATAAATATATAACGCCACACAAATTTTTATCATGATCGGCCACCTCCCATACAAAATGAAGATTGAAAGAGCACTATCTCTAGTTGTAGAAAGTGCAATAAACAAAATCAACTTGGTTAAATATATAATGTTGAAATAAATAAAGAAGCAACTAGAACTAGATGGCAACCTTGATAGAGTTGATGGCGTTGATCTATAAATACCCTACTGCTTTGAAATGTCATATGATTAGCAGCCATACAATTCAAAAGAATGAATTCCAAATTCTGCGCACTCATATACTGGTTTAAACGGTGTGTTGATCACAGCTTAATCACTCAAAGGCTACTGAAGAGGAAAATGTAGCGATTTCCGAAACAGACTGCCTAGTCAGCTAAGTGATTGACTCTATACAGAGTTGTTGTTGTGTTTTGCTGCCTTCTTTAAAAACTTACTTGATCTAAAGCTCACAATTTAATTCAAAATCAACTTGATTTTTATTAAATATATTCACACAATTACCATATAAAAATTTCATTAAAACCTGACATGCCCTTCGCCCATCTACCATACAAAATAAAGATTAAAGGAGCAATATCTCCAGTTGTAGAAAGTATACGAAAGGAAATTAACTTTTTTTTTATTGACTTAATTCAAATTAAAATCATGTAAAAATTTCATGAAGATCTGCCATGATTTCTCCTACCTCCCATACAATGCTCAATATTCAATGCAGTTTATTTATTATAAAAAATAATTTTTATTTTTAATATATAAGTTTGTTCTTATTTCACAGAAACCTTAAGAAGCGAAAAAATTATTGACTATCATCAGTGTAATCCGTGTAACACATATAAATATTACAAATTCTGGATATCAATTGTAACTTTGCCGGAATAGGGTTATATTCTTTTTGAAAAAATCACTTCCTGAAGGCCCCCTAAATTGTATAATTTTTAATTTGAGCAGTCAAACATCAAAATCGGTCAAGTCGTTGAAGTGCAATGGTGTACAGCGCGAAAAAAAAGAAAAACACGTTTATTCCTGTTTTTCGGCCGACTCAATCTTTCGTCTAATACGCAATGACTCGCAAAATAAATTAGATAGGGAAATATCCTTTCGACTACATAATTTAAAGATCCTTAGGATGAAAATAAAGCAAAAACAAAAATAAAATATTTTCCGTCGATTTCTACTAGAACCTTCCCTTAATTTGTATGTACATTTTCATTTTAAGAATTTTTAATTTTTTTTTAATAAGTTTGTAGGACGAAGTAGAAAAAGTTATTTGCAGTTCATGGTTCTATAGAATCTATGCTAGTAGATTAAAAAACTAACACTTAATTTTATAAGATTTATTTTGTTTTTTATCGAAATTTGTCAATTTCTAAAATTTTTTATTTGATATATTTATCATATATATATATTAGACCGACCCAAAAAAAACGAAGTGTGATTTTTTTTTGTGAGCACAGGGATAAAAATGTGCGATTATGTATCAAAAACAAGCCCTTAAAATTTGGTGCGAAAATATTGATGTTTAGTACTTGACCAAAGACGTTAGGTGGCGCTGCACCCGTTATAAAAATGCAGTGAACTAAAATCATGAAACAAGTAATAATGAAATTTTTTAAGGTCTAATCTTACGTTGTTAGAGTCGCTAAAAATGGTGAAAAACTTTTGGATTTGATCCGCTTGCTAGATGAATAGATATTTTAGAAAAATATATCTAAAATATTTAGAAAAAAGATCAATACATAAGCTTTTGTGAGCGCAATGAAAAAGCTTTCTTGAGAGAAAAGTTTCCAAAGTTTGCATGCACATTCTCTCTGCAATGCTCTTTCTCTCGTCACTCCACGATGTTTCACCGCATAGATCACCACTGCATATTTTCTCATAGCTAGCGAGAGTCGTGAAATTTTATGTTGTAATTGTTTTTTCCAGTGTTGTTGTTGGAACCAAGCAATTGTGATCTCTGCTTGACAGCAACAAATGTTTTTGTTTGTTTGCATTATTTTCATGATGATTTCCTTATCTTGTGCGAAGCAGATTTTCTTATTCACTGCTTGCTATTAATATTGACTATTTTTGATTGAATCAGCCAGTGCAGTAAAATCTGCATATACATTCAGAATCTTAAAGAAAACTGAATAACGACATACAAATCCATCCAATGAATTCAAAATTGTTTATAAATAAAATTTTTAATTCACAATGATATTTAAAAAAATTGATTAGTAATTAATTTCAATTATTTTTTTTTTCGTTATTCAGAATAAATAATTATTTTTTTATTTATATGAATGCCATTTACAAAGAATGCAATTCAAAAATAATTTCAAATTTTTCAATAACTAATTTTTTGTGCATTATTATTTCCTGATTCATTGCCTATTCATGTGTTATTCATTAATAATTTTATAGTCATTATTAATTTTTTATTTATTATTAATTTGGTTCATTATTCAAAAGTATATAAAAATTTCTTTTTCTATATATTTTTTTTTATTTTAGTTATTATTCAAAAGTGAATGAAAACTTACAAATGAATACGAAATTTATAATGAATAAAAAATTAATAATGAATAATAAAATAATAATGAATAAAAAATTAATAAAAAAATTAATAGCGAACATTTTATTCATAAAATAGTAGTGAATAACAAAATGTTTTATTCATTGTATTTTTTATTTAAAAGTGAATAACAAATTAATAACAGTGGTAAACAATTTGATAAAAAAGTGTGCGCGATGAAAAAAACATTGCTAGTTCGATAAAGTATTTTTTCTAGATAATAGAAATCATTAAGACTTTTCCAGATTGGTTCGAATTTTTTTTAAGAAAAATTTTCGACTTTTTTGAGTTTTGAAAAATATTTCCCCTATAAATCAAAATCTGATCCTATAAATCAAAAAGTATTAATTTATTTTACAAGATTTATAAATATTTACAAATGAGACATTTATACCTTTTATTTAAACTATTATTTATACGATTATTTGTACGATTTTTGTCGACATTTTCTGAATACTACATTTGTGAAAGAGTTTAAAATATAGCGTTTATTTAACATTTTCCCCATATTTAAGTGCGCAAAAATATGACTTTGATATGTATTTTGGATTTATTTTTACTTTGTTGTTAAAAAAATATTTCAAAGAAAATATTAAGGTAAAAAGTATTATTGTGCAGGGTGGGATATTTACGTATTTCGGTGTTAGTAAAAATACTTAAAATTACCTCCATCGAGGTGAGTTCGTACTAAACAAATTCTTCAGACTTTAAAAACCCAATTATCATATATGTAACTTAGGATTTTGTTTGCAAACAATGTTCTTAGCTTTTTTAGCTAAATTTAAACATCCCTAAACCGCAATTTTACGTTATAGTAGGATTTGCAATACTGTAAACTCTTTGAAATGAGTAAAATAACAGAAATAACGCAATCAAAACAAAACAACGAAATCTTCGCGCTTCTATAAACAACTAGCTGAGACACTGTGTGTTGCTACCACGCCCCCGTTGCCAAACGCCCATAACATGCTATCAGTGAAATGGACGAGTAAATTGTGGTCGAGTACCGAATTTTGAGGCGGTCACCTATAACTCCAAAGCTATTCAATATCAAAAATTTTAGTTGTGTGGGAGGGGTCACGCCCTCTTGCCTGACGCCCATAAAATGTTATCAGTGAACCGTTTAAATTGTGGTCGCATACCGAATTCTGAGGCTTTGCGAAATATAATTAAAAAGCTATCAGATATCGCACATTTGGCCTGTATAGGAGGTAATTTTGAGTATTAACCATATTTTTTAAACTCTTTCACAAATGTAGTATTTGGAAAATTTATACAAAAATCATTAGATCAATACAAATGGTAGCTTAAATGAAAGATATAAACGTCTTGTTACATGTATAAATTTTTTAATATGAAAAAATACTTTTGAAGTTATAGGATCATAACTGGGGACATATATTTCAAAACTTAAAAAATCGAAAAATCTTTGAAAATTCTTCAATTCTTTTCGAATTGCATTCGTTCTATAATACTCATACAATTTAACACAAAGTCTATATTAATAAAACTTATTTTCTGGTTTGTTTATTTAATTGACATTTATACAAATCTAAATGGCTTAACGGACTTCGCTCAATTTAAGTACACATACTGTGTGTATCCTAGATTAGATTGTTACATACGTAGTTTTGATCACGCTTATTCCATCCATTTTTACTTACGTAAATTTTGATATTGAAAATCTTTCTTGAAAAAATTTTTTGCAAATTAAATTTAAAAAATTTCAGTAATTTTAATACCAAAAACATTCACATATCTTTAGAATTTCAGAAATTTTTGGTACAACATAAAACATCGTTCTCCAAGAATGAGAAAAACGGCATGAAAACCAAAACTTTGACTTTCGATGCAAATATATTCGCTATTTTTAAATATATTTAATTAAAATTTTTTTAATCAAAGTTTTAATAAAAGCACTTTGCAAAAATAGTTTCAACTGTAGCGTTAGGTCGGTGAATATATCCTTTATTTTTTTTTCAAAACTGGTCCAAAATATTGAATTTTTACTAAAAAAATTATTAAAAAAATGTTTTTGTTGTATAAATAAAAACAATTGAAAATTGCATTTCTGAGTACTTTTCATATAGTGAAGCATGTATTTGCAATAATATATTAAAAATATGTATATACAAGTAGTTAAATAAAAAAATTTTCCGCAAAAAAAACAACTTAAAAAATATTGCTTACAACATTATTCGCGGCTAAGCTTAAACTGATGGAACCGCAATTACAATAATATAACACTAAAAATATCATGTGGAAAACGGCAAAAAAAAAAACCAAGTCAACACACAAAATATACCTAGATTATGTCATCTTTATGATATTATATTCTTGAAATTATATAACAAAAAGATAAGAGATAATGCAAAAATATATACCTTTAAATTATATAATTTTCGTAGAAAAATTAGTTTAGTAAAAAAATTGCCTACATTTTTTAAGTAAAACCTGCACCAAATCTTTACATATCATTTCTATTGCTTTTCCATATTATGTTCATATTTGCTCACATTGTCGCTTACTTATTTTCTCGCTCTCAAAAGCTTTAAATCCTTCGCTCGCTGACTCTCATAAAGCTTTTGTGTGGATTTATGATAAATCCACATTCAAATTTTACTATACCACTTGCTTGTATGGCGGTGGCACATCTTTCTACTATATTATCTGTGACATAAGCCTTGTGTTGATTCGGAAGATGGGTGATAGTTAGTTGGAGGGTGGAGAGATGGAGTAGTGTTGGTGAAGATTTGTTTTAAACTGGCACAGCTCAAAACTGCAGGGAAACACGCTCGCAGGGAGACTATTCCACAACCTTACCGTGCGACTAAAAAACGAATTATCTCGGTAATGCTAGGTTCTGATGGACATTGACGCAATAGTAAAGGGGTGGGCTTGAACATCTGCCCGAGTGGGCCTGGGAAACACACGAGCTGGTGGCGTTAGGCCATGTATCACCCTTGAGCACTTCCCATGGTAGTACCTATACAGAAGGATTAGGCAACCAACATTGCGTCGATGCCCAAGAGAGTTGAGAGAGGATGAAATACTTTCATCCCCTATCAAATATATCGCACGACGTTGAATTCGATCCAAAAGCTCCGAATAAGATCTTGAAGCACCTGCCCAAATGTGCGAATTGTACTCCACTTTTGGCCTTATATATGAGGTGTAGATCATGCGAAGATCAGCTGAAGTGAAATATTTTTGCACCGTTTTAAAAAACATAGGCACTTGCCCGCTTCTTTCGACACATCGAAAATATGATCATTCCAACGAAGATCAGATTGGATCGATATGACCAGAACGTCAAGAGTGGCTGATTCCACAAGATCCACACCATTCGTATTGAGGAGAGCTAAGGGGCAATCCATCCGTTTGTGGGTTAACAGGCAGCACTGAGTCTTGTTTGCATTGAACTCTACTCTATTAGCAAGACCCCACTCGGAGATTTTTGGAGATCATTTAGGAGTGTATCATTCATATTTTGCCTTTTTCTCTCAATCTCCATAGAGCTTGGGCGTTTTTTAAATGAATATGAATGACAAATGCTGCTGTCGTCTGCAAACGATTGGGTTATGCGTCAACGACAGAAGGTCGTTGATAAAAACCAGAAACAAGGTTGGCGATAGAACTGAATCCTGCGGTTCTCCTGCGTTGATGGCGTGCTCCCCGGACGAAATACCGTCAAATACGACTCGAATCGTTCTGTCCTTGAGGAAACATGTGATCCATCGAGCAACGCTGCCACCAAAACCATATGCTACAAGTTTCGACACGAGCGCTTTATGCCACACTCGGTCAAATGTTTTTGAAATATCCAGTGCAACAACACTGCTCTCGCCGAAAAAATGAACGCATTGATACCATTCTTCGGTTAAGATCGCCATAAGATCACCAGTAGAGCGAGCCCTACGGAACCATATTGACGATCACAAAGCAGTTGGTTGAGCTCCAGATAGTTCATGATGTTGAAGTTGATTACCCAGCAGCGGATTTGCCAGTGGCTACCATAGAACTAATACAGAATAAATTACCAGGTAAGGAAGCATTACTTTTTTCAAAAAGTAATGCATCTGCATATAGCAGAAGTAATCAACTCATACCTCATTACCTGTAATGTAGCATACAAGGAAAAGTAATGCAGTGATTTTTATAACTTAACACAAGTAGTATGTTACTCCATAATTTCTAGGTAATGCTGAAGGGAGGCGATCACTTACATCCTGTCTCATTCAATGTTAAATGTAATTCCTTTTATGCATTGTAAGGTAATATAGTCGGAAGTAGTGGTCATTACAAGGTAATTGATGCTTCATATATTCGGAATATATTCCATCCGCTACTGGGTATGCTTTTCATAACTTTGGAAAGCGTAGAGCATATCGCAATGGGTCGGTAGTTTGCAGGGTTCTTGGCATCGCCCTTTTTTGGTACCGGCTGGAAATTTGCCACCTTCCAACAAGATGGAAATACTCCTGTTCTGTAGGAGATGGTAAAAAGGTTGCACAAAGGGCAAGCCAGCGAAGAAGCTCACATTTTAAGCACAATTGGCGGTATGCCATCAGGGCCAGAGTCTTTTTTACCAGACTCAGACTAGGCCAGAGAAATTTGTAAGGACCCTTTTAACTGCTCTCGTTCGAAATTAGATCTCCTGCATTGCAGAAGATCCACCCTCAACAAAGGGCAGTTGCTGATTGCTATCTGGGAGAGTGGAATTTTGGGCAAACAATCTAGCCAATAGGTTTTCCTATATATTTATATCCTTATTCGAAATATCTACTCGCCCATGTGTCCGAACTCTACTGGGAGAGTTCAAAGCTTCTACCATTAACTTTTTGTCCCGCGCCCTGATGCTAAAGTCGAAAAATGTCAACCCAACTAATATTTCATTGAGATATCACGATTGGCCAGAGAATGTTCTGAATGCAATCCTGGAAATTTCGGTGTTCTCATAACAGCGGATTTGTTTTAACAATTTTAGGTCATTCATGGGGGCATGGGTTGGTAGCTTACAAGTGAACCAATATTCTAAATATATACAAATTACAAAAACATTAAAAAACCTAAGTGGAATATATAAATCTTGAGGCAGAAGGTGATCTTAGCCATCCATCTTGCGCGGTGAACTACTCCCGGTTGACGAATTTTAATATTTTTGATACTCGCAGGTTTGCCAATGAACAGCAGTGCTAGTTCCAAAAACTCTGTATAGTCTTTCCGTGAGTGGTTCATTTTCAATTGTTTACTGATAAATTTTAACTTTTGGTGCTTTATTGGTTTTAACAAATGCCAAATTGTCTCGTCATTAGATGCACTCGTGAATAATTTTTCTTTGATGTCAGGCCAAGAAAAAATAATGCATTCTTGCATGTGATGTCTACAGGCGCAATAACTAAAATCCCGGTTTAGCATTATTTCGAGTCCACGCCTCCTTATGAATTCCAGTGTTAGACGCTGTTGTATCGGCACAAACACCACTGATTTTGTCATCCAAGCCCCAATAGAGCAATAAAAGATAAATGATCTCAGCTTGGTCTGCCCCTGTGGAAGATGGTAAACCTTAAACAACCTCATGCAACCTTTTTTGAATATGTGACTTGAAATCTAGCAAGTGGGTAAAAATAAAAATGTAACTATCTCTTTTACTAATAGGTGTAGGATTGTGTGCGACCACTCATTTTTTCCGTAAAAGTGTTGGCTACAAACGTGGATACTGAAAAAAAATTTTAATTTTTTACAATAAGTATTAAGCCTTGAACATGAAATTTAAAATTTTTTCTTATTTTTGCAGCTTGTGCTAAAATATCTCTACATCTAGCAAGCGGATCTAATCCAAAAGTATTTCACCATTTTCAGCGACTCTACCAACGTAAGATTAGACCTTAAAACATTTCATTATTACTTGTGTCATGTATGATTATCGTTTTTAGTTCACTGAATTTTTATAACGGGTGCAGCGCCACCTAACGTCTTTGGTCGAGTACTTAACATCAATATTTTAGTACCAAATTTTAATGGTTTTCGATACATAATTGAACATTGTTATACCTGTGCTCGCAAAAAAAATACACTTCTTTTTTTTGGGTCGGTCTAATATATATATATATATATTGATATAAAATTTCATAGATTTAAATCATTAAAATATATATAAAATTTTATATTTTCTAAGATTTCTTAATTCTATTTATTTACACAAATATTTTTAATAAAGAAAAAATTACTTAGCACAGTTTCATCACAAAGGCTACATTATTCAGAGGACCCAGTTCGACTTCGAATGCTCTTCGAATGTTCGTTGCACAAGCGACCGGAGAATAGACAAAATAAACAAAAATTTTTATGCTTTGCCTCAGCGTTCATTTTGATGCTGCCTATAATTTTCTTTAGGTGCACATGAAACAACTGCTCAGGCAAAATCATAATTTTTTGTGTTTTGTTCTTCTATCCTATTGAGACTTGTACAACGTAAATTGAGTGAACTTTGAACTGACACCTCTGTTTAATACAGTCTCTTTGGTTTAATCAAAAGACAAATTTGTGACAATTATTTGAATTAATGAACAAAATATATTTTTTTAAAAATATATCAACTCTGAAGTGTCACCGTGTAGCCAAAACTGAATCTTTCCATTTAATATTTTGTTATCGTCTTATCTGTAAAATTACCTGTCGATTGATAGCAAAATTGTTACGTTTTGAGTCATAAAAAATTTTGGTTTTTTGTGAACGGGACAACGTAGTGTGCGTTGATGCTGTGAAGTATACACTCTAAAAAGATTTTGTTTAAATTTACTACAATACTTGTAGGCAACAGTTTTGCGTCTGTTGCTATAGTAAATTTACGCACCTGCTAAAATTAAACATGTGTTTAACTTTGTACATTGTAGTAAAATTCAGCACTGAATTTACTATTGATGTTGTAGTAAATTTAAACATGACTGCATTATTTCTTTTCAACAAGTGTAGTAATATTTCATAATATGCTAATCTCATAGTAGTTAATTTTAACAATTGTTGAGTAATTTTACTTCATATATTATAACAATATAAAAAATACTTCTGCTTCAGTTTAAAATTCAACATTTGTTTTACAATGAACAGTGCAGTTAAATTTTCCATTTTTTATTTGCGTTTATAAGATTATAAAGTTTTGAAATAATTGGGTTGCCACCTAATAATATGTA
This sequence comes from Dichetophora obliterata, assembly GCA_963920525.1. Lineage (NCBI taxonomy): Eukaryota > Metazoa > Arthropoda > Insecta > Diptera > Sciomyzidae > Dichetophora > Dichetophora obliterata. The sequence goes on along the minus strand of OY986436.1, from coordinate 211,287,582 downwards.
TTTTTAAGAATTTTAAACATCATTTAACAGTGTTACGAAGCCACTGATTTCGAATCTGAAGTCATAATTTTAAAATTCAAGATGGTGATAAGGGTTGCCACCTTAATTTTTTGTATTTTTATGAATTCGGGGCTGGCAAAAAAAAAAATGGTACACAAAAAATGGGTCGCTAAATCCGAATCCGTTGTCAGAATTTCAAAATGATAAAATTTGGAAATAATATTTTAAAAATAATACGTATAAATGTTTTAAAACGTGGCGATATATATCGGTATGGCTGGATCCAAGATATTTGCACTGGCTTATAGAACAATTGAAAAAGTCATTAAATTTCTCTTCCTTATGCACATGTAAGTGAGAATTGTACACTTTTAATTACATGAATTTTTTTTTACATATAGTGCACTTATTAAACTGTGACTTATTAATGACTTATTAGTGACTTATTAAACTGCCCGAAATTATAAAATACCTTAGAGTAAAAAATATAAATAAAAACAGAAGCACAAAAAACAACCGTCCTTACGCGATTATAAGCAAACTCGAATGAGAAATACATGCACGACTGTCACAGTTGTTGAAAGTTAAGCAATTGCTGAATTTTAATACAATTGATATAGTAGTATAAATGTTGACTACTGATATTGTAGCAAAATCAACATCTGATGTTTAATTTTACTGAAATTAATGTCAAATTTAAAACAAATTCAGATTGCTTCAAAAATGAATTTATATTGATATTTTTGTTGTAGCAAAATTAAACAACATGTGTTTAATTTTACTTAAATTTACGTTTGAATTGAAAAATTAAAGATTACTTGAAAAGTTGTAGTAAAATTACACTTCACTTCAATTTTCAACAAATTATTACTACTATAATAGCAGTAAACTTACACTTATTTTTTAGAGTGTAGGTTTATGAAATGCAACCCTGTGTTTATAATAAACAGAAAGCCAAACAGAAGGCGGAATGAGCGTGAAGGGCACCTCGTTATAGGGCAGCTCATTATTTTCAATTATGCTAGACATAGAGAATGCTCCTAGTCAGGGATCGGACTTTAAAATTCGTAAATTGCAGTAAATTTAAAAAATAACTCAGTAATACGAATTTTTTCGCAGTATATTTTTTTATTTTTTTTATTTATAATCATGTACGTACTAATTAGTAATTAGTAATAACATATTGTATGCACAAATATATACACACTTACAGTGGCAAGCAAAACTAACTAAATGCTTTCCACTTTCATACATTTTTGATTGAAATTTTTCAATGGTATTAAATTTCAGGTTATATACTTCATTAATTAAAACACAAAACTTATTAATTCAAGTTTACAAAACTTGTTTGTTGTAGATAATAAATCGCAGTAGATTTGGAAAAACCGTAATAACGTAGCAGAACATAAAATTTTGCCAAAAATCCTAGTAGATCTACTGCAATTGCAATACAGTCCAAACACTGGTAGGTACTATAGTAGAAGCTATATCTTTTCTCTGCGTGTACAAAAAATTTGTCTTAACCCAAAAAATAACGCTAAAGTTATAAAACTAAACAGCTTTATAGCAATAAATGCAAATCTATAGCATAACTTTAGGCGTTGCAAATGCTTGCTCTCATATGTGCGCATTTCAGTGCGTATGTGTGCGTTTATTTTTAAGAGTACGCTTGTACGTTTGTATGTTGAGCCTGTCTTCGCACGTATGAGTGTGTGAATGTGTGTGTATGTGTGTATATGTGTGTGCCTGTCTGTTTGAATGTGTTATCTTGCGTTTATTTGATTTTCTCGGCACGCTCTGCAAATTGAAATCATTTTGCGTATTTTTTTCGGATCAATACACTTAAATGCCAAGTTTACAGCTTAACTGAAAATCCTTATAGAGAATAATGCTTGGGTGTATCGATAAAAAGGCTCGCTGTCAGGCTAATAAACGATTTGGGTTAAAGCCAAAAACAGACAAATGAAAAATAGAAAAAAAAAATACACAATCATGCAAATCCTTATATATATTGGAAAACTACTTGCGATATTATATTCGATATAAAAATGATAAGGCTTGTACATATAAAAAAAAAAACAAACAGAACTGAAAAGAGTATTCAATAAACAAATAAATAAATATGAAGATAAGCAGAAACAAAATATTTAATTTGCGGAAATTCTTTAGTGTTTCAAGTAAAAATTTAACAATATTATAGGTAGGTATAAGAAATAAATATCATCGTAAGAACCTATTTTTTGCTTGCAAAAACCATTTCTTTTAAAAAACTTTCAAACTAGTTTTGACAACTGTACATGATGATGATATACATGGGCAATTTCGCCAAAAGTGCCTTTTATTAATTTAAAAATGGAAAAATTTTTAAATAAAATGGTTTCTTTATACTAGTTGGTCCTGAAGTTAGTTAAAATTGCTTGAGGAAACAAGGTTTGATATCATAAAATTGATTTTTATGAAATTTCTTTGTTTTCAATTGGTTACAGGAATGACACAAAGCTATTTTCTTTTAATTTCTCTCTCCATTTCCAGACTTTTTTCGGTTGTTTTTAATTTTTTTTTTTTTTTTTTTAAGATGTTTTAGTATTCGGAAATTTTTAATCGTTTTTTTTTGTTTATTTTTTTAGAGTGCGTTTCTCTTGATTGATATGGTTCTCAACCAACTTTTAAAGAAAAAATTTAAAGAATTTAAAATATTTATTAATTACTTAAGAAATAGCTCGCTTCCATGTGCTCACCATATTGAGCTCGTCAAAGGAATGAAATAAAATAAAATGAAAAAATAAGCTCAAGCAAAAATATACACTGACGGCCACAAAACTCGTAAAATCTCTGGCGCAAGTTGCTTAACGGTAACTTGCTGAGGAAACAGTTCCAGCTATAAAAATTATTACATATTATGTTATGCAATTTAATGTAAATTTACAATATATAAACACAATAATCTGCTTTAATAAAAAAAAATTGTTCTGGTAACCACATTGGCATGCAAATTCAGCAGAATTAATATAAACTTAAACTACATTGGTTCTATTAGATCTTTGGAACGTACGCAAAACTATAATCAGAATAATATCAAATATCGATTGTAAAGCCTAGTTACAGGAATGACGTTACAGGAATGATAAAATTTTCTTTATTTGGAGATCACACGAATCACAGAAAAAACGCTTTTCCGTACATTTTTATCATTTATTTTCTAACTACTTTAATATGTGATACTGAATTTCGTTTAAGTTTATCACTAACTGAATACACAGCTGGTTACAGAAATAACCTTTTTTTTTGATTTACACATTATTGATAGAGCAAATAAGTTTTATTTTACACTTGAGCTTCGCACTCAAAATCACTGGTGTATTTTTGAAACTTGAATATAAGTAGTGTTAAAAGCCACAGTCAGACTGCTAACTAAAATGCATGGAATGTAAAAAGCTGTAAAATCGAGTGACAAAAAGCTTGCAGATTTTAGAAATTTTTTATAATTATTTCGAATAACAGCAAATGCATACGGTATAGAAATAAAAATCGCGGAAGTTTCACTCTTTGAATTATTTTAATTTTGATCAAGAACCGATTACAGGAATGACATTTCAAGCTTATTTTGCGCATTTTCACCTGCGCAAAAGTTTTTAGTAATTCAAGATGTTTATTTTTGTAAAAAAGATATACGTCATCAGCAAACATGAACAGTTTACCATAAAAATTTATGGTTTTTAAGTCATTAATATAGATTTTGAAAAGTAAAGGCCCAAGAACACTACCTTGTGGGACAACACACATCACAGGCAGCAAACTGTTTTTAGCCACACCGATTTGTACAATCAGTATTTTATGGTCAACTAAATCGAATGCCTTCGAGAAGTCAGAGAAAAGAGTTCTGTAGATCAGAGCTTGCTTTTTATAATCGTGAGGTTTTGAGTTCGAGCCCCGACAATGTCAATGGATTTTTAACGGTTTGTTTTTTGTTTCATTTTTGATATTTATATAACTATTTTGGTTTCTTGAACAAATTCATTTGTCACCTTAAGTCGTGAATTTTTGAAAATTCGAAAGTTTATGACCAAATTCAAACAATTTTTTATAAATTTTGATTGATAAATGGGTTGTTTTTAAGGAAACTCAGTATAAAACTGTGTGCATGTGTAAAAAGTGTTTTGCGTGTTATAAAAAGAGTAAACAAATACAAAAATTAAAAAGGTAATAAAAAAAATTGCAACAGTCAAAGAGACAACAACAACAACAACAACAACAAAAAAACACAACGAAAGCTACGCCTAGAGAAGGAGAAATACGTAAGTCGATCAGTGTCGCTAGATGAAATTACCGCCAAAATATCTTTTTCTCGCACTTAATTCTCACAAATTACCACACTACCAAAACACCTCAAATTACCTCAAAATACCTCAAAATTCCCACAAAAAGTCAGCAAAAATTCGATGGGAATTACCACATCCAACAATTGTGTCGTTGAAAAATACCTGAAGCACTATTTATCGTGCTTTTCAGGCAACAGTGCCACCGATACAGGTAGATGAAGAAGTTCTAAACGAAAATGAACAAGAACTAGAGCAAGTACACCTAATCCTGTTTTTGCACGGTACATACGTTCCAGAAAATATCGTGTAAAAAAAAATCAAAACGTGAAAATAACGTGTAAAAACAGGATAAGTTTATTTCTGTCGACCGTGTTATTTCAAAATCGTGTAAAAAAAGACCGTGCAAAAACAGGATTAGGTGTAAATGCATAGCAGTTCAAAAGAAAAGACCAAAATTTGACAAAGACTAAAAATCAGAAAATAATTATTAAAGTAAAAAATTTTTTTTAAAATAACACGTTTTAAAAACAAACTAAAAGTATAAAATAATTTCTCCTAGCATAGGGACTTTTAGTTCTCCTAAAAACGTGGAGCGCGTGATATAGATAATATATTTTTTTTATTCGCCCGAAGGTATGGAATCTTCCAAAGATACGTATACCCGAGCTAAACGCATGCATGATTTACATTCTAGATCCTGCCCAGATCAGATGGGATAGACAGAATGTGGGTTAATTGATCAGTTATGATTTTCTAAGATAACTTAGGGATTGCACTTAATTTTGCAATACCTCAATAGTTAGACACGTCTATCCTGGAGTCAGATTTATGAAGGGGTATAATATAAGAAAATAACCACTATGCAAGGAAATATTAAAAATGTTTGCTAGAGGAGTACACAGGTTTGTAGCACATTGCTTTAAAATACAACTTGGAATTTCATCAGGGCCGGTCGTAAAAGAGGATCTTACTTGTCGAAGATAACACATAACAATATTTGGGTCTATTACAGGAGTTTCAAAAGAGTTAACTGGCGGGAGAAAAGGATACACTGCTAGGATTATATGGTATATCGGAGTAAGTTGATTAAAAAAAGTTTGCAAACATGTTAGAAATTTCATTGTCACAAGATTCTTCTTCCTGATTGAATTTCATAAGGAGTGGAAAGCTGGAGGCTTTACGTTTTGAGTTAAAAAAACTATAGAAAAGTTTTGGATCATCTTTAAATTTAGTTTTTATGTTAATTATATAAGCAGAATAGCATTGTTTATTTAATAATTGATATCTATAACGACAAGAAGAATAGGAAGCAAAGTCTTAACTAGAACCAGATATTTTATATTTTTTAAATAAAGATTTTAAAATTGTTTAGTGCCTTTAGATCATTTGTTAGCCAGGGTGGATTTAAAGGATTGGAGCAACACCTTTTTTTGGGACGAACAATAAGAAACACCTTTGCAGAGTATCATTAAAAAACTGTACCGAAGATTTGACGTATGAATATGATTTTCCACTAGTTAAAATTGGAGACCAATCAGTCTGCGAAAGTAAGGAATTAAGTTATACATAGTACGTTTTCTTAAAATTATAAACTTTTTTATTTCACGCATCAGCAGTTACTTTATCTTCTTTTTCGTGGGGGAGTAAAACTGTTATTTCAAGAGTTGGATGATGTATATCTTCTGGAAGAGATACGGGATTTGAACAATGGAGATTAACAGTAGTGCTATCTATCTACAAATACAAGGTCTAGGGTTCTGTGGCTTATATTTAAAATATCATTGACTTGTTGAAGACACAGATCAGACAGCTTATCTAAAAAATCATTTATCCAATCACTTTTAGAAACAGGAGTAAGAAATAAAGAATCGTCAGACGATCTTCAATTCACAAAAGGTAGGTTAAAATCACCCAGCACAATGAGAAAGTCTTTATTTTTTAACAAATTATGAACTTTTTCGATGGCGTGTAAATGTTTTAAATGCATTGTTAAGTCACATTTAGGAGGAAAGTAAGAGCAGGTAACATAAATAATACTATTATTTAATTTAACTGCAACACAAATTAACTCAATGTCACTGGTGCCAAGAATTGTCAATTCTTCAGATGCAAGCGAGTTTTGAACAGCTATCAAAACACCACCACCGATCTTATCATGACGATCTTCACGAAAAATTTGATGTTTATTGCACAAGATATTAGAGCGAAGCCAAGTCTCTGTAAAAATTATTAAGTTATATTCAAAATCAAAACTGTTTATGAAAATATCCGAAAGTCTGGAGTTAAGACCCCTGACATTTTGGTACACAAGCTCTAATTTAGACTTGCGGTTTATTAATCGTTTTTTGGATGAGATTCATGGCTATTTCGGAGACAAAGCAAATGTGCAACATTTACCGGTCTTGGATTTCTTTTAAATTTAAATTCGCGTACAATTGTGTTTGGCGGCCAAAAGCTTACATCAACTATAGAATTAAATAAATTTTCAGAAACTTTTAATCTAAAAAAAGTAATCGATCTTACATTTGAATATTTGAACTTATGAACCGAAAGATGGAAGGAACACTTCAACTTTGATTTAATGAAAAAAATCTATATCATCCTCTGTTGTATCCGCAGCTAAGCGAGAAACAAAGATTGATTTAGTTGGTGGAATTGCAATTAATGGCTTAAGTGGAACAGAAACCTGAGAAGTAAGTGGAACAACCTGGAAATCGACCAGAGTTGGTGAAAGAGAAACAGTTTGGGCATAAGACATGTCTGGCAATGAAAGTGGAGGTGCCAGCACTTGCAAAGGAGTATAAATCGATATGTTTGCTGTATTCGAAGTAGAAGTTAAAATATTAACCCTGCATCACTAACCTTAGGGAAGAGTCCACCCAGTAACTGTTTCTATGCAAGATTTCTAATACAATACATGTGTGACGAACTAGGAATCAAAAGAAGCAAATTAATTATTTTCATACAAAACATTTTAAATGCAATGTTAATATTCTTGATAGTATGCGCCCCACGTTTTTAGGAGAACTAAAAGCCCCCTTCCAGGAGAAATTATTTTATACTTTTTAGCTTGTTTTAAAAACGTGTTCAAATATTATTATATTTGAAGTGATACTTCTTAGGCGGCGATTTTTTCTCGATTTTTTCGAGTCTTGTTACGAAAACTTTTCGTCATGAAAAATATTTCGAGTCTCGTCACCAGGGCGTATGGAGGCCATTTTGATTGGGGGGATATCAATGTATTTCGGTTGACTGGATGCTCTTAAGTCCCGACATTTTTTAAATACCATATAGTTGAATTATAAAAAGTTACTCATCCGTTAGATAAATATAAATAAATCTTAAGGGGTCTTTTTAATTTGAAGGGCTAAGAAAAATACTTTGTAATTATTTTTACTAAAAATTTTTTAATGATGTAAAAAGAACTTGTGTACATCAAAATACATATAGTTAAGTATGTTTTGAATTTTTTTTTTTGTTTGGCCTTTTATCTGCTCTCTTAAGCTTTTCGCAATTTGGGCATAATTTTTCGAATCCAAAAAGGAGGCTATAATACTTGAAACTACACGCAGAGAAAAGACATGGTTGAGACATGATTACTGTAATAATAATATTTTTACTAAAATTATTGCATTATTTCTGCAAACACAAATTTTGGCCTTAATAAAGTCATTATTTACTAATGGTGGTACCAAAAATAACATTATAGTTGAAATCATAACATCATTGAAATCGTCAACATACTATGATTGCCTCAGCTATTAGTTGCAACAAAAATTTTGTATTTCTGTCAATCATGATAAATGTGAATATTATTATAGAGACAAACATATAAGAATTTTAAATGTTTGTCTGAACTATTCTTTGCTTGTTAGCAAACGAAGCAGAACATAACCAAAAATCGAAAGAATTTATTGTGTCTGAATAGTTTGCAGGAAGAACTTTCACTTCATTCAGACACAATAAATTTTATCGATTCCTGGCTATGCGCTGTTTCGTTTGTCAACCGTTCAATTATTTTTTTTTTGTTTTAAATCACCTTATCCTAAAAACAACACGCAGAAAAGCGACATTTTCGACTTTAATTGTAGCAAACATGTTTCTATTTACCGTAAACATATTTCGCAATTCTGACCATATTTTGTTAATCAAATATTGCTATTTTTGTGACAATGCACTTAATGTACCATGTATATGAATGGCATTAGTCAGGCGAGCGGTAGTAGTGACTGTGGCTTACTGGTAGTGTGCGTGGCTCGTAAGCGAAAAAGTCGCGGTTCAAACCCCAGCTCGGACAGAAAATTTTATCAAAAAGATTTTTCAATTGAATGTTCAGCCTAGTCAATGGCAAACTTTGGAGATATCTTAATTAATAGCTGTGGAAATTGGAGTGCATGAAAATAATAAAAAAATAAAATTATTTTTCAATAATATTCTGGATCCTAAAAATAAAGTCATAATATAGTTGTTGCAAGCATTCTATTTTTGACCCAATAAGAGAATAATGATTGTTTCAATAATATTTTGGTACCTACAAAAAGGTTCCTTATCTAAATATGGTTGTTGTAATCATTTTATCATTATCAAAGAAAATATTATATGTTTCAGGACATGTTAGCTACAATCATAATCCGAATCATACTATGATCCTCTTAAAACATAGTTGTTGCAACTATGTTTTTTCTCTGCGTGTATAAGATTACGTATAATTGGCCAACAAAACCTCATACCTATTTTGCCGCCATTTTCAAAACAAAAATTGAAAAATTACCCTACTTCTTACATTTCTAACGCTCTGAAAATGTGAGTTTTAGGTTTTAATAGATGATTTTAGGTAATAATCTTAGATATTTTACAATAATAAATATAATGCAAAACATGAATTAAGATTGTGAGCTTTAGATCAAGTGAGTTTTCAAGAAGGCAACAACAACAACAACAACAACTCTGTATAGAGTCAATCACTTAGCTGACTTGACAGTCTGTTTCGGAAATCGCTACATATTCCTCATCAGTAGTCTTTGAGTGATTAAGCTGTGATCAACTCACTGTTTAAACTAGCATATGAATGTACAGATTTTGGAATTCATTCTTATGAATTGTATGGCTGCTAATCATATGACAATTTCAAAGCAGTAGGCTATTTATAGATCACCGCCATCAACTCTATCAAGGGTTGCCATCTGTTCTAGTTGCTTCTTCATTTATTTCAATATTCATTGGTGTTCAATTGATTGTTTGAGTATTGAAATAAATGAAGAAGCAACTAGAACAGATGGCAACCCTTGATAGAGTTGATGGTGGTGATCTAAAATGACCTCCTGCTTTGAAGTGTCATATGATTAGCAGCCATACAATTCATGAGAATGAATTAGAGGATCTGTACATTCATATGCTAGTTTAAACAGTGAGTTGATCACAGCTTAATCACTCAAAGACTACTGATGAGGAATATGTAGCGATTTCCGAAACAGACTGTCTAGTCAGCTAAGTGATTGACTCTATACAGAGTTGTTGTTGTTGTTGTTGTTGCCTTCTTGAAAACTCACTTGATCTAAAGCTCACAATCTTAATTCATGTTATTATTCAATAGATCATAAAAATTTATTAACATAATGCAAAACAGTTTCAGCTAAAACGGCCTTTTTCGTTAATCTTTGGTACCGTTTTAAGAAATCCTGAAATTTTTAACCCACGATCTTTCGATCTTTTTCAAGTGAAGAAGATCTCTTAAAGGCAGTTTTCATATCGTTCCCTTTATGATTGAAAATAAAATAAAAGTATTTCAACATTATCGCATTAGAATTTAAAAATTTATTTTCGTTTTTGTTTTAAAAACTCATAGTTTATATGTGTTAAAAAATAAACAGGGCTTTAAATTTCTTTAACTTTTTTCTTTTAATTTTTTAAACTAATTAAAAAAATAGTGTTTTAAATAAAAAATACAAAATTAAGTTTTAAGTATAAAATTTGAATATTAAATCTTCTTTTTTGTAAGGTAGCCCATTGCTGCGCAATATTATCTAAGTTAATGAGATCAACTATGTCCTTTTCCGATAAAAGTATTAATAAGGCATTAAGACGTGAGTCACTTTGCATGGTTCTTAAATAATTTTTAACTTATTTTAATTTGCTAAACATTCTCTCATTTCCTGAAACAGTAACAGGCACTGTACATAGCAAACGCGACATTTTGTTAACTGCAGGAAGAGAATTTTTTAGCATATAAAATATCCAGTTCAACGGCTTCAAGAAATTCAGTCAGGAGTTTCATTTTTACTAGCTATTACATTTTTCATAAAAACAAAACTTATAATAAAGTCCACAGAAATGGTTTGATAGCGAATATGCAGCATTTCGAGTCCACTTGTCAAATTTTTCAGAGCTTTGTCAAATGTCATTGAGAATATCAACAATGACATAAGGCGATGCTTTTATAATAAATGAATTTTGAATGCAGATTTAAAAATGGTGTTCTTTTTGCCATCATCACGAGGTTAAAAGTTAAAACGGACTGGTTTTCAATGTTCTGACTAAAGCCTTTAAATTTATTATGTATTTATTTATTATAATTGTATTCAAATTAAAATGTTTAGTCTATAAAATTATAGATTTTACATCAGAGTTCTGGAGCTAAGAAAATTTCTTTAAATTGATTTCAACCGTCATTAAATTTTTTATTACAAATGTTGGTTATTTCTGGATAAAAATTTCAATCTCAAAAAATTATACAAAAATGTATTAATTAGGTTTTAAAAAAGGGAATATTTGTGGCGACTGAGTTTGGGCTTGTTTTATTCCACTTATTTTTTCAACTTTTTGACAAGGTATTTGTATCAGGGACTGTTATCATTAAGCTATATCCAAAATTTAAGCATTAATCATTATTTTATGATTTTCAAGTTTTTGCTCCGATACAAAAATAGTAATCTGATTTTATCTTTTAAATCTTAAATAAAAATAATTAATAATTTTTTGGTCAAACAAAAATATCATTTTCGGTTTTTATTTTTGGTCAAGGACACATTTGCACAATTGGACTAAAAATCTTTCATTTTTTCCACTTGGTCCACTGCTCTCTTCTACATTACTATGCATTACTATTTCCGTACTTTTTTAATAGAATTTATACTACTCTTCTGAACTTTTTCTGCATTTTGTCACAAAGGAGCACTGGATTCGTTTACAAAAATTCAACGCTGATAGGACTTAAAATGAGTTGGCCGACTGAAGATAGTTTTGGGTATGAATTAAAATGAAATAGCCGACTAAAGTTGGTTTTCGTTATGAAAATGGAAATAAATGGTACGACTGGCTTTGATGCGTTCAATAACAATTAGGCCAAAAAATAACAATTATTCCGACTCTAAAAAAGTAAGGAGGGTAGTCCAACCCTTATCCCCCCGCTAGTTACTCCCCTGCTCGTCACGTTTTTGTTTACACGAGCAATTTTTTTTTATCTCTTGTTTGGGGACCCCCCAGTAGGATGGCCGACAGAGTGTGGTTGTATTGTTAAGAAATGTTTAAGGAGAAAAATAAACAGGACCAGCTCATAAATTAGAACTCCCTAGGGGCCATATATTTTTTTTATGAATTATAATATACAATTTTGGAGATGTTTTGCGGTTTTTGTATGGGGACCTCCAAAATAGATCCCTCTACAATAAATGCAATTATTTTTGCTGCCGAATACAGCAAATCTCGGACATATATCTCAAATTTTAGTCACCACAAACCAGTTAATCAGTATTATTAGATGAAGTACCAACCAGTGACAGTGTAAATACTAAATAAACAGAATATTTTTTATGCAAATTTTGGATTGCATTTTTTTACAAAACTTTCTCTTCTCTCTGTATTGTATACACGCTATTCTGTGATTTTGTTTTTTATGGTGTAAATTGTATCAATTAAAATCAGAAGAAATCGACTTAATAAGAAGAAGAGCGCTTATAAATAAATACCCTGGTATGTCCTTCGACCTACCACAATTGAAATAGTACTTTATTCTAAAAGTAAAATCGCATTAAAAGTTTGCTTAGAAATACTAGAGTTTAAAGCACTTTTTAATATTTTTATTATTTTTTTAAAGTTTTTGTTGTATCTTTAAATAATATCTTTAATTTATTTTGTCGAACTCTTTTACATTTATACATATATTATTATTATATTTTATTTGAAATTAAAAATACAAATGAGTATTTTTTTATTAAAAAAATATTTAAATATAACGCGTGCGTGTGTGTGGCTTGTATATGCCTGCTTGCCACAGATGTCTAAAGAGCTGATTTAAAAGCAGTATGTTGTTTATAGAAAATACCACTATTTCCGCTTGCATTTTATGTGTAGGCCATAATTTTATTTCACTTAAACATACACATTCTAACAACATACCCAAAAATTAAAGGGCTTGCGTCAACCTTGTCTAAAGTTTAATTTGCTCAACGACACAAGCGGGCAACATTAAAAATTTACCCTTGCGCGGATTGTTGTTATGTTTTCTAGTCTGAAAGTGAAATATAATGTTGATTTTTTTTTCCAACATAATTTGTACCTACTACATTACGTTTGTTGATGAAACTGAGTTGATTTAAATAATGTTGTTGCCAGTTGGCACTGATGGCCTGATGTTACAACATCAGTGCATATATCCTTTTTTTAATATTTCTAATAAGCTCTCATATAATAACATTATTTTAAGCTTAACAACAAGAATAGCAGCAACCAAACCTTTAAAACAACAACAACAAAAAAAAAACATATTATGTTGACACCAAAACATGCATATTGTCACTTAAGCATTGCTTGATGTGTAAGCGACGGATGACAGCAGATGTCTACAATGTGGCTTTATGCTTAAAAGCAAGGTAAATTTTTTAATATAAAACAAAAGTAAAACATTACCACTTAGAGGTAAAAAAAATCACGATTATAGGCAAAGATATTCAGGTTTTTCCTAATATTCCTTTTTAAAGTCAATGTCGAGTATCTTTAAAATAAAATTTCAAATAGAGTTTAAAAGTTTCACTCTTAGGACTTTATTGAAAAGAAAACACACTGTAGAGAGTTTAGAGCTGGAAGGTTTTTCCAATTCTAGAAGTATCGGGATGGAAAAAAACACCACGATTATAGGCAAAGATATTCAGGTTTTTCCTAATATTCCTTTTTAAAGTCAAAGTCGAGTATCTTTAAAATAAAATTTCAAATAGAGTTTAAAAATTTCACTGTAAGGACTTTATTGAAAATAAAATACACTGTAGAGAGTTTAGAGCTGGAAGGTTTTTACAATTCTAGAAGTATCAGGATGGAAAATTTGCACCTTGGAACTGCTTTTGGAATAAGAATACTGAATTAATTTTTATATAAATTTTTTTCGTATGAATCTATTCGGAGAGAATAACAATTATTTACAAATATTAATATCATAAAAATTTGATAACGCACCAAACTATTGAAAAATTCCATTAAGTTAGTAAGATTTACAATATCTATACTTGTTGTCAACAAACGCATGAGTCAAAAGGAAACTTTAGTTTAAAGATTCAAATAACAATAATATCTATAAATATTTTCTTATAATAAAAAGAGCAAAATGCAAAAAAGCCTTTCGTAGTATTTCAGGTTTTGGGTATCGAAGTATTTTTTTTTAATATGTCGAAGTTGAAGTAGAAGTGGAGTCATTCATTATGTAAGTAGGGCACAAAAGTGGCGAACAATATGCTTGCCTTGTGTAGTAAAGCATTTTTCAGACACACCATTCAATCAGCACTAATTGACAGTCATTGTTCAATACAAACACATATTCACACTCATTGCATTACAAAGGCTTTGTGAAGCAATACATATGCAATTCATAAAAGTCAATTGACAGATTTGTGTCATACATAAAGGAATAGCTCAATAAAAGCTTACAAAAATGGTGCCAATAGCATCAATGCGGCTGCTATTTATGCTGAACAACACACACTCACTTCACATGCACAAATACACAAACATACATGTATTTTAACAAACAAATTTGTCAACTACAAATCGTAAACTTGAAGACGCAAATTTGATTTTAAGCATTTTACTGTCACAATGACAGTTGCATGCTTGATTCGATGTCACGTGATGTGATGTGACGTGACATAACGTGACAGCTGCTCTGTCACATAAGAATTGATGGCGTTGCTGCTTCAATCGATGAATATGTCAAAAGAAAGCAAAGAAAATGCAAGGATTACTCTGAGCTTGTGTGTATGAGTAAGTATGTGTATTTGTGTAAAAAAAAAAATCCTTTTCAATGACAAAATATTGAAACAATTTAATTTATTGCTGCTGTTGCTGCTGTGGAATTGTGCCAATATGGCAGCAAAAGCGAGAAAAAGGAATATAAAATATGAAAGAATGTCAGTGAAAGATGGTGTTGTTGACGGTGTTGGCGATGACGATGATGATGGTGGTGATGATGATGATGATGAAGGTGCTGTTGCTGTCAGAAGAATCCTTTCTATTTTACTTTAAAATTTAATTTTTAAGGCTGCTGCTATTTATCTCCTGTTTGATAGGAACTCAAAAATTTTTGACTCTGCATTAAATAAGCTCAAAAAAATTGACGATTTTGTAATTTATGCATGTATGTATATTGATTGAGCTGTCTTAAATTTCCTTGTCACAGGCGCACACACATGCACAAACACACACACTTAAATACACAAACACTTACTACATCATTGATTGATGCCATTGATGTTGGTTGGTTGGTGGTGCTCATCATCATCATCAGGCAACGATGTGAGCACTTAAGAATGTCTGCCGATTTTATTGCATATCCTTTGGAGAAAATATTGCGCCTGTTCGTTGAGCTTCGTAGTAAATTTCACTGTTTGTGTGTCGTCTGGTTTTCGTGAGTGGTGGCGGGCGCTGCATGCTTTACAATGTTCATCAATGTCAGTTGCAGCGCACTTATTTTTGTTGTTGATAGTTACCCAAGCTTACTCAGGCGTAGCAACACTCACACATACTCACGGTTATGGCATACAAATCCGAAATCCTGCCTGTTTATGTCCACACTTGTGCGGCGCATAAATTAATGTTCGAAACTCGAGTGCAATTGCATGTTGCTTTGCTGATCCTAGGTTGTCGTTGTTGTTGTTGTTGATGTTGTTGTTGGTTTTGTTGTTGCTGCTGCTCTTGCAACTATTGTTATTATTGCTGTTGCGCCTTGTGTTGTATCCACTTAAATGAATTAACATTAATTATATTTTGAAGCATTCTCCATTCTCTCAATTGGGAATTTTCGGCAACCATCAATGGTTTCAGTTGGAAGGATGCATGACTGAGTGGATGAATGATTGAATGGTGGCTTATTGAGTATATTAGTACAGCACAATTAACGATTTTTACTAGAGCTCAAGAAGTTGTTTGCTTCAAAGAAGCAAAACCAATCAACATTGAATAGTTATCAAGTTTTACTTGCGATTTGCATATCATAAATACACAAGTACAACATATAAAAGAAAAACACGCGTATAACATTTTGTTCTTCCTATATTCAATATAAGAACCAAAAGTTCCGCTTACTTGAATAGTAAAATAATTTGACCTACATGCAATTGTTGTGAGTCACAACGAGGTATTCCCCAAAATATTGTCTTTTTACTAGTGGCCAAGTGCTGGCAATGAAAGTTGATCCACCGCAACAACTAAGCGAGCGATCAACATTCATTGCATTGCGGCACTTTTATATGAATTCAATGCCAAGGCCAGTAAAATAAACAAACCAAAAGTAAGACAATAAAATGAACACTGATCTACCGCAACAACAACTGGGCGATCAGTTTTCATTTCATTTAAAGACAATAAAATAAAGCCGACGATTTACTACTGTGCGGCCAGCGTAAAATGCTGATCATGCCAAAACCAGAGGTAAATTAATTTCAATATTTTATTGTTGTATTTAACGTACACACAGTTTGACTAAGCGAATAACGCAACACAAAATGATTTAAATAATAATTTATCGTTGGGCAATATGACCCAATTACACATGTTATACATGTTTGTATGTCTGTTTAGCCCAAGTTGGCATTATCAAATAAGTATGTAGGAATATGTTTTAAAATAAGAATTAATTGTAAGCAAATAATACAAAACTAGATTAAGAACCTAATAATGAAGTTAAACTATTGTGCAAGAGGCGGTAGATAAATTACGCAACCGCTGATTTATCAATAAGTAGAAATAAGTATGTAATTATGTTTGTAAAAATGAAGAAGAAGAAGCGCGGCCAGATATGTTATAAATATCTGGTCCCCGCTAAAATAAAATGAATTGATGTACTTTATACTAAAACGGTTGCAGTCAATTTCTTTTCACGGAAGCAGACCAGATTTCCAATTTGGAAAAAACCAAAAGTAAGTATAAACTAAAACCTCCACGCCTGAATGCACCTAAGGGTGACGGCGACAGAGGTCTTTTTTTTGAGTAGCTTGCCAGTGGCGCTCTTAAGCGCCGGCAAACAAACCATAGGTAGGACGTCGCTCGGCGACTGTTAGGACCAACGCGTATCCTCTCAGAGGGGATACAACACAATGGCATAATATAATCTGATTGCATTTGTTATCAGGTTTTAAAAAAGTTCATTTTTAGTTATGCATGCATTCGGATTCTATAAAAAGGTTAATTAAGTGAGTTAAACCTATCACATTTGAAAGTGATAGGTTCTTTTGAACCGTTATTATTCGAAACTCGATGAAACGAAAAATGACTTTAAAAAGAAACAAACATATGAGCATTTCCATGGTCACGCACATAACGTTTGTACGAATTTTTTATTGTTAATAATTAAAAAAAAAAAAATAAATAAAAAATGTAAACTTATTTTGTCCTGTTTGGATTTTTAGATAACACTCTAGCAGTACTATATTAAGTGTAAAAGGTGGAAACGATCAAAAAATTGTCCAAACATAAAAGCTAATAAAGAGGTTAGTAGGGTGGTTGATTGCGATCAGAAATAATTTTTTATATCACACTTTGAGCCTTTAGTGTGCTTAAAGTACTGAACGTACAATGTTGATGTAATCATTTGTTGGTCTGGTTGATCCTCACTGGGAGAAAAATTCATGTTTGGACTCTCTAACTTATATAAATTTTACACAATTACATGAAATATAAAGCCAATATTTGATGTTTCTGTTTGCTTTGCGCATGGTTTTTGTTTAAGAGAACGAGATCTATTGACTGCATTGGTTCTTGTGTATGATACAATTTTTTTACAGAGTGTTGCTGATTAACGCAAGAGGGCATCGCCAGTAAGGAAAAATATAAAACCAATATTTGATGTTTCTGTTTGCTTTGCGCTTGGTTTTTGCTTAAAGCTTAGTATGCTGTAGAAACAAAAATTTTTAATCATTTAATTCTACACACAAAATTTTGGTCAAGACTCAACTTTAACACATGCATACCATGACGTGTTTGTTGAATGTGTTAGTTGAACGTTATTGTTGATTGTCAAATTTCCACGCCAATTAAATGTACGAACATATAAAAGACATCGAAATTCTGACATTTTAACTCTCCAATCATGGTTGTGAGCTTGGTTGCATTGGAAAAATTTTTCGGTTCAACAGCGTACTAACCAACAAAAAAAAAATTTCGCTGCCTTTTCGCTGTCAAAAACACAATGCATTTCTTAAGGAAGTTTTTTTCGCTTCTACAGCATACTAAGCTTAAAGCTCTTAACATTAACATAGACCGCATTGGTTCTTGTACAATCAATATACTGAGTGTTAATTTTTAAAGCAAGAGGGCATTGCCAGTTAAAAACATTACTGAAATCGTCAAGTTAATAATCACAAACTTTGAAACTTAACGAAATAATTGAAAAGGTATGTATGTTTTTGATTCTTTTTGAAAAATCTTTGTCATTGCTGTAGTATTTTTGCTAAAAAAATTTTAAAAAACATTTCAAGCAAAATTAGTCCCCGTTGGCAAAGAGTGGTTTTGACTCTAGATCATTCTAGATTTCAACTTAGATATATCACAACTGGAAAATGAGAAGATTTTACGTTTTATGAATTTAAACTACAACTTGAACCTTTTATTTGAAATACCTTCAACAACATTGAGAAGTTCCTGTATCGACATAATATTTGTAAGATATATTGACATTATAAGCTGTCACAAATATATTTCCTACATTTTCTATCACGAGCCAATTTTAGTAAAAATTTTCAATAATAGCTGCGTTCGATTCACCAGCCTATACTCAATAAATGCAGCTTATTTATAAATTTGTATGGGAAAACAACAAGAAAGTCGTCAGATAGTTGAGCATAGAGTAGGTCAATTGCCGATTGAGTTGAGTAAAGTTGCGTTGGCAAGTTCTTATTTTTTGCTTGGTTTGTGTACGGGATAAGGTAAAGGTAAAATGTAATAGATTATGTCAAAATATGATGTGAGTACAAAAAAAAAATAGGTCTGTTTCCGTACTAACTTCAATTAATTGTAATAGATTAGAGAGTAACATTTTGTATGTTATTCTTCTCTCTCTCGAGCTTCAAAAATTTGTAAAATAACGCTTTCAATCAACTTCAAGTTACTTGAATCGAGTACGGAAACAGACCTATTATTTTTTGTTTTGAATTTTTGATTCATTTTCAATTTACTTTGCCAACTATTTAGCAAGTATAAGCTAAATGAGCAGTCGTTTTTTTCAATGGCGAATCGAACGCAGCTAATGATAATTAAACTTAATCTTGTACTGTATAAAAAGCCTTTGATACTTAAAAGGATATATTATAAATTGTACTATCTTTTGACTTATGAAATTATATTGTTCATCTGTTGTAATTATTAATATATGATATGCAAAAAATTCAAAAATTGTACCAACTTTTTCTATGTTTTAGTATCAATAAGAAGTATATAACTTGAATGTTTTTAATTTAAGTCTTATATAATTCTACGTCTTGCGTTACGACTCAGTCGAAACTCCTGTATATTTTTTTATTAAATATATCAACGGTGTATGGCTTTATTATATTTTTATATTTCAAAATGTATCCAAAAAATTTAAAAATTTTATATTTTTCGTCAAATTGCAATTCCAAGTTGTTCTATCATTGTTTGACCAAAGATTTGAAGAAAAATTTTATAATGTAAGCCTTGTTATTATTTACTAAACGTTCTCTTTAATTATGTAGTACTTTTTCTCCATGAGAAGTTAGACTAAAGTTGAGCTACATGTCCAAGTCAGCTTTTCTAATTGTAGTTAATCAAGTTGTTGTTATTTTAAACGGCTTTTCCTTTTTTATTTATTTTTTTTTATTTATTTATTATTTATTTATTTATTTATTTATTTATTTATTTATTTATTTATTTATTTATTTATTTATTTATTTATTTATTTATTTATTTATTTATTTATTTATTTATTTATTTATTTATTTATTTATTTATTTATTTATTTATTTATTTATTTATTTATTTATTTATTTATTTATTTATTTATTTATTTATTTATTTATTTATTTATTTATTTATTTATTTATTTATTTATTTATTTATTTATTTATTTATTTATTTATTTATTTATTTATTTATTTATTTATTTATTTATTTATTTATTTATTTATTTATTTATTTATTTATTTATTTATTTAGTTATTTATTTTTGTATTTTTTTTATTTATTTATTTTATATAAAATGAGTACAATGGATAACATTATCTACAAAAAATTGATTGTGGAATAACAACAAATAGATATAATGAGGTTTAAAAATAATCCTTGATTTCAAAAGAAAATTATTTAAAAACTAATAATGAAAATAAGTTGAAACATTAAAATAACATTAAACAACAATTTTTTTCAAAAACATAAATAAGCTTAAAACTTAGAGAGAATGGAGGAAAAAAGAAATATAAAAGAAAAAAAGGAAACACAAGTTTCGATTTTAAGGAGAAAAAAAGATAAGCTACAGCCGAGTATCGCATTTGTAAAGCTCGACTGATGGTAAAATTTATTAAATCCATACACAAGTGGATTTTTTTGGTGTCAATACATTAGAAATTCTTAAAAATTAAATTGGAAAAAAATTCCAACGGTACAAAGTATTTCAATAACAAAATGTAAATTAGTTGAAAAGGGGCGAAATGGGCGTAGTCAAAGCCAAGTATTCCTATATCTAATCTAGAATGCAAGCAATATGTGTGCTAAAATTGAATGTTATCCCATCACCAGTATAGATTTATATTAAGGTCAAACCAACAAGCGAACAAACAAATAAACGAAAAAACTAACAAACAAAGAATGAGTTTTATTAATATAAAAAATATAGTCGATATACCAGACAAAATTTTTGGCCGGAAAATGAACTTAAAACAGCAGACAGGTAGTCTGTTTATTGGAATAGAAATGAAATTATTTTGGCCTAATTTTGGCAGGGCAGGGCGGGAATTGTACCAAAACCAGCCAGTTGACTGCCACTGTACCGAACAGCAGACTGGCTAACAGAGGCTCAAAAATGTATAAGAGAGCATGCAAGTGGCGTTCAGTGGAAGCAACTTGGCAGGGAATGTACAGAGTAGAATACAAGCAGGTAGTGGCAGGCAATTGGATGGGGCATTAACATGGCATTGAATGCAAAATATTGGTTTTATTTATATATTTTAGGTTATTTTATATATTTGAGCTTTTTTTTTATTCAAATAACAGTTTTTGGTCCTTGGGTTTGTCGATTTTGTAGATTCACTTAAATTTTGAAAGGCTTTGATGTTCTGACATACAATTTTGAGTGAGATTTTTCAAACGTAAATTTCTAAGTTTTTTTTTTTTTAAAGTTTATATTTAGTATATCAGGTGTAAGCAACCCCAAACAAAGAAAGAAATTCACTCCTGTGGGTATAATAGCAATGCCACTAACAATACCAGAGACTACGTGTGCGAAAAGTTTTATTGAAAAGAATGGTGAGTTTTAAAATTATTGCTCTAAAAAAACATAGTCCAACACGCAAAAATGAAGCAGATTTTCTAAATGAAATTCGATAGAGAAATGTTTTTACCGTATAATTAGTCAAAGTTTTTAATTAAGATGATGAATTCGCTGGTCACTCATCCTTCCCAGAATCAAAAAATTGTGCATCAGACGAGGAGAATGGAGATCCGATTGCTGGAAAAGATTGATTTGTTCTAGGATATCCGGTATCAACATCTGAATTCCTCACCTCAATTCGAGCATACGTTTTACGACACAAACTAAGCCGTCCTGC
Organism: Dichetophora obliterata; assembly: GCA_963920525.1. NCBI lineage: Eukaryota > Metazoa > Arthropoda > Insecta > Diptera > Sciomyzidae > Dichetophora > Dichetophora obliterata. Next base: position 211,266,008 of record OY986436.1, on the reverse strand, counting down.
ATTAAGCAGTTTGTTGGAATTGATTGATTCCATTTATATACCCTAAAACGCCCATCTCCACTTATGTCTTTAAAAAACATTTCATAAAAATAAATTCTGCTCTTGAGTGTGCCGTACACTGCAACAAGTGCTCATCATTTTAGCAGAAAAAAGAAAATGTTGACAGGCTAGAAGACATTTACGATGGCGAACTGCATCGCAATCAATGCGAAAACAGATTCATGAATGACCCCAGGACTTTATAACTCATGTGGTATTTTGACGGAGCAGCACTCTATTTAACTTATACTAGATTTTTAATTATAACTAGATTTTTATGTAGTAATTAACAAATGCACTAAGAATTATTCAAAACCGATGGTCTTATCAAATGTTGAAGTCAATCTTGTACACCAGTATATCAGATCTTCTGAAATACAGTAAATTTCGCCACAATGTATTAAGAAATGAATTTTGCATCATGTAAATGATATTTCTTATGTTTTGTGTTCCACCACATATGATTCTTAGTGTTCCACTAAATATGATTGAAAACGAATAAAGTACCTTTTTCTTTATAAATTTTTAAATAACATTTATTTATGCAAACTTTCGGCAAAAAATATTAATTGAACTGTCATGTTACATGTGAAAAGGTTTTCAAAAATTTCAAGTTAAAGCCAGTAAAAAGTTAGAGCTCAGAAGAGTTAGACAGAATAAAAGCGTCTTCCAATATAAGACGAGATGATTCTGTTGTCTAGAAAGCAAAACATTTTTAAGCTTCTAGACCATTTCAATTGGATGGCAATACAATGCTTGTTTTTAATAGAGTTCATGTGCCTGCCAGTATAGGGCGAAAGCATTCTGTTCTGTAAAAAACAAAACTTTTATAAGTTTTTCCCAAATATTTCTGTTCAATGCCAAAATAATGATTTTATTCAACAGAGTTCATAAACCTGACGTTATAGTGCGTAGGAAGGCTGGTGCTGAAAAAACAAAAATGTTTGAGCTGCTTGAACATTTCAATTGCCGTCCAATACAATTCCGAATTTCGACACACTGCCTTCTACAGACTTTTCCATGCCTTCATGCTGCTACTTTCTGGCAGCCTTTTTTGATAAAAAGTAAACTGGCCGCCACCACATTTCAACATACTGTAAGAACTCTGCTCATTTGCCACAATTATGCTGATATAATGCCATTTTCCTGTCCAATATATTTTGTCTGGGGTAGTATGAAAAAAAATTTTTTACCCATAACTTTTGATTGGAAAGAGATACTGGGGAATTTTTTCACATAAACTGTTTTTGAAACTTAACTATTTAGTAGTCAAATAGTAAAAAAATAAAAAAGCAACATTTTGAATAAATAAATTCAACCAAAAAAATCATAGGAAAGAAAAAAACTGTTTTGATAACAAAAACCGTAAGACAATTTTGCGCAAAACTGGGAGAAATTTTTAAGTGAATAATATGTCATATGGAAGGGAGTCAAATATGCAATTGAATTTTTTATTTTTTTACCACAAAAACAACTTTTATTCATTTTTTTTTTTTGTAAAAATTCAATATTTTGGACCTTTCTTGACAAAAAATATAAAAAAAATATATATTCACTGATCTAAAAGTACAGCTCAAATTTTTTTTCTTAGTCCTTTGATTTGACTTTTGAACAAAAAAATTCAAGTTAAATATATATAAAAGTAGCGAACATATTTGCATCGAAATTCGAAAAAATTGATTTTCATGTGTTATGAAAAAGACGTAGAAGTCAAAATTTTTACACATTTTTGAATTTTTCACTGTGTGTGGCGTGGCGGCCACACACATACTTATTTTCCAGACACACATTTTAAAATTTCATCAAAATCGTGCCAGCCAGCTATGGTCAGTCTTAAATAGGTTAACAGTACCTGATTGTGCATTTGGTTGAATGCAATTACATTACGTGATTAGTATTGAACCTAATGAAATAAGATTTTTTTTAATTTTTAAATATTAGATTTATTTTAAATTATTTTAATAATTAACAAAATTATTAAAAACCTTTTTAATTGAAAACTAAAATATTCTTTAAAAAAATATGCTGAAAATTTAAGGCAGCAGACAGAAAAAAATTTCAATGATTTTATGTTCGAAATAGCAATCTTTCAAAATTTTCAGTGCTAAAACTTTTCAGAAACGTCTTCGATTTGCAGTTTTTTTTTGACAGTTTTATCATATATAAAGCTTGATAAATTTATAACAATTGCTGTACAGATGTTTTTGACCATCTAAGAAATGCGCAAGTTATGGTAAAACCCTTTAAGCCTTTAATTATTTTCCGTAAGAATTTAATTTTTTTCCTATTGATTATTACTTATCCACGTAAATAACACTAAAACGAAATATGGAATTTTTTGTTTTTTCATTGTTGCATTTGCGAGACGATAAAGCCCGTATGATACTTCATTGTTTGTCCAATTACAAAATCTGAAAACAAGTGGCGAGTGGACTAGACAGATATATATTGTTGGACAAGGATGAAAACATGCATCGTGCTAATTTTTTACATCTCCGCAACGTTACTATTTTTTCTCTCTGTTCTTTTTGGCTGTGAAAGAAAGAGATCAAGCTTGTTTTGGACATTTAATATTTGATCGAAACTTAACGACGAACGAATTGAAAGAAACGTCAAAAACAATGCATTGAAAAAAACGATGCATAAACGTGACTAATGCATTATTTTTAAAATAAATGACTATATTTTTTTGTTTATAAAATAATTAAGAAATTATAATTAAAATAAAAATTATATTTTGAATGTAATAATTAATTAAAAAAATTAATATAACGATAATTAAAAAAAAGAGTTAATTATGTTAATGCTATATGACTTAACTCAATTATTTTGGAATAACTGCTAAATGAGACGTGTGCTTTAAAAATAATTTTATCTTCGTGAAAGGTTCCCTGCAGTGTAATCAACTAGATTTATACCAGTCAACAACTAGTTGGAAATATCCAACAACTAGTTCGATTTATGCCCTATTCTCATAGAACAGACTGGTATTTTTTACGTGGTGATGTCATTGGAAAAGACAATTGTCTTACTATAGATAAGGTTTTAACTAGTTAACAACTCATTTTTTATGTAAAGTAAAATTCTAGTTGGGTTGTGACTAGTTTTTAACCAATATAGTAATTATCGAATTAAAACTAGTTCATAGGTTCATATTTTTTCAATAGTTCATAGGTTCAAAGAACATATATTTTTACAACAAAATATTAGCTAAAGGCTAAAGTTAAAGCTATTTGATGAAATACCATGTTTATGGTATACTACATGTTTTTAAATTAGTTTTTATATGTTTTAATTTGTTTATTATTAGTTTGTTCCAATGGGGTACCCAGCTCCAACTGGTTTTGGAACTGGTTGATTTTCATAATATGTAGTATAGTTTGATTTTGGCTAGTTTTACAACTGGTTTAATGTGACTTGACAAAAACTAGTTGGGTTTAAACTACTTTTGCAACTAGTAAATCGTGACAAAATATAAACTAGTTTGTTTTGACTAGTATAAATACTACTCATGTTTTAATGCTGACTAGTCTTACACTGCAGGGTTACTCTTTTAATTCTTTTTGATTTTTAATTATAACTTGTTTTAAAAGCTGAAAACCAATTCTGTTTTTGGAAATTGTAATTTTCTTTTGAAATTTCCCAAAATTGATATTTCTAAAGGTCGTAGAATTAACTTAATCAAAATTTTAAATGCAACTTAGTAAGATAATAAGTGCCACATAACCAATTTTAAAATAGTTTAGATAATTTTAGAAATAAATTTCCAAAAACTTTCAATTATGTTGTCACAACTATTATAATAATGCTTCAATACTTTGAAATCTCAAAAGTATTGATGTTATTTCTCCAAAGCAATCTTAAGCATTGCTCAGATTACTTAATCTTATTTGATAAACATAAATTATGCAAATCCTGCCACATAAATTCAAATACAAACAAACAACATCAACGCATTGTTCTAGCTTTATAATTAAATGATTGCAACGCCGAGCTGAGCGGATTATAGCCAAAACATATAAATAAGCATGTAGCTTAAAGCACACCAAAACACATACATTCACAGTGATACATAGTTACTAATATTCGTACAAATATACGTACACAATCAGCATTTCAGTTATAATTTGCTGTAGGACATAAAGTCAAAGGCTTGAAAAGCAAATAATTGAACAAATGATGCTGAGAAGTAAGGCTATCAGCTGGAGAGTCAAGGTAATAATTTGTACTCGGCTAATAGAGAGCTTGAAGTCAGACATTTTGTGTTATTCAGTCAGAGAAGATCAGTTAACAAGCACATCGTGAGAACTGTGTCAATGCTTGACTCTATTTTAAGTAACACCTTGCACGAGTTGAAAAAAAGTAATTTTAAAGCATTTTTTGATAAAAGTACGTTATTTTTTATGTGCATTTATGTTTGTATTTCAAAAGTTAACAAAAAAAAAAAAAAATAAAAAGCAACACAACTCATAACAAAAACAATAACAATAACCGATGACGCACACCGCAGTCGCACACCTCATGAATTTTAATGACAAGCCTTGAACTTTGGCCAGCGGCTCACGCAGGATACGACTGTCTACAAACCAGGCAGCAGGTTGAAATTATAAACCAAAACAAACAAACAAACAAAAATAATAAAATGCAGAATTAAAAAAGTCAGAGTAGCAAAGAACAGATAAAATATTATTATTTTATTTCAAGGCAATACAACAAAACAAAATGGTGCGCTACCCAGACATGCGGTTGATTTGCAGCAGCCGCTGGCATCCAAGCGATCGATGAGCATGACGCTAACGCTGACGAAACAAAAGAGATAGTGAAAGTCAAGCAACAACCAAGTGGAAAGCAGATTTGGCTGACTTTTGCACCACTTCTTCTTCATCTGTTTGATTTATCTGCACATATAAATCAAGTACCGCAGCTTGGTAGGCAGACAATGCGTCGTGGTGCTGCTCCCGCTGCTGGTTTTCTGAACTTTTCTGTCGACAGCATGTTGCCGCGACTGTCGGCATGTGGTCCATTTATTGTGTTTCTGTTTATAAATTTTATAAATTTTCACCTGGATAGAAGTGCTTTTTGCTTGTTACGGTAAGTTTATTATTAAAAGAAATAAGGAAGAAAGCCAGCTGCTTTAAGACAAAAAGAAGAAGAATCAGTGCTGCAGGAAAACAACCGGAAACTTGTTAATAGCATTTAATGGCTAAATAAAAGATTTAATGAGTTTAAACCTTAAGATAACATCTGCACGGCGATTAAATTTAATTTATTTTTTTTTTGTTTTGTTTACAAAAGCCTTGGTCGTCTTGGTGCAAAGTGAGCATAGCGTGAGAAAATCATAAAACAACGGCAACTGCTGCGTGAAAGAGATGCTTGCTTTTAAGTATTTTTTAACGAACTTATTTTAGTGCTTTTCTATGCTCAAACAGTGAATTTAAGCAATAAGGAGGAGCATTCTTTCAAAACCAGCACCAATAGGTCTCAAAGGATACAAAACTTTAAACTTGAGCCTTGGCTTGTAAATCTTATATTTGGAACAGCAGCTAAGGTATTGTAACCAAACGTCCTCATTAAAGAAGGCAGTCACATTCCTAAGCACTTTGTCTCAATCGCTGTCTTTTGTAAAGGCTGGAAACTGCAAAAAGTTTGGCTTTCAATCATTATATTTAAGGTATAATATACGTGTAAAAATGGAAAAACAGCAGCTTGTTTTTAAACATTTTTGAGGTACAAGGAGTTGTGATATTTTTTTTTTAATTTTTACACTTTCATAAAAATACGTTATAAAAATATTTACATTTTTTCTAGCAATTTTCTGGCTTTCTATAGAAGTCGCTTAAAATGAAATTGAAAAAAAAAAAACATCCAAAACGGTTCGATAGATAACTCAAAATTTGTTGCTTCAATTTCAATGAATGTTATTGCATTTTGCTCCTAATTTTGTCCTTTAAGCATCCCACCTAAATTCAAGTACCAATTTTCTTTTATATTTTTAACTGACAAAAAAGCGCGCAAAAATCTATTTTTTTTAACTTTTTACTAAAACTTTCACCATAATTTAAAAAAACCCCTAGTGGGTCCTTCGTAGATGGGATGCTCAATTATTGACCTATACTTAAAAATGACATTTGATTTGTTTGTGTTAGATAGATGGGAAAGGCCATATCCATCGAACAGTTTTGGATGTTTTTTTTTTCAATTTCATTTTTAGCAACATCTAAAAAGCCAGAAAATTGCCTAAAAAAATTAAATTCAAAATCCCGTATAAATTTCAAAAAAATATAACAACTCCTTGTACCTCAAAAAAATGTTACAAAATAAGCTACTGTTTTTCTCTTTTTATACGCATATTATACCTTAATGCAAAAAACAGTATTTTTTTTTAATACAGACACGGATAAGGATATTTTTGATAACTTTTAGTAAACAGAAAATCTTTGGGTGTATATCTTTGGGGCAATAAGTATTTATATAACAGTATAACAAAAAATATACAAAATGTTCTTTAGATACTGCTGCAAAAACAGATATGCATATTTTTTTATATCGACGTTACGTTCTTTTGAATATGCCAGAACCCAATATCCACGCTGTTTTTGGTTTTCTTTTTTTAACGCCATTAAAATAAAATATGTATATTCAAGAAAATGAAGTGTAGATATAAAAAAAATGTTTGCTTTGTTTCAAATTAATAATGTCAACGCTAGAATGCACGCCAATTTTGAGATCTGTCTTTATGCTCAACACTATAACTTTAAATATTGGGGGTTGGAATTAATTTTAAAGGTTTTTTTTCGGTTTTTGAGCATTTATTTAGAAACAACGGTACAATGTATATTATTCAAAGTATTGTCCATCGTAAGCTACAACATTTTCCCATCTTTCTGGCAGCATATGGATTCCGCGCCGGAAGAACGATTCGTCTTTTGAGGCAATCCACGAATCGACCCATTTTTTGGTATCCTCGTAAGAAGTGAAGCGCTGCTCAGCCAAGCCATGCGTCATCGATCTGAATAGGTGGTAGATGGAAGGGGCTATGTCTGGGCTATAAGGCGGGTGGGGTAGCACATCCCAATTCAGCGCCTCCAACGTTTCCTTGACGGTTCTTGCAACATGTGGCCGTGCGTTGTCATGTTGAAAAACCACTTTGTCGTGTCTTTTGGCATATTCCGGCCGTTTAACCTTTAATGCTCGGCTCAATTGCATCAATTGTTGTTGGTAGCGTTCCCCAGTGATGGTTTCGTTAGGTTTTAGCAGCTCATAGTACACGACACCCTTCTGATCCCACCAAATACACAGCATAAGCTTGGCGCCATGAATATTCGGCTTGGCCCTCGATGTTGATGCATGGCCGGGTGGTCCTCACGATTTTTTTCGCTTAGGATTATCGTAATGGATCCACTTTTCATCGCCAGTGACAATACGATGCAAAAAACTCTTCCTTTTATGCCGTTGAAGCAGTTGTTCGCACATGCAAAATCGCCGTTCAACGTCTCTCGGCTTCAACTGGTACGGCACCCAATTTCCTTGCTTTTGAATCATTCCCATGGCCTTCAAGCGTTTGCCGACCGTTGATAAGTCGACTCCCAATGATTCTGACAATTCTTGAAGGGTTTGACACGGGTCTTCATCGAGCAAAGCCTCCAATTCCTCATCTTCAAACTTTTTCGGCTGGCCCGGACGCTCTTTGTCTTCCGTATCAAAATCACCACTTTTAAACCGACGAAACCAGTACTCACAAGTAGAAATCGATGGAGCATAGTCCCCGTAAGCCTCAGTAAGCGTGCGTTGTGCTTCAACCGCTTTTTTCTTCAAATGGAAGCACAAAAGTAAACCTTCCCGCAAATTGCGTTTTGTTGGAACGAAAGTCGACATGTTCACAGAGAAAAAAATATAAGTTGTTTACACTTCAGTGGAATGACACATACTGAAAAATGAAGCTTTGACAATGTGCTTTGAAATGAATATAGTCACAGGTGTGCCCGATGCGATCTATTGATAGTTACGCCATCTCTTAGAAAACCTTTAAAACTAATTCCAACCCCCAATATAAAAACAGTTTTTGAGTCATAATTTCTTTTGTATTTTTAAAACATGCCTCCATATACCTCCAAACTTTCAAAATAAATCGCTTCAGAAATTTACTTTACTCTTCAATCGCTTCAATAATTATTATGATTATAATTTACTCTTCAGAAATGTTTATATTTTCACCTTGAGTTTATGTTTTGTTGGCTTTTAGTAAAATTTGCACTAACCTTAATATAATTTGTTATGATTTTAATTATAGATGGTTCGTGTATACTTAAAATTTTGATATATATGTTTATAAATGTTTTTTTTTAATTTTCAAAATGACCTGTCGTAAAATACCGTAGGGAAGAGTGAGGAGCTCTGAAGCACGCTTTGTTTGGGAGTTAAAACTACCATCAAAATAATTTTTTCACATTTTTTCGAATAGAATCTCCAGAGCTTATTAAAATACACTTTCTGGTTGAAGGACTTGCATAAAATCCAAAATAATCGACAATTTTGGTCTGTTAGCCAAAAAAACAAGTTATTCGAGGGAGTTGTGAAGCACTACTAAAATTCGCAGAAAATTGCATTGTTTGGTATAAATTCTTTGTTGGGATCTGAGAAAATGACATATTATTATGATTATACTGTATTAGAGTCTAAAAAATGGAAAACAATCAAAATTTAGAAGTTTTCTCCTAGTTTTTGTAGCTTTCTCATAGTTTCCCCATAGTTTTCATATAGTTCTACTAGTTTTCTTATAGTTTTCATAGTTTACGCATGGTTTTCAAAATTTTCTCATTGTTTTCTTATAGTTTTCAAAAATTCCTAACAGATTTCATAATTACCTTATATTTTTAAAATATGTCACCTCTTCGAATTGAAGATTGTATTTTTCATAAGAAAAAGCACAGAAAAATAAAAAAATTTATTGAAAGGAGTCCGTGAAATTGCACTTAAGATTCGAATTTTTTACAAGTTATCCAATAATCATTAATATAAAAATGTTGAAGACACTGTCTGGAGAGATACGAAAAAAGTGAGCTCAGGACGAGTGCTAGTACAAACTGAAATATTAGGTGAAAAAATGTTGACAATAGGTAAGAGCTATCAAAACCATTGTTAACCCATTTTGTACTGCTGCCCAATTCCGTTTAGATATCGTTCTGAAGTTTTGTGTGTTAGCATTTTAGTGCTTCCTGATTACATAAAAAAATAAAAAAAAAATAATGCGACCTAGTTAGACCGTGGATGACTGTTGCGAAAATGCAACGATGGTTCATACGATGCAAATCACTTTTTGAAAAATATACTCGAATGCATTTTCCAATAGATGTTTTTATGAGAAATATTAGAAAATATAGAAATTAATTATTGAAATATTGAATATTAATTATTAGAAATGTTAAAATTTGTGAATTGCATTTCTCGAAGCACTTGGATTGCTATATGGGAGTGGCATTCAGCTCATCTTTTTCTTTTATCGTATGGAATTTTCCAAATCACTTGTATTCGGCTATCTGAACGTTGAAGATTTAATATCTTACAATTTCAAATCCCTTTACTGCTTTTTTTTAATGCCTTAGGCCTTTTCCACACTTGTTCAACGCAACTCCAACTCAATTTGCTAGCCTGTGTATTTATACCGGAACCTTCAGATTAAGCAACTTGCACGCAACAAGTTCTCGACACGTTCTCAACCTGTTCAACGCAACGCGGCTTTCCGCAATTTTCATCGGCGACGTGTTGCATCAGTTTGTTTGTTTTGTGAATTCAAGTATTTGTAGTGCAGTAGGCTTTATATTAACCCATTATGAACCGGTACCAGATCCGCTTGAAATTTTGGAAACATTTTTGGAGCGTTTAGTTATTAAAGCATTCTTACCTTAAAAGTAAAAAAAAAAATTTTCATCCGCCCCTTTAGTAGTTACACCCTGTACGAAAAATCGTACACTGGTCCATATCTGTAAAAAAATATATGTACTAAGAAAACTACGAGTAAATTTTAAAAGCCAGACGTAATTATTTAAATGTTTATATTTCAAATTTATTTATTTCACATGGGGTGGATATTTATTAAAACATTTTGGATGAAGATGTTTATTGCATTTTAGGCACATATATATAGTTGTTTTATGACAAATACCGCAACGTAAGTATTTCGAATTTGCATCTTTTGCAGCTAAATGTTTCCCGTTGATTTTTGGCAGTCCTGCCTGTTGATCTCCATTTTCTTCTATTTTGTCGGAGAGTAAGAGCTCTTCACATATGATTACTCGAAAATATACTTGAGACATCGGCTTATGAAGCTGTTTTTTTTCTATAATGCAATGTAGCTTCCATGCGTTAACTAGGGCACTATCTAGGCCAGCTACAAATAAAGCCCACCACCATTTTTTCCCTCGTATGGCCACGCGATAGTTTGACACGGCATTGTCATGAAGATCTACTCCACCCATGTTCTTATTGTATGTAGTGTGAAATAGTTTGTGCTATTTCCACTGCAACTTTCTTTTTCTGCACTTTGTCATATCGGGCTGCACGTGCCAGTGGTTCTATGGTTTGGTGGTTCGTTATAAGCGTAACTTCCTTATTGTCGCTCCAACGTAGCAATAAAATTTTATTCGTTTTGTCAAAAAGATAATCTGTAGAACCCTTTGGCAATTTGTTTCCAGTACGTAATTTGGCACCGTTTAAACGATTGGCGCGAATTGTACCAGTAGCGAAGAAATTTCTCTCGGAAAGGAGACACATTAAATAATACGACGAAAAAAAATTGTCAAAATAAACATCGTGATTACTTGGATTTGTACAAATAGACAACAAACGCAAGACGACGTCAGCACCTAAGCCAATTTGTTTTTTGTATCCACCTGCACCTCCATATGGATAGAATTGGAACATGTATCCATCTGACGAGCAAAGGCACCACAGTTTATAGCCAAAACGAATGGGTTTGCCACGAATATACATTTTGCAAGAGTGTTTACCATAGTATGGCACCATTTGCTCATCAATCGAAAGATGTTCGCTAAAAATACCAAACTTACTAAAATTTCTATTCAACAAATCAAAATATGGGCGTAGTTTTGCGAATTTATCTCTTTCATCCAAACTGCTGTTGTTACTCAAGTGAAAATATTTCTTCAAGAGCTTGAACTTATTTCGGGACATTGCTTGTTTCACTATTGGGTGGCCTAGAGAAGGTCTAGTACTCCAATAATCGTTGATGGCTGGAACTGTGCTATAGCCAGATATCAAAAGAATTCCTAAGAAACGCTGCATGTCATCATTGTCGCAAACATTACCGATGTTATTGTGTTGATTGTAATATCTACCAAATTACGAACTTTAGAATATTTTAAACATTACTTAATTTGTAAATTCACCTGTTAGTTTCAGTAATTAGAAGCTGCATCACATCCTCCTCAAAAAATTGGTAAAATAGCTCCGTTGGAGTTAAATTTTACAATTGCGAAACCAATGTAGCAGCAAGGGCTTCGAGTGGTTCATAATTAGGTTTCTTATCATATTTAACAACTTCAGATGATGAACGTTTCCCCTTGCACCAGTTGGGGTGGCCAAATGCTTGTAAACTTGTAAAAGAGGTTTGACGTACATTTTGCATAGGAGCTGCAAAGTCATCTTCAATTGAATCCCACTCAATTTCCACATGCCCTGCAACTTCTTGAATGTTTGCTGGTTCCATATTGGGCATCACATTTTCGTCAAACTCCTCTTCGTCTGTGAGCTCGTCCACTTTTTCTGGTGCGCATAGCACTATATTGGTTATTGGCCCCTGCTCTTCATCACTCCAATTCTCTATAATATCTTCCAACTCCGCGGTTGTTAAATATCGACGTCTAGCCATTTTTATTGTTAAAACCACAGTTTGAATTACTTTTGAAAGAAAATATTTCACAAATATTTTATTGTAGAATTAAAACAAACGTCAAGTGCTAAATGAATTTTTTGCAGATTTTACACGATTTACAGCGTACAATTTGACGTGCATTAAAACAGCTGATTGTCAAATTATTTTATTACAGAAATAGCCCAGCGTACGATTTTACGTGCATTAAAACAGCTGATGGAATTTAGTCCACGTTTGTTTCGTTTGGAAAAACTACTAAAAAAGAGGTCATTTTTAAATCGGTAAAAACATTATTTAAGATAAAAAAATATGAAGAATTATTTATGTTCTTAATTTAAAATAATCGACATTACACTTTTATGTAAAAAAATTCCATAAAAAATGTTTGGCTGTTGCAATATAAATTTTTAAAGTTGCTGTACGAAAAATCGTACAGATGTTCAAAATGGGTCAGATGAGTTATTATATAATAACAATTATTATATGCTGCATGACTTTTGAAGCAAGTCTGAAAGCATTCGGTTTATAGTTGCATTGCTTTTCAACTTTTTCGCTGTTGCGTTGAAGTTGTGTTGGAATTGCGTTGACTAAGTGTGGAAAAGGCCTTATTCTATAAATAAAAGTAATTGTGCAGCAATTTGACCTTTGAAATCAATTCGTCCACAAAGGTCACTGCTACTTATTTCTACGAATCACAGCACTGTAGTTAAATACAGTATTGTCATTTAGATTTTCATCACCCATGTTTGTTGTAGTCATTGATACGCTCCGGCTTTCAGAATGAAGTTTGATATAACGATAACTTCTCAATTGTCTTACCAGCACGCAACGAATAACCTTTAAAGAGAGACCAGTTGCAAGGATAAGATTTGCAGGTTTGACCTTACTGTTTCAGTTGCGCTTAAGTTTTGTTCACTGAGTAAGCAAAGCAAATAGTATAACGAAAAAAAAAAATTATAGCAGTATACGCATATGGCATGATTTTCTGGACTTGTAATTGATTCCAACAATTGCAAAACAAAAAAGCTCCCAAGCCAACGGTTTTGTGCCAGCAAATGGACTAGCTTCAAACAGATAGCCAGTGTCAGAAGAAAGACACCAGTATTTAAAGCAAAACCGTATTGACTTGCCACGGATAAACAGGTTGTGCCTTCCAAAGTAGGGAATCAGTTCTTCATCTATGGATAAATAAGTTTTAAATATACCAAAAAAAATTTTTATAATCGCGGAAATAATTTCACTTTTTTCTTATAGAAACAACATTATCTTATGTTATCTTCAAAACAACTGAAAATAATTTGAATAAAAACCTGAAAAGTAAATATTTTTATTTCCATTAAATTTTTCGAATTAAGAATTTCTCGAATAAAAACCGCGAGTGCGAGAAAATGCTTAATTTCGTTGCTACGCATTTCATTTCTCACTAGTAAAACTTATTTGTATGCAATTAGCCAGTGCTGCGTTTTCGCAAACAGCTATTTTCAGCATAGCGTCTTGAAGAAGTGTAATTGATTTTTCGAATACGAATTTCACTGTCCCCTATATTATTTTCTTGCAAGCAGTTTGTTTGTTGAGTGACTTTGATACTATCACTGCTTGTTGCGATAAAAATTTTGTTGTTTCTATGTAGCTGTGCATCGGGATGAAAAAAAAGCAACGTCGTTTTTATTGCATTAATTCAAGGGACCATTCTGGTTAGTTGGGTCGAAGATTTTTTCGTTAGCTATAACTGTGTAGAATATCATACTAAAAGGGCAAATCGAAGTTCGTAATGGTTCAAAAGTTATGAGCCTCCGAGCCAACCGCGTCACAACCGGAAACGCACTTTACTTTACCTTACACTCGTGCACGGTGATTTCAACATATTTTCGTGAATTTGGGTCAGATCGACCCTTACGGTAATTCATATGCAAACCACCTACTTTTCATCAAATATAATGAACAGACACATTGTATTTCGTCAAATAACGATTTTATTTTTGTTTTTTTTTTATTTTTATTGTAAAGTTTTTTTACTTTTTTTTATTCATGTGCTGGTTACATATGCTTTCATAAAAATATATTTAAAAAAAATCAAATTCCAAGATTTTTGATGGACACTAAACGTTTTATGGTAACATTTTTCGGCTTATATCCAATTAAATCCATGGCCAACTTTATAGTTGATGTGATGGGAGCATTGCAGCGTTCTTCCAAATTATTTGCCTCTAATTTCATAGTCAACTCTTTCAAACATAACTTTCACTTGCTCACATTCCATGCAGGATGGCTTAATTCGTGGATGCTATAAGCTGCAAGCACTGCAACATCGAGCATGTTTTAAAAAAATGACACCGATTTGTTTTTCTTTTGCATATCATTAAAAATTTTAGTGTATTTTTGTTCTCTTGTTTTTGTGAGTGTTGTCAGACAAGTTTTCTATATGAAATATATGGAGAAAAGAGTTGAATGTAGAGAGAGATATGGAAAGAGTTGATCTGACCCGGATTCACGTATAGAGAACATGTGGGTTTTACATGAATAGATCCCATATGTATTAAATATGTGCAATATATCGAGTCCCATTACAAAGTTGAAAGTCCAATGTATACACTCATACTAAAATATCATTAAATTTATTATTTTGAAATGTAACTAATTCAATGTGAAATTTGTGTTGGGTTGATTTGATCCAATTCACGAGTCTAAGGTTAAAACTTTAAAATTCATTTTCTGGAAAACTTCGCTTGCAAGCTGGTGACTCTCATAACTAAATAAATTTTAAACAAATCTTAATGCTTCCTTATAAAAATAGGCGTAATTCAATTGTCCATGGACTGAATCATAATGTTAACGATACATTGCATATTGTATTTTTGTCAACAAAAAAGTAACGAACATTTTCAGTAAAAATTACAAAAAATATTTCAAACGCCGCCATTTTGTTTTTTTTAATCAATATCATTAAAAGTGATATATGCTATAATCACACTCTTAATAAACAAGAAAAATTTTTAATATTGCTTTTAGATGATTTTGCGACCTGTAGAAAGGTCGTCAACTCGATTCGTGTTTTGGGCACTGGCCCACGTCGCCACTTTTCGTGATTTAGCGTATTGATTAAATAACCTGAAAAGTTTTGAGCATCAATACTTTTTACTTTAAAAAAAAAATCTTTAAAACTGCCTATTTTTCGGCCTCTCTGATCAGACGTGACCCTTAGCAAACAACGAAATAAAAGTTTGCTTGGGCTGAACTGACATTTTCATTGCACAAAATTTCGACACAAAAAATTTCATGTTTTTTTGAAAATTTTAAAATTTTGAAAGTGTTTTCACAAAACATGTAGTTTGTTTTGTTAGTTAGTAAATCATTAATAAATAAAGAAAAGATGAAGAAGAAAGTCAAATACAAATTAAAACACAATTAAACAGCAAATCGGTTTGCTCGAAAATTTTTAAAAATTCTGAAAAAATTAGCAAAAAGTTATTTGGTTTGCTTTTTTTTATTAATTTAAGAGTTTTCAACCCTGAATTTTTTTGACAATAAACACATATCACATAATTTCATCTGAGACTTGCAATACCATCGATATTGCATCAGCTGCAGTTGAGTTTTGCTTATGAATAGAAGCGCCGGTGCAAGCTTGACTTTGTGTGTAAATTGAAAATAAGAAAAATGTCGAGAAAAGCAAAGGTCAAAAAATAAGTATACAAATATTTTGTTTTCAGAAATGCATTTACATAAATTGTGTAAAAGAAATAGTGACAATTTATTGTATTATATTCATACTTTAAAGTGTTTTTATTGACATGACGTACCTATACCTCACGTTGGTCTAAGAAACAGTTAAGTACATATATTGATTTTTTATGTTAATAGATACTTCAAAAACACGGACGAAATGATCGCTTTTCTAGAGAGCTTGCAAAGTGATGATGCAGATATTAAAAAAGTGTTCGCAGATGCACGCGCTGTATGTCTGTTGTTCGATGACGATTCAGCAAAGGAACGTCAACGATGCCAAAGTCAATAATTGCACATCTGTGTGCATAACGATGTGTGGAAAGTGTAATGTGGGCTTGTGTGTTAAATTTTTCAGGCATTACCATTTCATAAATGTTATTTTTTTAACTTTTCCTAATTTTGTATAAAATAATGTAAGTTTATTTAAAAATGCAAATATAAATTACCTAAAGTTTCTTTTTTCAATTTATTAAAATATTTATAAAACGCAGGACCCGAAAGTGCAAATAAAAATCTTATACTCGAAAACAAATGTTTTCTAATATGAGCAATACATAGAAGTGGGCAGTAGAACCAACGTAACGTACACGCCACAGACACAACGCCCCTGTGAAATTTTTCAAATTTTTAATTTTTTTTTCTATTTAAGAACTTAAATATGGGGCATTTCATGTGAAGCGGACAACAAAAAAAAATTTGTATTTTGAAATTCGTTCACATTCCGCCTAAGTGTACATCTGGAAAGTGTGATTGTAATCACATAAAATTTTTTTTTATGAGGCCTGGTTGTTAAGTTATGGGACTTAACAGAATTGGAAAATATGAAAAACGAATTTTTTTGAAGCACTTTTTCGAAAAAAAAAAACATAAAACTAACATAAAAAAAAATAATTAAAAAATATATTTAACATAGTGATTTATATTGAAATTTAACGGTTCTTTTTTATTATGAAATTTAATTTGAAACTTGAATTTTTTTTTCTCTTAGAAGACCGGAATTAAGATTCAAAATTCAAATTTTTAGTCAGTTTATTTTTTTTTTATTTTAATTTTAAAATATTGGTTGAAGTATATAAATTACACAATAAAAATTTCAGAGTGGGATCTGCATTACTTTAAGAGATAAATGAATTTATGTTTATGCGTGTCGCACTGATCGTGGTACCAGACGCTTGCTTAGGTCGGTTGGTTTGCGTAAAAGCTTATTAAAACGCTGCAATATTAATATGTGCTAACCTGTTTAAGCGTACTTAAGCTATAACAATGATCTATGATAGGTTGTGACGATGCAAAATCTTAAGATAAATTTTACCGCACACAATCTTCGTTTAATTTATTTGTGATAAAATACATATCTGCTATTTCTCTGCTTCAAAAAAATTCGTTTTTCATAGTTTCCAATTCTGTTAAAGCCCATAACTTAACAACCAGGCCTCATAAAATAAAATTTTGTTTGATTACAATCACACTTTCCAGAAGTACACTTAGGCGGAATGTGAACGAATTTCAGAACACAAATATTTTTTTGTTGTCCGCTTTACATGAAATCATTGGCGTCGGAAGCGGGGGGAAAGGGAGGCAGTTGCCCCCACTTTTTTAGCTAGATAAACAATTTAAAAGGAAAACTTCAAAAGTTATTCAAAATATCAGGTTTTTTTACAACGATAATATTTTTGTATTATATATTTTCCTCTTCTTTCTCTCTTCTTCATAAGCATGCTTGCGGATAACCATTTCCTTTCTCTGTGTTTGCAAAAAGAAAGAACAAAATCTAGAGTTTCTATTGAAAACCCACCACTTCAGTTTAAAAGCACCCTTAAGTATGTAGCTTAATGCTTGTTAATTTTGCAACTCTGGTAAGAAAAAATTTGACATGTTCTTAGGGGCTTTCCATATAGGGCTGTTCACATTTCAAACCGCTCAGCAAATGATTTGACAATTGATTTGACCAACAGAATTTGTATGGATTTGATGGCGATTTGACGAGTGTGAACACTTATCAAATCGTTGGTCAAATCGTTTGATGAAAATCAAAATTTTTTGATTTTTCTGCTGATTTGACGAACACTCGTTGAAACCCAGTGTGAACACTCGTCAAATCGTGTAGTACGATTTTGTCAGTTCAAAAAAGTTTTCAACCTGTGCACATCGCGGCAAAAGAAGGAGCGGAAGAAAATAATATCAAAATAATAATAAATAACTGTTGCAAACAATTTATAATAATTTATAAAATAATTTCTTCTTCTTCCAATACGATTTTAATAACAAAAGGTATTAAAATTTTTCCGTCATCGCGATGTGCTTACTTCGGTGTTCAAGATAAAATGAAATTTGACGAAAAATTTGAAGAGTCAGAACACTTCTGTGGTCAAACGATTTGACAAATGATTTGATGAGCGGTTTGAAATGTGAACAGTTGTACAATCTGCCATGTTGGTCCAATGTTTTGGAAAATGCGAAAGCTCCTACTGTGAATTAGCTGATGAAAATCCACCTCGACGCTTTGAAGAAACATCAAATCCGGTTCCTTGAGTACAGTTGCCATTATATGATCGGCAACGAAAAGATTATTTCGAAATTTTAGATCTTCTTTCAAATGAGATAACGGCTAGATTCGATCAAACAGGTTGATATTTTACTTTTTTTTTTATTTTTGCAAGTTTACACCAGCTTAACTTAACCGACTCACTTTGATTTTCCATTCGGTGAGTCGGTTGAGTGAAGCTAGTGTAAACTGGCACTTTGTAAATCTTATTGTTCATTTAAACAGATCTTAACACTCTGGAATCGTTGGAAAATATTGTAATCGAAGCCTTCAACGGAAAAGTGCCTTATGAACAAAATCTAAAAACAAAACTAGATCTTTATGCAGATGAAATTGCTGAAGCAATTGCCTGGCCAAACACCTTGAAATTGTAGTGGCATTGTATCCCAATTTGCGAAAAATTCGGATACTGTAAAAAAACTATTAAATGAAGTTGAAAAATTTATTCCTTTGCTTTTGATTGTGCCTGCATCAGCAACTTCATCTGAGCGTTCTTTTAGTGCACTAAGACGACTTAAGAAGTATCTTCGAGCAACTATGACACAGAAACGACTCACTCATGTGGCACTTATACACATTCACAAAGATAAAACCGAAGAATTGAATTCGATGGAGGTGGTGAAAGAGTTTGTTTCTCGCAAGGACAGAAAGAAACATTTTGGAATAATTTAAATTGATATAACTTTTTGTACCTTATTGCATTTAAACCATGTAAAGATATGCCTAGTCTTGCTTTATAAAAGCAACCATTATTTCTTATATTTTCATATTACCATATGAAAGATCCTTGACCTCTAATATTGAAATTAGAAGAACTTTTAAAAATAATGAAATTTTAATATTTTTTATATATTTTTATATTTTTTTTATTTTAAACTAAAATAAAAAATTTGTTTATTCACATTCATGTTTCTTTGAAGAAATATTGGTGAACTTTTTTTTGCACCACCATTTGTACTGCCCCCCCATTTGTACTGCTCCCCCAGATGAAATTAGCTTCCGACGCGCTTGCATGAAATGCCCCATATGTGAAAAATTTCAACTCTCTAAGTCATTTTTAAGCGTCCGGTCCTTAATGGATTAATGATTTAAAATGACTTTTATTTACTCTCAAAGTTTAAAATTATCTTTTTATTATTTTGAAAAAAAACATATTATTAAATTTTGAATAGATTCTTTCAATATCTTGTCTTTCGAATTTATTATTAATATTTTTTTCTATAATTAGAATATATTCATATAATGAGGCGATAAAAGCTACCGTAAAATTATTTTTGAATTTTGATACAAGTTCTGAACTTTATTATTATATGAATATGTAGGATATATATTTTTTAGCGTTTCTAGATTTTAAGCTAATGAAACCTTAAGTAATATAAAAAACCACTGAAGTTTAAGGTGATCATACGGTGTATGACTACTTACAAACATTAAAATTTGTGTTTTTTTAGATTCCATGTTTTGTATTAATACAAAATATTAATATTCATTGAAACTACAGTTTAGTTTTAGATGTACGAATAGTTTCACTTCAGATATTGTTAACTTTAATTGATGAGCTAAATAATTTAATTTTCATTGATGGATGGAAAGTAGCAGCATTGAGCTGTCATGCAAAAAATATGCAAAAAAAAAAGCAAAACATTCTCTTTGCAGCTGCTGTTCGCCAACGAACTGTCGAGAGCAAAATCGCTAAAATCCGTTCTATTAAAAATGTTCAAATAAAATTATAAACGAAACATGCAGCTGACAAAAATAAATTGAATAAACTACGAGTTGTTAGTCCAGTTATTGAGCACGATTATTTGTGAAAAAAGAAAAAAAAAATTATAAACAACAAGTAGTGGAATGTGTAGCCAAACAAAGTGACGAGTGTATGTGTGTATATGTTACTGCATGCTTTGTTGTCAAACATATACTGAGCTTATGTGAAAAAAGAAAAATCAATGCAACCCAACCAATAAAGTTATGGAAAAAATGAAATAGCGAGAAATGAAATATAATACACAATAAAATGTCATCAATAACAAACACTGCAAATATAGCAGTGATGATGAATAACGGGTCTAGCAAACTTGTCAACCATGTTGCGAAATGATTGAGTTCTATATTTTTATTATTGACAAGCGTAGGAAATCATGTGCAAAAATATTATGCTTAAATAAATTAAATTTGGGAAATTTTTACAAATACCAATCGATAGATTGAATATTTCTCAGCACCGGGTATGTTTGAATGACTAGCAATGTTTTTAGGCCAAAAGTAGCAGCCATATTTCAATGGCTGACAGCTAGTGCTTGCAATGTAGTCATGTTGAACAGCGCTTAGGCCAGTTAGGTGGTCTACACCAAAGGTGGCTTGAGTACACACTCTAAATGGAGTACATGTGTATGTGTGGAGTGGTTAAAACGCCAGCAGAGAGCTAGGAAGTATTCAAGTATGTTCAAGTGTGTTTGTTGGTTGAAAATGACAAATGACCGTTAGATGCATGATTATGGCGCACATCCGTTGAGCTTTCATCTGCTTCGGTATGAGTGTTTTTGTGTGTGTGTGTTTGGGACAAGCAACTCAATTACTCACGGAAAAGGCCACAAAAGAGTACATATACAAATAAATGTGTAAGCATTAGTGTGTGTGTGAGTGCGTACATAGATAAAACATGTTTATGTGAGTGTGTGTATATGTGTAGAAATTTATTAGTTTTCAATTGAAAGCAAATCTTTCAATTGCACCAGTTTTGGCAACAGACTGAGCGCAAAACCATTGCAAGGCTTAATATTGATTTATTTTCTGACCATTTGCACTTGCACTAGTCCGACTTTTAGCTCTCTCTCTCTCTCTCTCATTCTCTCTCACACTTCTTCTCCCTCTCTCTCTCTCTCTCTGACTACTGTTAAATTAAATTTAATTTCAACGAATTTCAGCCTGATGCGCTCATAAATTAATTTTGTTCGGTTGTTGCGCCAGCTAATTGATTACCGGCAGCAGTTTGCTGAATGCTCTGATGTGTAGATAGGATCAACTGTTAAATAAGCATTATGTAGAGTCTGTTTCTATCATAAAATTATTAAGTTAAACTGCTAGAATAAGCTATCCAGTATGGTTAGAATTAATGATTTTTTAAATAATGTTACTAATACGCAACGACGACCTACTACAAAGTTAAAGCAAAAACTGATAATGTCATAAGCTTCGAAAAATATAAATAAAAATAAAATTTTAAAACAAAAGTATGCAGTTTCAAAAATTAAAAATTTTAAAGTTGTCATACAAAAAATAAACTAAGACATAAATTTTATTGAAAAAGGATATACATTTTGTTTGACGCTAAGTAGAAATTTTTTCATTTAGCTTAGCAGCAAACAAATATTTTCTGAATATAAATCATTGTATAAAGTTATTTCAATCGGTAGCATTTGTCGAATAAAATTTTGCTTTATATAGAAGAAACATAATATAATATACATAAGTAACAACATAATATAAAATGCAAATCGAAAGTTCTCTTCATAAAAATTTTACAAACTGTATTTGCCAAATATATGGTGAATTTACTGTGCTTAAACAAAGAAGAGCGATAAGTGCAACATTGCGTTTAATTTACTTGTGATTCTTTGGATTTAAATCAAAATTATAGCAATATTAAAACAAACTGAATTAGAAGAAATGCTCATATTATAAACTGGGTCATGTCATGTTTATATTATATCCTTCGATAGGAAACGTGAAAGAAATTTATTTGCCTACAATTCCTTTAAGGCGCATATATATTAAAAAGAGTTATTATCGCATCGGGCACACCTGTGACTATATTCATTTCAAAGCACATTGTCTAAGCTTCATTTTTCAGTATGTGTCATTCCACTGAAGTGTACACAACATATATTTTTTTCTCTGTGAACATGTCGACTTTCGTTCCAACAAAACGCAATTTGCGGGAAGGTTTACTTTTGTGCTTCCATTTGAAGAAAAAAGCGGTTGAAGCACAACGCACGCTTACTGAGGCTTACGGGGACTATGCTCCATCGATTTCTACTTGTGAGTACTGGTTCCGTCGGTTTAAAAGTGGTGATTTTGATACGGAAGACAAAGAGCGTCCGGGCCAGCCGAAAAAGTTTGAAGATGAAGAATTGGAGGCTTTGCTCGATGAAGACCCGTGTCAAACCCTTCAAGAATTGTCAGAATCATTGGGAGTCGACTTATCAACGGTCGGCAAACGCTTGAAGGCCATGGGAATGATTCAAAAGCAAGGAAATTGTGTGCCGTACCAGTTGAAGCCGAGAGACGTTGAACGGCGATTTTGCATGTGCGAACAACTGCTTCAACGGCATAAAAGGAAGAGTTTTTTGCATCGTATTGTCACTGGCGATGAAAAGTGGATCCATTACGATAATCCTAAGCGAAAAAAATCGTGGGGACCACCCGGCCATGCATCAACATCGAGGGCCAAGCCGAATATTCATGGCGCCAAGCTTATGCTGTGTACTTGGGGGGATCAGAAGGGTGTCGTGTACTATGAGCTGCTAAAACCTAACAAAACCATCACTGGGGAACGCTACCAACAACAATTGATGCAATTGAGCCGAGCATTAAAGGCTAAACGGCCGGAATATGCCAAAAGACACGACAAAGTGGTTTTTCAACATGACAACGCACGGCCACATGTTGCAAGAACCGTCAAGGAAACGTTGGAGGCGCTGAATTGGGATGTGCTACCCCACCCGCCTTATAGCCCAGACATAGCCCCTTCCGACTACCACCTATTCAGATCGATGACGCGTGGCTTGCCTGAGCAGCGCTTCACTTCTTACGAGGATACCAAAAAATGGGTCGATTCGTGGATTGCCTCAAAAGACGAATCGTTCTTCCGGCGCGGAATCCATATGCTGCCAGAAAGATGGGAAAATGTTGTAGCTAACGATGGACAATACTTTGAATAATATACATTGTACCGTTGTTTCTAAATAAATGCTCAAAAACCGAAAAAAACCTTTAAAATTAATTCCAACCCCCAATAATTGTATTTACTATATTAAACAATCTTTATTTAAAATTTCAAAGTCCTGTGGAGACTAAACTAGTGGTGTTCCGAAAAAATAATTAAATATGAGTGATATGCATACCGAAACATGCGATAAAGAAAGTGGGAGCAGTTTTTTTTATAGCCAAATTGTTGTGCAGTATTTTCAAAGAAAATTTTAAGAACTTGCATCAGGACCTTCAAAATTTCAGAAACAATAGGTAAATCTTCAAAGAAATTTGGAAAAAGATATTATTCATTTCTTTGTTGTTACTCCTGAATATATTTTTTACAAATTTGGTTCAAATCAGGCGTGGATCCAGGGGGGACTATGGGGGCTGAAGCCCCCCAGATGCTTAATTTTTTAAATAAATACTAGCAGTTACCGGCGGCTTTATCTGCAGTAGGTTCGAGTCATTTCAGCATTTATATTTTTGGAAAGGAGCAAGAAGGAACGAAAAGCTTAAAATTGTAAAAATAGTAAAAGGCTTATAAATAAGTGTGGACTCTAAAATTTTAAAATATAAATAAGCAAATTATTTTTGAAGGTCTTTCTTTTTCATAAAGAAAAGTAATTTTGTCCAAAATGTTATGAAGGTGTTTGATTTTCTCGGTTGGCTCTTAAATTTCGATAACGTTGAGTATGTATGTCTGAATATATTAGGTTGTTGGCATTTTTCTTTAATTGAATTGAAGAAAAAAATATTAAATATCTACAGTCATTCAGCTCATGTAGTCAGTGTTTCCAAATGACCAATGTTAATCCTTCTTTCAATATGATCGATGCACTAATTCCTACGCGATAAAATTATAAAAAATCATAGATTACTGACACAAATTTCAATTGATTTGTTTTTTCATTTAGTTAATATTTCAATTCACTTACATAAAATTTAGCATATAAAAAATAAAAACAAAAATGAAACAAAAATGGCACAAAATCGGCTAAATGGTTTAGCCCTATCACACATTCATAAAGAAATTGATATTAACCCAGAGGAAATCGCTGAAATTTTTTGTAAATTAAAAAATTTACGCATGAGTAACTCGAATTGGTATGTTGAAGATCCGTAAGCTTCCATATCAAAACTTAATTTTATACAAATAGCTAAATAAGGAAAGTAATAAAAAAAATAAAATAAGCATTTAAGTGCGTGAAGATATATTCCTCAATCCGACGCTAACTTAGCAAACTTTTGTCGTTTTGGTTTTCTTTTAAAGTTTGACCCGGTACGTTGCGCTGTTGTTGCTGTGGCAGTACCTCAAGGGGTGTTTGAAAGTATATCTTAGAAACGAATTGAGAAATTGTCATGATTTTTTCACTGCACCATTACTTTTTATAAAAACAAAATTACAAAAAAAAAAAAAATGAATAAAAATTTGTATGATAGTAAGGCTAGATTTTTCGATAGTATAAAACATTTTTAAATTTATACGAAAGAAACGTTTAATCAACCCTACTTTTATTCATTCCATATGAAAGAACAATAAAAAGCCATTTTTGGTTTTGAATATTTTTCAACAACAAATAGTTTTACAAAATTTTTTTGTGAAATAAAGAAATTCGTTAAGGAATTTTTTTTTTTGAAAAATTATAAAAATTAGAAGGGAAACAAAAATGAAAAAGATTGAAAAATGAATAGGCGGATAATTAATCAAAATTTCAAAAAAAATTATTAATGCAATCCTTTGTTGCATGACCGAGTTATTCACATTCAAAGCCAGAACTTTCATATTTGATGATTTTTTTTTCCTTTCCACAAAAAAATAAAATTAGTACTAAAAACTTTTTATGTGTTTCAGGTAAGAAAGATTTTGTGGTGTCATTTTCTTGGAAATTTTAAACAACGTGCGTGTTCCTATAGAAAACGAAATTTTTCTAATAAAAGTCATCTAAGTCAAGAATGTTACCACAAAGTTATGCAATTATCAAATTGCAATAATATAGCTTTGAAAATTCTTGCATGGCAGATTATTTACTTTAAACATTTTAGGTGTTTGATGAATCTGAGGACCTTAGTATGTTTGGCGATGGCAAAAAAGGTCAAAAATTTGGGTAAAAATTGTTAAATATAAAAACGTTGCGGCCGAGTCACAAAGTGTAAGTCCGTGTCTTTGGCGCCAAAGGACCTTTGTTTGAATCCCTTCTGCAGACAATGGCACACCCCAGAGAATTATAAATTCCTGAAAATCTTCTTGAGAACATGCAGTTTAGCCGTTCGCAGTCAATATAAAACAAGTAGGTCCAGTTTTTGATCCATTGTAAACAAAATTTAATAAAACGCAAAGCAGAATAGCTCATAAGCAGAGCCGCTAATGTCCAATCAAGGGCTTAAATATTAAAATTGTTTTAGATTTTTTTTTGTTTATAGAAAAGCACAAGATTTGCGAATAATTGCGTGAAAAATTGGGAACCTTTTGTTTGATTCAGAAGGTTTTTATCTTTATATATAACTTCTCGAGTAACACCGGGTATATAATCTAGTATTTTATATATTACTTTAGATTTTCGAATTTTTAGTTTCGAAAATGTCTGTTTTAAAGAAGCAATTTACTTTAAATTTTTATTACAAAATTTTTAGCTTTTAATTACCATTCATTTTTATAAAAACGTGTCTGTATTTTTAATTTTAATAAAATATAAACCTTCAAATTGTAGCGAATATGCGTTTATATCTCTAAAAAATTAACTTCTTGCCAAAAAACCTTTTTGTACACATTGGAAGCGCAAATACACGGGATGTTTCACGTGTACCAACAAATTGTTGCCTGGTGATGTGTGGGCAAAAAGGACTTTATTCAATAACGGCCAACAAAATATTTACTCTGAGTGTCCTAATTGCCAATAATAAGGTTGTAGGTAGTTTTTGGCAATGACTGCGCGTCATTGTTTCAATTGATATGGCGATGCTGTTGATGTTGATGTTGGTGTTGTTGTAGTGGTGGGCAGCGATGTAACTGATATGAGTTCATTGCTTCATTCGTGACCACAAAAACAACAGTAACAACAACAACAATACTGACAACTTGTCCACACTGTCTCCGTACAGTGAAAATATTTGACTATATTTTTACACACAAACACAAAAACACACGCACGTACTTGCAAACGACAAGGATACACTGACAGTTTGAACCATAATTTGGGGCTTTTGTGTTGATGTTGAGGCTTGATGCTGATGCTTGGTGTTCAGAATGTTTGTAATGGTTGAATTGTTTTAGTGTTTCAGTTGCTTCTGTTTCAGTTGTAGAGGGCGTTTTATTAGGCTTGTAGTGTGCAAGTGTAGGAGTGAGTCCTCAAACATGAGCTATAGGTTGTAATTGTTTAATTTGTACAGATGATCAACATATTAATTATAATATTTTTTAGCTTAATTGTCAATAGTTGTGTAAATAAATGCTTTACAGTTTTGTTAATGATATGTTTAAAGGCTTTTTGCTTTTGATAAAAATAATGAGGGAAAAGTTTTGACTTTGAATGGCTAGGAAATACTATTTTTGTTTTTGTTTTTTGGCAAATCTGAGTTGAATTAAACAAATTTTAACAATTTTATAAGATTATTTGTAATCTTATGTTTCTTTAAATAAAATTCTTGAATATTTGCCAAGGAATCAGGTAACATAGGTTTGTGCGTTTATGTCTTGAAGCGGTGTTCAAAATTGACTTTTTATTTATATCATTTATCAGGTTCTCCAAAAAAGATTACTTAAAGTGTAAAATATTTCAAAAACAGCAAAAACCATTTATTGTTTATAGCACAGTGTCCATCTAAAAATAATTTTAAGAACAACATGCTTCTTATTAGTTTAAAATTTAAAATTATTTCCAAATTTACTGTAACGAAATATTTAAGACAATACAGAAACAGTAAAGAATTATTTAAGACAATAGTTGTGAATTAAATGTAATTTTGTCACTCCTCAACTTTGGTTTGCTGGCTATTAAACACTGAAGCGTTTTCATTCAAATGTTAATATTTTTTATGCTTAAATAATATTTTATCAAAATAACTACATTTTCCTGTCACTTCAATTTAGAAAAATTTGAATCAGTCAAAGTTATTTTATTGCGTAAGCCGGTAATTTCTTTAAATTTTCTTAAAACCACGTTTTTGGTCTGTCAACAGTAACTTAAAACTAAACTACTGAATTGATGGCCTTATTGGTTGATTGCAATAGATCAATGATTAATTTTTGATTATAGTTTTTACACATTTATTGCTATTACAATAAAAAAATAACTTTTGTATAATAGTTAATTTTTAAAAAACTGATTCGCACCTCGGTTTCCTTTTATTGTTTTTTTTTTTAATATAATTCACCAAATATAAAATTGGACAAAAACTACAAGAGTATGGATTTTTTACCTATCGAAAAAAAAAATATTATTTTCCTGTTGTATTACAAAAATCGCAAAAACCTAAATTTTAAAAAATTTCAATTAAATATCGTTCGAATATGTTTTTAAACTATACCTAATACAAATATCTACAAAAAGATGTGCAAATATGTTGAATAAGTTGATCGGTTAATTTTTTGCAAGAAGTGTACCTTTTTAAAAATTTCGAGGTTGAGTGTTTTTACGAAAAAAAAATCTCTAAAAATCAAAATAATTACAAAATAAAAGAGATACAAAATGAGGGCAAAATAGTTTTATCTGATGAACTTTGATTTTTTGATTTTTAAAATCCTTCTGGCATTTTGAACCCAAACAAAATCATAAAAAAATCGGAAAACATATATTTCTTACTCGGAGTGACTTCAGTAATTTAAACACATAATAAAAATGTAAAAAAAATTTGTGCTGTTT
Source organism: Dichetophora obliterata (assembly GCA_963920525.1). Classification (NCBI taxonomy): domain Eukaryota; kingdom Metazoa; phylum Arthropoda; class Insecta; order Diptera; family Sciomyzidae; genus Dichetophora; species Dichetophora obliterata. The sequence continues at coordinate 211,237,978 of OY986436.1, read as the reverse complement.
ATGAAAAAAAGGATTCTCTACGAAATAAGGATTATTTTGTAATATAATGGAAATTAAAAACACTGAAAAGTTAAGAATTCGAGATACGTTTGAATAACCTATAAAAGAGTCTTGGCTAATTAAAAGGGCTACAAACATCACCTGGACAGTTTTCGTTTATCTCTAATGAGAATCCTGCAAATTCAAAGTTTTGAATTTCGACACAAATAGCTTCTTTGTATTGTAATACATTTCATTAAATCTTCTTTTGTCTTAAAGTTTAAATAAATAACTTGCAAAAAATTACTGCAGCAGTTCCGTTAGCTAAGGATTTATATTCTTAATCTTTTTTAATATTATAATTTATATTATTATATATAATTTAGTTTCATTATTTTATTTTTGATTTTAAATTAAACCGTGTAGCAGTCCGAACCGCCCTATAGCAGTGCCATCTAGCTGTCAAGCCTTATTTGTATTATTATTATTTTAGAATTAGATTAGGACTTACTTCATTACAATTGCGAAAGCTTTATTTTAACTTCACCTAACTTCATTGTATTGTTTAGAAAGCTCAGTGCATGAGCTTTATGACTATAAAAGGGCGATCAAACGAACAAAATTGTCATTATTGTTCAATGCGTTCACAGATCAGTCCAGATTCTACACAATTTTTCCTTGTATTTTGATTACTTCAATAAAACTTTATTGTTTAATTAAAATAAGGCCAACCAAATTTCACACAAAATTGATTTTTTCCTGTATAATTTATTACAAATTTAATAAATAAATAAAATACTTCTAAAACCGGTATTTTACAAAATTTATATAAATATATAAAAATGTTAAAAAATTGGATTTTTAGAATCCGTCACACTGAACTACTACTTTATTGAATACTACTGAACTACTGCTTAATATGGTGTAGGAACGAAAATTTTAAGGCATTTAATTCTTAACGCGAAATTTTGGTGTAGACTCAACACTAATACATACTTACTATAAGCTGCTTGTTGAATGTGTTAGTTGAACATTATTGTTAAATGTAAAATTTCCACGCCAATTATATGTTCGGACATATAAAAGGCAGCGAAGTTTTGACATTTAAACTCTCCAATCGTTGTTGTAAACTTGGCTGCATTGAACAAATTTTTCGTTCAACAGCGTACTAACCAACAAAAAAAATTTTGCTACCTTTTCGCTGTCAAAAACGCAATGCATTCATTTCTTACGGAAGATTTCTTTTCGCTTCTACAGCATACTTAGCTTTAATAAGCAATGAATAGTAAGCTGGATCGTCTTTTTAATTTCTAATAAATAAAACTACTTGTTCAATTCACTTCATGCATCTTTTAATATTTTCTTATTTTTTTGTGGATGTATCTTTTTTTTTGTACTTCTATACTTATTTTATGTACTTCTTTTGCATTTCTTTTTAAGGTCCTGTGCATGTACTTCTTTTTGCTTTGAAAATGTTGGTCACATTACGTGTCACTCCCGCCCACCCTCTCCTATTCACTCCTCAGCATTTTTGTTTTGTTTAACTGTTTTTTTTCAACGATTACAAGTGTTAATCCAATCTTAAGAAATACATGGATTCCCTGGTTTTTGCTTTTATATCTATATTTCTTCGTAAAATTTACAGTGAAGTTTACAACAATGTGTACAAAAACTTAATAACAGATTGTCTCATAATCAATAAAAAAGGAAACATATAAAGAGTTTGAAATATAGATATTCAGATATGCTGTACAGTACGGCTTAAAATTTAGCAAATAACGTCGATTGCTTCTTTTCTTTTTCTTTATGTTGAAATGCACTGCAATAATTTCTGAATGTTAAATAATTTACTGTATGTTGAAATGTCCTGCAATAATTTTTGAATAGTTCATTGAGCTTGCAGCAAAAATCATAATAGCTACATCCTCTATTATTCTTGCAGATTTATTCTACTGGATGTATGCCAATCAATTGGCTATGTTGATTATATTGTTTCAAAGGTTGTTATATAGAATAATTGACAAATAAAAGGGCAACCGTTTTCTTAAACCAATGTGCACAAAAACAGATGCGAAACGCAACCTTACAAATGACTGCACCATTATTCGTATTAGAAAGTAATTCTGAAGACTTAAGAAATGGCATCAATTATCAAACTGTCAACAGCAGACAGATTTTTATACCCCCACGTTTAAAAATGGTAATGGGGGTATATTATTTTTGTCACTCCGTTTGTAACTCTGATAAAGAGGCGTGGCCGGTATAGAAAAGTATATGTATTCCTTATCAGCATCACTTCCTGAGTCGATTTAGCCGTAATTTTTGAGCTATCATAACGAAATTCAAAATATAAGCTTTGTATACAAAAATGGAGGTCAAGTTCGAATCTGAGCAAAATCAGATGAAAACCACACCTACCCCCTATACAAAGTGACTTAACCAAAATGGGAGAATCTCTTTAAATTCCACAAAAATCAATTTTATGATTTCAAATTTCGCACAGTGTCTTAAATATTGAATATTTATTTTAAGTATTAAATTTGTAAAAATCGGATGAAAACCACGCCTACCTCCCATACAAAGTGACTTAACCAAAACAGGAAAACCTCTTTAAATATATTTAACAGTTTGCTTAAGACTTTATGTATACTCTAATTCGGCCGTGGGGGTATTTTAACTTCGGTGCAGTCGAAGATAATTCCATACTAGTTTGATTTATTTTTTAGACAAAAATTCCATAATTTTTTTCCAATCATTATTTCTAAATACAGCTATAGTCAATAAAGCCACAATCAAATAAGATAGCAGCGGTTTTTTGGTTGCCATTACATGAAATAACTTCCAATAAATACTGTTTTTTTATTCCATATAATACCGAACTTAGTTTTTTTATAACTTTTGGCAGTGGCAAACAGAAAAAAGTACCATAAATAAAATATCAAGCAATTCATGGCATTGTAACTTTAACGCTGAAATTTGGTAACTCACGGACAACATGTTTTTATTATTCGGCATTTTTAGAAACAGTAAAATGAGAAGTGTATGTTAAAAGTTATATATACAACTTCTCAAAAACACCGGGTATATCAGCTAGTTTTAAATAAAAGTTTTGATTTTTGTACAAGCAAATTGTTGAATTGCAGGGGTGCCAACGTACCGTTTTTCCAATTCCCTTTTTTCCAATCCGTTTTTATGTTACGGTTATGATATTCGGTTGATTAATTCATGCGATTTATTATTTTGTTATTTTGTTTTAGCAATATCGCATGAATTAATCAACCGAATTCGAAAAATTTGGGCTTAAACTCTTCGTTTTGAATTGTTAATTGAATTAAACAATGGATTGAGCCAAAAAAATGGCCATGAAAGTAATATTCTTGGACAAAATCATGAAAAAAATGGAAAAATGGTCCAAAATTTGGACAAAAATGCCCGTAACTTTTGAACCGTTTTACCAATGTTGGAGATTTGTTTTTGTAAATTAATTAAAATGAGCTCACCTTTCCAACGCGCCTACTGGCGATTAAACCCGATCGATAGTTTTTGAGTTATGGATGTGAACGTGTAGGTAATATTTCATACGGACGTCAATTTGGGAAAAAATCTACCAACAAAAAGTAGGGGACTCGATTTTAACGATAGAGGTATGGTTCCTTTGGCAAATTTTCATGGAATAACATTTTTAAAATTATTTTTTATTTTGTATAAATTTTTCAAGGCATATAATGTAAATGAACATACAAATCAAAAAGTTAAATTAAATATTTTAGGAAAAAGTAAGTAAGTTTATTGAAAACTAAGATGTAACATTCATATGAAGATAAAAATAGGTAGTTCATTTTGTCAGCGATATTGTTTACATGCTATTAAACCCCAATAAGTTATGACTAAAAAAAAACAAAACAATTTTAGGTGATATTTCATTTTTTCGAACCATATATAATTCTCCTTGGCGTTATTTTTCGTAATGAAACTAATCCCCAAACACAAAATGTCAGAAATGAAATAAGGGCCCCAAAAATAACTTTGGAGCATGTTTTCATTTTGCTTATTTTTGCTAAGTTTTGCATGTAACATTCTTAAGAGTTTATAGCTGCGGTTATGGACGATTAAAACTGTGTCATATGCAATCAGTTAACCACATTGTTTTTACTATGCCAACATTTACTCAGAATCTAAACATAAATTACAATCTGCATCTTTAGCTGATGGTGCTCAAAATTATACATGTCCTGTTTGCAGAGCAATTTTGTAAGACAAAAATTTTCGGGTGATTTTTCATCTTCATAAATAAAAATTAACAATAGAACCAGTTTTAGGGTAATTATACATTAGCTTTGGGGTCTTATTTTATGAAAGGGGGTTCTTTTTTTGCAATGCAATTACACCCCAAATTGTGGGACCTTTTTAATTTATATTTGGGGCCACAACTTTCGGGGTGTAATTAAATGTTCCCATTTGTTTCATGATGCAACAAGGTGTTGAGCATTGAACATTCACCATGTTCCTCGTTTGATTGAAAACTTTACTTACTTGGTAATAGCGCTTGCAGCAAAAATATGGCTTTACTTTCATTGGTCTTTTTGTTCACATGCTTGAATTTGATTAACACTAGAAGCTCATACAGTAGTTTTGACTTAACTGCACAACGTGTATTGCAAGCATTTTGTGGCAGGTAAGTCAAAATGGCACTAAGGTTAAATTTTTTAACTGCCAAAAATTGGCAGTTATCTGATTCGGATACCTGCCACAGAAGTGGCCCATAAGTGCGATTCACACAATTCCCTATTTTTACAACCAAAACTTAAAATAAAAAATAAAAATATGATTTTCATTTATTATTTATTAATAAAACAACATAAAGGTACTTCAGGAAAAATAATATAAATTAAAAGGATCAAATTATTTTTAGGAATAATGATTTATACTAGATATACATACGTACACACAGTTTTTTTTTGTTTTTTTTAAAACTAAGAGAGTTATAAAAATAATGAGAGTATTATAGAAAGGCTGCGAGCATTCTAACAAAAACAAACTACATACATACATAGTTTTCGTTAGCAAAAGTTGCAAAAAAAATTTTGTGGCTGTTAAATGGATAATTATCAATGAATATGGGATAATAATTCTAAATATTTGTTAACTTAAATTGGCACGCATGAAATTGGCACTTCAACAAGTACATTTCATTCGAAATTGAAGAAATGAGAGAAATTTTGTGGTTTTTGGCAGGTATCTCAAATCGGCAGCTAAAAGAGTGGCAGTTAAGTCATAACTACTGTATGAGTTTTCAGTTTCCGTTTAAAATACCATCTCTCAGTAGTTTATATTGAACACACTCTTAGTTACTAACCTTCTTCCAAATTTTTATCATATTTTTTTTTTATTATAAAACTATAATAAGAGCCGCAATGTTAAAAATTGCGGTAAAATTGTGGCATGATCGAGCTTTCTTGACTGAGAAGAAAACTTTTCTCGACCTTTTATATTTGTGGCTGCAGTTAAAAAAGGCATTTAGCTGTTGTTATGCCAGTTGTTGTTATTTGTAATTTTTATTTAGAATATCTAAATTGTTGCATTTAAAAGAGCTTTTTCTTGTATGCTAATATTCTTTTTCAATAAATTACTAAATTACAAAGAGTACACACTAATTCAAAGAACTTCTTAAAAAAACAAATAATTAAATTTACTCAAATATAGTCAAAAAATTTTATAAAATTTATCAATATCAGCAGAGATTCCTTGTAATTAAATTCAATAAATATTTTATCTAAAAGTAAAACATAAAACAAAACTTCATCCCAAAGAAAACAAACAACTAAACGCTAGCGATTCATTTGTTTACTCAAGTTTCTATCGCATATGAATTGAAGTGAGAAAAATCTCATAAAGGAATATAATTTTTAATGAAAAATTACATATTTAGATAAATTCATTTTTGGAATTATTAATCGTAATTCGTATTGAATAGGTAATTATTCAACTAAATTTTCTGAAATTTATCGGTGCCAATACGATTGCGGGTAAATTTTTGTTTTATTAGCTTATTCTTTTATTAAGACAATTGTCTCCATACAGATTGGCACAAAATCTTCCAAACTGGTTTCTAAAATTCACCAAAGACATTACGCAGAATATTTAAGAATTTTCTACAAACTCATTTTAAAATACTCAACAAATTTGTTAAAGAAAATCATCACCAAAATTGGTCATAAATTCGGTCTTTAAAATGATCATATATCAACATTAATCTAAATCGTCAGTCAGGCAAATCTCTCGCATGCTATTTTAGGTGCAGTTGCCCAGCAAAAACTTCGCTTACAAGTAACGCCTTAAATAACTAATCTAGAAAACGGCATAATCACTTACCTTCTGGCTTACAGAATGCATTACTTTAACATAGGCATGTCATTGGCGGTAGGCGATTGCAATTTCTTATACCATAGAAGTACTTATGCATATGCATACCGGAGGCGGATAAATAATATCTTATGCGCAAGTCACTTTATAATTGGTGCAAAGAACTTATTAAAGAAGCAAATACTTTACTCTTGGTATTACTTGATTCTTACAAAGAACAAAGAAAACAAAAATAAACAAATGTTATTATGAGGCATTACAGTCTGCATTACTTAAAACAAAAAGTAAAAGCTTTTTGGTCTTTAAGTACTATGTAATGCATTGAATAAGCGAGTATTAAGTAAAGGCCTTACAAAATTATAAAAATATTTTGCTGGTTGAGTGTAATGACGACTCTCTCAGACAACATAATTGAAGCAGTCTTTTAATGATCACCAACATTAGATTAGTGAGCAATGTGGTGAGCACTTAGTTTTCGGTAATCGCGGCTTCCAACAAGCTAAGTAAAATCTAGTGTATATACATTTATATTAATTTTATGTGCGAACAAAAATGTTAAACAAAAGTGTTAAAAAAAGAAAGGATTAATATAATCTAAGTGTGTATACAAAAAAACCTATAAATAGAAAATTAATACTAGAGTAAAGCCAAAGTGAAAAGAAAAAAGAAAGGGAAACTTAGATTTATTTTTAACATAAATACGTGAAAGAATAAGTTCGTAAATAAATACGTGAAAGAATAAGTTAAAATTAATTTAAAATTGAGTGTTTAATAATATTAAAACAACTTAAAATAGTTGCCTTTCTGCATAATTTATCGAAAAAAAAATAAGTAAAAAAACAAATTATTAATAGTGTATATAAAGCGTGATTTTGCTAACACTTACACCATTGCATATATGCCCATATAAAAAAAAATTTCTCTCATGAGATTTTTTTTCCAAACGTTAAAATGATGAGTAACTAAAATTTAGTTTTCAAAGTAATCATAAATTCAAAATATACTTACATTAATAGTAAATAGCTTAAAACTAGAAAAAGTCTATCTTAAAATTAAGTAAATATCGTTTTTTATACAAATAGCATAAAAATGTAGCATGCAATTTAATGATTGGCAACTGAGTCTACAGAGCGCAGAAAGATCTTTCTTTGTGGGAGCCTCGAAACATAGAAGCCACTCAATAAGGAGCGCATGTAAGTTTGAATAATTTTCTTTAAAATTTTTTTTTTTTTTTTTTTTATAATGCATGTGAGAGCGAGAGTGGTTAGTTAGAGAAAAAAACCCAAGGTCATTTTTTAAATAACCTTGAATTTGAAATTTATTTATATGGCGAACAGCTGTTTTTCTATGTTTTTGATATTTAAACTAAGCTAAAGTTTAAGATTGACCCTTGCACTCTCACATTAATTCAATTTGTTGATTGCTTGTTTTTGCGAATTTTTCTTAGTTTATTGATGACATTTTGTTTAAAGTTAAGTTAAATTTTTATTATTTTTGTTATATACACTTGCATTTTGAAAAACTTATATTTTTTTATTAAAATAATTTTCGATATTTTCAACTTTTTCTTTACCACATATAGTTTGGATTAAATATTTTTAAACAATGCTTTTTATATTTTCTATAACTTAATATTAATTTTTTATCACTTACATTTGGATTTAAATGAAAATAAAAACTTTTTATAAGTCGCTTTTGCATTCATCAATTTAATTAAACATTTTTAATAATGGTTTCCTTTCCACTTGTGTTTTTTTTTTAACTTTTACTAACTTACCAGTATACATTGTGCTATCACTAAATTCAGATATTGTTTTTGCTTACTTACCTTTATATTCGCATAGTATCGACTTTGATTAGGGAATTTGTTTTACTTTGTCTCAATCTCAAATTTTTATTATTTTTGTTATATACACTTGCATTTTGAAAAACTTATATTTTTCTATTAAAATAATTTTCGATATTTTCAAATTTTTCTTTACCACATATAGTTTGGATTAAATATTTTTAAACAATGCTTTTTATATTTTCTATAACTTAATATTAATTTTTTATCACTTACATATGGATTTAAATGAAAATAAAAACTTTTTATAAGTCGCTTTTGCATTCATCAAATTAATTAAACATTTTTAATAATGCTTTCCTTTCCACTTGTGTTTTTTTTTTAACTTTTACTAACTTACCAGTATACATTGTGCTATCACTAAATTCAGATATTGTTTTTGCTTACTTACCTTTATATTCGCATAGTATCGACTTTGATTAAGGAATTTGTTTTACTTTGTCTCAATCTCAAATTTTTATTATTTTTGTTATATACACTTGCATTTTGAAAAACTTATATTTTTTTATTAAAATAATTTTCGATATTTTCAAATTTTTCTTTACCACATATAGTTTGGATTAAATATTTTTAAACAATGCTTTTTATATTTTCTATAACTTAATATTAATTTTTTATCACTTACATTTGGATTTAAATGAAAATAAAAACTTTTTATAAGTCGCTTTTGCATTCATCAATTTAATTAAACATTTTTAATAATGGTTTCCTTTCCACTTGTGTTTTTTTTTTAACTTTTACTAACTTACCAGTATACATTGTGCTATCACTAAATTCAGATATTGTTTTTGCTTACTTACCTTTATATTCGCATAGTATCGACTTTGATTAAGGAATTTGTTTTACTTTGTCTCAATCTCAAATTTTCATTATTTTTGTTATATACACTTGCATTTTGAAAAACTTATATTTTTTTATTAAAATAATTTTCGATATTTTCAACTTTTTCTTTACCACATATAGTTTGGATTAAATATTTTTAAACAATGCTTTTTATATTTTCTATAACTTAATATTAATTTTTTATCACTTACATTTGGATTTAAATGAAAATAAAAACTTTTTATAAGTCGCTTTTGCATTCATCAAATTAATTAAACATTTTTAATAATGGTTTCCTTTCCACTTGTGTTTTTTTTTTAACTTTTACTAACTTACCAGTATACATTGTGATATCACTAAATTCAGATATTGTTTTTGCTTACTTACCTTTATATTCGCATAGTATCGACTTTGATTAAGGAATTTGTTTTACTTTGTCTCAATCTCAAATTTTTGTACAAAAAAACCATTATATAATATTGCTATAGATTGTGTTAATATAAAAACTAGATATAATACAATGAAATCTTAACTTGTAGTCATGAGTTAAGAAATGTATGTTAAACATAATAACATTAATGGATTCTTAAACTAAAACTATTTTGATTTTCTGCATATCGACAGTGGTCTGACATGGTTAAAGGGATCAGTACTCTATGTAGTTGGTATAAATTCTGATCATGGCTGGGTGGGCAAGGTATTGTGGTAATACCATCTCCACAACAAACAAATACTTTTCTTGACATTAGTTTTATAAAAGCAATGAGACTTTTTGTTGTTTTGTGCCCGTTCTTCTCCCTTTTTTCCACCTTCCTTAGCATGCTAATTTAAAGTAATAATTTTTATCGAAAATATGGAAAACGAACTCCACCCCACTAGCCGATGAGCAAGAGCGGCGAGTCAAAGCGTGCTACCCCTTCCTTCTGACCTGATATGATCTGTTGATATCTGTAAAACTGAAAATACCTACTTTTAAGATCGTTGTATGCTACAACTTAAGAGCATAAAACAAACAAAAAAAACACATTTGTAGGACTCCCTAGTGTCAAAAAGTTTTTTTTATTCTTACATCAGATTAGAAATCAGTGACCAGCACATCTACAAAGAGTATAAAGCAAAAACACAATATAAGGGTAAGCATTAGTGTCAAAAATTTTTTTAATTCTAACATAATATTTAAAATCAGCGATTCCCAATACAGCGACTACATTCGCAAAGAGTATAAAGCAAAAAAACACATTGTTAGGCTTGAAACCTGATATCAGGTTCGAAATAAGCGACCTCTTTTACTGCTGTTATCCAAAGAGTGTGTCAAAAAAATGTAAACATCAGGTTCGAAATCAGCGACCCATTAATACTGCCAGTGCATCTACAAAGAGTATAAAAAAATAACATATTTTTAGGTTCTAACCTAGTATCAACAAAATTTTTTGAAATTTTAACATCAGTTACACTGTTTTACACACATTTGCTGCAGTTTTCATTTCTTAAAATTTAGTTGCAAATAATTTAATTCTAAATATTAAAAAAATAATTTTTTGTGCCGATTCACTCAAAAAAATGCTTCTCTAATCTACAAATTCTTTAAAAAATATAAATATTTTTTCACAAACCTTCATGATCAACCTTTTTACTGACTTTTTTTTAGTTTCAAATTGTTTTTCTTATGTTTCTCATTCATTTACCACAGTATTTATCACTTATTGGTGAAAGCTCTCACTTTCAAACATAGTAAATGGATATACAAGCAGCGTTAAAATTAATTCCCCAAAAAACATGTAGCTCTACGATAAACTATTAAAATTTAACTTTTGATTTTTTTTTTTTTAAATTACTACAAATATGTATGTGTTTGTTATTCACACACAAATTTTATAGTATTTTGCTAAAATATTAACATTTCACAAACATACTAATAAGTGGTTTAAAAAATTTTATATCTAGCAAAATTTACTTGATTGGAAACAGTTTATATTAACAGATAAATAGACACGTGATAGCAAATTTAAGCCATAAAATTGCAACAAATAGCTGCAGGTTTAGAAACTTTTATAGGTTAATCTGGTACAATGTAAATATTTAACTTATTTGTGTGGAAGTGGGGACGGCAGTGGTATTCACTGAATGTTATCAATAAATCAATCTGTACAAATCACAGGATAAACACAAACACATACACACAACCAAGCATACAGTGGCGTAGGTTGACAAAAAAAAAACGACGATTTCGGCTCAAGGGTTTTCCAGTGAACAGCTGATTTGGAAACTTTTAGTATTTAAAGTTTGGTATTGTGTTGTGTCTTCTGAGCCTAGTAAATATGAAAATTATGATTTTGGAGGCAAAAATGTTCATTCTCTAATGAAGAAGAATGTTAGAGAAATGCAATTGATGTGGTTTATAATCCATCTCCTGTCGCTAAAGTCAGCGATGAAGAAATTTTTGATGAAAATGCTATGAACATCAATCTAAGTAATTACTTTTCACTGGCTTGTGAAGTTGCTGGTACATTCGAAGTGGAATATCATTAGATGACGGATATGCGCAGTGTTCAATCGATACCAAGGAAGATTTTTCGACTTCAAATATGCTAAATTAAGGTAGGCTGGAGCCTGCTGATATGCTCCTACCATTTAACTGGACTAAATTTACAAAAGTAAGCTTACAATAAACTTCATCTTTCCGTCGTTGAAGACATAGTCATTACTACGGCGAAGGTTCGTGTTGGAAATGGAAAATCACAAGATCCCAACAAAATTTTTGATAAAAATGTGACACACATTCTTAGGGACATTTCTTTCAGAAGACATTCAGTAGATATAATTAGGCTTCTTCTTAGTCTTATCAAGAAGTGCTTTCAAAAGGCATTCTCATAAATTACTTCTGGAAGACATTCAAATAGCATTTAAAAGCAATTAAAATAAAAAAAACTATATGTAATAATTAGTATATGTTTTAAATATTTTTCGTGGGATTTGTCAAACCCCAAACAAAACCCAACTACTTTCCACTTTAAACACCAAAATGCCGTGAAAAATTGGGAAAAGGGAATTTTACTTAGGATTTTTTAAACCCATAACAAAACCCAAACACTTTTCATTTCATACACCAAAATCGCGAAAATATCGGGAAAAGGGGTATTTTCCGTAGGATTTCTGAAACCCCTAACCATAAGGAATTAAGAGTTTGTTTTAGTTATGTATAAGCCCCTAACCATAAGGAATTAAGGGTTTGTTTTAGTTATGTATATATAAGACTTATTCCTTTTTCATACAAAGTTATGATCAGCGCTAGGATTTCGATGGCATGTCATTTTTTTCTGCTGCTTCTAAGACATTTCCTGCTTATTTAGAACGTCCATTTATATTTCCTAAATTCCAAATATAAAAAATTTTTAAGTAATTTTTTCGTAATTTTTCATTAGTTTAAGTTTTCAGGTCATTTTTACTAGATTTAGGGCATTTTTGTCATGTTTAGCGATTTTAAGTTTTTTTTTTGTCCTTTTTGGACATTATGTTATAATTAATTAAATTATACTTTAAATTATAGTTAAAGTATAATTTTAAAATAATTTTTTCGTTTTTTTCGTACTAAAAAATGTCAAAATGCAAATTCTTAAACATATTCCCTTAAAACTAGAGTCCCTTCAGTCAAAAACATTACCTATCCACAAAGGAGTAGCTTTGTGAAAAACTTCGATGAAAAGAAAAGCTCTGCGCGTGGAGAAATTGACAAAAAGGTATGTAGAATGATGAAACAAGTGTTACATAAGTATTCAGGATATGCTAGTTTTTCTTAACTCTATACTATGTATAAAAATTGTATAAAATAAATTTTAAGTTTAGTAATGTTTTATTTTTAAAGCTTTATTTTTTGTTTATTTTTTATATAATTGTTTGTGGTTTTTAGGTAATTTTTTACAGTTTTTAGTTCATTTTTTGCAGGTTTTAGGTAATTTTTGTAATTTTTTTAGGTAACTTTTTGAAGATTTTTAGTTCATCAAAATCCGAGCCCTGGTTTTGATTAATGCTACCAACTCAGGTTATTCAAAAATAAGTATATTTATTTCTTAGAACACTGAAGTTCAGTATTAGTAAGTATTATTTTTTAAAATAAGTATAAGTAAGTATTTTACCTTAGAAAAATAAATTGAATATTTTTTTGATACAATTTACTAATATATGTTAAAATCAATAGAACCCACAATATTCTTTAATTATTGTCACACCCTTTTTTTGTTTTCCTTAAAAAGTTTTGTGTATGCAATCTATCTAAAACCAAAAAGTCTTCAGATAAAAAAAAAATCAAAATATTAATTTTATATATTTGAAATTCATATATATTTTTGATACATAAAATAGTTTAAAAACAAACAAAAGCATAACAAAAAATTAAAAGTTATACGATTTTTCAAAGTAGTTAAATAAAAAAAAAAATAAAAAAATTACATTCAAATGTATACAGACACCAAAGAAAAGTTATCACTTTTCTCACTGTCGCAATTCGCTCTCACTGTCACTGAATTGAAGCGCTACATTAATTTGTTTTTTTCTTTTTGCTTGAAATCGTATTTGTCTTGGCTGTAAATTTTATTTTCTTTTTTTTTCTTTTTTTTACAATTTTTCGAATGTATATGTATCTAAGAATATTGTATTAAATTTTTATAAAGATCCGAGCAGTATTTATACTTATAAGTAATTTTTTCAACCCAAAACTTTCTCTACCTGAACTCATGTAAGAACGCATTTAAAAAACTTTAAGAGCGTTTTTCTCAAAACTACGTTTTCACGGACGCCCCACACTATTTCTCCGGTGGGGTGATCCTTCTGAAATTTTAACCACATATTTAACACAAAACTACTTACAAAATAGACTAAAATCGTGTTAAAAAAAATTGATATTTACTATATTTTTTTACAAATAACAGCGAAAAAAATAATTTTTTCACTTTTTTTTGTTTTTGTTACTTAAAGTTAACAATAATTGCTAAAAGTTAATATTAAAAATAGACCATTTCCGCCATTTAAGCCCTTGGAAGGACTTTGACCTAGCTTCTATTGATCAATTGTGTTGTGCGTGTTATTAAATGTTTGATCACAAATGACCAAGAACTGGACCTACGTGTTTTATGCCGACTCCGAACGGCCTATGTTCTCAAGAAGCTTTGCATGGCAATTTTTACTCTCTGAGGTTTGCCATTGGCTGTAGAGAGGTGACGACCGAACAGGATAGTTATTTCAATTGAAAAAAATTTCTGTCTGAGCTGGAATTGAACCCGGGCTACCGCAGTTCTTTAGCTTAGGGGTCACGCACTTTACCCAATAGGCTACGGCCGCCACCAAGTTAACATTAATAGCCTATTTTATAGTCCTTATCATTTTGAATCTAAAACACTTCGGTTTTTTGTTTCAGATTAACAGATGCCAAGACATCGTGTGAGAGCCGACCTGCCTCCAAATTATTAAAAAACATTAATAAAATTTTTTATTTTTATAAATTAAGACTTCATTTATCATTCCTAACAACTTATATAAACATATCTTTCATAGCAAGCTCACGATAAATTCCCAAAAATAGCCTATTTTTTAGCCGACGAACTAGAGAACACTCTTAATATTTAAGGTCTTGTCTTTAAAAAATTGTAAAATTCGACACAGCTGCATTAAATATTATTTTTTAAAAATAAAATGGACTCCAGAGTCTGTATTTTTAACGCTGTTGGTTAGAATTTTCAAACTTTTTCCGCTTTTGCAAATAAAAACGTTCAACCGGAGCTGAAAAGTAAGCATAATTAAGTATAAATCTTAAAAGTAAGTATAATTATAAGTATGGAATTTTAATAAGTATATGAAGCTGAAAATAAGTATGATACTTACAAAGTTAGTATAGTTGGTAACGTTAGTTATGATTAATGATTTTATTAATTTTTGGAAAAAAATTAACCTCAACTGCCTAATGGGCAGAAAAGTTCCCAAATCAGTAAATCACCTATTACTCGCTTATAAAGAATACGATGGAGACAGATTTAGTGCGAATGGAAAGGTAAAATCAAAAACCAAATACTCCTGTTGTGTTTGATCCATTTTATATATTTCCTGTTTTCCTTTGCCACTTTTTCCTTCACCGGATAATTCGTGATTTTCGTAATCTGGTAACTCTAGTAAAATGTAATGTTTACCAACATTAACAAAATAAAGTTTGATCTTTTATGTAATCATCCCAATCAAAAATATTGCCATATCTTTCACCCAAACTTTTCAGTGATTTAAAAAAAAGCAGTTTGCATGGATAATTTTCTACCCATTAGGCAAAAATGGGTTAAGCTTAAAAAAAATATATATTTTGGAAATTTTTAAACATTACTGTTATTTAAAGTTTTCTATATGACCTTAGTATTTATTATTATTTTTATTTTCTATAATCTAAATATTAATTTTTAATGTTTGATAGTTCAAATCAATCTTGATTTTAAATACAAATCCTTGTTGTTTGATAGTTTAAAATCGTTTATTGGGTATTAGTTCAGGTTAGAACAATTAAATGCTCTAACGAATTTTTTCAAAGAAACAACAACAACAACATTTTCAATATGAAAAGCAAAACATCACTAGCTGATTTTATTGCAATTTCGGCCCAGCTACAGTCTTCATCATAAATCTTTGTGATGCTACCACTGGGAATCGAACCCGCGTGTGGTCGCCATGCCAGCGCATTTAAGCACAATGCAGCATAGAGCCGATGCGATTTCAGTGTCAATTTCTCAGTTTTTCATACTTTTTTTTACTGTTATTTTTGATTACTATAGTTTATGCTTATGTTATTATGGAGTCCAATTATTTGTCGGAATTCGCCACTAACAAAGCATAGTTACTGAAGTTATTTAATTTCTTAAGGAACATTTTCCAAATTTTGTCGAAATGTAAAGAGTTTTTTAAGTAAGAATTGTGAAAAAACGGTTAGAGATATTTGTGTAAATATTTTTTTTTTTATTGTTTTACGTAAGTATTAAAATTAACAAAACAATTTTTTTCCTGACGTTATTTCAACGATGAATGAAGCAGTAAATTAAGCAGTAAAAAAAATAGAAAAAACGGGGTGCAGGATATCTCGAGTTTGGCTTATCTAAAACAAAAAAAGAAAAAATATGGTAAAAGTTTAAACCTAACGTGAGGGGCTGACTAAGAGTTTATTAAAAAAGAAATTTTTTAAAAAAAAATGGTGACTACGCAAGGTTAAAATTAAAAAAGGCCTAATATTTTAGGACAAAAGTAGATGTTAAAATTTTTTTAAGGACTTTAAGAAAAAAAAGAAACTCAAAATCAGCCCCTCAAAAGTATATTTTTTTAACTACTCAATAATTTTGAAGAAAATCGGTATAATAGTTCTTGCGCAATCTTGCACAATAATTTAAAAAACCTGTTTCCAGAAACACGCGTTTAGTAAAGTGACGTCACGATTTTTTTTTAAATTTTAATACTTGTGTAAAACAAGAAAAAATATTTACTCAAATATCTCTAGCCATTTTTTCAAAATCCTTATTTAAAAACTCCTATAATTTCGGCAAAGTTAGATAAAATGTCCCTTAAAGGATACACATTTTTTAACAATTTTTTATATTATATATTAAATATGTTACATTATTCGAGTATTTCTCCAAGAAATTTGTACAAACTATGACTCTGCTAGTTAAGAGATAAACATATAATATACAAAGCAAACAGGCGCGCACACATATACTCTCCCACACTTATACTCCCTCGCACACTCAGCACACATAAATAAACAATAAAACAAATTGATTTCAAGCCCAGACACTGATAAAATTACAAACCGTCAACCACAACAACAACAACATTAGCAACTAGCAAGGATAATATAATCAAGCAAACAACACAATCGCAACAAATCTTAAGCTGTGCTTGTATGGCAGCGTATGTGTGTGCATAGTAGTGATTTCTTGCTTGTGTGCATGCGTTAAACACTTTAAACAATGTGAATCATTTACACCAGAGCTCATTTGTTGTTACTGTTGTCATTGTGTGAGTGGTATTGTTGTTGTTGCTCTAGTTTTTCAGCAAAATGACACTCGAGTATATTGAGTGTGTATGTGTGAGTGTTTGCGAACATTTATTGGTATTCACATTGATAGCACCCGCAAAAGCCACAAAAATGTTTCTCTGCCGAATTTGGCTTTGCTGGCTACGGGTTCTTGTCATCGTTGTATAACAGCAGGACGAAAGGGATATCTTCAAGCCATACGCTGAATGCCCTTACATTACTTTCTTTTTTGCATTTTATTTTCTCACACATTCAAAATAGTTGCTAAGGCTTTGATTTTTTTTTGTTTTGTTTTTTTTGTGAAAAATTTAGGAATTTGTTGTTGTGGCTTTCCTATCTTCTGACTGCCTGCCCAAAGGACGAGCAGAGCAACATTTGCAATAAGCAAGGATACTAAAGATAAGCAGCAGCGATTTGCACTCGCACGCACACTCATTGACTCATTTATATGTGCCTCATAGTAGAAGCGTTTATGACTGCTTGTGGGAGAGTATGAGGGTGTGTGGATGTGTGTTGTTGTGTGCTTGGGTGTCTTGTTCAATGATGAGGCATGCGGCAAAAGGACACTCTTTGTCTCCGGGGCGCAATTACATTAAGGGTCTGGCAATTATGCTAAGCTTACTAACACAAACACATTCACACACATTGTACACTCAAACTCACACTTGCATGTATGGTTTATGTCTGTGTTTGAAAATAATTTCGCCAGAGTGTGTGTGTGTGTGTGTGTGGGTGTGTTAAGGTTCGTAAATTGTTTACCAATCTGCTTTTGCATCGGAATTTCAAATAATGCTTCAAATTTACGTCCGTATGTTACACCATTTACATTTGGTCCTCGCATGAACTTCTGTGTCCTGCTTTGGCTCTTCCACTCTTCTCGCTCTCATTTGCTTCTTTACTCATATCTGTCGTATATTGCTTGCCTTTGTTGTCTGCTTCTAACTGATCCTTGCGGTAAAGGGTTTTGCAAATTGTTAACTTACTCACCACACACACAGCTACACATATACTCAGTCACCCACACACATCTATATAGAGAGAGATAATCACATTCATAAAATACCTTATCGCTTATGCTGAGTGTATGTATAGTATGGTCGTAGCAGGACATTTGAGTCCTTTGCTGATTCTTTATGCCCTTTATACAACTTGGTGTTTATTTTAGGTTGTATTTTTCTGTTGTTTAGTTTTTTTTTACTTTTTTTACGTTTTTTGTTTCGCACAAAAGTATTTTATTTATTCATTTTTTTATCTTTTATTTTTGTTTGTTTTTTGCCATTTTGCCAAAACTGATCCTAAAAATCCTGCAAATGGCAAATAAAAACAAGAAAGTCCTTTTTGTATGGTTTTTACATTGATTGGATTAGCTTGGCTTTGCATTTTAACCTGAAGTGACATTCTTCACCCCCACTCAAAATATTTATTTCATTCTGGTAGTGAGTAAGTAGCAAAAGTAAGTGCTAAAAGAATTAAAAAGAAAAGAAAAAATGTTTAATTTGTTCTGATATTTTTTTATATATTATTTATATTAGCTTAAAGTAATAGTAAAGTAATAGCAATTCATTCTGAAAATATTGTCAACTTTAAAATCTACTACGATTATTTAAAAAAATCCAGATTACTTTTCTTACTTATTTATTTTATGTCTTTTCTCTTTTCTCTTTTTCGTTTTTTCTCTAGTGCTGCCAAAGTTTTACATTTTTAAATTTATTTTTTGAATGTTGGCAGTATTGATATTTAAACCCTTTGCACATTGATTTTCTTAACATTTTATATTAAGGCTGGTTCACAATTCGTATACAAAATATTACAACTCGGCTAATCTGGCGATCTTGATTGACCTTAATCAAACAAAAATAACAGTTTTACAAACTAAATTTACATTGTTTCTTACAACTGTTGAAATGTAATTAATACATGTATAAAAAATACCTGTTAAATATTTTTTATACAAATCAAAATTAAACAAATTATGTTTTGTATTTTGTGTTTAAAAATTATCACTCGAATAAATTTACTTTTTCTGAAAACACGATTTTCATTGAGCTGTTTTGAAAATTGAAGCAATCGTCTTGAAGGCAAAAAGAGCTAAATTTTATAAGAGAGGATATTCAGTCAACTGTTAACAAGCTGAATGGCGCTTATTATTCAGTTTGGAAGATGAAGATGGAAGTTATCCTCATCAAAGAAGATCTGTGGGATGTGTTTTGTTCAGCGAAGCGCACAGAACCTGACTCAGGATGGATAAATCTCGATGGACAGGCACGGGCGTGCACCGGCCTCATGGTTTCTGATGACCAGTTTATTCACCTCAAACAGCAAGAGATTATTGGAATAGTCTGAAGACATACTACGAGAAGCCATCTCTCAGCACATGCGGTTTTATAATGAGAACTATTTGTAAGATGCAGCTTACGGACGATGAGAGAATGGAAGCGCATATCAACAAAATGATGGGATACATCAAGCAACTTGCAGTAATGGGGGATCCACTAAGCGCGTCATGGACTCTCGCAATGCTGTTAAGGAGTCTGCCGGACTCATATGATCCATTGTTTGTAGCATTGGAAGCTCGAGATGAAGTTCAAAATAATCTCAGTTTTGTAAAAAGTAAACCCGTTGAGGAAGCAAAACTCAAATGTCACAAGAGAGAATCGATGGACACTGCAGTTATGAAAGTACTAGGCAGCAAGTACATAACCGAAGAGCGAACGCCAAAATCTGGTATCAAATGTTATTTCTATGAGAGGATTGGTCATATGAAAAAGGACTGGAGGCAATTGAAAGAATTTCTAGTAAAGAAGAAGAGCAACAAAATCAATCTCACTGGTGCTGATGAGGAAAATGTCAAGCTTTCAGATCAATGCAACTGGCTCAATAAGTTGTCGAAATCTGATTAGTACATAGACTCTGGTGCTATTTGCCATATTTCAAATGAAATGAGTTTCTTTACCACGCTCAATGAGAAATTTACTGATCCAGACAATGTTGCGAATGATTATCGAATCAATGCTAGTGGAAAAGGTTCGGGTTACATACAAATTCTTAACGAATTTGGTCAAGTTGAGAAGATTCCAGTAAAGAACGTGATTTACGTTCCTTCGATAGAGAGCAATTTGCTGTTGGGTAAGAAGTTAACCAAGATAGGATACTCTGTTCTATTTGAGAAAAATGTATGCAAAATTCAGAAGACTGTTGTAGCAGATTTGGTAAATGATCTCTACAAACTTAGGATTAAAACCGAAGAGAAACCTTAACGTTGCTAAGGACACCGGTCATAGAGGCTGTATTCATGAATAGCATCTTCATATGGGTCATCGTGATATACACATTGTTAGCAAGATTCTGAAGAATTCTGGTGTAAATATCAAGAATTGTGGGTTGGATTTGCTATGTGAAGTTTTTTTTGTAGGCAAGATGACGAGAAAGCCCTTTTCGAAAACATCAGGTGAGCAGTCGTCAAATATCTTAGATTTAGTTCACACTGACGTAGCACAAATGAACGTAGCTACACCAAGTGCATATCGCAATTTCGTTACATTCATTGACGATTTTAGTCGATATTGCTCCAGAATAAATCTGATGTATTTGATCGAATAAAGGAATATATTAATTATACTAAAGCTTAATTTAATAAATCACCTAAAATTTTGAGGTCAGATTGGGGAGAGGAGTATCTTGGTACAAAGGTCAAATTATTTCTTGCAAAAATGAGCACTCAGCAGCAGTTTACAGCTCCTTACACAGCGCAACAAAATGGGGTGGCCGAGAGAAGAAATCGCTATTTGGTTTAAATGCTAAGATGTATGCGAGTAGATGCAGATATGTCAAATGAATTCTGGGGGAGGCTGTTCTCACAGAAAACTACATTTGAAATTTGTTGCTTACAAGATCTAATGACAAAATTCCTTTGAAGAATTGGAAGGGAAGAAGGTTGACATTATGGGATTTCAAGTTTTTTTAGCAGAAGCTTATGTTTTGGTGCCTGGTCAACATAGGAAGAAATTAGCTAAGAAAACGCAAGTGCTAATATTTCTTGGTTACTCATACATCTAAGATTCTTAAACAAGAAGAAAATTACAGTTGTCCTAAGTCGCGATTATAAAATTTTTAACAAATCAAGGCAAATTTTCCAGTCAGAATTGCCATCAGATGCAGTAGTTGTCACTTTGGGCGAAAGTCAAGAGGATGGTAATTGTAGAAAAATGCATGAACAATCAGCTCCAGACGATGAAGAATATTATTCTGCTGGTGAAGAAGAAGCTTTAAGTGAAGAGAATAATGATTCTCTCATTCCAGAAGAATCTTCAGTTAGAAGATCATCGCGTGCAAATAAGGGCATACCACCATTTCGATATGCCAGTGTACTAGTCGAACCCAAAGAACCGACAACTTTTAAGCAAGCTTCAATCTGAAGTGAAAAGGCCAAGTGAAGGCCTTACAACGAAACAACACTTGGCAGATTGTTGAGCTGCCTGAGGGAAGAAAAGCGATTGGTTGCAAGTGGATTTATAATATGAAGCGATGTGCAGTTGGTAATGCACAAAATACAAAGAGAGACTACAGGGTTGCCAATATTCGAAGCGCCCATCTGGCAACACTGTAACTTTCCGCAGTGATGCCAAATCGACTAATGACATACCGCGTTTGAAGCGTCATTCCACGCAAATGTTTACAATGGAACAGTACACGCCACGCGAACGCTCTAAAATTGTTGAAATTTACATTCAACAAAACAAGTCAATAGTGAAAACTCAACTCAATGAGCGATGAAGCTCATTTTCAGTTGAACGGAACGGTAAACAAACAAAATTGCCGTATTTATGCCACTGAAAATCCACAAGAGATTCAAGAGGTACCTCTTCACGATGCAAAAGTCACTGTTTGGTGCGGCGTTTGTGCTAAAATGCTCATTGGGCCGTTCTTTTTCGAAGATGATAATGGCCACAGAGTTACTGTCAATCAGGAGCGTTATCGCGATATGATAAACAATTTTTTCATGCCAATCGTTCGTCGAAAGCGTATCAGGCACTACTGGTTTCAACAAGACGGCGCGCCACCACACACAATCCGCACTACAATCGATTTTTTGAAGCAATTGTTCCCTGGCCGTTTGATGTCAAAAAATGGTGATTTCGATTGGCCGCCAAGATCACCAGATTTAACGCCTCCAGACTTCTTTTTGTGGGGTTATTTGAAATCAAATGTTTACGTCAACAAGCCAAAGACCCTAGAAGAGCTGAAAACCAACATCCGTCAAGAAATAACCGCCATTCCCATCGAAATGTTGAAGAAAACCATGGAAAATGCTGCAAAACGGGCACAATATGTCGTAGAGGCCAATGGCGACCATTTACGAGATATCATATTCAAGAAATAATGTAAGCAAATTTACTTGAACCCAATTAAATGATATTTATGACGAACAGACAAAAAATTGTGGTTTCTTTGATTTATTTAAAAATAAAATGGGCGCTTCGAATATTGGCAACCCTGTAGAAGCGCAATAACCAGAAGTTTGGTGTTGATTACGACGAAGTTTTCGCACCAGTAGTCAGACAGACGACACTCCGCATGTTTTTGGTGTTGGCAGAAACTAATAAGTACAATGTCAAACATTATGATGGCAAGACAGCGTTCCTGAATGGAGACCTGGAAGAGGACATCTAAGCTGCAAAAGAGCTTATACGGCCTTAAACAAGCTGCAAGATGCTGAAACTCGAAACTGTTTGGCGTATTAAAACAAGCAGGTTTCATCCAGGGAAAAGCCGATCCGTGTCTTCTTACGCTTAAGGTAGAAAACGAATATATTTATATTATTGCAAATATAGATAACATTTTAGTTTCTACCAACTTCAAAAAGCATTTTCAACATGTTGAGAAAATCCTTGAAAATAATTTTGATATATCAAAACTTGGTGATGTAAGCTTTTATCTTGGCATCAAAATTGAGAGGGGTAGTGACGGATTTTTCTCAATACATCAAGAGAGTTATATTGATAAAATTATTTCTCAAGCAGTTTTTTAACTGGTAGCAAAGTTTCAAAGATACCAATGGATATTGGATACATAAATCTCAATCGCAGTGAATGTATTCCACTCAAAGACAATATCGTGAATTGATCGGATCATTATTATATTTAACTATTAATACTAGGCCAGACAAAGCAGCAGCGGTTTCGATTCTGAGTCAGCAAGTAAGCAAACTAACTGAAGAAGATTGGGTTGAACTGAAACGTTTGGTCAAGTACCTTAAAGGGATAACCAATTTAAAGCTGAAACTTGGGAATGAACAACCAAGTGGTTTAATAGGATTTGCGGATGTAGATTTGGCGCAAAACCGAGTAGACATGAAATGAAGTCTAGTAGTGGATATGTAGGCACATATGTCATACAAAGCACACATTAAGTGTGGGCTAAAAATATTTAAACATTAACTAAACATTACTAAAATATTTAAACATTAAAATAATCATTATGCTTGTAGCAATAGAGTAGAGGGGGGTAATGTCGTGCACTCAACTTTAAAGTACTCGTAAAGCCGTACATGACAAGCGAATACAACGAGTAAGCATCCGATCGAAAGATAATTTGGTTGGTAACATTTATGTGTAACAATATTCGTGTAGCATGAAATCGTGTTAGTAGAAATTAAAAAAAAAAAATGTGCACGACATTACCCACCTCCAAATTTGTGGGGTAATGTCGTGCATTGTATTGTAAAGGTATCAGAATGTGTGAAAAACGATAGGTAGTGGTTCGATTCAAGAAGATATAGCATTATTGTTTATTTATTTATTATTGTTAATTATAAGGCAATATACACAAGTCCGAAATATGATCAAAAAATACAATTTTATGAAAAGAAAAGTGAAAATAGGCAATTTGCTATATGAAACACGGAAAGAAAAACAATATTTTTTCAAAAAGTGCTTGACATTGAGAAAAAATTTTGGAAAATTTTATTTTGATTGTAGCGTTTTGTCATGGCTTCACGACTCCCTTGGAACACTAGGGCGACCACGTTTCCTTCCCTTTTCTTTTCTGTATAGTGCACGACATTGGCCCACATCAAATGCACGACATTGCCCCAAAGGTCGTTTTCAATGTCGACTTCGACAAATCGGTAAAGAAGAAAAATTTTTTCGATCACAATACATCTTTTTTTCGGCGGAAAATTTACTTTAAGAAAACAATTACCTGGTATATTTTCCTGCGAGACAAATAATTTTTCTGATCCGATAAAAAAACACTTTCGTCGTCCCGAGAACATGCGATTTTTAAAAAACGTCGCACATATTGCCCTTACACATGGATATTGCTAGTATTGTATGCATGAGCTCTGTAGGTCAGTAGGCCCATACCTTACCAACGGCTGGTATATCATTAAATTTTTTATGCTAAAAAAGCCAGTGCACGACATTACCCCCTGCACGACATTAGCCCCTTCTACTCTACAAAATTCTACAAAATAATTTTGTCCAGCTAGCATGTTCTACACGATTCACTGTGCATCGGCTATCTATGTTATATTAACAAATTTTTTTCTGTTTGTTTGTTTGTTTGACCTTAATATTAATCTGAAGAGGTAATTGGATTCCACTAAATTTTAGTACACATATTATGTGCATCCTAGATAATATATAGGCATACTTAGTTTTGACAACGCCTTTTTCGCCTCTTTTAAACTAACGTTAATTTTGTTATTGAAATACTTCTTAACGTCGACATTTTTTCCAATTTCATTTTAACCCTAGGGTGTGCGACTGGGCTTTTCGAGGCCTATTTTGACTTTGAGAAGTCTTCAATTTTTTTCTTGGCTCTTTATGCCAACCACCGCTAATGTTTTCTAGACGTAGCAAAAAAAAAACTAAAAAGAATTTGCATTACTTTCGTTAAACAAACTGACTTGTTTTTATAGTAAGGACCTAAGTGAACCTACTAGGCCTCACTAAGCCCGTCCGTTTAATGTATGGAAAATGTAAGCTACTTATCAAAATTTGTTCTAACACAATCAATCACGTTCGACGATTTTATTACGTTATAAGTGTAAGGCTCTTGTTTGCATATGGTCGCATTACATATTTATTTTTTTATTGTAAATAAAATTTGAAATGTCTGGAATAAGTAATGAAGTGTGGGAAGCGCTTGATATTGTTCTCAATTTTTCAGGCTACTGACTGGCCGGCAGTAGCTCACTGAGGAAAGTTTTTTTGCAACTAAAAAACCAGAGAATGAAAAAGACTATCCTTTCGGAAATAACAAGCCTTATAAATTTCTGTATTACAACGAACATAAACCAGGTGTCAGCATTATGGACCAGATGCTCAATTTGCTACTCTTTCAAGAAAAAAAAAGACCTTATAAATGGATAAATGTCGTGAATTTCTAAAGATTTTGATATCCCAGTTTATTACTTCTCACATGAAAAATTGGTCAATGAATAGGCAAAAAGATGCGTAAAACATTCTTGTCGTGTTAGAAAAATGCAAAGATATTTATATGACTTGAACACAAAACCAAGCAGAAAAATTTTCAGTCCCATGACTATGCTGCTGAATAGTTATTAGTCCAGCACAACAGTTACACGATCGTTACCTCATTTTTAGTTTTTGTAAATTTGTGTTTAAAAAAAATATAAATCAGTCAAAAGTTTATTTGTGCCATAAAAAAAAGTAATTTTACTTTTCAAGGCATCCTAACCACCTCCACCCCCTTAATAAACCCCCTAAAAATGACACCCACATACAGATGTTGTGTCTAACAATACTTCTACATAATAGCCGCTTGCGATAAGACATTTAGATGGACGAAAATCGTAAAGACAGCTGGCCATGATTTATATGCCTCGCGAGGATCAGTAGGATCATTTACCGCCTCCTAGGCAGTCTCACATCCTAGGGTTAACATTTTTTCAATATTTTGACACAAATTGTATTCACATATCTTCAATACTTTTAGTACGACTTTTTCATAAAACATCGTTACCTTAGGATGAGAAAAAAAGACTTGCAAATTAAAGCTTTGTCTTTCGTTTTAAAATACATTTAATTTTTTGTAGTTATATTTTAAAATGTTGTTTTTATATATTTGAAAAACACTGCACAAAGAGAAGACACGCTAAGTGCGTTTCCAGTGCCGTCTATGTTTTCGAAAGGCTTTTTAAATTTTCAGAAAACTAGAGTCTAAACTTTTCTGACAGTTAAACAGCTACTACAACATTTAAAATGTCTTTGAATTGTTTTTTTTGTATAAACTAAAGGTGCCCCCAGACTATTTGTTTCATACAGATGACATGTCAAAAAAATTACATACCGAATTTCATCTGTGTGTCAAAATTAAGTTTTTGTCATTCAGTTTTTTCTATTGTCTCCACACTATCTGACACGTCATTTGAAAATAAAATACAGCTTTTGAAATTTTTGTAAGCCGTAAAGCTCAAAAGTGTCGACCTTTGGCCATTCAAACTAAGAATAAATTCATTAAAAATCAATTTATTGAATAAATATCTTAAAACTTGCCTTTTCTTCTATTTTCACATAAAAAATTTATCAATTTTGTACAGATGGAAAAATATACCAAATTAGACTGTTCTAATTCAAAAATTTACAGACGCAAATACAAACGACATTTCAAAACGACATTTTCATATGTTCCACACTATCTGTAGCTAAAAACTATTTCTAATTATTAACGTGTCATATGTATGAAACAAATAGTGTAGAAGCACTTTAAATGGGGGTTTGTTTGTGTACATTTATTTTTAATGTCATTTTCGTTTCGTCGAGTTTCAAATCACAACATTGTTTAAGAACCCAGAAAACCAATGTTTCCGAATTCGTAACGAATTCGTTACTAATTTTTCGAAACTATTCCGAGTTCGGCATCCTAATTAGTTCCGATTTCGTAATGAAAATCGTATGGAGGGGTTGACTCGAATTTGCAACAAGTTTTCGTAACGAATTCGGAAGGATTTTTAGTAACGAATTCGTTACAAATTCGTAAAGAATTGGAGTATCGTTTTCGTAACGAATTCGTAACAAATTCATAACAATTTCTTAACGATTTGTAGCAGCAAATTAGTAACGAAAGGAAGCATCAAATTCGTAACAATCTCTTAATGATTTTTGTACCGTATGCAATACAAAATTAAATAACAATTTTGAATCAAAGTTTGCAAAGAAGCATCAAATTCGCAACAATCTCTTAATGATTTTTGTATCGTATGCAATACAAAATTAAATATCAATTTCGAATCAAATATTGGTTAATCAATCCGCTTAAGATGCCCCAGACTATATGTTTCGTACAAATGACATGCCAAAAATTGCAGATCCTTTGCAACTACTATTATGGAACATATATAAATGTGAATATGACATGTCGTTTGTATTTGCATCTGTAAAAATTAAAATTAGAACCTTCTCTAGTATCATCTGTTTTAAAGAAAAAGTTGTTTGAAACTATATTATTTTACAAATGGAAAATTATTTGAAATGCCGCTAGGCTCATGGCCTACCATTTTTTTCAACTCAAAATATTCAAAACACCTCACAAATAAAATTTGAAAATTTGATTTCGGAAATCTTTCAAATTATTCGGCATTGTTCCGAAATTACTGTTGCGAAATAGTTACGAATTCGTTAAGAATTCTCGAAATAGTTACAAACTAATCAAAACTCAGACAAATTCGGAAACTTTGGTTTGCTGGGAAGTTTCACTTCAAAAAATGAATTTAAGCTCTAACTAAAGTTTAAAAACTTTTAATTAATTTCATTAAAAACTAGAGGCAAAATTGCAATTTATGAAATGAATCGCATAACAAAAAACTAAATTTAATATGACTTCTCAAATGTAATATCTGAATGTTTTAAATATTTGTTATTTCGTATTGAAGAGACATAGTTGTTGTTGAAATTTTTTGATATAATTTTTTGATGCTTTGCACGCCTCAGAAGTCGCCTAAGAACAAGAAAATACTGAATTTTGGAATGAAGTGCCCTCTAGTGGACACTTTACTTAAAAACAATTGCCAGAATTCTAGTTTAAGTACCTAAAAACTGATATATACAAAGATTTGTCAAAATCAAACACTAATTATATCAATTAGATAATAATTTAGCTGAAAAATAGCACTTTGAATATTGATTTCTCATGTTATACTTTATATACTTGTGGCACTTAGAGTTAGTTAAACCACACTATAGTGTATATTTATAGAAAGAAGAGCCCAATACCTTTCCAAGAATAAGATTAATGTCAACACCATAAAAATCACATATTTTACAGGAGTTCAATATTTTCGAAAATAACGAAATATCGTTTTTTTTGGGGTCTGAAAAGAGTTTGTAGAGAAAAAAATTTCCAAATTTTTTGTTAACCAAAACTTTTCTACGATCAGAACATTTATTTTTTGCTAGTCTTAAGTATGTATTCTGAAAAACAAGTTACATGCAATAAACATATTTTTTGGAGTCCAGGAAAGCCAAATCCAATACATGGAGATTTTTCCGATAAACAAAAAATAATTTGTTGAAATACGTTTTAACCCTCTAACCGGCAAGACCGTCAAAAGACGGTCTTTCATTTTTTACCTCTAGAGCGAATTATGCATTTTTTTGCAATGCAAACTAGCGAAAAGCATAATTGTTGTTGTTTACTTAACAATTTAATAATCATATGATTGCACTCCAACCACGCGGTGGAGATCACTTATTAGTTATGTGCGAGCGATCAGCCAAATAGCATAAGAAATTATTTGGTTTTTTTTTTCTTTTCGTTTGACAAAAAAACACATCCAAAATGAAGTGATCATCTCAATATTTTCAGGGTAAGTAGTTAAAACGTTTAATTTGAAATGTATAATGAAGATGAAGTGAAAAAATAATTGAAAGTGTGTTATAGAAACTAAAAAAGCAAGACCGTCACTTGACGGTCTTGCCGGCTAACGTGTAAAAAAATTCCCCGTTGCATTCCTTTTGTGTTTTGAATCATCATTCTTCATGCATTATTCAAATATTCTCCCCCTTTAATTTTTATTTACTTTTTATGTGAAGATGGATCGTACTCAGCGATATTCAAATAGAAAAATAAATTTAAATAAATTATCTGATGAGGATATTCGGGAATTCATAGATTCAGTGGAAAGCGAAGTTGAAGCATATAGTAGTGACGATAGTCTGGTCGACCCAGATTATGTTGTCGATAATATTGAGCCCGATAGTTCAGACGAACTGGCAATTAAACAATGCATCAATGACATGAATCAAGCTGAGAATACTGATGCATTTATTACAGAGGCAATAAACATATCATTGAATACCAGTTCAATCGATCAGCCATCAGCATCTTTAACATTCATCAAAACACCAAACGAACAAGCAATCGAAGTGGTGAGTGAAGCAGTCGAAGTCGGTAATGAAGCATTTGACCCACAGGAACCGTCCACATCAACTCCATCATTCGTACCAAGCAAACAATTCAAACCACCCAAAAGACCCCGATCTCCACTACCAACCATTGAAGATGGTGCACCATTAGGTCAACCTACTACCGGCGGATTCACTGAGCAAAGTATATATTTTAATTTTAGCTACTTATATTTATTTATCTCTATTTTATATTCTAAGGTCTGGCTGCCATTTCAAAGGACTTAAAAGAGCTATCAAAATTAATCTGGCGTAAGAGCTCCATGCATTTGCATGTAAACGAGGTGGCTTTTCGTGGAAATATTTCCCTACCACTGACCATTACAAACCTAGAAACACCCATGGAATTGTTTAATTACTTCTTCACAGATGAGATTGTGAATTTTATTGCTGAGGAAACTACTCGCTCTGCATTACAGGAAAATATAAACTCCACATTCAAAACAAATGGGGTTGAAATTCGACAGTACATTGGCATAATGATTTATATGTCACTATACCGATATCCCAATATTGACAGCTATTGGGGAAAAAATGCTTTTGAACCAATTCAAAAATGTATGCCAGCCAAACGATTCCTCACAATTAAAAAATATTTATCGTTTCAAAATGAAACAAATCGGAAGAAGAAAAATGAACCAGGCTATGATCCGTTGTTCCGAATACGTACATTGGTCAATAAACTCAACCAGCAATTTGATTCAATTCCGAAAACTTCTAGACTTTGTGTCGACGAACAGATGTGCACTACAAAGACGAAACACCATCTTCGTCAATATATGCCAAACAAGCCACACAAGTGGGGGATCAAATTGTTCGTACTTTGCGATTCAAACGGTTATGCATACCGCTTTGAAGTGTACAATGGTGCCGGCGATAATGTTGTCTTACCTGATATGCCAGACCTTGGAGCCACGTCAAATATTGTTGTTCGTTTATCACAAACGATTCCGAATTTCCTCAATCACATTGTTTACTTTGATAACTTTTACACATCGCTGCCATTGTTAGTCTACTTGCGGGCTCGTGGAATTTACAGTTTGGGAACAGTGAGAAGTAATATATTTTTCACTGTTTTAAAAAAAAAAATAAACAATTTGCTGTTGTATTTGTAGGTAATCGTATACCAGCTTGCAAGCTACCGACTGACAAAGAAGTCAACAAAGAAGAAAGAGGATATTGCGTGGAATACTTGACCTCAATGTACGGGATTGATGTGAACACCGTTCTGTGGAAGGACAACAAGTGTGTGCGGCTAGCGTCTACATATGTCGGCATTGAACCTTTTTCCAAATCAAATCCCATGGTCACATGGGTGGGGTTGATCTGATGGATGGCCTCATGGGCCGGTACCATATCCGAGCTAAAAGTCGAAATATTATGATTAGACTTTTCTACCATTTCTTGGATATGGCAGCCACAAATGCATACATCTATCTTATCCAAACGTATTCATTCAGAGAATCTCACTGATTCCAACAATGTGGACAAAGAAAAAGAGCATTTACAGCTTCCACAATTCCGTGAGGAAATTGCTGCTGGACTCGTTTCCTTCAAAGCAAAATGGCCTAAAGGTCGACCACTATCATCTTCCGAACGATCAGTGTCACCACAGCCTGGCACATCAGGTATTGGAAAAAGAGCTGTGCATAAGGTCGCTGATATTCGATTCGATGGTGAAGGTCATTTCCCGAAATGGATGGATAAAATAAGGAAAAAAAAGATGCAAACATTGCAAAAAATCCGATACACAAATGTTTTGTATCAAATGCGAATTAAATTTATGTTGCACAGCCGATAAAAATTGTTTTTGGGACTACCTTCAACAAAAATAATTATAAATCATATCATTATTATCAAAAATAAAATCTTCTATACCTCTTTTTCTTATTAAAAATTGCTCGATACAAAATTGTCTACCTGTGTCATATTTTATATATAAACCGGCAAGACCGTCAAAAGACGGTCTTCAGTATTTCGCACCTGGCGACCCTCAGAGATAAGATTTTTACCTGCAAATTTGGATTTTAAATTCTTTTGTCATTATAAACTAGTAAAAAAAATATCAGATGAATCCGACAGCTTTTACGATGTTGCCGGTTAGAGGGTTAAGAGTCCCTCTAACTGTTGAGTCATTGTCCCGCTAACGTTATTTTTTTTCTACATACAAATCGATCCGGCTTAGTGTGAGTGTGTGTGTGTTTGTGTGACAAAGAGAAAGCTTATGATATGTTGACAATTTTAAGCCGTTAACAAAAGCACAAATACAGCAACAACAACAAATGAAACGAATACAGCCATAACAAGAAAACGCAATTCACATGATAGCAGCTGCAATAATAACAAGAAGAACAACGACAACAACAAACACATTAACAATTGCAACAAAAGCAATAACAAACAGCTTAATCACAGCAACAACAACAAGAAGAGGTAACAATTTTGACAAACAAATTTGCATGCAAGCAAAGTGCAACAGTAACAACAAAAAAAACAAAAACAGCCGCACCAATTTGATGGCCATCTAAAATGCATTCAAACAGGCAACAACAAGCACAACAACAATTGAAACAACATGAATTTCAAAGTGCATTGCCAAGCGTAGCATATGCACCTGTATGCGTGTAGTCAGGTATGTGTGTATTTGTATGTGTCTGACTGTGTAAAGCACGCAATTAAATTGCAACTCGTCGGCGTTTGTGGCGAGTAGCTAGCTAAAAAGGATGTAGAAATCATGTCTAATGTTTGCAACTTAATCTTCTTGGCAATGCAACATATTCGTAACAATACTAGCCTTAGCTGAAATGCAATGCTCACACAAACACACACACACACACACACACACACACACACACACACACACACACACACACACACACACACACACACACACACACACACACACACACACACACACACACACACACACACACACACACACACACACACACACACACACACACACACACACACACACACACACACACACACACACACACACACACACACACACACACACAGACAATCAGTTAAACATGCAGACGAAATTCAAATTTGCATGAGAAACACACACGCACACAAACGGACAAAGTTTATTCGGTGGCATTAAATAGACCTTAAATGTAGATAAATACCCAGCTTGTTGCCGGTCAGATAGATAGACATTCACATGCTTGGCGCGATGCTGGGATGAAGCAAGAGATGAATGAATGAATGGAATGAAGTTAAAACAGTTGTGTAAACAGATAAAATACGAAATAATTACTCACACTTGCTCAGTGAGAGTAACTCACATAACAAGTCATATGTACATATAAACGCACAAAAAGAGGTGAAAACACTATCACACTCACAGTTGGAGTGCAATTTTTTGCTTAGATGCCCAAAGAACCACAAGCTTAGATTAAACGAAAGAGTAAGATTTTAGCAAACGTTTTTTGGTTTGAAGTTTTTGCATTTGTTAATTTTTCTTTCGGACATATACACAGAGAAAACTAAATTTTCAAAAGTGGCAGAAACGAGCTACTTATTAAAACGTTTAAGGGGTCGTCCATAAACTACGTTACTGATTTTCCCGTTTTTTTAAACCCCCCTCCCCCTGCGTTACTTTTCGTAGTGCTTTTCAAAACCCCCCCCCCCCATAAAGTAACGTGACATATGAAATTAATTCATTCGAATGATTATATATTTTGATTAGCTCTGACAATTTTCACTAGTATTAGTACCTAGTATGACAAGATACATTAAAGGAACAATCAATTGGAAAAAAATCAATAATTAATATCATCTGTAAAAGCTATTCTATCTGCGATCCAAGATTCGATGCTCTCAATCACTGGGATAGAAGAAGCTGGTAGCTTTGTTGAGGATTCTTCAAAATAGAATTTTTCATAGGATTCTATGTCGACCCATTCAGGTGAATCCTCATTTCTAACGCAAAGAAATTCACCTGGTCTTTGACAGAGTACCCTTAAGGCTGCACCCGAGCTGCACCAAGTTCTGTGTTTTTGTGTAAATGCTTTCTGAAAATTGATTTATTTAAATAGTATTTTTTATTCCGATTTATTGTAAACGATATAATACAAACTTATGGCAATTCATAGAAGTTTTAAAAACGAAATACAAGCCACAGGTAGGACACGACCTTCAACCGATTTCTTCTTTCTGAGAAGGACAGTACATGTCATACGGTATCTCCTTTGATAAAGAACATTCAGGCCTTAACGTCAAAGCCTGTCGCAAAAGCAAAGACCCAAACTTTTCAGACGTGTACTGAGATGGTGAAGGAATACCAAAAGGTTCCTGTGTCAAGGGAAAAGGTGGTGGAAGAAATCGTTGTAACAAAAGCTAACCATCAATTTAGACGATCAAACATAAACATGTAAGGTTAAAAATTTTTGAAATGATTGTTATTAATTAGAGGTTTTTCGTGGATTTTTTTAATTTTTGGTAACGTTACAATATCTAAACACCTCCCTCCCCTACTCTTACTTATCGTAGTGCATTTCAAAACCCCTCCCCCCCTAAATTGGTAACGTAGTTTATGGACGACCCCTAACCCAGATTTTGCACTTCTAACGTTTATTTTCATTTTAAAAACTTATATTTTAAAATGAAATTCTAAAATGTTCCTTTGATTTTTAACTATGGAGATTTTAAAATGCTGTAGTAAAAGGTTTATTTTCATTCTGAAAACGAATATTTTAAAACGAGATTATAAAATGTTCGTTTGATTTTTAATAATAAATATTCTCAAATGTAAAATGTTTATTTTCATTTTAAAAACGAAAATTTTAAAATTAGATTCTAAAATGTTCGTTCAATGTGTAGCAATAAACATTTTAAAATGCAATGGTTTAACAATTATTTATATTTTAAAAACGAAAATGTTTATTATTTCCCATTAATTGAGAAAATTTACAGAAATCCGCATTTCCTCTATTAATTAAAAAAAGCTTTATTGGTTTTCAAAATTACAGTTTTATTTTAGTTATTTTATGACCAGCTATTTTTATCTCGTAAAAATTTTTTAGATCATTATACTGTATCCCAGCGTCTATAAAAAAGTAGAATTTTGTCAGATATTAT
This sequence comes from Dichetophora obliterata, assembly GCA_963920525.1. Classification (NCBI taxonomy): domain Eukaryota; kingdom Metazoa; phylum Arthropoda; class Insecta; order Diptera; family Sciomyzidae; genus Dichetophora; species Dichetophora obliterata. Next base: position 211,203,396 of record OY986436.1, on the reverse strand, counting down.
TAATTTTATTTAAAATACTTTCCTTTAAGTTGTGGCAGCAAATGCTCCAACTCAAACTCTTTCATTACTTTCTTGCAAGCAAACTGCAGAGTGATAAAATCGAGAATGAAAAATATTTTATTTTCTGAACAAATATCAAATACATAAGTCAATGAAAAATATATAACAAACAATTCGTTGTTAACAAGTGTTTTGAAACAAAGTATGTGAATTTTACTGCCATGGTAAAACTTTCGTAGTTGTTTTAAAAACGTTTCGTTTCACTTTTACAGCCATGGACACTAAATTAGCACAAAACTACTCTTAAGTTTGACGTAGCTTTTTTTTAATTTTTTGACTATATAACCAATTATTATGGTATGCACTGTTGCAAGAGAGCATCAAGCTTCTCTCAAATAAAATTTTTTTACCGTTATCTCTATTCTCTTTTGTTCGAATTGCTGGAATGTGCATTAATCATCTTTTTTTCTGGAAAGTAAATTGGCACAACGCGATCGGAACAGTCATAAAAAGTTTTTTGGGGCAATTTCTTAAAACTTTGCCTAAATATGGGACGGGAAAAAGATTGTATGATGAAAAAAACAACTGAAGCAGTGGACCGAGCTATTGTCCGGAAGTCAAAGAAGGATCCCTTCACGTCATCACGTAATATTGCCTACGAAGTAAACACTGAATTTGCCTCAATGACGCTCAGCTCTTTGGACGCGCAAGCCGAAAGAAAACACTCCTTTCCAAAAAAAATATTGCAAAGCAGTTACTATTTGCTCATACCCATAAATCAAAAGACCTCCCGTTCTGCAAAAAAATTCTTTGGAGTGATGAAACAAAGGTAAATCGCATGGGTCTGGATGGTAGAGTAATAGTTCATCGCCCTACACGCCAGTCACTCAATCCCCGCTACACACAGAAAACCGTGAAGCACGGCGGAGGAAGCATTATGGTGTGAGGATCTTTCTCATGGCATGGAGTTGGCTCTATTGAAGATAAACGGAAAAATGGACCGTCATCAGTTATTTTGAAGAACCAAATTGAACCATATGCTTTTGAACAAATGCCAGTAGCGTTCACATTCATGCATGATAATGATCCTAAACACACATCAAAAATTGTTAAGGAGCGGTTTGCTGAGGAAAGAATCCGCATTTTAGACTGGCCGGCTCAAAGTCCCGATTTGAACCCTATTGAAAACCTCTGGAATGATGTGAAAAGTAAGATCGCTCTACATAAATATAAAAACTTGGTTTATCTTTGGACCGGCATACAGAGTGCTTGGTATTCGATTCCCAAAGAGCGTTGCCAAAATTTGATTAAAAGTATGCCCCGTAGATGTCAAGCCGTAACTGAAAGTATAAGTTATTCCACTAAGTATTGAGCAGGTTATCTAAACCCATCAATATTTTTAATAATTACTTACAAATATTTATTTTTATTTCAGAAAATTTAATTTGTGCTATTTTAGCGTCCAGCTAAAATCTGGCATATAATTAATTGATGCCGTTAATTTGCAGATAACAACTAACTTTGTTAAAATTTTGTTTGTTTTTTAAAAAGGATACATATCTTTAGTTTAAATGATAAAAATTTTTGTTATTTAGAGTGAAATAAAAAAAAAAAAAATAAATATATTTGTTGTTGAGACAACATTTTGTGATAATTAAGTGTACATGGCTGTATATTTAAAAATGTGCACTTTCATTTTTGTATGGCGTAAAATGTTTTTAAAAATATTAATTTTATCCTACTATATTATAGTAAACATTCGTAGTTGTTTTAAAAACGTTTCGTTTTACTTTTCTATTTAAAAATGTGCGTTTCCATTTTCGTATGGCGTAAAATGTTTTTAAAAATATGAATTTTAACCTACTTTATTATAGTAAAACATTCGTAGCTGTTTTAAAAACGTTTCGTTTTACTTTTCTATTTAAAAATGTGCATTTTCATTTTTGTATGTCGTAAAATATTTTTAAAAATATTAATTTTATCCTAATTTATCATAGTTGAATATTCGTGGTTGTTTTAAAAACGTTTCGTTTTACTTTTCTATTTAAAAATGTGCGTTTTCATTTTTGTATGGCGTAAAATATTTTTAAAAATATTACATTTACGTAACGTTTTTAAAATGTGCGTTTTTGATTTTGTGTTTTCTCAGTGTATAACGATTATATGAACGATATATAAAAATTTCAGTGCCGTGATTTCTTCTACTTGTGCTATAATATGTCATATAACAAAATTAATCAGTTGTAACGTTACAACTTTTACAAACTCGTTGTTTGTTTTACATGAAGTTAGTTGTGTCATAAATTTAGATATAATCAAAAAATTTTAACATTTTGCTTAAGAATTTTTGATTGTGCTACAATGTGACCAGGGTTGGCCAGCAATGATTACTTTCGTGTTATGATTATTATAAAATCACTGATTACAATTAATCATACACAAATTTATTACTAGACTACTTTGAAAAAACATAATTAACTTAAAAGTATTTAGTGATTTTTTTAAGAAATCAGTAATCTGCAAAAGTAATCAGTGATTAATTTAAGTAATGAAATATTTTTCAGTAAAGAATGAATTATTCTGATTAAAAAATTTTTCAGTAATCAGGCTTAACCAATCGTTGATTCCAGATTTCTTTAACTAATATATTGTTTTATATATGTTTTTATATACTATGTGGTTGAACTGTTAGACTAAGACTAGTAAAATACGGAAAAGGTTTCCGAGCACTATTGTTACACTTCTTTAAAAAACCAATTAAACAAACATTAAAATCACTTTAACAGCTGCTGTAGAAAATATTGTATTTATGGTAAACCATTATGTTAAATAGCAATTACTGAAATAATAAAATTACATACAAATTTTTAATTTTTTGTCTGACGAGAAGTAAATTGTAAACACTGAAAGCTGGGTCTAATTACTGATTACTTGATCAATTAAAAAATCATGTAATTCTATGTAACGATTACTTAATTTTTTTAAAAATCATGTAATCACCTTGCACGATTTCTTTTTTTTATAACTTTATGTAATTATTTACCTTGATTACTTAATTGAAAATATTTTTATTTGGTTTTTAATGTGATTTTTCTGAATATTTAAAAAAGTCCAATAATCTGTGAAAAGTGAATACATGTAATCTTAATCAGTAACCGGAATTTGTAATCATGGCCATCCCTGAATGTAACGAATAGTGAAAAAATACATATCAACGGCTTAATCCGCAAACTGGCTTACTCAATCAGTTTACATTTTTTAGAAGAAACAAAAACTGTGATTTTATGACGTTGCACTAAATTTATTTTTTTTAAATGTTTGTGAATTATTTTATATTTTAGCATATAACAAACTTAATTTAATTGTTCTATATGCTATGGGCCTATCAGGAAAATTCTGCAAAGAAGTAAGCTGGCATGTAAATTAAAACTATCTATTTTATTTTAGTTTTTTTTTTTAGTTCAATTAGCAGTTCTAAAATTATTTTTAATTGAATATTTTTAATTAGAGTCGAATGGAAGTTTATTTTTAATTAAATTGATGGTAGTCTTAATTTATAGTTGACTTGAGGTCCTGTAGGTTATTATATTTAGTCGCTTTTATGGCCACTCGATCGAAATATAAATTTGAAAGTTCGTACAAATTTTTTGGTTGTTGTTTTGCAATTGTTTGTGGAAAAATTTATCAGTATATTTAAATTTATAAAAAAGGCTGGCACTCGAATTGTATTGCAATGTTCTAATATTTGTAGCCTGATATGAACAAAAAAAAAATTAAGTTAGGTGCGAGAACTAGATATACATTTTTTCCAGCAAACCAAATTATCTTTGAATAATTAATTATACTAGTATCACCTGTGGCCGAAATTCGACCAAACTTCTGAAATTTCAATCGTTTTTTCTAGTTCTGAGGCATGACTTTGCTTTAAGAAACTGTGTTGTACTAAGAAAACCTTAAAATTAAAATTATCGCACTAACTTTGATATAAAAAGTGTCTTAATTTTTTAAAAATATCTGTAAAAACATTACACATAAAAACTTTCGTACACCGTTATTTTTTACAACCAGGGCTTTTCATATAAAAACACGTTGTACTGAGAAAAGCTATAGTTTTTAAGATATCGCCATAACTTTGATGTCAAAATAAAGGGAATTTTTCAGAATTTATTATTTACTAGTCAAAATTCGACCAACTTTCTGAAATTTCAATCAGTTTTCTCATTCTGAGCCTTAAAAAAATGTGTTGTACTAAGAAAGTCTTAAGTTTAAAATTACCGCACTAATTTTTATATCAAAAAACTGATTTTTTTTTTCAAATGACCTATCTGTAAAAATATTACACAAAAATCTTTCATATACCGTTATTTTTCTCAACGAGGACTTTCATACAAAAATGCGTTGTACTTAGAACAGCTTCAGTTTTCGAGACATCGTCAAAATAAAGGGAATTTTTCAGAATTTACTATTTGTAAGAAATTTCACCATTGCAATATATATTCACACATGTTACATTAAAAATGCTTATTGTAGGGTATCCGTTAGAGATAGTGAAAAATGTTTTTTTTTTGCATTGTATTAATGTTTTAAATTTCCTCTTACGCCATGTTCTTCCATATCTTATAGTTTAGGTTTTACTTCAGAAATATTCTTTTAATGCTCATTTTTCAAGTCAAAAGGCACAAAAATATTCGGTGAACTTCTTCTCTCTACTCTAATTTATTTAAAGCAATTATCAAAATCGGTTCGGAAACACGGAAGAACTGTTTCTCCTACGCCTATTTTTATATGTGTATAACGAAATGGCTTAAAACATAGATATGTGTATATAATTTTGGAGTGGTTTGAAATATTCAATAAAGTTTTTCATACAAATTTTTTGAAGCTTTAGAACTTTGTAAAACATATATAAAAAAACATTTTGAAAAATTTAATTTTCATCAAAAAAATCATTGTTTGATGATTTTCGATGATAGAAACTGTTTTTTGCATTATGTGTCAAAATGTAGCAATTTTTGCTAATAAATTATGTGTCATAGTAGCTCATAATTTTCAATGATAGAAACTGGTTTTTGCATTATGTGTCAAAATGAAGCAATTTTTGCTAATAAATTATTTGTCATATGAAAGAGTGTGAAGAAAATTTTTATAAGAAAAAAAAATTACAAAAAAATAAAGTTTGGCCTATTTTTTGAGAAAAAAATGAATATTTTAAAGGTTCTTTAAAACCATTTAAAACATTGAATTGTTGAGAAAACAATTAATCTTTTCTTATTTCTCTAAAGTCAATTTATTTATATTTCAGACAAAGAAAATTTGATGAAAATCGTTTGAAAAATGGCTGAGATATTTGCTTGCAAATTCAAAACTTGAAATTTTAATTATTTTTTCTCATTTTGAGGCGATGGCCCTGCTTCAAGGGAAAACGTTGTACTGAAAATATATAAATTTTTCGAGATATCTAAATAATGTTAATGTCATTTTAAGGGAATTTTATTTAACATACTATCTGTGGAAAATATTGCCAAGAAAGCTTTCGTATACTGTTATACTCCTCAACCAACGACTCTTCATACAAAAATACGTTGTTTTGAGAATATCTATAGTTTTTAAGATATCGCTATAATTTCTATGTCAACATAACGGAAATTTGTCAGACTCTACTGTTTGTAAGAAATTTCATCATAACGATATATATTCACTCTTGTTGTTTAAAAAAATGCTAATTGTAAGGTATCCGTAAGAGATGGCGCAATATGTCGGAAGTATTTTTTGCACACTTTACTTACTTACTTAATTAATTGGCGCTACAACCGTATGTCGGTCTTGGCCTCATCTAAGAATTTGCGCCAGCCATTTCTGTCTTTCGCTTGCTGGCGCCAGTTGGAAATTCCAAGCTTTGTCAGGTTGTCCTCTACTTGGTGTTTCCAACGAAGATGCGGTCGTCCTCTTCTGCGTTGACCGCCGCTGGGTACCGAATCGAATGTTTTCTTCACTGGAGCATTGTCTTTCATGCGCTGAACATGACCAAGCCAGCGAAGCCGCTCGATTTTAATGCGCTTTACTATGTCGATGTCAGCGTATAGCTCATCCAGTTCATCATTCCACCGTATTCGGTACTCGCCATTGACGCAGATTGGTCCGTAGATCTTACGAAGAATCTTTCTCTCGAATGCTCCTAAATTCTTTTCATCTAAACTGCTCAGCGTCCAGGTTTGTGATGCGTAAAGTAGAACGGGCATGATGAGCGATTTATAGAGCGTGATTTTCGTTCGTCGAGAGAGGGCTCTGCTTCTCAATTGCCTACTGAGCCCAAAGTAACACCTGTTGGCAAGAGTTATTCTTCGTTTGATCTCAATGCTGATGTCGTTGGTTGAATTAATGCTGGATCCCAGATAAACAAAGTTCTTCACAACCTCGAAGGAGGTATTGTCAACGGTAACTTGGGTTCCAAGATGCTGGGACTGTTTGTTTGTTTACACCAAGTATTTCGACTTATCTGCATTCACTGCCAGATCCATTCGACTTGACTCTCTTTCTTATCTGGAAAATGCTGCACTGACTTCGCGCGTATTATGGCCAATGATATCTGTGTCATCAGCATACGCAAGCAGCATAACACTATTGTAGAATATTGTGCCACTACGTCTCAGATCAGCAGCTCGGATGATCTTTTCCATCATTAGGTTGAAAAAGTCGCACGATAAGGAATCACCTTGTCTGAAACCTCGTTTGTTAATAAATGGTGGGGAGAGGTCCTTCCCGATTTTAACTGCACTGCTGGTGTTGCTCAGTGTCATCCTGCAAAGTCGTATTAGTTTTGCAGGAATACCCAAATTCAGACATGGTGGAGTTCAGGTGCTTCCTTATTGGGCTGTCGAAGGCGGCTTTGTAGTCGACAAAAAGATGGTGGGTGTCGACTTGTTTTTCTTGAGTCTTCTCCAAGATTTGTCGTAGCATGAAAATCTGGTCGATGGTGGACTTTCCAGGTCTGAAGCCACACTGATAAGGTCCGATCAGTTTGTTTACAATGGGCTTCAATCTTTCACATAAAACGCTCGACAGGACCTTATATGCGATATTAAGAAGGCTTATCCCATGGCACAGATAGTGGGATCGTCTTTCTTGTGGATTGGGCAGAGCACACTAAGATTCCAATCGTTCGGAATGCATTCTTCCGACCATATTCTGCATAGAAGCTCGTGAATGCATTTAAGTAGAGCTTCGCCTCCGTTCTTAAACAGCTCAGCAGGTAAGCCATCAGCTCCCGCGGCTTTGTTATTTTTAAGTCGAGCTATAGCTGTCAGAACTTCATCATAGTCGGGCAGCGGAACCTCAACGCTGTCATCCAAAATTGGGGTTTCCTGAATATCATCTCTATTGGCGGGATTGTTGTTAGCGTCGCCATTTAGAAGATTAGAGAAGTGTTCCCTCCATTTGCACACCTTATCAATGTCTAAAATTCCCTGTTACATTATATTCTTCCATCTGTTACAGTTTAGCTTTTATTTAATAAATGCTCTTGTCACGCTCATATTTCAAGTCGAAGGTTGCCAATCTAAAATCTAATCATACTGTGCAGCTAGATGTTTCATTTGATACCTCACTCACCATTCTACCTCTTCCTAGCGCTGAGATTCTTTACTAAAATAATACAAATTTTCAACGTTAATATTTCGGGTCAGAGGTCATAAACTTAAAATGCAGTAGCTTTCGAATAATAATCAACGTTTTATTGCCCTTATTCTAAAATAAATATCAAAAAATTGTACGACATCATTTGAGGTGTGCGTATTAATATATAAGATTAAAGGCAGCGCTAGTTTATTCAACGAGCTTGTAATTTTTCATAGAGTTATCAGATTTTTTAAAATATTTTCTTTTCAAGTATGTAGTTAGGAGCTTTTTTTAAAACGTTTTACGGTTAGTTATGGTTGTTTTGATATATTTTTCAAGATATTTTTTTGCATTAGGTTACAAGGAAACTTTCTGCATCATTAACTCATTTTCGAAGAAAAATTGAGTTAGCCGTTTTGCGAATTAAGCCATCGATATAAAAATTTCAAAAACAATAATCTATTTCCACTTTTTGAAGTGAAAAATTTGAAAATTATTTTAATTTATCAACGCCACACATATACGCCACGAATACCTTGGTCGTAGACTTAAAATTTTAGACATAAGACGTGTTACACTTAACTTTTCAAAACACAAAATTTTTATTTTTCTTACATTTATTTCGACAAAATAAAATTGTAATGCATGTTTAACATATTTACGGTATGTAGCAAATACAAACACAGAAATTTAAATTTTTTACTGGTTGTTGCTGGAACAATCTTATCTAAGATTTAATTGGTCTCATCAGAGCTTGCACAGTTGAATTAGGTATCATATTGGTTGCCCGCAAGTACTTTTTTTTTAAAAATCTTCCATGTTTTTAGCTGGCCGAAGATATTTTCGCAATTTAGTTTTAATTATTGCCCAATATCTTTCAATAGGCTTTAAGTGTGAGCAGTTTGGTGGATTTAAATGTTTTTCAATAAAAGCAATTTGTTGGCTTCGACACCAGTTTTGCACAACTGACGAATAATGGCACGTAGCAAAATCATGCCAAAATAGTGTAGGGATAGAGTGTTTCCTTATTAGTGGCAAAAGTCTCTTCACACTCCTTCAGGTAAACTTCGGAATTTATTGACCCAGTTGTCACAAACGGCGTACTGCGTTTTCCACATTGTCAAATCGCCTGCCATACCATAAATTTTTGCGGGAACTTTTCCCGTTTTATTATTTTAAATTTTTCTGAAATCTAGGACCTTTCAGTTGCAAAAAAATATTCCTTACCGGACACCGATCGAAAGTATTTTTTAATGTACAGTTAATCACTAAAGTAAGTACGCAGATATTTTGTCTTGAAAAAATTGTAAGGATATGTTAATTTTGTATGCTCAAATTATTCCATTTGTTCACTTGGTTTGCATGACAGCGTTCTCTTTTAAATCCAGTCATAAATAACGGCATCACTTTATCCCGTTAGATGTACGAGAGCACTTATTTCCATTCAAGCAATTTGTATGTCACAAAAGTAAGTAAACAGTGCATATTTAACTCGGTAACGCAACGTATCGCGGTTTTAAAAAATAACTTTTTGTTAAAATTTTTTTAAAAACATAAAACTAATTTATTATAAATAAAAAAAAAATAAAAAAACTATTGACATTAATTTAAAAGTGTTGAAATGGCACCACGCGGGAAAGAACTATCTTCTGACTCAAAGGAACTAATTATTAAATATCATAAAGAGAGTAAATCTGTGCGGAAAATTCGACGTATTGTAAAGAAAAGCTCGTCAACTGTTCAAAAAATTATAAAAAATACAAAATGTTGAGTTCTACCAATAATAAAGTACGTTTTGGTCGGCCACGCATGTTCAATGAAGCAGAAATTCGCATAATTATTCGGAAAATAAAGCAAAACCCAAAGTTGAGTGCTCCAAAGTTGACCACTGAGGTTAAAAATCAGTTGGGTAAAAACCTTAACCCTCAAACTGTGCGGCGAGTTCTATACACAGTAGGTTACCATGGCCGAAATATACGGAAAAAGCCATTCATAAAACAAAAAACCGCATTAAACGCAAGAACTTCGCAAAGGCGTATGTTATGAAAGATAAAACATTCTGGAATGATGTTCTTTTTTCCGACGAAAGTAAGTTCAACATTCATGGATCAGATGGACGCGCAAAAATTTGGAGGAAAGTAAACGATGAGCTAAAACCAAACAATATGGCTGGCACAGTAAAGCATGGAGGCGGGTCGATTATGGTTTGGGGATGTATGGCAGCAAATGGGGTTGGAAATTTGGCGATAATTGATGGTATAATGGACAGATATGGCTATTTAAATATCCTTAAAGAAAATTTAAAACAGAGTGCTGCTAAATTGGGTATTGAGGGGTCATTCATCTTTCAACAAGATAATGACCCCAAGCATACTGCACTAATTGTGAAGGAATATCTATTGTACCATGCAACCAAACAGCTAAGAACAGCATCTCAATCACCAGATGCCAACCCTATTGAGTACCTATGGGAGCGATAAGATAGGCAAATTAGAAAATATACAATTAGAAATAAAGTGGACTTGACACGAATTTTAAAAGAGGAGTGGGGTAAAGTTACGAGTTAAGAGATAACGCAAAATCTTGTGAAATCAATGCCACGACGACTTAATGCGATTATAAAATCTAAAGGATATCCCACAAAATATTAATTTTATTATTGTTTCTAAAAACCATTTTTTAATAATATTATTTAACTAGTGTGTACTTACTTTTGTGATATGAATTGATCTCTCATTTATTTAAAGTTCTTATAATTTTTATTGTTTTGTTCTTAGTGAATAAATTTTTATATTTTTATTTTATTTTAAGCCTTATTGAATTCAAATAAATTTCATTTTGTATTTGTATACCCAAATTATGGAATTATTTAAAAACACATGAAGAACTTGCCTATGTGTACTTACTTTAGTGACTAACTGTATGTTTCATCATCAAGTATGATGCACGCGTGTTTTTTGTTCGAGAGGTGCTTGTATAACTTTCGACTTCGCTGAACTGCTGTTTTTTGTTGCTTATTTTCTCTTCTAGGTACAACATATTTTTTGTAGGACTTCATACCATATCTTTATTTAATTCTAAAGATTCTAACATGGTTAGTGCTATATTTGTTTGCCAAATCTTGTAGCAAGAGGCTAGGATTTATTTTTAAACTCATTATCACTTTCTTTTCAAAATATATGTGCCTTCCACCTCTATTTTTATCCGTTCCTTTTTCTCTTGATACAATATTGTGTTTTAAAAGCCGATTAACTGTTCTTCAGACGGTCGCGTAGGTGCTATAAGCTTGTTTTGCGATAGCTTTATATGAAATTACTTTGTTATTTAAATTTGCATTATGTTTTTTCGCACTTTCTCTTGCGGTGACGACATTTTAAAAACTACACGTTTAACAAAACTTTTACTTATAGTAAAAAAATCTCATACAACACCGAACTAAAACTCGAAAAAAAAAATCAGCCGACGAGTGGGAAGCTTACGAGAGAACTAACACTGAGAATTTGCAAATTTAAGTGTAACACGTCTTATATATGTAAATTTTATGATGCAACAGTGAAAATAAACTTTGCATGATGCCAAACGGACTTTTAGGTATGGTTAAAAGAGTTTATTTATGGGTCAAATATCAATTTTTTTGGTATTAATTTAAAATTGTTTTTTTGGCTTAGTAAGTAATAGTTGCTTACACTTAAAAAAAGATAAAATTCTGCGTCTCTTAGTCGAAATTTTTTTGTGTCGATTATTTTGTTGACAATGAGCTGTCACAATAAGCTATTTCTTTCAACTTTTCCAATTTTCACGTGAAGGATTTTTCGTTGTGGTCTGGCGAATGATAAAATAATGATTAATTTGTGAGTGCTTAAAACGTAAGTTTCTGACCCGAAATTTTATTTAAATCAGTTGTTTAGGTTCACTGGGTAGATGTGAGTAAGTCTTAATGTATTTAGTTTTTCATTTTGCCTTTAGATGCTGGTCAACGTTTGACTTAGTACATGTTCCCTTAATTTAACCAGCATAACTATTTTTCCATCCAGCAACACCACCCGCTGTCCGGTCATCTTTGCTGACTAATTGTTTTGCGTACGTCTGCGTCTGGCCTGGTTGACTGTTTGCTTGCCTACCTGACTGCTTGTCCGGCTCGTTAAAATGGTGTAAGCTTTACTATTAGCTGCTCAATATACATCCTAGTGTCCTTGTCATGCGAACGCTGGGCGACAAGTAAGTCCTATCTGCTCTTAAGCTTGTCTGTCGCTGGTTTTGGTTGTTCTTTGATGGTATGTGTGTGTGTGTGTGTACGTTTGTCCAGTTTATTTCATCCAAGCAATTAAAGTCTAAAGCTTTTACCATTCCGCCCTAACATTCATTGCATTGAGTAGTTCCTGTTCAGCCAATTTAGGAGAATTTCACATCCCGGAGTTTAGTCTCATTCTTCTTTGTCCTAACATTATGTATTGCTTCATCAATTTTTTTCAGGAAATTGAAAAACTCTCTCTCTCTCTCTCATACATATTGGCACTTGTGTATGTCGTAAAGGGAGGGGTCTTTTTCATATATCCTGCAGGCGTAACGTTAATAAGTTTCGGGAGCTGCTTTTCGACACTCTTGCTTAAATCGATTTCCAAGAGATATTAAATTTTAATTGCTTTTAATTAGCTGCATTGCTTTAAGTGTGTGTTTGTGTGAGTAAAATTTGATTGGCTGGTTTTGTTAGTTTATGTGTGTGTCTGTTTTTTTTTTTGCTCTTATTCTTTATGTATATTTCTAATTAGCTATTTTACTTCAAGTTCTGTTTCCGTGCTCATCTGCTATACTAAAATGATGTCTAGGGATTTCTTAAGTGCCGGATGTGAAGATTTTAGTGTCTAGACATAAAAAGGCAACCACTTAAATCAAAGCTTATTAACGATTTGGATGCCCGGAACAAGGTTGCTATTATTAATTTTGTCTGCCTGAAATTCTTTTACCTCAGTGCACAGTGGGTTAAATATTGATAATATATAGATAGAAATAGAAGAAGAACCCAATTAAAATTCATATTGCAAAAGCATGATAGGTCATATGTTGGAATTCCTTAATCTATATTTTATGTTCGCTTTATAAGTTGATCCCATACCAACATCCGCTGATGTAATTGCTATTATTGATGTATCAGGCATAAAAGTTTCTTTAACAATTTTAAGGTTTAGACACAAATTAACTTTTTTCAAGCCTTTTAAGCAGCAAATAGTTAAGATCAAATCAGAGCAAAATAAAAAATTCGAATTTTAACTTATAAAATACGCATTTGAGAACGCAGTTTTCAAACATGCTTTGTGTTTTGCAAAAATAAAAACAAAACATATATAATAACACAAATGCATTCATATAAACAAAATAGACACCTACTTAACGTTTCTGATGACAACGTGAAAGAAGTAGAAACAAAATGTTTTTTTTTTGTTACGTTTGTTGTTTGGATAGCCTCTAAATATGTCGGATAGTCAAAACACAATACTTGTAATAGATTTTTGCGATCTGCTGGAACGTAGCTTCAGTTAATACCACTGTGCGAAAATTTTTGGTCATTCAAATAACTGTAAAAATTGGAATGGTTTCTCATACGCAGTGGTCCATAAAGCATATTGTCTAAGGGATTTTTCTGGGTTAGCTTAAATAACCGATTTATTCAAGATCAACTTTTATACTATGTGGGCGTCGTTAGTTATCTCTAACTCCTAAGCTAATGCTATATTCACACTTAGAGCTGAATGCACATTTACGAAATGTGCATTTCGTTGTAGGAGTAACAGGGACAAATATCGAATATATTTTATATATAAAAATATTTTGAAATATCGAAATATCTTTTTTACAGACGGAAGGGGAAAACGTGATAGCTCGTTAGCGTATATTAAACGTTCATAATCACATCTTTTGTCATCGCCGTCATCTCCTAGACCGCATTCTTCGCAACATTCTCTGCAAACTCAAAGCGCACGTCAGCCGGACTTGCAGGTGCTTACATCCACTCTTTTACTAGCTCAGCAGAGTTCTTCAAACGCCACCCAGATGACTAAATATTCGCTTTACTACCAAAATGTGAGTGGTATGCGAACTAAATCTGCACAGTTCTTGAGATCATTATCTCTGCAAGAATATGATTTTGTAGCCATAACTGAAACTTGGTTGCACGGGGATATTGCAAATGCAGAATTTTTTGATGAGCACTATATTGTTCATAGATGCGATCGATGTCAAATTTCTACGGGACGTGAAAGGGGGGGTGGAGTACTTTTAGCTATTAAGGCTTTTTTAAATAGTAAGTTAATACCTTTGCCAGTAGTCGATGGTAATGTAGAGCAAATTTGCGTGGAGGTTAATTTTGAGGGGTCTAAATCTATTTACTTTTTGTTATCTTATATTCCACCAAATAGTGATTTAAGTATTTACCAAAAACACATTGAAAATATTAAGTTTATTGTTAGTAATTTAAACTCTAATCAACAGGCTATTTTATTAGGAGACTTTAACATGTGTAATATTTCATGGTCTTTGGAGGGTTCAAAACTTGTGCCATTAAATGTTATATCTGAAGTTGATTCTGTAGTAATATCCTTCTTGTTATCGAATGGTTTGGAACAAATAAACTTTGTCAAGAACGACATTGATCGTGTACTTGACCTTGTTTTCACCACTTGTGATATTAAAGCCAAATATGATCTAAATTTGCAGCCTATTTCTATAAAAACAGTTCATCATAAAGCGTTGCATATATCATTTGAATTTTATAACTTTGATATAAATCCTATGTTTGATAATTACTATCTCGATTTTTTGAAAGGAAACTTTGTTTTAATTAATGAATATCTAGGATCCATTGACTGGTCAGTTCTGAATGCTATTTCTGATCCCAGGGATATTTATAACATAATACGTGATAAATTAAATTTTTCAATTTTTGAATTTGTACCTTTAAAACGGACAAGTTCTTATAGTAAGCCTCCATGGTTTAACGCCAGGCTATTAAATCTAAAAAATATAAAAAATAAAGCTTTGAAAAAGTTCAAGCAAACTAATAGTGATTCGGATCATTTGTACTTTGTTCGCGTTCGGAAGGAGTTCGATTTTCTCCACAGCTTTTTTTACAAACAATATATGTTTAACATCGAGTCTAAACTGAAATCTAACCCTGTTGCTTTTTGGGAGTTTGTAAATACGAAGCGGAAAACTAATGGATTTCCTTCAAGCTTAGAATACTTAAACGAAAAGTCTTTTAACACCCTGGATTCTTGTAATCTATTTGCAAAATATTTTCAAAGTGTTTACGAAAAACATAATAAAACTCAGAGTCTTTCCTTTGATCATCAAATTTCCAATCCATTACAAAATTTTTTAATAAAAGATGAAGATGTGATAAATGCCATCTCGAACCTAAAACCAAGTTATAAATCTGATCATGACGGTTTTCCACCCATGCTATTTAAACTTTGCGTGGTAAATATAACTGCACCGCTTGTAATGCTATTTCAGTCATGTTTAAATGAATGCACCTTTTTAGAGTGTTGGAAAACTTGTTCGATAGCTCCTATTTTTAAATCCGGCGATCGATGCAATGTTATTAATTACAGAGCGATCATGAAACAAGGCACGTTTGCTAAACTTTTTGATGATATCCTAAAAACAAAGCTTTTATCTTGTATAAAAAACCATATAAGTGCATTACAACATGGGTTCCTACCAGGAAGGTCAACATGTACTAATTTAGCGTTGATTACGAATCAGATAATCAACAGCTTTGAGCAGCATAGCCAGTTAGATGTTATCTACACTGACTTTTCAAAAGCGTTCGATAAAGTAGACCACCTTATTCTTTTAAATAAGTTGAAGCAATTTAGAGTCTCTGACCATCTTATAAAGTTCTTTAAAAGTTTCTTAACTAATAGAAAACTTTTTGTGAAAATTGGATCTTTAAAATCCGATATATTGGTGGATGCTTTTTCCGGTATACCTCAAGGAACTCATTGTGGACCGCTTCTATTCTTGGTGTTTATTAATGATTTACCGCAGCCCTTTCAACACTCAAAGTGTCTTATGTTTGCGGATGATGTTAAATTATATTTAAAAATTTCGAAGCTTTCAGACAGTCATAATCTGCAGTCTGATTTAGATATTTAAACAATTGGTGCGTTTCAAATAAACTTCTATTAAATATAAATAAATGCAGTGTAGTCTCTTTTACTAAATGTTCCGAACAAATAATGTTCGATTATTCAGTCAATAATTGTCATATTTCTCGTAAAAACGAAGTCAAAGACTTGGGTGTATTGTTTGACTCTAAACTTAAATTTACCAGACATATAGATCTTATTGTAGCCAAAGCATATTCTATGATTGGTTTTATAAAAAGAAATACACAAGACTTCAAAGATCCTTTGACGGTAAAGGCTCTGTATGTAGCTCTAGTTAGAAGTCGTTTAGATTACTGCTGCCTGATTTGGAATCCATATTTTGATGTTCACTCTAATAAAATTGAGAGTGTTCAGAAACGTTTTACTAAATATGCTTTAAGTAAAATTTGCTGGCAAGATGGTCTCCCATCATATATAGCTAGGCGTAAATTTCTTGGTCTAACCTCCCTTCAGGATAGGCGTAAGGTTTTTTCTTTAATGTTTGCATATAATATTGTTACTGGTAAAATTTTGTGTTCAGAACTGTCTAGTCTATTTCATGTTTACAACCCACCTAGAGTTTTAAGAAATAATAGATTAATCATCGATTCCTTTCATAGGTCAATTTACGCTGCCAATGAACCAATTGCTAGGTGCGTTGATTTGTGCAACAGTCTTTCTCAATTAATAAACTTCAATGTTAATGAGTATAGATTCAGATTAAGTTTATTTACTGTATTCAATTAAATTCATTAGTCTGTAAGATTGAATCCGTAAATAAATAAAGAAATTATTAATTTAGATACCATATCAACCTAGTTTATAAGTTTTATTTTAAGTAATCTGTAAGGGCGAAGCCCAGTAGATGAAAGTAATAAATAAATATATATAGTAAATGCTCTAAATGCGCATTTTGCTCTCAGCATAATTTGTGAATTTAGCATAAGTAAAATTTTGTTTAAGGATCTTCAGTAAAATTCTTTCAAATTAAATAACCTTTCAATTTAGGATACATTATCGAGTGTTGTGATGATCAAGCTTAGAAAAGCAATCTACAACAACAAGCGTATTAGTGTTGGCTTAGCTAACGAACACTTAGGCATGACCAGTACGTTCACTGGGCAAACAGCAACGTCAGCACATTTGCAATATGTCGCCGTCCGTTTCGTCGCTAGCGCTGGTTACGAGTCGGACCCAAGAATGATAGAATAAGAGATTACGCTTTTCGCAGGTCCGTTAGTTCTGCTAATCGAGTTTGACAACCAGCTGTTCAGTTGACTACGTCACAATATATTATTTCTTTGAGAAACGTACTGCAATCGGTTGTGTTTTACTTAATTGTGTATATATCGAAGTATATTTGCGAGTTTTTAACTTAAAATTTAAAAAATGAAGTGTGCAGCTGCTAATTGTGGTAACAGTAGCAAACAAATATTTTTCAGAAACCTGATGTTTGCAATAAATACAAAAATTAAACCAAGAAATTGAACCAAAAATAGAAAATATATTAACTTAACAAAATTTGTTTCATTATTTAAAAACTTGGGGCTATCATTTATTTGTCCTTTCAATTCACAGGTAAATTAATGGAAATAAAATATCTGGGAATGTTTAAACTACATCAATTAAACTCTTAATAAAGATTTTTATAAAATCCAAGTCAAAAAATAATGCTCACTGAAGTTGGTTTCTCAGAAAAAAATTTTTTTTGACTAAGCTGCTTACTGGCTGCAATAAAATAATAGTAAAAATAATCTTTGCAAAGGAGTACTGAATAAATTTACCTTCTTCTCGTTTCAATAAATTGCTTCTTACTTCTTTTATTTGATTTATACAAACTAAAATGGATGCATTTTTCATTTCTGCGTAGAAATCGTATGCAAAGTGAACGCTCTCCAAAACAGCATTGATGTTATGACGTACATGCGCAGAACGACAATTTTGTGGTTCTCATTTTCTTGTCTTCGGCACAATCTTTGTATTCTATCATTCTTGAGTCGGACCGATATAAATGCATGCGTATATGTGAAAAGTCACATAGAACCATCCCAGTGGGCATTTTAGCTAGCAATACGCAAAAGAAAACATGCTAGTAGTGTTCTTATTGGCGTCAATATACCTTCCATGATCGCTGCATTGATGAGTGCTTCTGTAAGGCCTACCTTTTGAAGGTTTGGAGTCTTTTCATGTTATTTTATATGAAAAAAATTTTTAAAAAATTTTGAAAAAATTTTAGATGATCAAATCAATTAAAAAAAAAATCAAATCTTAAAGAAAAAAAAATTTTTTTTTGTCCGAGTTGGGTCGCGATCCCAGGTTTCCGAAATTGCATACACACATTGCATATCACATTATATGAAAACTTTTATATGGAAAAATTCTGTCTTTTCTATTAATTTTGTATGAAGAAATTTACAAAAAAATTCCAGAAAAATTTTTAAATGAACAGAAAAATTTGTAAAAAATCTAGATTTAAAAAAAAATACAAAAAAAATTTTTTTTTGGTCCGAGCTGGGTCTCGAACCTGCGCTCCCGAAAGCTTAATTTCATTTTTAATGATGCAAAATAAGTTGAAGTTTGATATCAACTCCGGTGGACAAGTGGATAAGATGGCGGACCGCCACATGAGAGGACGTTGGTTCAAATCTGGAAATTTTCAAAAGTTTTTTATTTCAAGTTAATATTAATATTACTTTTCTTTCTAATGCACATTCTCAAGAAAGGCTTCTAGCAGGCTTCCTTAGAGTCGCGAGGGAGGAAGGCCTAGAAAATTTTCTCGTTTCATATAAAAAAGTTAATGGGCTTGGAAACGAGCACGGAAGGGCTAAGAAATCCATATGATGGCCTGATAGAAGCGCTTCAAAGACCTGCTTTTGCCCACTGGAATGGAACGAACGTAAATAATTGTTATAGCGATGGGTTGCGCTGCAGCTGCACCGCTTAATTAATATTTTTTGATGGCATGGACTCTGGGCCATGCTGCCATAGTCAATCCCAGATCCGCGTTTGAGCAAATCGCACGCGCGTAATAATTTCGAAATTTTTTTAACTGTATTAACTACGGAACCATTTAATTAATATTAAATAAATCTATATATATAAAATAGGATGTGTGTATGTATGTAACGTATGGACTCCAAAACGGCTGGGCCGATTTTGATGAAATTTTTAGGTAATGTTTATCTTGGTACGGTGTGTAACAAAGACCCGATAGATGGCGCTGGGGTGGACTTATATCGAAAATTTGAATTTATGGACCAATTTAACTAAAATTCAGAATGTATGTTTGTTTGATCATAAAAAAATAATTTGTGTATAAATGGACACGGTAGGTGGCGCTGGGGTGGACTTATTTCGAAAATTCGATGGCGTAAAAAATATATAAATACTTTTAATTTTATTTTATAACGAGGGGAGTAGCGAAGCACACCGGGTTCAGCTAGTTTTTATATAAAGTAAGACTTAAATTATGTTGATTTTATATGATTTAAATACAAATCCTAAATGTCTGATAGTTTAAATCATACTTGATTTTAAATACAAATACTTGTTGTTTGATAGTTTAAAATCGTTTATTGAGCTTTACGTCAAGGTTAGAACAATTAATTATTCTAACGAATCTTTCCAAAGAAACAACAACAACATTTTCAATATGAAAAGAAAAAAAAAATCACTAGCTGATTTTATTGCAATTTTTGCCCAGCTATAGGCTTCATCCTTGTGATACGCCTTGCAAGCACGCATTAGCGCACTGCACCACAGAGGTGATGATATTTTAAGTGTCAATTTCTCAGTTTTCCTCCCATGCCATATTTTCATGTTTGTTGTTGTATTTTTGCTTTTTTGTTTTAACCTTGACCTAAAGCTCAATAAACCGACTACCCACCGCCCACTTTTTCTTCGTGTGTCCCAAATTCCACGACTTTTTTACAAACCTATCTGACTACAATCTGAGTTAAAACTCTTATGACATATTTTTTATATTATTATATAATTTTATGTAGAATTCCAGAAATATACCTAAATGTGGCAAAATGAAGTAAAAACTGTTTTGCCATTTTAAATTGTATTCCACATAAGCAAACAGACAAATAATGAAACATAAGTTTTATTAATTTAGCTACTACTAAATTTTTTCTAGATTCCTGTCGCATTTTTATGTCACTGTACGCTACAACTGCTTGATTGATGTGATAGTTTGAGCGAAAGTAACTTTTGAAAAGCTGTAGTAAACTTTTTCGTTACCGCCTTCATATGTTTTGATATTTTTATTTTTTAATTTCTATAACACGACGTTCACTTGAGCAGCACGCTGAAGAAACAGCCTGCAGCAGTATCCAAGAAACAACCAACTAGTCTCAAGGACAAGCTCTATAAAACATACACTAATAAAAATTACAACAACGACAAGCAAAAGCAGCAACATGTTTCGCAAACTTTTCCCGCACACAATTGGTTAAATTTATGCATTACCAATGAATGCAACGCAATAGAGGGCAGCAACGCGTACAACGTGCCACAAAGTAAGGCATTGCGTTGCATGTCGTTGCTTTTCAGCTCAAAACTCATGGTGCTTGAGTTAAAATTGTAAGTTGTTAAAATTTTACAAGTATAGCTATTTGTGTTTTCATACATTTTGTTGTAGTGCGTTGCACTTGTTTTCTACCACTTTATCCTTTGCTCCTGCTCTTCGTTCTCCTTCTCTACTACTCTTTAGTTTCTAGTACTTTGCACATGAGAAAGTTTGGCTTTGTGCGGATAATTTTCAGAAACGCGTCATTGAAAAAGTTAGCATCAACGCCTTGACTAGGAAGGGAGGGGGGTGTAAAGGTAGACACCAACATGTATACAAGGTTGAAGATGTTTAGAGCATGGAAGTAGTGTGGAAAATGTTTATATGTATTTATTGTGACTGTTGTTGGTTTTTGATAACTCTTGAAGTAGACTTTTGTCGCATTTAATATTGCATACAAACAATGCAAGCTAATCAGAGTAAAGTTTTTTTTATTAATGTGATTTAAGCTTAAGTTTTATTTGTTGAAAAGTTTTAAGCGTATTTTATTGAGTAATAAAAGTAAGTCACGGTATCTTAGATTTTTAATTACAAAAATATGTAGTGAAATAAAGTTGATGTGTGCAACCATGTACCACAATGCAAACCAAATTAATCTAATGTTTTGCTTTTTCATTAGTTGGTGTTTTTAAATGTACTGAATAAAAAATTTTGTTACTATGATTTAAATTTTGCTTCACTGCATCAAGAGCAGATATTAAGATAGTCCATGAGGGCGAATTAATTTGTGTTTGGTTCTAAAACCACTGATTTTTGTAGTCTATATACAAACTTAGGGTAAAAACTTTTTACCTAGATGGTACTCATCTAAATTTTATTTTAAAATCGATATAATAATCATTTAAATAAATTGATTTTATATGAAACTAGCTGAAACCAGGCACGTTGCTGCCACGCTCCCTTGAATGTGTAAATTGAGCTCGAATACTTAATTCTGATGCTGTGCGACCTTTAAATCAAAGCTGCTCGATAGCACAAATTTGGGTTGTATGCCTCTTGTTCAACGCCCATAAAATGTTACCAATGAAACTGCACTCGTAAATTTAGTCCGAATACTAAATTCCGACGCTGTACGACCTATAACTTCAAAGCTATTCAATATCGAAAGTATTGATTGTGTGGGAGATGCCTCGCCCCCTTTTCCAATGCTCATAAAATAGAATCAAAAAAACTGCATGTGTAAATTGGAATTCTGATGCTGTGCGACTTATAACTCCAAAGTATTTTGATATCACAAATTTTTGTTGTATTGGAAGTGCGTCGCTCCTTTTCCAACGCCCATAAAATTTTTCAGAAAAACTGCATGTTTAAATTTAGGTCAAATACTGAAGTCCCACACTGTGTGATCTATAACTTCAAAGCTAGTCGATATCGTATATTTTGGTTATATGGGAGGTGCTGTTCCCCCCTTTACAAACGATTTAAAAGGTTATCAGTAAAACTGTATATGAACATTTAGTTGAATACTGAATTTCGAATCTGTGCGGCCAATAACTCGAAAGCTATTCTATAGCACACATTTGTGTTGTATGGGAGGTGTCACGTCCCCTTTTTCAACGCCGTAATCAATGAAACTGTATGTTTACATCGAGGTCGAATACTAAATTCTAATATTATGCGCCCTATAATTTCAAAGCTATTCGATAGCACAATTCTGGGTTATGTAGAAGATGCCACTCCCTCTTTTCCTACGCCCATTTAATGTTATTAATGCAACTACAAGCAGGGGAAAAAACATAGTTGCAAGAACCGTGTTTTAAGAGAATCATTAATATTTCTTAACATATAAACAATTTCTTAAACATATAATATTTTCTTTGATCATGATAAAATGATTACAACAATCATATTTAAAGCAACCAAAATATTATTGAAACAATCATTATTCTCTTATTGGGTCAAAAATAGAATGATTGCAACAACTATATAATGAATTTATTTTTAGGATTCAGAAAATATTATTGAATATTATTTATTTTCATGCACTCCAATTTCCACAGCTATTAATTACGATATCTCCAAAGGTTTGCCATTGACAAGGCTGAACAGAAATATTAATTGAATTTTAATTTAATTGAAAAATCTTTCTGATAAAATTTTCTGTCCGAGCTGGGGTTTGAACCGCGGCTTTGTCGCTTACGAGCACTACCAGTAAACCACAGCTGCTACTACCGCTCGCCTGACTAATGCCATTCATAAACATGGTACATTAAGTACATTGTCACAAAAATAACAATATTTTTGATAAACAAAATATGGTCAGAATTGCGAAATATGTTTACGGTAAAAAGAAACATGTTTGCTACAATTAAAGTCGAAAATGTCACTTTTCTGCATGCTGTTTTTAGGATCAGGCGATTTAAAACAAAACACAATATTTGAACAGTTGACAAACGAAACAGCACATAGCCAGGAATCGATAAAACTTATTGCGTCCGAATGAAGTGAAAGTTTTTCCTGCAAACGGTTTAGACACAATAAATTTAGTTTAGTTTAGTTTATTGAGTCTATGGATACAAATCCTTACAAACTAAGAGTGTAATACATTTTGTTATAATAAACATAAAACAAAACAATAAAATATAAATAACAAATAAGAGAAGCATAAAACTTACAAGTAACTAAAATAAGCTATTAACAAAAAAAGAAAAGAAAATTTTGGTATAGAGAAATCAAAAACATATTTTATAGATAATTCATTATATAAACACAAAGATCTTGTAATTGGTTCATTTAAAGCATAATTAGTTCTGTGATGTTTGATAAAAAAAAAGTTTAAAACACCGCAATTGCCTTGGAGGTATATTAAAATTAATTAGATTTAAAAAAGAGGAGTCATCAATGTTACAAAATATGATATCATATATAAACATTAATGAACTAATTTTCCTTCTACATTCAAGAGTCTTCAATCCCATTAACAGACAACGAACATTATACGCGGGTAAATTCGAATTAAAAGTAGTACAACGCAACATATACTTAGTAGCTTTTTTTGAACTTTTTCTAGCCTAAAAGCGTGAATTTCAGCTGAAGGATTCCAAATAATTGATGCATAATCAAGTCTCGATCTTACAAGAGAGCTATAAAGGGCTTTTATAGTATAAGGGTCAATAAATTCTTGACTACTCCTACGAATAAAGGCAAGAAGAGAATAAGCTTTAGGAAGCAAAAAATTTAAATGATCTGCAAAGGTGAATTTGGAATCGAAAACCACCCCTGGTTTTTTCGATTTTTGGTTATGTTCTGCTTCGTTTGCAACAAGCAAATAGTTCGGACAAACATTCAAAATTCTAATATTTTTGTCTCTATAATAATATTCACATTTATCATGATTGACAGAACTACAACATTTTTGTTCCAACTAATAGTTGAGGCAATCATAGTATGTTGACGATTTCAATGATGTTATGATTTCAACTATAATGTTATTTTTGGTACCACCATTAGTAAATAATGACTTTATTAAGGCAAAAATTTGTGTTTGCAGAAACAATATAATAATTTTAGTAAAAAAATTATTATTGCAGTAATCATGTCTCAACCATGTCTTTTCTCTGTATGTACATGCATAAATTAAGGTCGAATACTGAATTCTTACGGTGTGTGACCCATAACTTCAAATCTATTCGATATCGCAACTTTTGGTTTTAAGGGAGGTGCCACGCCCGCTTGTGCAACGCTATAAAATGTTGTCAGTAAAATTGCATTTGTAGATTAAGGTCGAATACTGAATTTCATAGCTGTACGACCTATAACTCCATAGCAATTCGATATCGCAAAATTGAGTTGTATGGTAAGTGCCACTCCCCCTTGTGCAACACCCATAAAATATTACCAACTAAACTGCATGTATAAATTTAGGTCGAATACTGAATTTTGAGGCTGTGTGACCTATAACTTCAAAGCTATTCGATAACACAAATAAGCGAAAAAAGAATCAGACTGTGATGCTTAAAAAAGTAGGTGTATAAAACTTATGTATAAGTTTAAGGTTTGAATGGATTCTTACGGATATAAACGGCAACACTGACACTAACACTGTTGAATTGTGTTTGATTATTGCTCTATTATTCTCAATTCATAGCATTGCGAGACCCGGTAGTTGCACAGTGGTGTGAACGTGAAATTAAATAGTTTTTTTTTTGTGATCAAATCTTTTTTATTTTTGAAAATTTTGTTACAACCTTTAAACCTTTACGGTTATATTAAACTTTAAAAATATTTGGCTACTAAGCCTACTTAAAAAAAACAAAAAGGGTAAATAAATACGTGTGTTATTTTTGACAGACCTGTTTTAATTTAGCTTCAATAAAAAATTTAATTCCATATGTATTGAAATTGCATCTTGCTTACAATCTTAAAGTTAATATTTAACTTATTTTATATTATTTAAATACTGTAAGGACACAAATTTATTGCACAATTTATGCCCCACAAACTTTGTAAATATGTATTATAAGTGAAATGAAATTGTATGAAAATGAAGTATGAGTGTTAATAAATTTAGTTAAATGTATTTAATTTATAAATGGAGTTAAATTAATTGTGAATTTCATATTTAATGATATAAATCTTAATTTAGAAATGAAATTTAAATGAATTATTAGTTTCTTATTTAATGATTTAAATATATAATATATGAAGTGTATTAAATATTTTAAAAAAGATTACAAATACAATCAATTAATAATAACTCGGTAAATAAATAATAAACACACACATACAAACGAGCAAGGCATGTACACAGTCACACACACACACACAGGCAGGGAAAACAAAACACATGAACGGCGAAACAGAACACAGTGAGAACATATATAAGGCAACTCGCTGTCATACTAAAGTCAGTCTGGGTGCAAGCGCGGCTGCGTGCACATGTCGAGACTAGCTAGCGAAAGTGTTTCCACCTTTCAAACGTAGTTAGAAGTCATAGGAACGTGTTTCCACCGTTCAGCTAGTAGTTATAGGAACGTGTTCCCACCGTTCAGTTAGAAGCTATAGGAACGTGTCTCCACCGTTCAGTTAGAAGTCATAGGAACGTGTCTCCATCGTTCAGCATAGAACTCATAGGAACGTGTACCCACCGTTCAGTTAGAAGTCATAGGAACGTGTACCCACCGTTCAGTATAGAAGTCAGAAGCTATTAAACATAAGATCTATATTAAGTTATAATATATATATAACATATATATATGTTACAGTATAATTAAGTAAATAATTATTGAACTAATGTAAGAAAATACTAATGAAAAATAACAATAAAACCAGATTTTTATTACAGTTGAAAACTTAAAACAACGGCTTTCTCATTTAAATATTGGAATCGTTAGAATATAAATTGTTTTGTAAGAACCCTTGGTTTACTCACTGAGCTTACCTCAGCAAACTAGTAACGGACGAAAAAGGGTTCGTTACAATACAAATTCTAAATGTTTGATAGTTTAAAGCATACTTGATTTTAAATACAAATTCTAGTTGTTTGACAACTAAAATTTCTAACAAATAAAATTTGTATTTAAAATCAAGTATGATTTTAACTATCAAACATTTAAAATTTGTATTTAAATCATATACAATCAACAAATAAGATAACAAGGTCATTTAGACAAAACTTAATTTAATATTAAACATTAAAAATTTTCGGCTGTGGACCTACTTTAAATAAAGAAAAGAGTTATTAAATGCTAATATTATTTTTGACAGAGTTGTTTTAATATAGCTTTAATAAAAATATATAGCGTTCATAGTTTTTCTGGTACATAGAAAATAGGTGTTGTTCGGGGAGGGTTTGTTTGTAATCTAATATAGCTATTTTAAATTTTATTGGTCAATGATGAATTCTTCTATTTTAATCCTATAAGAATATGAGATGGAACAACTGTGTGGTTCCATGAAAGTTTATTTTACACAAATACAGAAAATTCACAAAAAGGCGCACTTGGATCTTGCGGTTCAGGAAGGGCCGAGCTGCTTCAATATTTATGACCCCTTTCAGTGGATTGTTAAGAGGGTTTAAAAGACAAAGATATAAAGGGTTGAAAAAAAAATTTCACGAACAGGAACAAACCCAGTTTTTTTTATGCTTGCAAAACGTAAGTAGCGCAGGTAAAAGCCACTCCTACCATGGTGGTAGGAGTGTTTTTTACCTGATC
This sequence comes from Dichetophora obliterata, assembly GCA_963920525.1. Classification (NCBI taxonomy): domain Eukaryota; kingdom Metazoa; phylum Arthropoda; class Insecta; order Diptera; family Sciomyzidae; genus Dichetophora; species Dichetophora obliterata. Next base: position 211,176,907 of record OY986436.1, on the reverse strand, counting down.
CGGCTCATTTTCGAACTTGATCTTTATTTTTATGAAAATAAAAATAACACAGTACAACACATGATTTGCCAACTGAATTCTGAGAACTGTATGTGAAATAAGACCCAAAAAGAAGAATTTTTGCATCATTCGTTTTGTCTTCTTACCTGCCAAAATATTTTTAATATCGATTTGAAGTTAGTACTATCGTATAGGGGAATTTATCACGTTTTAGGCCCTGTTGTTTGACATAGCTCGACAACCACTAGCACGATTTAGTTGAAATAAATTTTAAAAAATTAAAAATTACAATTTCCTTAATCTGTTCATATATTGTTTTCCTATAAAAGCAACAGTTTCCAAGTTAAAAATAAGCGCATGAAGATAAAAAAATATTTTTTTTTTTTAAATTCATAAAAAATACAAAACGGAAATAAATTTCAAGTCTAGTTACTTTTTCGCAAAGTCACATAACCTATGAGCAAAATGAGACAAAGATCATGAAAATCGATGCACGACTTTCGCTTTTATTCGCAATTGAGTAAAGGTATGAATTTCAAAAATCAGTTATAGCCACCACCCTTAAAATAAAAATAAAAATAAAAATAAAAATAAAAATAAAAATAAAAATAAAAATAAAAATAAAAATAAAAATAAAAATAAAAATAAAAATAAAAATAAAAATAAAAATAAAAATAAAAATAAAAATAAAAATAAAAATAAAAATAAAAATAAAAATAAAAATAAAAATAAAAATAAAAATAAAAATAAAAATAAAAATAAAAATAAAAATAAAAATAAAAATAAAAATAAAAATAAAAATAAAAATAAAAATAAAAATAAAAATAAAAATAAAAATAAAAATAAAAATAAAAATAAAAATAAAAATAAAAATAAAAATAAAAATAAAAATAAAAATTAAAATTAAAAAATTATAATGCAAAAAAAAAATTATTTATAAAAACTTATTGAAAATAAAATAATATACAATTAATACGCTATTATAATATGCATAAAAACAAAATTTAGAACAATTTTTCAATTATTGGCAATATTCATCCTTGTAGAAGTTGACGCTTGTGGTTCTGATGATCTTGTTTTCTTCGTAGGTTGTTCATATTCATGGTCTGAGTCTGTATCGTCATCCGAGATACACATACTATTCAAGGGCGTGTTTCTTTCACTGTGTCCACCAATATCAATGTTTTCATCTTCGGTGCTTTCTTCAAACTGCATAATTGTGGAACTCCACCAACAAACGTCCGCAAGCAATGCATCCAATTTTTTGCTTTGAACCGCTTTTCAATTGGCATGGTCACCTGGTGGAACCTCTCTCCTTGTTCGTCTGATTCCTGAGGTGATTGTGCCAAAAAGATATCTAGGTGGTGGTGCAAGAAATGCAATTTCAGCGTCATGGATGCACCGATTTTTTCGAAATAATACAGCAACCTGTCCACTCGTTGCTGTATCTCTTCTCGCTGGACACGGTTCTTTCCTAGAACGCCTTCTATTACTTCTTTCAATGCGTTCCATGCATGTTGGTGGTCGTGATGCTCTGAAAGCAAATTTGTGAAAGAATCACTTTTGATCAATTTCCGAATATCAGGTCCATTGAGAATATCTGTTTTAAATACATAAGAAAAACGAACAAATTATTGGTAATGCGAATGTATAGAAATTAAAAAATTTAAATATGACAATATTTAAATACAGAGTACGATACGTACCGTTTTTAATTTTCTCATCACTGAATTTCGGAAAGATGGATTTCAAACAGTTAAAGGCGCCGTTAACTTTTTTGACCACCACTTCAACGAATTTCCCAGCTATTCCCAGTTTCATGTGGAGCGGTGGCAACAAAATATCATGCAGGTCCTTTATCATAGGTTCATTGCGTAATTTTAATTGTTTGTTGAGCTCGGGAGTTCTTCCTTTCCAATCTTTACATTGATATTGATTTCCTTTGTATCGTGAATCCCAATTACAAAGGAAGCAGAAGTATTTTGGATATCCGCCCTTTTCTATAATTCCTTGTAGTATGTTGACCACCTTCAGATCGCGACAAATATTCCAATTGTGTTCATCGTATTTGATTTTATTCAAAATTTCGCCCAATGCTTCATACGTTTCCTTCATAGTTGTGCTGAATCCCAATGGAATGGATGGTTTTTTATTTTTTTTTTCTGTGCAGCAGCACAGCCTTCAAACTGGTAACTGAACCATCGATGAATAAACGCCAGTCGCCAGCGATATAAACCATTCCCAATTTTTCCACTAAGCCTAGTATATCATGGCAGTACGTGAACGTATTTTCTTCGTCAACAGAATACAATTTCTGAGAAGCAGCTTGGCGTTGTCGGTATGATGTTGCGCTGACATTTTGCTGTGTGAGTTTTCTGCGCTTCAAAAATGATGTCAACCATTCTGAGTTTTGTTGTGATAGTCCCATCTTAGCCACAATGTAATCCATTTCGATTTGTGTTACCGGTTCTGATCCATTATTTTCAATATCGGGTGTCCAATCAGCATCATCCAAATTGGTCGGATTGGTGAAAACGGTTTCGGCTAGCAGGGACACAGTATCCGCACTCGGAGGTTTAGGTGCATCGGTATCAGCAGGGTGTTGCACTGGAAGTTTGGCAGTAAATGCAGCAGTGTATACTTTTGCTTTCAATTGTTTTCTGTTTAATCCAGGACGAAAATTTATGCATGCGTAGCATCTGGATTCATCATGTCCAGTTAGGTCTTCCACCCAAATTACTGGCTTTATAAAAGACAACTTTCTACTTTTTCCGTGCATCCATTTTAGAAGGGTAGTATAACAACTGTTGCACACTGTGTTCAGCGTAAAATTTGCACCACTTAAATCTGCTTCATCGAAATAATTACAATACCTGGTTTTGAATTGCTCAGTAAACAAATTGTTTCGATCTTTTTTCTGTATTTTTCGGACGGATTGACCACAAACGTAACAAAATTCATCCAAATTTGGGCACTTGTTGTTTTCCATATTGATATATTTTATGTTTTGTTGTTATTCACTTTTAAAAAACTGGAGAAAAATCACTTTCACTGTTCGCGTTCGTTGGCACTGCCTGAATGACAAAAATCTATCAATGCACACCTATAAATACTACGTATTTTTCAATATTTTACTGCCAGGTACTTATAAATGGGCGCATATTTTAAGGGTGGCTGGCTATATACCTGATTCAGCACTTGTACGTTTCAAATTGTGCAAAACTTTCCAAATAATCAGCACCCTTAAATGTGGATTTATTTATTATTTTGTTTATTTCTTTTTTTTTAATTCTCAGAATCATAAAAAAGGTGTCAATGTTTTCTCCAAATATTGTTGTGCATAAAACGTGAAAAATTCCCCTATACGACAGTTACTAACTTCAAATCGATATTAAAAATATTTTGCCAAGTAAGAAGATTAAACAAATGATGCAGAAATTCTTCTTTTTGGGTCTAATTTCACATACAATGTATCACAAAAATAAGTATGCAACATGAAGAACTGTCGAATATGTTAATTTACTGGGAGAATAATGCAAAATTTGTTGTTTGTTATTTTACAAAAACAATAACATATAAATTTTCTTTCCAAAATTCAATAGACATGATGAAGAGAATAGTCCCGTTATCTTGGTGGCATCATTTGTTCTGAAACAGCAAAAATCATATCACAAATGTATGTACGCAGTTTACTTATTTATGAAGATGAGAAGTGTTGAAGTAATTAATGATCAGTGATATTTCATCAAAACTATTTACAATTGTTAAATACAATTTTACGTGTACATTTTCTTTGATTTTCACCATGGCTCCGCGGGGAAAATAACTTTCGCAGGGTCTGAAGGATTTAATAATAAAATTGTACAAAAATAATAAAAGTCAACGTCAAATCGCAAGAGAAGTGGGAAAAAGCAGTGCCACGGTTCAGAAATTTATACAAACATTTAAAACAGAAGGTAACACGAAAAATAAGCAAAGAACTCGACGGTCACAAATATTCACGGATCAGGAAAATAGAACAATTATACGGAACAGTACGGAAAAATCTCAAAACAAGTGCCCCAAAAATTCAGTCCGTAATTAAAAACGTAACTGGTAAAACATGTAATCCTCAAACCATTCGTCGTGTATTGCATACTGCCGGCTTCCATGGTCGGAACATCCGTAAAAAGCCATTTGTTACTAGCATTAACAGAAAAAAAGGATGTGACTTCGTAAAACTACACGAAAGCAAAGACATAAACTTTTGGAATTCTGTTATTTTCTCTGATGAGAGCAAATTTAATATATTTGGCTCAGACGGACGTGAAAAAGTGTGGAGAAAAGTAAATTCTGAACTCGATCCCCAAAATATGGCTGGCACAGTAAAACATGGTGGTGGATCGATAATGGTGTGGGGGTGTATGTCGGCATCTGGTGTAGGAAATATTGTTGTGATTGAAGGCACGATGGATAAAACTGTTTATCTCAATATTTTAAAGAATAATTTGAGCCAAAGTGCATTAAAATTAGGACTTTCGGGATCATTTGCCTTCCAACAAGACAATGATCCCAAGCACACAGCACACATTGTAAGAGAATGGTTGCTGTATAATACTCCCAAGCAACTCAAAACACCACCTCAATTGCCAGATCTAAACGTAATAGAACATTTATGGGGAAATCTGGATAGACAGATAAGGAAACATGAGATAACAAAAAAAGATGATTTAAAAACGGCACTACTTGAGGAATGGAAAAGATTCCATCATCAGTTACTTAGAACCTGGTGGCCTCTATGCCATCAAGGTTAAAAGCGGTGAAAAAAGCCAAGGGCTACTCAACGAAATATTGAATATTGATATAATATTCATACAAACTGTAAAATATGTACATGAAAAATCTTTTTCTTAGTTTTTGTTTGATTGCATACTTACTTTTGTGATGTAACTTTTATACATTTTTAAGATACAGCCGAATGGCTCAAACATGAATTAATTTTATTATTGTTTTTTGCCGGTATTATTAAGTTAAACGTTTAAATAAATAATAAAAAATAATTCGGCTTTATTATTGTTACGCTTAGGCTTTGTTTTTTTAGTAACCAAAATTAAAGCATCGCTGCATACTTATTTTTGTGATACACTGTACAGTTCTCAGAATTGAGTTGGCAATCAATGAACTGAAAAATGTTGTACTGTGTAATATATCTTTTGTACATAAATATGAAATTTTATTCCTATAGCTCTTAAATTATGGCCATTTTTGTGTCGACAGGCAGACAAACAGTCGGACATGGCTAAATCGACTCAGCTCGTGATGCTGATCAAGAATATATCGTCACCTGCATGCTAGAACAATGTAGAAAATTCCATTTTGGGTTTGTTGCTGTTTTTGATGTAATTTTATATAAAGAACATTGTATCAAAATACGGAATAGGAATTCGGGCTAGAACTGCCGCAATACCACGGTTCTTAATCAATATAAGTGTGGTTTTTTTTTTGTCACAAATATTTAAACAATTTTAAAAAATTGTTATCTGAATATGAAAACTAACTTTAACCTTATTAGCTTTATACTAATTTTGATTAAGTTTTATTAAATTCAATTTTGCTTCATTAAATATTTTATTTTTTTCATGTGTATAACCCAATTTTCCGTATTTTAGCCTATGAATATTTTCTTTAAAATAGATTCAGAAGGTCAATAATCTAATATATAAAAATCTCGCGTCACGGTGTTTGCTACGAAACTTCTCCGACACGGCTTTAACGATTTTCATGAAATTTTGTATGCATATTTGGTAGGAATGGGAAAAGGTTGTAAAATATAATTTACCCTCCTACCCCCAGTAGGCGTGGAACCTCCCATACAACCGAAATTTGCGATATCGAATAGCTTTGGAGTTGTAAGCCGTACAGCCTCGGAATTCGGTATTCGAACACAATTTACACGTAATTTTTACTGATAACATCTTATAGGCGTTAAAAAAGGGGGAGTGGCACCAAATTTGCGATATTGAATAGCTTTGGAGTTATAGGCTGCACTGCCTCGGAATTCGGTATTCGACCACAATTTACAAGTGACGTTTCACTGATAGCATTTTATGGGAGTTGGAAAAAGGGTGGAACCTTCCATACAACCCCAGTTCGCGATATCCAATAGCTTTTGAGTTATAGGCCACACAGCCTCAGAATTCAACATTCAAACTCAATTTACACATGCAATTTTACTGATAACTTTGTATGGCGTTGGACAAGTGGGCGTGGTACCTCCCATACAACCTAAATTTAACAAATTCAACAGCCTTCGAGTTATAGTTCGCAGAGCCATGGAATTCAGTATTCGACCACAACTTACATATTGGCATTTCCAAACTGGCGTTACGGACGATTTGTTAAAAAAATTAACAAAAATAGAATGAAAAAGTATAATTTTTAAAAAGTTTTTTATATTTGCGTAGTAATTAAGTAGCACTATATTAAGTAAAAACAATGAAAAATATTAACTCAAAGGATCTAAAGATATAAGCAAAAATATGTGCTGGCTTTACGTTACAAAAAACGGAAGTGATTTCTGACTTGGATTACTAAAATTGCAAAGCTTTATGAATTGGGCAAGACTATTTGTATAAAACTTTTTGTAGAAGGTTTTAAAATAACATAAGTTTATTTTTCAAGAGATCAAATTTAATAATCTTTTCTGGGTTTTTTTATTAGGATTTTTGATCTGGCGTTACATTACTGGCGTTATGTTATTGTACTAAAATTTCCATTGCAGCTTCATTGGGTATTTAAGTATTTAGGTAGTAAAGTAATTATTTAATTAAATAATTAAAAAGCAAATTTAATAAATTGTTCTTTCCTTGCCTCATCCATTTTTTCATTATCTCTAGCCGATGCCTTCCATTTTTACTAAAACAAAAAAGCTTATGAAACATTTACGAAAAAGAAAAACTACATTTGTGAAACAGTGCAGACGATTTGATCATGATGGTTAATGAATTTTTGTAGAAATTGCTGAAACTAATAAAAATAAAATGTTTCTAAATGATCTTGTTATTTATTGTGTTGATTTTATATGATTTTAATACAAATTCTAAATGCTTGATATTTAAATAATACTTGATTCAGCTAGTGATTTTTTCCTTCTCATATCGAAAAAAATTTGTTGTTGTTTCTTTGGAAAGATTCGTTAGTTAAATTAATAATTGTTCTAACTTTGACATTAAGCTCAATAGATCTTTTTAAAATATCAAACAACTAGAATTTGTATTTAAAATCAAGTATGATTTAAACTATCAAACATTAAGAATTTGTATTTAAATCATAGAAAACCAACATAATAAATAACAAGGTCATTTAGAAAAAACTTTAATAAAAAGGTAGAGCACGACCAAACAGAAACAAGCTGAAAGTATATCTGCAAAAATCTAAAAACAACTTCAGTTAATCGAACCATGCTTTGTTATTGGAAGACTTCCAATAGACTGTTGGACTCTATATAATAACATAAGCATACAGACTAAAGTATAGCAAAAATACATCAACAATTGTGAGCATGTGAAATGAGAGAAAAACTGAGAAATTGACACTTCAAATCTCATCGCGTCTGTGGTGCAGTGCGCTAGTGCGCGCTTGCACGGGTATCACAAAGATTTCTGATGAAGCCTTTAACACGGCCGAAATTGCAATAAAATCAGCTAGTGATTTTTTCCTTCTCATATCGAAAAACTTTGTTGTTGTTGTTTCTTTGGAAAGATTCGTTAGTTAAATTAATAATTGTTCTAACTTTGACCTTAAGCTCAATAAACGATTTTAAACTATCAAACAACTAGAATTTGTATTTAAAATCAAGTATGATTTAAACTATCAATCAACTTTTTTCTGGAAATGTTCATATCCAGTTTCACTGATAACATTTTATTGGCGTTTAGCAATGAAGCCGAGGCAGCAACTCGCCGGGCTTAAGCTAGTAATAGTATATTTCCGTCAGACTTTTATTGGTGTTTATATCTTTTTTTCTCCATAGGTTGTTGTTAAATTAATTAATAAAATTTTATGCAAAGTAATTGTTATTGTTTTTAATATTTGTAGTCATATGGGTATGGTGTTTTACGATTTCAGTATTTTAAAGTGCTTTAGGAGTGAGGTAGGCAAATCAAATTTAATCAATAAGCAAGGGACCTAATGCCCACATATCTGCAAGTCAAAGTACATATAAATAAATAACAGGGACTTTAATATGTAATGCGATTCGGAAAGCAAATGACACCACGAAAATTCATGTATTAAGATAACTAAATGGCAGTCATTTCTACCTCTGCCTTACAATGGTGTTTTTGTTCGCATTAAATTCGAACTAATCAAAACTTGGTCAAAAAACCATGTAAATACATGGTGATTTTTTGTTTAAGATCCCCAGATCTTCAACATTAAATACTACGTTACTCGATTCTTTGTAAGCATCAAAGTTGTAGAAATTTAAATTATTTTGTGAATTAAATTTAAATTAATGTGTTTTAAAAAACCCTTAGGAGAGAGGTAGGCCAGCCAAATTTTAAGGTATTGTTGTTAAGTAACTAAATACTTACCATTCTGTAAAAGCCTTAAAAGCAAATTTTAAAAAGTAGGCTTCCGTACTTTACAAAAGCATTCAAATTTTTAAACTAGTTTTCTAAAAAACGACAAGAAATAACATTCATGGTTTTGGCATGCAGGTGACGATATATACTTTTCTATACCTGACACGCCTTCTTATGCCCGTTAGAAATGGAGTGACAAGGTAATTATACCCTTTACGCAGTACGCGTGGTGATATAAATATAAAATAAATGCTACCCTACAAATTTATGCTACCTTCAAAACTGAATGCGCCCTTGATACGGTACATGTGCTTGAAAACAGATAAAATGTTTTTCTCTCTTGTTTTTTCTCGCGGAACCATAATATTTATTTTCAATTATGCAAACTTGAATGCAACCGAATAATTAGCGCCGTAACGAGTGCTACACAACAATAATGTTCAGTTCTCTCATATTAATGCTTTACTATCTTAACGAATGCAACGTTAGAGTTATTTTTATTCTCTGGTTTGAGCAACAATATTAATGACAGAGTCTTAAATTTATGAAAAATGACCGCAAAAATGTGCCACATGACAACTCGAGGTAAATAAAATAAATGCTGTTACTCATACGCCCTGCTGCACCCACCTGTAATTAATACAGAACTTTTACAAAACTAAAACTAGCAGCTTAAAACCAAATTCGTAACACACACACACTCACACACACATACACACACACTCATATACACATACATGACTAACTTTGAAAGGACTTGCTAACATTTGAGAACTCCAACACCAACTCCAACAACTGCTATTTTAAATAACAATTAATCATGATGTAAGGAAGTGAGCAAAAAACATATGCTTTTCTTGCATGCAAAGCAATAGGCAAAAACAACAAAAGTAATCATACAAGTATAACAACAAAAAAAGCAACAACAATCACATCTATCAGCAGTGCGTCAGTTAGAGCCAAAAGTGTGCGGCTTGGGCAAGAACAATAAAGACATAAATAATATAATTTTAAATAGATTTCCATCTGCAGCCACCTTTCTAACAGCTTCACACCACATACACATAGACGCACACACACACACACTATCTCAGTGCAGCAAGTGAAGTGAAAGAATTAAAAATGGCAACCCTAAAATGTGTTTCTGCACACCCACAACTTAATTGCTTGACCCAAGACGCAATGATAAATGAATAATTCTGACAAGTTAAACAACTCAACTGGAAGGATTGAGCTACATGCTGCCTAAAGGAGTGCCACACCTTACTCAACACCTTACTTGGGTGTTGCTGAAAGTTTTAACTCACTTTGGTCTAAACTATATTTAAATTGAGCTGTTTTGTTAAGTGTTTGTGTGTTTGTATAGGTGTGCGTGTGTTGAGTTAAGAATAAATGCTTGCATATCCTGAGTGTTTGCATTTGCTATCCTGATGTTACTGCTGCTGCTGCTAAACTTTCTGATAACAGTTTAAAATAACGTTTGCCCTACGCAAACATAACTAGCTGACAGCAGCTGCTTCTGCTGTTGTTTTTGTTGTTTTTGTCATTGCACTCCATCATTTCTAACCAGCTAAACACATACTTCAAGACAGCTGTTACCCTGCTCAACCGCTGCTGTATTAAATTTTCAACATTGCTTAGGTACTAGAATTCAACTCCTTTTTTTTAACTCGTTTAAATTCATCTATTTATTTTTCCTATTATCAACTTTCTTTAATCTAGTTCCATTTAGCACTCCTTAAATTTGCACTTAAGTGCACTCCTTACAAACTTAAAATCTTTTCAAATTCTCCGACAACTTAAGTAAGTTTTTGATAAATTTACCATGATTATTTTTCGATGTGAAAACTTTTCCATAGATAATAATGCTTACTTCAATGTGCTGCACCTTTCCAGACCTTTTCTCTCATTAACTACTTTCTCACTTGTGCTTTTTTATTTAAAAATATGTTTGAGTTAAGGTGTTGTTTCTTTGGCCGGAAATTACTTTTGCTTGCTTTTCCGACGGTTGTGGTCACAGTTCATTTTATATTCATCCTGAAACTGTGTTGTCATTTTCCAAGAACTAAGCACTTAAGTTTGTTTTAATTCGAATTAAGCTTAAGTGTGTTTTGCTGCTTCCTCCTTTTCTTAAGTTTGTTCTCTCTTAAAATTCACAAATATATTGGTTTTGATTAAAAAAACGGATGTCGTAACAAATGTTTCTGTTTAGTTCTTAACGAGAATTTTTCTTAAAATATCATGAAATTATACCGAATCGTCAATTTTCAGTATAACAATATTTTCATTGTGTATTACCTTAAAAAAAAAAGCTGTTAACACATGTAATATAACAGGGCAAATCTGGCCAAACTCAATCTTAAGCGTTCAAAAGAACTCATTTCTCTGAGAAGATACCACATTCGCACCATGGTAGGGATCCCTACAGGGCACTGCCTTATTGAACATACCCCACAACGACTTCTGCAGAAACTGCAGAGATGAGGAGGAGAAAGAATCTACAGTACATTTCCTCTGCACTCTTCCAGCGCTGACTCAAAAACGCTTCCTCCACTTAGGCAACAGGTTCTTCAACGACCTTTACGAACTCTCGGAATTTTCGGCATACCGAATCTAAGGCTTAGTAAACAGCTCAAATTTGTTTAAATAGAGAAAGAAAAAACTTGCCCTTGGTATCACAATGGGCCTCATTGTCCTTAGTGTGTCTCGTTTAAGACAGAAAAACTAACCTAACCCAAACTAAAAATTTTATCTGTGAATAAATCTTTTAATTCCCAAACAAAGCTATTTTCACATTTATAACTAACGCACCACTTCAAATTTCCAATTTTTTTATAGTAAACTAGACAATCGAATCAACTTGATTACGAGCAACTTGCAACAACTTCTTGTCCTTCCGATTGTCCTTTCTAACACAAGATAACAATGCTATAAAGTTACCGGAAATGTCGAGAAAAATTCAATAAAAAAATATAGCTAAACTTAAACAGCAAGCTGTTTTAATGTTTCACTCAATTGAACTTTGACAGTAAAATAAAAAAAAAAATCTTTCAAAGATTTAAAAAAAATTAATTTCAAACTTTTTTTACAATAATGTTATAAATATATTTACTACATTTTTTTATGCTTGATTTTACTGAAATGTCATTCCAATAAAATATTAAAAACGATTTTGCAAAACAAACTTTTCTAACATAAATGTTGTTATCGTTTTTTTATTATGTTATTCCTTAAATCAATTTCCTTTCACCTGTTCATAAAATGTTTGAAATTTGATGTTTTGCTAATGTATGTGTAGAGATGCTATGTTGTGTTAGTGATGTGTGTGGATTGGATAGTGATGGGATGTCAATGTGCAGCTATAGATATGTATGTGTGTTTGTAGATGTATCAATGGCTGCAGCAACAACTTGAGCAATAAATGAAACTATCAAGCATTTCAAAGTTAAAGACGAGCATAGCGATACATAGAAGCAATGAAAATACACATAAACAAATGTTTATTTGAAAATATGCTCATATATGTGTACTCACGCACACATCAACATACATTGCAGAAGAAAACAGTTAATCGTGAACATTTTGCAACAGCCATCAAGAGCAGAAACAACGATATAAAGCAGTTCAAAATTACTACCGGAAATTTAACATTTCGGAGTGAAAAAACCAACATACAATAATAAAGAGTTTTCATTTTTGTTTTGTGAGAAAACTCTGAGAACACCACATTGCTTCCGAGTCATGCTCCTGTGTGTATTTAATTTGCTTAATAATGTTGAAAAATTTTATAAGTTGATTTAAAAGTTGTTTAACCTCACACCACTTCCTTTTTTGAACTTTCATTCTTTGATAGACAGTTTTGCCAAGAAGTTCGAACCAAAAAGCACCAACTCACAAAAATAAAAACTGTGCTTTTGAAACAAAAGGACTTAAAACCAAATCGCAAAATGTATTAATACGCATTTTGCGATTTCTCCAAGGAGAGAAATAATTTTCTTGTATAGAAAAATTATTTTGTTCGATTTTTTGAATCAAGAATTTTTAACCATTATTAGGAAAAAAATTTGTACATAGATTCTTACAGATTTCTCATCGAAACAATTCCGTCGTTTAGTAAATTTATAAATTTACACTACTTATAACACAATGTCGTGAAAAATGATTTAAACAGATTTAATACCTCAAAAAATTTAAAATCTTGAAAAAACCATAACTGGTTTTGGTTCCAGAGCACCAAGACATTTCTAGAAGCTCTTAAATTGAAGATCTTAAATAGTACTATAAAAAGCTGCTTTCAGTATACCACTTGTTTGTTCTTTCAGAAAGTGGGATATTCTCACGAATTTTTGCTAAAAACTATTGAAAATATTGAGCTGAAAATAAGAATTGTATATATATATTAATGATTTTGGTTTTTTGCACATAGTCTATATACACCTCAGTGAAAATAACTGCTAGGCAGATATTCGGCATATACGCTTTTATGGAGATAAATATTTATCTAATGCAAATCTAATACGCAAAAACAAAACTTTAGCCTCTTTTTTACCGACTTTTAAACAACACATTCCAAGTAATCTTAAATCAATGGAAAATTCTTTTTAATGGCAACTACACAATATAATATTAAATCAAATATATTGTTTTTAAGATAGGTAAAAGTAAGAAATTAAAAAATCTTTTTACATGACTTTAATTATGAGCAATTTCGATCAAGTAAGTTTGAAGAAGTCATTAACAACAACAACTCGGTATAGAGTCAATCACACAGCAGACTATACAACTCAGTAGTCTTGAGTGATTCAGCCGTGACCAACCCAATGTTTAAGTCTTATATGATTTGACACCTGCTCGAGTAAACTCCTAAGAATATTATTTTCTCATTGGTCATTATTATCATACGACGAATAAGCATTAAGCATTTTTTTAGATCAAGCCTAAAACTCTACCAGAGATTGTGTGTATGTCCCGAGAAACAATTTCATATTCTGTGTCAATAAAGTACCTAGTATATGTCCAGTGCCCGTGTCGGTAAATATTCAACCTCTGCAACAAAAGAAGTGCTATTTCTGGAACTTGGGCAGGCAAAATGTACGAGCAAAGACCAATTTTGGCACTTGTCAGTTTATTGTGTCCGAATATATTCCCTTGTTTTTGAACATTTTATTGACATAATACAGACCTACTACGGTACTATTTCAGGTACCTTTCAAGGTACTTGTTGGGTATGTTTTGGGTACATTATAGTTGACTCAGGCTAGTTTTGATACATATCAGCTACTTTATTGGCACAATATATAAATTTTTTCTCGAGTCCTGTTCGCTGAAGCTCGTTTCCATTCGGCTTAATATTAATGTGCGATTAATTTTTTTCATAAACCTTGGCGATTTTCGTTACTACTCGTAGCTTTTAAAAATAAAATTGAATCCGATACTTGGTACTTTTGAGTCGGAGTAGTTTGGTACAGACACAAATTGTTTCTTGGGTGTTCTTGTTGCTTATTATTTTCCGCAACTCATTTGGATTTTGACGAATCTGTTGAAGTACACTATAGAATTTGGAACGAGTTTTTGTTTCGCTAGAAGCTAGTGCTTACCTGAAAGCTGGATATTTGTACAACCAGATGTTGCCCATATAAAAACAGTAAGAAAATACAAAGCCACACATTCGCTATTGTGATTCAACCTGATGATTTGAATTTTGGCGATAGAAATGTTGTATCCATAAGGTGGAATATGGTAAAAACTAAAATCGTATTTAGTAATACCTACGTAAATATCAAAAATTATCGTACGCTTTTTTAATATTTATTTCAGAACAAAAGTAATGGGACGTATATCATTCGAAAGGTAGTGCAGCAGAGATGATAGGGATCTCAGGATTACTAAGATGTAGAATGAGGTAAAGAGTGAAAGTTCTGGGTAAGGAGTCTTGCACAAAATTATGGAATATTAGATTAATGACCTTTGCCTGAAGCATGACTTTGACTTGAAGCATTTATTAAATAAAAGCCACACTGTAGCAGATGGAAGAATATGATGTAAGAGGGAATTTTAGGCATCAATGAAATGCAAGAAGTGTGAATATATATTCTGCCGTCATAAGAAAGAGTACGGCATCTACATATTTCAATATTCTGAGATAAACGACTTACAGTAATTAAAAAAAAATTCACTGATTGGGGTTTGGATGTTTAAAAATATTTGGTAATGATATTTTTCCCGATTTTATGAAACATCTGTAGAACAAACACTGTAATTATCGCTTTTTTATTGTTTATTTTTTAACTTAAATTATCACAATCAGTTCAAAAAGCCGTATCTACATCAACTGTATATTTTATATAGTAAAAAGGTTTTTTGTTTGTTTATTTATGATATTTAAATTATACACTATTTTAACATTATCATATCTTGCGCAAGGATATTTAATAAAAAAATCAATATACTATATTTAAAAAATAAAATATATTTAAAAACCATTAACTACAAGTACAAAGGTAAAACACATTACCTGCGTGTAGATACCGATTTTTTATCTCTGTTTATGTAGAAAATGCGTTTTTTGCTTCAATGATTTCTTTAGTTTGTGTCGATTTCTTTAATTTGCAATTTTTATTTTATGTTCTTGAAGATAGAGGAAAGATGATAAGAAAAAAGCAATTAAACTAATTTAGATTTTCATGTTTCATGTCTCGCTCTTACTTATAACGGCAGTATTGTGATGAAGACATTTCTTACTAATAGTATAATATGAAAAATTTGCGTTATTTTAATGTTTCGACATCACAATTATTTCCATTTCTTGATAACTAAAAATTCCGGAATACAACGCATTTTCTTTAGGCAAGGCCATTGCTCCAGATTGAGAAAAAACTGATTGAAATTTCAAGTTTGCAAAAATAGGTTTTCTATGTGTTAGTTTTTCTGTTAAAAACAATTATGTACATCAAAGCCATGAAATAAAAATTAACCCTGTAACTACTAAGGGTGTTCAAATAGACCCCAACCTACATATATGGTTTTTAGCTCAACTCAACATCACCTTTCACCTCCTTAAATAAGTGCACTCTTTTGCGGGAGCAGCAATTTGTGTTTTTTGTAATAAATTTAAAAACCCATTTTTTCGTTTTATTTTTTAAGGAGGTGATTTGATTTAGTTTTTTGCAGTTTGACAAAAATATTTAACAAACTAGTGTCCTTTGAGAAATTTCCAGTGCAAATGCTTCGCAATTAAACTTGTCAATTATGATTCATAATTTATGAACTTTGATTGAGATTGCTGTGAGTGTATATGTGAGAGTTTCGAGCAGACTTAAAAAAAAAGCGTATTGAGATTCGAGCTGTGGAAGATAATTACAAATTTCGGTACTGAAAAGCATGGTGAATAATAAGGTAGGCTTTGACAAGACCTATCGTTAACGTCAAAGTTTGTTTTAGAGATGCTAGTTTTCTTTGTTAATGTTATTTCTGGGATAAATACTTAGAAAAGGAATTTTAAAAAGGGTAAATAAGATTAAATATCTTTATTATACGTTGTCCGACAAATTACACAACTTCTTTTTGCCATTATTTAATTTTAAAATTTATTTATATCACACACAAATCTTTATGAAAACCACAAATACACGCTTAGTTTTCTACTTTATTTTTTTTTTTTTTAATACACAACATAACTTACCTAGGCAAAAAATTTATTAATTACATAACATAAGAAATTGTAGTTTGGAATGAAAAAGATCTGCAATCTATAGTTCACAAGGAACTAGAGACGATTGCAGTTACATAAGTAAATAATTGAATAATTAAACATAATCGTATTATTATTATAACGTAAAGTGAAGTGGTTTCAAAGAATAAATATATAATACCAATAATCACAAAAAAAAGAAGTGTAATGAATATAATAAAAATAAATATATAATGAGAAAAAAAAACGTGGAGAAGCTCAAAAAACAAAAAAGGATTAACTACTAACCAACACTGAACAAACAATCAACATCATTGTAATTAAGACTGAAAAGCCAAGTTTTAACATTACGAAGAAACATGCATTTATTACGAATACATCTTATGCTATTAGGTAAGCTGTTAAAGAGTCTGGGAGCTACTGAAGTATAAAACTGCAGAAATAATTGAAGTAAAACTGTGGTACAGTGACAAGATTCTAAAGATTAATTCTTAAGTTATAGCTTATTGAGTATCTACTTAATAGATACCTAGATTTGATAAAAAATATCTTTAACACCTTGAAACAGTATAAATGCTTTAATGGTAAGATGTTCAATGTTCTAAAAAGAATCAGACTTCTATCACGGCGAGATCTATTGCAAATCAGACGTATTGCATGTTTTTAAGACAAAATTGTAATTTTGTTAGCATAAGCGCCGCCCCAGAAAACTAAGCCGTATTCCAATTTGGATTGAATAATACCATAGTAAAGTGACTTGAGAAGTTCAAAACAACAATAAGGCCTTAGCAAAAAAAAAAAAGGTCTAGTGGCAGCCATTAGATAATTTTTTAGAGCTCGTGTATGTTCCGACCAACTCATTTTGTTATCCAACATTAATCCGAGGTATTTAAAAGAATTAGCAGGTTCAATACTAAAACACTTATAAGAGCAACAAAAAGCCTCAGAATAAGTATGAAAAACATCAGATGAAGAACAGATATCTTTACTAGAGATGAACTTTTACAACTGCCATCATGAAAGTAAAATTGTGGAAAAGCAACTTCTTTACCTACAGCACTAAAAAACATAATTCTTGTTTTATTGCTAAGTACCAATCGATGGACTTTAAACCAGTGACTTAAAACTGACAGATCATGATTTAAATCTATAGCAAGGTTTAATTGTGAGTTACTCGTAAACGTATAGGCCATGTCATCAGCAAATGCCTTTGCACTACTTTTGAATTTCTGAGAAAAAAGTGAATTAGTGAAGATTAAAAACAGAATAGGACCTAGCACCGAGCCTTGTGGTACACCTAATTTAACGTGCAATGAAGAACTAAAGTTACTTTTAAACTTGACTTTCTGCTATCTATTTGATAAATAAGAACAAAGTCAGTTATATATTAAGCCTCTCAAGCCAAAATTATGCAATTTTTTTAATAAAATATCATGGTAGAGCCGCAGTTAACTTTTTATTGTTTAAACCTGAGTAGACATTTGAGCAAAAATTCAAAAGAGCATCTTCTGTTGACATACCAGATCTATAGCCATATTGATATTTACTAAGAAGACAATTATTTTCCAAAAATTTTACGATACGAGCCTTAATAGCTTTTTCAAACACTTTAGCAAACACCGGAAGGAGCGATATGGGTCTGTAGTTGTTAATATTGGAACGATCACCTTTCTTAAAGAGAGGAATTACCTCAGCCATCTTCATTTCACTCGGAAATGTACCTGTCTCAACACTTAATTTAAACAAATGGCTTAAAATATCGCAAATATTAAAAGAAATTTTCTTAATGAAATTATTTGTAAAATAATAATTAGATGCAGAATTCGAATTTTTTAACGACATAATAATTTTATACACCTCAAACGAAGAAATTGCATCATAGAAAAAGCTCTTAGATAAAGAGGGTTCACTGGACAAACAAGAATCAAGGACATATCAGTGGCATTATCAGCAACTACTTCGGAGCCTATTGAAACAAAAAATTTGTTAAAACTATCTGCTAGAATTTTTGAATTAGAAACAGGTAAATTATTTATAAGCAATGTTTGAATAGTTTCATTATTTGTCCCTTTATTGAGTATATTATTTACCAATTTCCATTCTTTTCGAATGTCACCTTTTGCTTTTTAGAATTCATTACAGTAGAAGTTATTCTTGCATAACGTTACATCTTTAGACACTTTTTTACAAATAGCTTTATAAGAAGAATTAATTAAAGAATCATTTGGATACCTTTTTTTACGCTTAAATAGCTTGTTTTTGGCCTTTATTTTATGAAGCAAGTCATTCGTTATCCAGGGTTTAATTTTTTTCAATTCGCGATTCTTTTTCTTAATAGTTCTTGTAGAACTTAATAGTAGAACAGAATATTGCATATAAGTAAAAAAATTTAACTTGCGCCAATGGTTCACTGAACATTTTCTTAAATTTCTCGTTTCCGCTGTAGGATGCCAATGGGAGATATTTTTAAAAAAATTTGTTGATGAGGAATGACAGTATTTTCACCTAGAAGTTGAACAAAACCACTTTTTAGCAATTTCCTTCATTATTAAGGTAGATATTAAGTGAATAGACTTAAGTAAAGTGTCCTCTTAGCATTTTTTAAAATTTCTCCATTCAACTGTAAAAATCTAATGGCAGATATTTTTAAGCATGTTTTGAAGAGGAAAAGCAACATTTATACCTAGAAGTTGGACAAAACCATCCCTTAGCGATTATCTTCATTATTAAGGGAGATATAAAATGAATGGATTTACGCCACTTGTCCTCTGAAAATTTTTTAAAATTTCTCCTGTGCGCTGTAAAAATCTAACACTACAGCTGAAACGAGAAATTTAAAAAAATTTTAGTGAACAAGTGACGTAAGCCCAAATTTTTTTACTAATATGCAATATTTTGCATCATTTTTGGGTACTATATAGTTTATTTTTTATGATATGAATAGCAAAAATGGACTTATGCCACTTGTGCTCTAAGCAGCTTAATTCATAAATGTTATAAAAACAAAGAAAGTAAAAAGAATCATGCCCGAACCCAGCTTCAAACCGGGGACCTCTGAGTTGATAGTCTAGAGCACTATTCTCTAGACTAGAAAAACCGACAATTATACTTTTGGATTTTCGAACGCAGGCTAATAAGCTTATATTTTCGGGCTAACAATCGAAAATCCCTGAAAGTACTTAGACTGAAATAAAAATGCATCAAATACAGCGCTTTTTCTCTAGTGCCTTGCTTAAAATATATAAGTCGTATTTCAACATCGAAAAGCCTTCGGTCTGGTGCTTAACGCACTTATTTGGCAGCACTGCTTTGATACACATTCGTTGTCTATATTGCTCTCACTTTATATCCCTTTGTATCTGTAACTGTATACCGACGATCTCATCCCTTCTTTCTATCTTATTAATTCCTAATGCACAAGAAAATCTTGTTCGCGTTTCTTTGCCATTATATTGGGGGTTGGAATTAGTTTTAAAGGTTTTCTAAAAGATTGCGTAACTATCAATAGATCGCATCGGGCACACCTGTGACTATATTCATTTCAAAGCACATTGTCTAAGCTTAATTTTTTAGTATGTGTCATTCCACTGAAGTGTAAACAACATATATTTTTTTCTCTGTGAACATGTCGACTTTCGTTCCAACAAAACGCAATTTGCGGGAAGGTTTACTTTTGTGCTTCCATTTGAAGAAAAAAGCGGTTGAAGCACAACGCACGCTTACTGAGGCTTACGGGGACTATGCTCCATCGATTTCTACTTGTGAGTACTTGTCCGTCGATTTAAAAGTGGTGATTTTGATACGGAAGACAAAGAGCGTCCGGGCCAGCCGAAAAAGTTTGAAGATGAGGAATTGGAGGCTTTGCTCGATGAAGACCCGTGTCAAACCCTTCAAGAATTGTCAGAATCATTGGGAGTCGACTTATCAACGGTCGGCAAACGCTTGAAGGCCATGGGAATGATTCAAAAGCAAGGAAATTTGGTGCCGTACCAGTTGAAGCCGAGAGACGTTGAACGGCGATTTTGCATGTGCGAACAACTGCTTCAACGGCATAAAAGGAAGAGTTTTTTGCATCGTATTGTCACTGGCGATGAAAAGTGGATTCATTACGATAATCCTAAGCGAAAAAAATCGTGGGGACCACCCGGCCATGCATCAACATCGAGGGCCAAGCCGAATATTCATGGCGCCAAGCTTATGCTGTGTATTTGGTGGGATCAGAAGGGTGTCGTGTACTATGAGCTGCTAAAACCTAACGAAACCATCACTGGGGAACGCTACCAACAACAATTGATGCAATTGAGCCGAGCATTAAAGGTTAAACGGCCGGAATATGCCAAAAGACACGACAAAGTGGTTTTTCAACATGACAACTCACGGCCACATGTTGCAAGAACCGTCAAGGAAACGTTGGAGGCGCTGAATTGGGATGTGCTACCCCACCCGCCTTATAGCCCAGACATAGCCCCTTCCGACTACCACCTATTCAGATCGATGACGCATGGCTTGGCTGAGCAGCGCTTCACTTCTTACGAGGATACCAAAAAATGGGTCGATTCGTGGATTGCCTCAAAAGACGAATCGTTCTTCCGGCGCGGAATCTATATGCTGCCAGAAAGATGGGAAAATGTTGTAGCTACCGATGGACAATACTTTGAATAATATACATTGTACCGTTGTTTCTAAATAAATGCTCAAAAACCGAAAAAAAACCTTTAAAATTAATTCCAACCCCCAATATTTTGCTTGCATTTTAAACTTGTTTTTATTTAAAAATTATTCTGTTATTGTTTTATTGTACAAGCAATTTTAGCAAAAAAAAAAAATGTAAATCTACCAAAATTTCTACCAATTACAAGATGCACTGAGAAATTGTATTTTTACATGCAACAACTTCCGGTTTTTGCTGAGGGCTAATATTGATAACTTAAAATGGCTACAAAACTAACCAAAATTAGTTTGAAAAGTCAAGCCAAATAGTGAGAATGCAACAATATGAGTGCCTTTACGTATACAATCCAATATGCAATAACTTCATTTTTCATTAACAAACAACAACAGCAGAAACAACACCAATACGATCGAATGCCTCCAAACAGTTTCTATGCATATTCTAAATAAAACTTTAAATTGTTTTGGTCACCATGTTAAATGGTGCAAGATGTCCTTTGGCTATAATAAATATATTCTTTCTATGCTTTGCTGTAGCTTTGTTGTTTTTGTTGCTGTTGTTCTTATTGTTTTTCTGGTTGCAATATATCTCTTGTGCTTTAAGTTGTTTCACTGGCTCATCCTCTTCAAAGTGCTATTGTTTTTGTTTTTGTGGTCAGCAAGTTGAGATGAAGATAAACTGCGTCGTCGTGTGGCATTGGCCACTGCTGCACAGCTGCAGCCACAGCACAACATTGCTTGTGTTGTTGTACAATAGTTGTCATTGTTGTTGCTGTAGTTACGAGTATTCTTTGCTGCTAACATTGTATTGAGTGCAAATTGTTTCGTTTACAATATTGTAGAACTAAATGTGTTAGAATATATATATATATATATAGGTATATAGATATATCTGTATAAGTTGGCTAGCACAAGATTGAAAATTTATTGCAATTGTTTTCTGGAGACAACGTAATTAAATTTTGAAAATGTCTATCATTAAATTGCAATTATTTGCATAAAATAACATTTCAATTTAGGAGAACAACATAAAAAAAAACAAGACAAGCGCATAAGTCAGTTGTAGGAAATGTTTTGTTAAATGAAAGGTCTATTTTGTCAATTGTACGCCAGGAAATTTGAAATTTTGCAATTTGGTAAAAATGGCATTGAAACGTTTTGGCACAACAAAATCCATATAAAAATATTTATAAAGAATTATGTACTTTTTAGTAACAAATCTTGTAATCTTTTAATATTCTTTGTTCTACACCCGAGCCAGCAAAATGATCCAGATGTCGTTGTCAACGTTTTGAATTTCATAAAATCAAATTTTTAATCAATATGTAAATGATAAATAGATAAACCTTCTACAAGATCAGATCAGTTTTATCAAAATGCAAGGAGAAATAAAATATTTACAGCCGCTTGAACAAAATATGCTAAAAACCTGTGCTGTAAAAACATCACAAAATGCAATTTTATAAAGTAATTAAGCTTCTTTATTATAATACAAGAAAATAAAAATGCTTTCGGTGAAATAAACTCGATTTTAAAATATGTTGTGCAGAATTCTTTTTAAGAGCTCATCTAACTTTTTTGGTTCCAAGCGTTGGGAAAAAAAATGTCCACAAGGGAATTGTGAAAAGTTTCTGAAGAGATGGTAGTCGCTAGGAGCCAAATCTAAATAATACAGTGAGTGTTCAAGCAATGCGTACTCTTAAATTGAAAGTAATTCAATTTAGCCATCTCTAAAACACTTGTGCATTGAGCATTGTCTTGATATAAATATTTTTTTTGTACTCTTAAGCAGTTTTTTTCTCACGAACTTTTAAATTCTGAACCCAAAGGTTGCAATAATCTTCAGATTTTCTCAAGATAATCAATCAACCAAATCTCTTGATTCATTTAAAAACACTACTGCCATAACTTTTTGCCGATCATTCCGACTTTTGACTGAACAATCAGCTTTAGTCCATTGTAAACGTTCTTGTTTCATTTTATGATCACGGTGATAGATACATATCTCATCCATAATAATAAAAAAAATGCACAAAATCGGTATTTTATTCTTAATAGTTGTTTCAAATTACGCTGAGAATTTTGTTTCCTATTCAGTATTTGTTGACTAGTTTGTGAATTTACTATCTTTCCGAACAGCTTTTTCATGTGTAATTCTTTTTCTAAAATAAAGGATTCACTTTCGTCTAAGATTCCTATAGTACCTACCTTTTTTTTAACTACCATACCAGCCAATATTTTTATAAAAAAACTCAATTTTTAGAGGGTATTTGAAACCATTTGAGCCAGCTCACGGATGGCTATCGCTAGAGTCAAAATATTTAGGGAATCATCATAATTAATACAAGGATTATTATAAGGAACTGACCCGAAGAAATTTTTCCCATGAGGCGCCTTAATATACATACATATAAAATATTGGTCTTACACATTAATTTTTAATGCATAATTACCCAGTTGGAAAAGGAGCCCTACTGCATGTGTGCCGGCAACATGCCTCGGAAGGACAGGAAACATGCCCGTTTCCATACTAGGCACGGTTGCCACCTTTGTGGGAAAAATCCCATTTGTGGTTATTTTTAATTGCAGTGGGAAATGGGAATTCCCATGGGATTTTTTAATTGAGTGTGTTTTTTTTTTAATTCACGTGGGATTTTTTTTTTTTGTTTTGTGGGATTTTTTTTGTTTTGAAGGGTTTATTTTTATTTTTCAGTTAAAATATGTATAAATATATACATAAAAGTGTATATTTTTCATATTTTGTTCATTGTTAAGATCGTCTCAACCCATCTCTATGATTTTCGCAACGAATTCGTTAAGACTTCGGTTACTTTGATTTGGAGGGTTACTTCTTTCACTCTTGACATAATTCCATGCATTGGGAAAATATGTTTCAGTGAATTTTTTTTTTCTTTTTTTATCAATATACAAAATTAGTATATCTTAAAATTGATTTGTGATTGGCTCTTATTACGAGTTGCTTTCGACGCAATCTTCGCTGTTTATCGAACAACGAGCATCGAACGTCAAACCCTGTCGAAATGTTCGTTGTTCATCGAATTTTTAGTCGAATAGAATTTTGCTTTTGAAACGGTGCGTGCTGACCAATAATTGTTAAAAAGATAAGAATTTTGTGATTATGTTATGCTTTTTAAAGACTAAAAGCTAATTTGAACTCTTTTTGTAAACTTTATATAGGTCTAAGGTGAATTAAACAAATATTTTTTATTAAATATTATTACTAAAAGACTAATTACAACAAAGATGACAAAATATACTAGTTGTTCTTTTTAATTTTTTGTTTATTTTTGACAATTTGTTGTCTGTATTATTTACTGTAGTATTTTTTAATAGAAGCGAGATTTTTTGTGGTTTTTTTTAATACAAATGGGTTTTATCGTGGTTTTTTTAAATACAAATGGGATTTTTCGTGGTTTTTCTTATTTGCGCGGGATTTTCGTGGTTATAATAAATGTCCGTGGGATTTTTTGAGGTTTTTTTTTTTAATTACGATGGGATTTTTTTTTAATTTTATACCATGGGAATTTTTGTGGTTATTAATTTTTGCTGTTGTGGGAAAAAGGTTTTTTCGTGGGAATTTGAGGTGGCAACCGTGATACTAGCTTATATCTTTTATTTATTTATTTATTTATTTACATATATAGTCAAATGAAATATTCTTAACTGACTAAGATACTGACTAAATAATATTTTTTAACAGATTTTTAAATGCCTGTTTAGAAGATGTAAAATCCAAAATGCACTTAGATGACAAAATATTTAATTCATATAAAGCTCTATTAATTGGTGAGTTATGAGCATAATTCGTACGGTAAGTGCCTAAATAAAATAAATCTGAGTGTCTAAGAGATCTTTGAGGAACATTAAAGTTAATTAACTGCAAAAGAGATGGGCAATCTACAGTTGCCACAACAATATCATAAATAAACAATAATGACAATAATGTCCTCCTATCACAGAGAGAGCTTAAGCCTAACAGTTTTCTTCTGGCATCAAAATTAATGTGACGCAGAGCGAATCTTAAAAATGATTTTTGTACTCGTTCCAAGCGATTTATATGAGAGGCATAATACGGCCTCCAAATAAATACCGCATATTCCAGTTTCACTCTTACGAATGAAGTGTATAAGGACTTGACTGTATAGGGATCCCAAAAACTTTTACTATTTCTTCGAATAAAAGCCAACATAGCATAAGCTTTGGGTATTATAAAATCCAGATGAGCCGCAAACAAAAATTTAGAATCAAAGATCACACCCAAGTCTTTAATTTCATTCAACCGACTTAACGAAAAATTATCAATAACATAAGATGATATTAAAGGGTTTTCTGATTTAGAGTAAGTTACCACAGCACATTTACCTAGATTAAGATATAATCGATTTTTAATACACCATTCATTAATTTCATTTAAATCTACTTGAAGTAAATCAGAATCTACAGAACTAACAACTCTCTTAAAAATTTTTAAATCATCTGCAAACAAAAGACAGTCTGAAAATTTGATTTTGTCAGTTATATCATTAATAAATAGTAAAAATAGTATCGGCCCTAGTATACTACCTTGAGGCACTCCCGAAGACGCTATAAATGCATTAGAAATAGTATTCTCTAATCGAACATAAGACAATCTATTATTGAGATAAGATTTAAACCAGTTTAATAAACTAGAGTGAAAACCCAACATGCTTAGCTTACTAATCAATATTGAATGTGAGACTTTATCAAAAGCCTTCGAGAAGTCTGTATATATAACATCAACTTGATTTCCGTTTATAAATGCAGAATTACAAAAGTGAGAAAATAAAGCAAGGTTAGTAACTGTAGAACGACCCGATAAAAATCCATGTTGAAATGGTGAAATTATACTTTTAATCGAAAAAATAATCTTATTTTTTACAACGCTTTCAAATAGCTTGCTTACTGCCGAAAGTTTTGTGATAGGTCTATAATTCTCAATATTATTCTTATTTCCTGACTTCAAAATAGGTGTTATGAAAGACACCTTCCAATCATTAATAAAATTACCAGACTGAAGTGACCTATTAAATATGAGCTGAAGTGGTTTAGTTACTGAAAAAGAACACTTTTTTAATAAGGTTGCAGATAAGCCATCAGAATCCAACTTGCTTGATTCTTTTAAACTTGTAATACCTACACTAATATCCTCCTGAGTCAGATATATACTGCCCATACTAAGGGAGTTGAACATATTTACATCATCGATAACAAAATCAGAGCACTTCTCAAAATTTGACTGAAAGAATTCAGCAAAAAGCTTCACTGTATCTACAAGACTATTAGAATTTTTATCTTTCAAGAACATTGAAACTGGAATATTAGAGCTTGATCTTTTTGAGTTAATGTAACGCCAAAAATTTTTTGGATTAATTTTAATTTCCGTCTCAAACTTCGAGACATAATTTAAGTAGAGATATTTATTTGGAAAATTAAACTCCCTCATATAATGCCGGTATCTCATAAAATAGTTAACACTCCTAGACGAAGCATACAATTTATAAAACTTATTCCTTAAATTCTTCAATTTCTGTAGTCCTGGTGTAAGCCATGGAATCTTAAACTTTTTACTTTTTAAACAAGGAATATGTTTACTACAAATATTAAACATAGTATTTTTAAACAAATGAAAGCACTTTTCGACATCTTTTGCATTAAGTTCAAAATCCCAATCAATACAACTCAATAGATTATTAATTAAGTTAAAATCACCAGACTTATAGTTAAAATTAAAATCAGAACTGTTAGACAGATTACTAGAATGAAAAGTGTAGAATTCAAGCTCAATAACAAGGGGGATATGGTGCATATCCGATCTAGATAAAGGAAAAATTGATTCATTAACTTTACAATTTAAGTTATTACTTATAAAAACTAAATCGAGCAACCTACTTAATTTATTAAAGCAGCCATTAATTTGTTTCAAATCAATATCTAATAAGCTATCAACTACATATACTTCAACGTCATTATGAATATTTGAAGGAGTTAAAAATGATTTATCAGGTCCAAGTTTCCAAACTACTCTAGACAGGTTGAAATCGCCAAGAACACATAAGTGATTGTCCTCCAACATATCGTTTGCTACTTTAAGAATGTTATTCACATGAGCTTTGTAAATATTATAACTGCTATTCGGTGGAATATATGATGCACATATAAATAAGGCTCCAGATGATCCAGAAATTTTTACAATCAGCTGATTCAGTATCGTATCAAAGCTAAATAAGGTAATAGCAGTTGCATGTATACTTCGCTTAATCGCAATTAAAACTCCACCTCCACGATTTAAATTAGTTTTTGCATGATCTCGATCTTTACGATACACCTGATACATGCTTAAATTAAAAAGCTCTTCATCAAAAAAATTTACGTTTAACCATGTCTCAGTGATAACGATAACATCATAGTCTGACTGAGAAGTAGCTGCAAAAAAATCATCTGTCTTAGTGCGCAAACCAGAAGCATTTTGGTAAAATATCTTGCAGATTTGTTGTTGATTTGTATGTTCAGCAACTAACTTACTGCCTGAGTGTCTCTTTTTGCGGGAAAAAAATCAAACGGACGAACTCTAACATCAGCTGGCCAGAGTGAAGAGGAGAATACATCATTAAAGACCGAAGAAGAAACTCCCAATTTGAAAGTAACTCTTCTCAAAGAATTTACATCTACACCTCTCTTTACAAGCTTTGAGCATATTAATTGGTGCTTTTGAGCTCGAGAGTGCTTAGCAACAAAATCCACAATATTTTCTTCTGACACTGAAGGCAAGAAAGACGACAAATGAAGCCAGCGCATGGTATCAGCAACAGCAAGTTCCGAACTTTGACATTGCCCAATAATGCCATTTTCATTTCTAACTTTTCTATGATTCACCTGACTCCAGTCATGCTCAATCTGTTTAAGAGAGCCATCAGATGTTTGCACATTAACGCCCCCAGCATCAACAAACAAAGGGCGATCAGCAGGGAGGTGATTCGAGACAACAGCAGCATACGATCGGCGATTAACACCTGCAGGTAGCAAGACACCACCATCATAACCAGGTGGAGAGGCAGCAAACGGCGACAGCGATGCACTTTCACTTACGGCAGGCAAGTTAACTTGAGAAGAAACACAATCAGCAGACAGGCAAAGATTACTTGGTGATGCATCTTATTTGTATAGGCATGTCCTAGGCCAGCATGTCTGCCAAATGAACTGCCGTAGCAGCAATGCAGCATGCATTTTATGGTATGAATGCAAAAGGTATGCATGTCTGCCAAATAAACTGCCCTAGAAGCAATGCTGCTTGCATATCTCGGCATTAATGCTGCATTCATACCATGAGATGCATGCTGCATTTCTGCTACGGCAGTTCATTTGACAGACATGCCGTCCTAGGACATGCCTAAAGAAAAAAGATATAAGTGGGTATGTAGGCGAGCATGTCTGCTGAATTTCCAAGTAATGTTGGCGGCAATTGAAAAATTACAATTATTCGGAGACTTGAACCTCGGCAGCGTGAGTGTAAGTGCATATGCTTATCCATTCGACCATTGCAGCTGTTAGCTAATCGTCACTTAATTTGCTTCATTAAGAATAAACATACGAGCACAAAGAGAGAAAATTAACACGTTCGTTCTCTTATTATAAGCATATAATGCAAAAAACAGAACGACTTCATTTGTTTTTATATTATTTTTTTATTGAGATACTATTAAGGAAGTTTATGTAAAACAAGATATATGTTATTTAAAAAACTTGTTGTTATTAAAAAAAATATAATGTATTAAAAAAGTTCATAGAAAATATTTATATGTGCAGAATCTATTTTTATTGATTAAATGGAATAAAATATGAATGTTTATAGATTTTATATAAGAATATGTCTTCATTTCTCATATATGACTTGGTTTAGTGTGAAAAACAAGAAGTACATCAACGATCTGAGGATGGAGCCATCAATTTTCTGCCATTAATCTTTAATAACTGTTTTCAGATGCTTCATCGACTTGAACTGGCGCCCGTTTTTGAAAGAATGCCCCAAAGGTTTTCGATAGGATTCAAGTCATGACTAACAGCATGTCACTACAGTACGGGTATATTTCATATTTGTTGAAAGTCATTTATGGCTCGGTAAGGATTTGTTGGTGCGTTTTCATGCTGAAAAGTCCAGTTATCCTAATATTTATAGCATGTGAACTCAATAAACACATCATATAATAACTCAATTTACATTTGTGCATTCGATTTGCACGAAATTAATAACAGGGGAGACTTACAAAGTATCTGAAACTGGCTGAAATCATCAATGATCCCCGCCCATGGTTACGCGCATACCTAATTTGTCGTGGCTATCGCAAATTGTGCCGGTATTTCTGGCAACCGTTGGGCCCGTCAAGGTTGAACCTTTTCTCATCACTTAATATGACATTCCCAAATTCTTTCTCACAAAATTTGTATTTTTTGGCATATGCTAGACTGGCCGCAATGTGTCATGGTAGAAGCTTGGGTTGAGAGAAAGGTGATTCATAACTGACGGTGGCATTTTCATCAAAAATTTGTTGGACTCTACTTCTAGTAATCCTTAGATCCAAATGCGTAGCAATTTCACTACAACTCATACCTTTCTGCGCAGCAAGACGTCGGATTCGTCTTTTGTGCTATGTGATTATAGCATAGTTGCCAGGGTATTTTAAAAAATTTGTTATGGTGTTTCGATGACGATATGTCCTAGCAGCTATAGCACCTAATTTTATACCGGCTTTACTTAAGCCTTTTATATTTCAACGATTTTCTTCAGATAAAGTGGTTCCACTTGGCATTTTTATTTGAAAAATAAAAATCTCTAAAATGTGCTCATATTTTGTTCCAGAAATGTATTACCGCTATGTTTATGGGCTTTCTACCTAAGGTTATAAACAAAATTTTGGTAATTTCTACGTTTAAGCAGTTAAAACACAAACAAAGCTATTGTGCATATATAAATATTTTCTATTGCACTAGCGAGATTTCACACTATTTTCAGCTAACGGTACTGCGAATACAAGGAAGAGAAGAATTCTCTGTTCAAAAAATAAACTGTATCCTTTGAAAAAATTTTGGCAAAAAAAACAAACTTTTGTTGTTATAACCTAGGGAGAAAAACTAAAAAATATTTGTGCACATATGAATACTTTGCTAAGGTACTTTATTATGATACAGTTTTTATTATACTTATATTGAATGTATTTATGTTGTGCTATAAAAAAACTTACTTCCTACTGTTCTGATGCTTTTTGTTTATACATTTTTTTAAATTTAAAAAATAAACTTATTAACTTAACATTAAAATTATAACCTGCCACATTCCTTCCATCGGCAGGCCAGCTTTGTTTTTCATCTGGGTAAAGACAGCAATATTTTTGATTGATTGATTTGAATATTTTGCTATATACATGCAAGTTGCTCTTGACCATTTCTGGCAGGCACATCCTTGGCATCAAGATTAACCCAACACCTCAAGGATATCAATAGAAATTGAATAAAATCCAAGAGTGCTGCTTATATTTTTAATTCAATGGCAATAAAACACTTTTTACTGCCACAACTACGCTCGAGATTGCTAGTAAAATCCACTCAAATAGTTTGCAAATAGCACACACATACACTTAGTTAAGCTTCTCTCGTTCGCACTCTTACTTCGAAGCTAAGTTCTGTAATGTATTTCAACTGGAAATAAATATATTTTCTGCTTGGATACTTAAGATTTGTTGAGCATTTTTTTTTTGTTTCTTTTTTAGCCATTGATTCTTTTGACCCAGCTGCAGGCTTTAGAAATCTATTTTGAGCAACTCGATATATGATTTGCGTACAAATAAGTTTATTTTAAGATTTTATGGCAAGCAATATAAATATATTTAGTATAATAAATGCAGGGATGAGCCAGCATGCAGTTGATGCCACAACCAATACATGGACGCTAGGCATTTGCATGTTTTTGTGTGTGTGTTTGCAGTTTAAAAGATGAAGCATATAAAAAATAAAGAATCAAAGCATGAAAATACTTTACGAGCAGTTTTACGATTATATCAAAACTGTCGTTTTTTTTCTTTTTTTTTTCTAACAACAGGCATTCTTTTCGACTTTTCTTCTTAACAGCTAAATAAGCAATATTCACAAACCTAAGCTACACACACTCACACACATATACTTACGCACACACTGCCATTTATACCCTCATGTGCATAAATAAGTCATAGATTTGCAGTTTTATTCTTCACATGCGTATATTTTTTTCGTTTCTTCTACTTCATATTTTTTTATTTGTGAACTGTGTGTGCGACATCTTTAAATGTTGTTTTTTATGTTATTATTACTGGGATTTGTTGGACTATTTTGTCAGTGGCAGTCATAGAGTTTTTCTTCACAGACATGTGTGACCGACTCGAAATCTCGTAGCCATTCTTCTCTCTCAATGTATTGCTTTTGCAGTTATTCTATTTTTATTATTATCCATAACGAATTATGTGCAAATATTCACAATCGAATTGGAATAATTTTATAGTTTTCCAACACGTTTGGTGCTCAAGTCAGGCAGTTAAACTGTGCGTCTCAGTGTGTGTATGT
Organism: Dichetophora obliterata; assembly: GCA_963920525.1. Classification (NCBI taxonomy): domain Eukaryota; kingdom Metazoa; phylum Arthropoda; class Insecta; order Diptera; family Sciomyzidae; genus Dichetophora; species Dichetophora obliterata. The sequence continues at coordinate 211,145,353 of OY986436.1, read as the reverse complement.
GTGTGTTCATCTATGAGACTGTGCTATTTCATGCATGGTATCTGTGTTTGCGTGGGGGATTGAGGCAATATAAAAATCTCACCCGTTTTACTAAAGTGATTTTCTTTTTTAAATTCACCAAGCAAATAGCAAATGTATGTAAATGTAATCTGTTTATGCATGCATACATATAAACATGCACACCTACATATTTAAGTGTAGTCGTGCAAGCAAAGTTGTAAATAATTTATTTCTAAGATGTTTGCTATCACTGGAGCGTAAAGTTTAACATGGAACAAAAACAATTAATTGAATATACAGCTAAAGATGCTATTCAGCACTTCATCTAAAATTTATTAATAAATATAACGAATTAAAATTTCAACTATTTTCAATATTTATATAAAGTGTTCGAAAAAAGGTAAATATTTTTAAGCCAAAAATTGTAAATCTCCTGGATTGAAAAGATAAATATTTTAGGCTAGCTGATATACCCGATTTAGAGTGAAACTCGATCTAGGAGACGAGGAAAGCTCTAAATAAACTTTTATCAATATCGGCCACGCACGTCGCCAACCTCTCTTACTAAATGAGCAATAACAGCGCAATATCACAAACTCTATAATATGAAAGAGACAAAATTAACTTCTTTATTATTGACTTGATTCATTTAATTATCATATAAAATATGATAATCATGTAATTTACAATGCCTTTTACCCACCTCCTTACAATTTTTAATTTAGTTGTAGAAAAAAAGTTGTAGGAAGTGTAAAAGACGAAATTAACTTGAGTATTTTTAACTTGATTCATTTAAATATCATATACATAATTTCATGAAGATCTGCTATACCATTCGCTCACCTCCCATACAAAATGAGCAATAAAAGTGCAATAATCTGTTTTAAATAATTATAAGATATTTTACGTTCAGTGTGACGCTTCAAAATGCAGCGTTGGTGCAGTACTATTTCAAACCAAAGAAAGAGGTGATAGGCCTATTGCGTTTTATTTCCAAAACCTGAACAGTGCGCAACAAAACTATAGTACCACAGAAAAAAGAATGACTGGCAGTAAAACGTTTTAGACCGTACATTAAGCTTATGCCATTCACACTAAGTACTGATCACTCTAGCTTGAAGTGGCTCATGGGGTTGAAGAACCTGAGTGGACGTCTGGCTAGGTGATCGCTGCAGCTATAAGCACATAATTTTGAAATAAAGTATCGAAGAGGGTCATAAAATTATTATTATTATTATTATTATTTGACATTTCAGTTTTTGTTTCAATATAATTAAAATTATTTTATATCAATCTTATAGAACAATATAATAATTAAATTGATAAAAAAACAATAATTCCACATTCTGTATTTCCAAAGGAAATAGAGGCGAATGCAGGTTAACATAAACGATACAAAAAACATAAGCTAAATATAAATATAAGGGGTCATTATACCAAAGAATTGACTGTAAAATATTTTTAATTTAAGTTGTGATTTTAATTATTGTTGTGATTTTTAATTTAAGTTAAATTAATTTAACATTAATTAAATGAAGGTTAGAGGATGTTTGCATTTATAGTTAATTTAAAATTTTAAAACAAATAAAGAAGGAGGACGGTTATAAATAGTTAATTTATTGCGTCCATAAGCGTATTAACATTTATATAAGATAAATTTAAGAGCCACGATTTCACTTCTCTCAAAAAAAAAACAAATTTATTACGAAGACATCTAACATGATCAGGAAGACAATTGAACAGCCTTGGACCAACTGAGCTGAAAAAGCTAAAAAAATGTTGCAAGTTATGCGGTGGAACTATTGCCAAGTTTAGATTATTAATTCTCAAGTTGTAACTCATGTAGTTTCTATTTACAAGATAACCAGATCTCGCAAAAAACAATTTCAGTACTTTAAAATAATAAAAGTGTTTAATAGGAAGGATTTTTAAATTTTTAAACAAAGGAAAACTATTTTCACGAATACTTTTATTACATATAAGTCTTATAACGTGCTTCTGGACAGTTAGCAAAGGTTTAATTTTATTCGTGTGCGTACCACCCCAGCAGGTTAATCCATATTCTAACTTAGAATGAAATATCCCAAAGTATAAACATTTGAGTAAATCCGTAGAACAATAAGACTTTAAAGTGATATAGTTGACTGACAGCTGCAGCTAAGTATTTTTTTAGAGCAATTGTATGATCGAGTCAATTCAATTTCCAATCCAATATGACACCAAGATATTTAAACGATCTTACACAATCAATCGTAAAACAACATAAGGAACAGTTACCTAAGGAGTCATGTGTCCGCGTTAAATGAGACGAATCACAGATTTCATTGCAAAAGAAATATTTGTTGCAATTTGTAGAATGAAAAGTAAATGCAGGAAGTGCGGTTTCTTTTCCAGCCACACTAAAAAACATAATTTTAGTTTTGTCGCTTAGAACAAGTTTATGTGTTTTAAACCAGTGCCTCAAGACTTCCAAATCATGGTTTATTTCAGTTACAGCTTCAAAAAAGGAATTGCAAGAAAAAGAACATGCCAAATCATCCGCAAATGCTATGGTCTTACAAGAAAATTTTTGAGAAAAAAGAGAATTAATGAAAATTAAAAACTGGTAACAACAATAATATCTAAGGCACACAAGGTGCATCGCTTGAGACTGTCGTATTACTGACCAAAAATGGCTGTCCGTGTCAAAAACTTTGTTAAAGATTGTAAAACGTGTAAAGAAACAAAATCGAGTAACTATGTAATACATCCAAGCATTGGATCTGAAGTAGTTACTTATAGACCATTTCAAAAGATCTACATAAATTTCCTGGGGAAATATACAAGATCAAAAAAAGGAAACGCATATATATTTGTGGTAGTTGATCATTTCTCAAAGTTTGTATTTTTGAAAGCTAGCAAAGCCGCTAAAGCTAGCAATGCCATCAATTTTTTGGTGAGTGAATTATTTCATACGTTTGAAACTCCAGAAATAATTCACTCAGATAATGGTCAATAATTCTCAGCAAAAGAGTTTCAAGGGCTAGTACAAAAATATGGAATTAAACCTATGAAAACAGCATAATTCACCCCAATCGAATGCTTCAGAACGCGTGAATCAATCTGTGCTTGCTGCGATATGAGCGTATCCATAGGCGTCCACAGGGGGGTGCAGGGGGGGCACTTGCCCCCTTAGACGGGAAATATTTTATAAATACTTATTTTTAATGTGTATATGTTATATAGTCATAAAAAATTTTAAAAAATAAAAAGTTCTAAGCCTGAGTCCTAATATCTTAATATTTTGGTAAAAATCTTAGTTTTGTCACGTTTTGTTACGATTTCGTTAACTACTTATACGCATTGGTCATACAGCAATTTTGTGTAGCGCTACAACACGCTCCAATACGTTTGCATAAAGTGCCAAATAGACTACACAGATTGTCTGCGCAAACAAGTGTTTGCGCACTCTATTCGACAGTGTGTTTGGCTGTTTTTAGGTTTGTGCTGATGTCTGCTATAAAATATTTTAAGTTTTGGTTGTGTTTGCGCAAACTTGCCATAATACCGAAAGTTTTATACAGTGAAGACGTACAGTGGCTCACAGTTTATTTTATGCAGTGCATACTTTAAACTTTAGGGCTTTATAAAAACGAAACTAACAGGAATACAAAAGATAATATGGTGTCATTTAAAAGAGCAAAAAGTCTAGTTAAATAAAGGTTTTCCATTAATTGTGAATACATATATTTAGATGTTTAAAAAATAAGAGAACAGAAAATACTGCTTAATTTCATCTCGCAGCTTATTTTATGCAGTCACTTCTCTCTGTTACGGTACTATAATGCTGCGCTGTCTAACGGTACTTTCGTTAGCTATGCCATCGTTATATTTCTATAATTGCTTTGTGTTAGCTTTTTAGTCGGATTTTATTGCTTCAAGTGTCTGCTTCTATGATTATTTAAAATAGGAGCGCGCACAACGCTACAACAACGAGAATTGGTTATATACTATTTTAAAAACAGCAGCTCGGAGTGAAAAATGGCTGAAATGGTTAATAGCAATTCCTCTACACAATAAGAGCAAAAAAGCACCAAACAAAATTTTTAATGCAACCGACGAGCGTCATATTGTACGGAAGATAAAGGCTAATCCGAGACTCTCAGCTCCGAAAATGGCTTTTGAAGATCAAACTGACCTGAGCAAACAGAGTAGTGCTAAAACTATTCGACGTGTCTTGCGCAAAAAGAACTTTCATGGCCGAGTAACACGAAACAAGCCGTTTATTATCCCCAAAAACAGATTATGCAGACTCAACTACGACAAAGAACATATGTCCAAGGCTCTAGAATACTGGAATTCAAATATTTTTGCAGATAAATCGAATATCAATTTATTCGGTTCAGATGGTATGTGCTATATGTGGCGAAAACCGAATACCGAAGTCAACAAAAAAAACTTAAAACAAACCGTGAAACATGGCGGTGGCAGCGTCATGGTTTGGGCCTGAATGTCAGCTGCTGGTACTGGGAAGTTGCCGTTTATTAAAACAGCAATAGACAAATCTAAGTACCTACAGATCCTGAACAACAATTTGTTGCAGAGTGCAAAGGTTCTGGGTATAAAATTGAATTTCCGATTTTACCAGGATGACGATCGAAAGCACAAAGCGGGTATTGTGCAAACCAGGCTAATATACAACTGCCCACAATTGATGACGCCGCCAGCACAGTCGCCAGGCCTTAATGTTATTGAAAATGTGTGGTCTTTATTGGAAAATAAAATCCGAAAACATAAAATTTCAAACAAAAACCACCTGAAAGAGATATTGAAAACGAAGTGGGCGAATATTTTGCCAACTATCACTTAAAAACTGGTCGCATCAATACCAAACTACCTCAGATCTGTTGTGGACAACAAGGGCTATCATACCAAATAATAAAAATATCAAATATCATTAATTAATACGAAAAATTTATAAATGACAAGTGACTGCATAAAATAAGCTGTGATATAAAATTAAACAGTATTTTCTGGTTTCTTAATTTTAAGCCAACTTAATATATACTTTTACAATAAATTAAGTTAATTTATTAAACTAAACATCTTGTTCTTTTAAATGCTACCATATTATTTTTTCTATTCCTGTTAGTTTCGTTGTTATAAAGCCCTAAAATTGAAAGTATGCACCGCATAGAATAAGCTGTGAATCACTTTTTGTGAAGGAAAATATATAAAAATGAAAGCAGAAAAGAAAAAATTAATACAAATTAAAAGTCTGCGAAACAATGTGAAAAATAAAGTCTGTGAAGTGTATGGTCGTCGCTATGACGAGAAAAAAAGTCTTGTTTGAGCAAATAGTCTGTGCAGTCTATATGGCCCTTAAGCAGCCCTGATCAGCGATTAACGATTAACAATAGATTTTTTCTAATTGTCGTCTGTTGTGCATCTATTGTTTTTATTAATATGTTGCATATGTGGAGTGCATTAACGTGCAGTGTTCACAAAATTTTCACCGAAAATCTCAAACAATAAAATTACATAGGTAACATTTCACGTTCATTCTCATATATGTGCACACCTTTGCCCCCCCCCCCCCCCCTAGAAAAAGTTCTGCGGACGCCCTTGAGCGTATCTAAAAGATGATCGCCGGGAATGGGATATCAACTTTTCAGAAATAGAAAGTGCTCTAAGAACATCAGTTCACTCAGCTATAGGAGTGCAGTTTTTTGCCAAAATCCTTTGTTTTTGCCTTACTTTGCAGTTTTTGCCAAAATAAATTCAATCATTATAATATAATTATTTTATTCAGATTGGTTATGCTCTTCGCCCATCTCCCTTACAAAATTAAAAGTAAAAATGCAATATCTCGAATTGTAGAAAGTATAAAAAAGGAAATTAGCTTGTTTATTATTAACGTGGTTTAACTAATTCTGATATAATTTTTTTATTCAGATTAGCCACGCGTCTTGCCCACCTTCTCTACTATATTCAAGTCAGTTGTGAAAAGTTTAAGAAATGAAATATACTTGTTAATTAATAATATAACTAGCTCTATTATGAAATAAAAATTCCATGACTAGATGTGCCCCACCCTTCGCCCATATCCCATACAAAATATGTGCATATAATAAAACTGTAAACAAAAAATCTGTACATTAAATATTTTTCCGAAATTCTTTTTGCACTGAATATTTTGATAGTTGTAGATTCCAAAAATGTAATTTTTAAAAATATTATCTGTCCGTCCGAACATGCGTCACGTGAAACTTCTCAATGGATTTTCTTTAAACTTGACATAGGCTACTTTTAATCACCAAAAAAAGGACTCTCTAAAAATGACGGTTCACTTCGACGCAAATATTCATTCAATTTTCAGTATTCCAAAATATTGTGCAAAACTTGTTTTTGTTGTAAAAATAATAAAAACCGAAAATTGCAATTTTTATAATCTTTCATATGACGTATCACTTTTGTGCAAAAACTATTGCGGTTTGATACAAAATGGGTTTTTCTATTTTTTTTAAGAAAAATTCAAACTACCCTCTTTGATTTTTGTGACGAATTCATTTCTTTTTAAATTTGTCTTTATAATTTTTAAAAAATAATTTTCACTTAAGAGTAATTTCATGGGCACCCGCTCATCCCCTGTTACCCCTCCTATTTCCTCCTAAGCATTTATTTTTTATTTTGCTTAACTGTTTTCTTAACCATAGCCAGTGTTAATTCAATTTTAAGAAGTACATGGAATGTGCGGTTTTTGCTTATATATGGTTATTTCATCGAAAAAGTTATCGTGAATTAAATATTGTATTACAAATTTGGGAAATCTTTTACAAAAAGGGTTTTTTTTTTTGGTGTTAAAACTGCAAAATGTGCAAAATGCAATATATAGATAGCGTTATGAACCTATCTATGTTTATCGTAATAAAAGCGGATACATCTGTTCCAGTAGTTAGCATATACTTGCACCATATTTTGTAATTTTTAGGTTCTTGCCAATGCACGTAATTTTTGTTTAACTGCAGAGCTGAAACTATTTTCTTATATTGTTTGTGTTCAAATATGGTTTCATCATTTTGCTTCGTTTTTCTAACTGGTATTAAAATTGACTGCTAAGAGATGGAACTGTAAACATAGCTTTGAAAACGCAATCAGTTTTTTAAGCCATATTGCAATCACAACGCTGTGATCAAAATTAAATTTAGATACATTAAAAGCGCAACTGTTTTTGTTTAAAAATTGAGCTAGGTTAAACAAACATTATTTTTTGCTGTGCGTTTTAAGTTAAGTAAAAATAACTTTCAAGTAACTTTTTCTATACAGTCAGACGATCACATTTTATACTACGTTTACATTGAGGGGCGGCCGTAGCCTAGTGGGTAGAGTGCGTGGCCCCTAAGCTAAGGAACCGCGGTAGCCCGTGTTCAATTCCAGCTCAGACAGAAAGTTTTTTCAATTGAATTGCAGGCAATGGAAAACCTCAGAGCAAGCGCGTCGGAAGCTAATTTCATCTGGGGGGCAGTACAAATGGGGGGCAGTACAAATGGGGAGCAGTACAAATGAGGGGCAGTACAAATGGTGATGCAGAAAAAGTTCACCAAAATTTCTTCAAAGAAACATGAATGTGAATAAACAAATTTTTTATTTTAGTTTAAAATAAAAAAAATATAAAAATATATAAAAAATATTAAAATTTCATTATTTTGTAAAGTTCTTCCAATTTCAATATTAGAGATCATTATTTAAAAGATCTTTCATATGGTAATATAAAAATATAAAAAATAATGGTTGCTTTTATAAAGCATGACTAGGTATATCTTTACATGGTTTAAATGCAATTAGGTACAAGAAGTTATATCAATTTAAATTATTCCAAAATGTTTCCTTCTGTCCTTGCGAGAAACAAACTCTTTCACCACCTCCATCGAATTCAATTCTTCGGTTTTATCTTTGTGAATGTGTATAAGTGCCGCATGAGTGAGTCGTTTCTGTGTCACAGTTGCTCGAAGATACGTTTTAAGTCGTCTTAGTGCACTAAAAGAACGCTCAGATGAAGCTGCTGATGCAGGCACAGTCAAAAGCAAAGCAATAAGTTTTTCAACTTCATTTAATAGATTTTTTAAGGTATCCGAATTTTTTGCAAATTGGGATACAATGCCACTACAATTTCAAGGTGTTTGGCTAGGCAATTGTTTCAGCAATTTAAGTTGCGCGTGGAGGTCGCTCACGTCAAAGTCATCTGCATAAAGATCTAGTTTTGTTTTTAGATTTTGTTCAGAAGGCACTTTTCCGTTGAAGGTTTCGATTACAATATTTTCCAACGATTCTAGAGTGTCAAGATCTGTTTAAATGTACAATAAGATTTACAAAGTGCCAGTTTACACTAGCTTCACTCAACCGACTCACCGAATGTTAAATCAAAGTGAGTCGGTTGAGTGAAGCTGGTATAAACATGCAAACATGCTCAACAACATGTCGTCCAATATAGAAAGCCCCTAAGAACATGCCAAATTTTTTCTTACCAGAATTGCAAAATGAACAAGCATTTAGCTACATACTTAAGGGTGCTTTTTAACTGAAGTGGTGGGTTTGCAGTAGAAACTCTACATTTTGTTCTATCTTTTTGCAAACACTGAGAAAGGAAATGGTTATCCGCAAGCATGCTTATGAAGAAGAGAGATAGAAGAGGAAAACATATACAAAAAATATTATCGTTGTAAGAAAAACTGATATTTTGAATAACTTTTAAAGTTTTCCTTTTAAATTGTTTATTTAGCTAAAAAAGTGGGGGGCAACTGCCCCCCTTTCTCCCCGCTTCCGACGCCAATGCCTCAGAGAGTAAAATAATATATAATTTTTTTAGTCCGAGCTGGGTCTCGAGCCCACGATTCCAAAAGCTTACTTGCATTCGTAATAATGCAAAATAAGAGCAACTTCGTTAACAACTGAGTTAGACGAGCGGAGAAGATATTAAGGCTTTGTATGAAGAAATTGTTGAAAAACATTTAAAAAAATATTTAAATGAACAGACAATATTATTAAAAAAAATCATAATGTAAAAAAAGAACAAAAATAAAAAACTTTATCAACTGCAATAGACGAGTGGGTAAGATATCGGACCGGCAGACGAGAGGACTTGAGTTCAAATTAGGAATTGATCATTGAAAAATTTGATTTTAAGTTAATGTGTTAATATTTTTTTTCCGAACATGCATTCTCAAAATTTTTAACTTTTTTCGGATTAAAAACTAGTCCCTTTTGGATTAGAAAATTTTAAACTTTTCCTTGAATTAAAAGGTAATTATTTTTGGTGTTGTCCTATATGCAATCCAAAAAAGTTAATAACTCAGTTCAAGATTTTCAAATGTGCACTTCTATTATGAACTGATACGAACTGGAGAAAACTAGCTCTGATTCAAGCACTGATGACATGAAATCAATTAAAATTATTTTTCTAAAAGCATATCATAAGAATTTTTTAAACTAAATTGTTTAAAACTTTTCAATTGTGATTTTTAAATGGTAAATGAGCTTATGTATGCGATTGTTTCAAAAGATTTACTTTTATATTTTTGTTTAATTAAAAAAAATTAATAAATTAAAAGCTAATATAGGATAGTAATAATTATTTGTACAAACTACTAAGTAACACTGGGCATAAGTACAAAAAAAAGCAATGTCTCAAAGTGTAGAAAGTATAAGAAAGAAGTGCACACAATATTTTTTATAGAAATTCAACTATTTTAAGCAGGTGAAATAATCTATTATGCATTTATATACACGTAAAAAACCCACATAAACAGAAGGTTTCTTTGCATCGCGATATGAGTTCGGCTACGTTCACACATGGGCATGATACAATACCTAACAGGGAAGCGAGCGCTCCATCAGCGCATCTGAAGTGCTCCAAAAAAACAGTAGAGCGCTTCATTTTCCTTGTGTATAGCGCTTTTTTTAACACAGTCATGTCATCAGATGTATGCGCTCCGCTTCTGCTGTAGAAAATATAAAATCGTAGCGAGAGCTGTGCGCTTTGTTCTGCTTGTATTTGATATAAAAACTTAGCAAGAAATGAGCGTTTTCAAAGTTCATATCGTCGGCCTAGTTCTTATACGACGTCAAAATTAGCTATTGTTTATGAGGCAAAGAAAACTGTTTATTATTTGTATGAAGTTCATACGATAATGTATTGTTTCAAACGTTCTACCTCCCTTTTTTTCATACAAACACTAAAAACTAAAAAAGGACATAGATGTAGTTTTGACCAATCTACCTAAACCGCTAATAAACGTTACTTTGCCCAATTTTAGCATACATCATATTAGAATTAGGGCGAAAATATAAAAATGTATGGATTTATATGTAAAGGGTGTTTTTATAGAGTTATATAAGTTTAAATCATAATAAAACATAGTAATATATTTTTAATATCAATGAAATGACTTTTATTGGATATTTATGATATTAATGTTTAAATATGATTTTGGCCATGTAATCGCCACACCTGGCGCGTACAATGCGAAATCTGGAACACCAATTTTCACAAACTTTTCGCAGCATTTTCGGCCGTATCTCGCCGATAACTCTTCGAATGTTGATTTCCAGGTGTTCAATTGTTTGTGGTTTATCGACGTAGTCAAGTGACTTTACATAACCCCAAAGAAAATAATCGAATGGGGTTAAATCACACGATCTTGGGGGCCAATAAATTGGGCCATTTCGTGAAATTATTTTTTCGTCAAAAGTTTCCTTGAGTAAATCAATTGTAGCGCCCGCTGTGTGGCATATGGCTCCGTCCTAATTGTGGTCAATTGAGGCATGTGGCTCAATTGCATGTGGCTAATTGAGGTACGAAAAAACTTCGAATCATGTTCCTATACCGTTTACCATTGACAGTAACATTCTGACCATCATCGTTTTTGAAGACATATGGGTCAATGACTCCGCCAGCCCATAAAGCGCACCAAACAGTAGTTTTCTGTGAATGTAATGGTGTTTCGACAAGAGCTTGTGAATGCTCCTCACTCCAAATACGACAATTCTGTTTATTTACGAACCCATTCAACCAAAAATGGGCTTCATCGGATAATACAATTTTCTATGGAAATTAAAAATCAATATCAACTTGTGCTTCAGCCCATTCGCTGAATTGGCGGCGCATACGATGGTTGTTTGGCTTTAATGCCTGCACAAGTTGAATCTTGAAAGGTTTTAAGCCAAGATATTTTCGTAAAATCTTCCATAAAGTGGAAGGACACAACCCCAGTTGCTAAGAACGCGACGAGTTGATTGATTAGGATCATCTTCAATGCTTTCCTGTACAGCGGCTACAGACTCTTCAGTGCGCACTGTTCGGCGTCTCACGGGATGCACATTATCAGTTACAGTAAATGTGGTCCAAAAACGATCTATTGTTTTTCGAATTAGCAGCTCTGAAGGACGATTATGTACGCCATAAAATGGACGAAGTGCACGATAAGTTTGACGAACAGAACCATTTTTTTGATTAAAACATTCCATAATTTGCACGCGTTGCTCTGGTGTAAGTCAATCTAATAAAATGTCAAAGTAAATTAAACAAAAATCAATTATCAGCTGTTAAATATGTGGTCAAATAAAGCAGTGATGCCAACTCAAAGTTGTATTACTCTTTAAAAAACACCCTTCATTTTATTTGATTTTTCATTTGATAAAGGAAAAACAGAAAATATAGTTTTAAACCGATTTGATGAATTTTTACAGTTTTTGATATTAATTTTTTTGACATAAAAAATCTAGTAATTTTTTTTCAAGTGCAAAGTTATCGTTACGGAAAGCGCTACAAATATAGCGCTATACAAACAGCACTTTTTGTAAGACGAATGAATCGCTCTTTACGTGCATACAAGTAATGCTCATTGAAATTTTTTGCTGGGTAATTATAAAGTAGCTTTGAAAAAAGGGACCTATTTTCTCACGAGCTGCACCCAACGAATGTAAAAAAAAAACACAACAAAGAGCGTGCAATAAAAGCTGTTCTTGCCAAAAAACCTAAAATTAGACGCATTCAGCGGAGTAACTTTTGTGAATGTTATGGTAGCGATTCCTTAGTGAGTGATGTTTTTCTCTGGATATGTTGTTACTCTAAATGTCAAAAAAGTTGTTAATAATTTGATTTAATTATTGTTATTTATTAATTATGCACTCAAAAAATCTGCTGCCCTTAAATAAAGAAACTGTAGCTTTAATTCATAAGCATGGGTTGTTCTATATTCTATAGAGGTTTCTCTTTAATATAGAGAATTTTTACATGATGTAACGATCTCACGTCTTGAATTCGTTGCAACGTGAAGACAAATTTTTACTTAATTATGAGAGATGAAGGTATGATAAAAGTAAAATTTTCAAATATTGTATAAAAACAGAAATTATTTGAAGAAAATTGTATTGATATAAAGTCCGCTGGCAAAATTTTACAGCATGATTTCTTAAATTTGGAGAAATATAAGATACAATACTTGGATATTTCATACATGTAAGTTTTTTTTTGTACATCATTTTTTTTTTTCTTATATTTCTAGAAAATAATGCTTTAAAATTGCTTATAAAGCGAACACTTCTTAGTGAAGCGAATAAAGCGACGATTGTTTAACAACTGCGATGGTCGAATGGATAAGCTGATGCACTTACACTCACGCTGCCGAGGTTCAAGTCTCTGGATAGAGGTAATTTTTCAATTTAATTTAATGTTAATAGTAACAATGTTTCCAGTCAGTACAAAAATCATAATTCTCACAGGATGCTGATTAAAATCTTAAAAAAGGGGTTTTTTTTCTGCAAAAATTCCAACATTTTTCCAGGGATTCGATGTAAAATTTCTTCTTTTCAGAGAAAATAGTTTTTAATTTTAATTATTAGTATTATGTACTAGGTTAAGTGTGTAATCTGTAAGGACATAACCCAAGTAGATGGGAAGAAAATGTTTCTCTTAGTTATAGCAAAGTTGCCCCTTAGTTATGATTAATAAACAGTAGATAATTTCTTATTTTAAGAGAAAATGTTTCTCATAGTTATAGCCGATGATAACAAAAACGGTAGAAAAACTTGCTCAAATGCATTAAGATTTCAACACAATTGCGCTAAGTTTCTTCAATTTAGCGAAATAGTTCGTAAATGATTGAATAATTTTCCTAAATTATTTACCACTTCTGGTGTCAATTTAACGAATAACATATACTTTATTTTTAGAAAATCGGCCATGGCGCTCAGTGAAGCCCGATTTTTTAACAATTAAGTGCTGTTTTTCTAGATTTTCTGGAATTTTGAGGGTCATTGTCTCGGGTGTGAAGCAAACTATTCTCAAACGATAGTATTTAATATCAATAACAACCGCCAGAGTCCCTTTTTGCTCCACTACGTCACAAATATTTTTACAGTGGTTTTAAATTTGACTTTTTTGGTCAAAACTGGATTTAAACAATATGAAAAATTATATGTTAAACTTAATTCAGGACGGTACTTGTCTTCGAAAGCCATACTTAAAATTTTCCGGGGAATATTTTTTCGCAACACTTTAACCCCCTAGCTACTTCCAGTATGAGTCAATTTGACCCTTTTTTTGGAAAAGACCCTATAAGTCAACTTTGGAGGGAGGTCAAACCTTCCAAAAAATATTTTAAAGACGATATTCTTTTCTATGCAAATGAAGTTTTTTTTTGCTATGCTAAAAAAGAGTACAATAACAGAATATACTTTAATATTAAGATTTTTACATGTTTGTGTTTTTTATCTTATAAAACTCAAAAAACATAATTTTCAATTCCTTTGCAGAAAATTATGTAAGAAAAACATGCTTAAAATACAAGCAACGAAAATTGAAGTTCGATTAAAGTATGTCGGTGAAGACAAAGTCTTTAATAAAACACAGAAAAGTCTTTGAATTTACAGACTTTTTTCAGTCTCTCGCTAACAAAGCGTATATTTCTTTCATATTTTTCTTTGCGGTTACTTACTTTTTTCTTGATTTATCGACAAAGAATTTTAGATTTTTTCTAAAGACGCATCAGTTGCTTATTTGAAGATAAATTCCTTATTGTAAAAGTTTGGTTTTTGTTACAAAGATATTTCGTTGGCAATTCTTTAAAGACACTTTATTTGTGTTTTTATGGATTTAATTTCTCTAAGTGTTTCTATGTATGCAAATCAATATCCAAATAAAATGTAGTTTCTATACATTTTTGCAAGGCTCTTCTGAATTTGCAAAATAAAATTATAAATGGTGATATTGAAAAATTCAACAGTGGATTATTAAACACTCGAAATACACATTTGAGGTAATATTTTTAGTGCAATATTTGAAGTAGTTTTTTATTATACTAAAAGCAATATCTAATTTTCAATTTTATTAAATTTAACTCTTTTCCTTATTACTATTATATCAAGCTAGCTATATAAAATTTTTGGAGAAAACATATTGAAATATATTTTACCCAGCAACAGTTTCTCCATTACCTGATGTGCTCTAATTATTTTAAAAATTTAGGTGTTCTTGGCACATTTTAGCCACTCATTCTAGACAACTGACCCAGTAAAAAACTGCAAAGCTAACAGCAAGCCTGTAAAATGCGCAACTACTTGGCATTTGTTTTTTTTAAATATGTTTTTTTTTTAAATTTTGCTTATTTCGCACCAGCTGCTGCTGCCCACGCCTTCAGCCCTAAGCAAAATCCAAGACATTCTTACTCACACTCCATCAACTATGTAAACGCTTAAATCCTAAGTTTTGTCTCCGAAGAGTGCTGCCAACTTTTACAGGAGCGAACAAAATTGCTTAAAATTTATGGCGTGAAAAACCGAAACTGCTAAAAAATGCAGCAAAAGCTGGTGGAAAATTAGAACAAAAGAGAAAAAAAAGAAGCTTCTTTAGCATCTGAAGTTGAAAGCAAGAAAAAAAATATCGCTATAGGAGCGGGCTACGCTCACTATAAAACAGCAAAATTGTTTAATTAGTCGTAGCTCGTTGATTTTCTTTTTCTTTTTTCATTGTTAAAATGCATTAATTTTTTTCTCTTACTCTATAACTTTTCACATAATTCTTCGGAACAAAAAAAAAAAAAAAAAAAGAAACATAAATTTCAAAAATATGCTCAGGAAGTGCCGCTTAATGCGCTTTTGAGTGCCTACTTCTAGGCGTAACGCATATCTTTGCTTGTCGCTTGTAATTTATTTATAATTTTTTTGTTTTTTTCTTTTCAATGCCTACTTATCACATATAAAAGCAAGATGAAGATGAAAAAGAAGAAGAAGAAGATATAAAGTTTTATGGTGCCTATATTTTTTGTTTTATATTAATTCTACTTTTCTTGGCTTATCTCTCAAAAGTCTCAAAGAACTTTTCGAATAACATTGTTTGACAGTGTGTGTGTGTGTGTGTTTGTCTTGTTTTCTATGTGTGTTTGTCAAAGTTTTTCTGTTTGTTTTTTCGCAAGTTTTTTGTCTTTGACAACAACTTTTTTGAAGTGAAGTTCTTATTTTTCCGTTTGAAGGCCGGACACTGGGTAAGAAAAACATGTTAGCAAGTATCTCATACAACTCATTTATTGCTAAAGCCTTTGTGTGAAAGTCTTGTGAATATTAAAATAGCATGTTAACTAAAATATTTCGCCACATTTCTACCCAGTCACATAGGAAAGGGGGCTAAGGAGGTTCAAAATCACCATTGAATAGGGTTTGAAGTTGTAATAAACTTAATTCAGAAAAAATAATAATATAATAAATAATAATAATTTATAAATATATGCTTAGAAAAAATGCTGAAAAAAAATTTGAGTTTAATTTTTTCTGGTGTACAAACATATATTTTTATGTTTTTTTACTTTATTTTTTTAACCATTTAATCATTAACCATTTAACCATTTTTTTAACAAATTTAATGAAATACTTCAGAATTAACTCAAATTATTTTCCCGTTCTCTCTATTCTTATATAAGCTAAGAGAAAAGCCTTAAATTTTATCTTGTAAAACCTTTTCGCAATTACTTATTTGCGATTTCGTAACAAACAAACTTACCTTTAGAATTTTCGGCAAAAAATTGGTCAATAATTTTTTAATATGTGCAATAATTCCCGGAATTGCTTAGGATTTCTTTTAACAAAAGTAATCAAAAAACAAAATCAATATTTTTATACATTTTTTTATCATTCTCTTTCGAAATGAATCAGTTAGGATATCGATTAAAGTAATAACATTAATATTAAAAAAGTTCACAGTTTCGATAAATTGCAGACGTATAATTTCTGCCTTTTTCAACATTAATAGAGAAAATTTAATTTTTTGGAACTATGTTCTCTTAAGCTTAGTATGCTGTAGGAACGAAAATTTGTAGGCATTTAGTTCTACACGCCAAATATTGGTGAAGACTCAATACTAAGACATACTTAACATGACGTGTTTATTGAATGTGTTGGTTTAACTTTAGCTGTGTTTTTCTTTAGGCGAGTTGTAAAAAACGACCACTTATTGTATGAAAAGTCGCTTACTTAAGCGAGTATGAAGCGATTTTTCATACAATAAGCGGTCGTTTTTTACAACTCGCTTAGAAAAAAAAACAGCTATTATTGTTTAATGTCAACCTTCCACGCCAATTAAATGTACGGCCATACAAAAGGCAGCGAAATTTTGACATTTTAACTCTCCAATCATGGTTGTGAACTTGGCTGCATTGAACAAATTTTTCGGTTCAACAGCGCACTAACTAACGAAAAAAAAATTTCGCTACCTTTTCGCTGTCAAAAACGCAATGCACTTCTAACGGAAGATTTATTTTCGCTTCTACAGCATACTAAGCTTTACGTGGATTGGGAGTGGTGTGATTTGGTGGAAAACGTCATGTAACATTGAGATTGCTGTGTGTGTATGCGTTCGACTATGAGCAGACTATAAACTACCTAGACGGCAATATCAGGAGTTGGAAGCACTTCTAGCAGACCTTCATATGAATTTCGAAGTGCTTCCACTCTCATATCCAAGTATACTTTCTTTTTTTCTATGAAACGAGAATATTTTTCAGGCCTTCCACTCTCGCGACTCTAAAGAGGCCTGCTAGAAGCCATTTTTGAGAATGCACGTTAGAAAGAAAAGTAATATAAATATCAACTTGAAATAGAAAACGACTAACAGTTTTCAGATTTGAACCAACGTCCTCTCATGTGGCGGTTCGATATCTTATCCACTCGTCCACCAAATTTTTTAATAAAATTCAGCTTATTTTGCAACATTACAAATGAAAGTTAGCTCTCGAGAGCGCGGTTTTATAATAATTTTTTTTTTATATATTTTTAAATCTAAATTTTTTTACAATTTTTTTTTAATTTTTTGTAAAATTTCCTCATACAAAAATATTAGAAAAGACTTGGAATTTTTCTATATAATTATTTTCTTATAAATTATATGTAATGTGTTATATTTCGGAGACCTGCGTTCGAGACTCAACTCGGAAAAAAAATTTTTTTTTTTTTAATTTATTTTTTTTAATTGTTCTGATCATTTATAATTTTTTCTAAATTTTTTTATAAATTTGTTTATATAAAATAATATGAAAATACTCATAACATTCAAAAGGAAGGCCTTACAGAAGCACTCATCAATGCAATGATCATGGAAGGTGTATTGACGCCAATTATAGCAGTGCTAGCTTGCCTGTTGGGTAGCAATTAATTCCGCTGTGTGTGTGCGTGCAATAATTGAGATTCGAGCGGATTTACCATGGTAAAATTATTTTTCAGGTAGCCTTGACTAACAATTGTTCTAACGAATCTTTCCAAAGAAACAACAACAAAAACAAAGTTTTTTTTTTCAATATGAAAAGGAAAAAATCACTAGCTGATTTTATTGCAATTTCGGCCATGCTAAAGGCTTCATCAGAAATCTTTGTACTACCTCGTGCAAACGCGCACTGCACCACAGTCGCGATGAGATTTGAAGTGTCAATTTCGAAGTAAAGCAAAAATACAACAGCAAATGTGAGCATGATAAATGGGAGAAAAACTGAGAAATTGACACTTCAAATCTCATCGCCTCTGTGGTGCAGTGCGCTAGTGCGCGCTTGCACGAGGTATCACAAAGATTTCCGATGAAGCCTCTAGCATGGCCGAAATTGCAATAAAATCAGCTAGTGATTTTTTCCTTTTCATATTGAAAAAAAAAATTGTTGTTGTTGTTGTTGTTTGGAAAGATTCGTTAGAACAATTAATTGTTCTAACTTTGACCTAAAGCTCAATAAACGATTTTATACTATCAAACAACTAGAATTTGTATTTAAAATCAAGTATGATTTAAACTATCAAACATTTAGAATATGTATTTAAATCATATAAAATCAACATAATAAATAGCAAGGTCATTTAGAAAAAACTTTAATTTATTTATTTATATTCTTTGTCTGACACAAAACATTTTTGATATTTCCTCTCTTCTTTGTGTCTCTGTTTTCGACACATAGACATTTCGTTAAAACGCATTTGTTATTTTTATGTGTGTGTTTGTTTTAAGCCATACGCTGATAACCTTCAGCAAGTTTTTGTCTGAATTAAAATAATGTTATTCAAGTTGAAGAGCATGCAGCAAGTTTTTTCTCTCAACGGAAACTTCCAGGGACCGAAAAAAACAGTTATTTTCAAAATTTTTATTCAAAAAGTCAAATGGAAAGAGTAAGTATCTGTTCGATATTTTAATATAGCAATATGAGCTTGTTAGCTAAGAAATAATAATCTTTAATGATTTGAATTTTTGTGATTTTTTTGTAAAAAGTCAATATATAAGCGGTTTTTTTTTTGACCAATTTTATTTCAATCAAAAATAACAGTTCAAATTTGACTTTGAGTTTTTCTATCAAAAGTAAAAGTCATATTTAAATTCCTTTATAATCTGTTTTCAGTCGCTATTCCTGCCGTTTGCGAAATAAATGCAAACAGAATGTGCAATAATAATCAACTAAGTTATGCAATGCAACGATATGAAGATCGATAGCAATGTTTTTATCTCGGTGCAAAAAAGTTATTAATATAGGTGTAAAAAAATAAAAAAAATGTGTTCTATTAATTGTTTTGAAAGTTTAAACAATTATAATATTTAATAAGAAATTGATCTGTCAAATTTTTAATTTCTATTTTGTAATGTACGATTCTGATTTTATTTTAAAATTTTTTCATATCGTTATTTAAAACAATTTGTGCAAACTTTTTCTCAAACTTGCTTGAAGACTATTGACAGTGGTTTGTTTTTGCAAGAAATGTTTGCAAGACAAGCTTTTCATGATTGTCTCCGAATTTTTTATTCCACTGCACATATGAAAGTTGGTAACATGGTGAGATATAAAAGTCCAACTTCCGTTTAAAATCTTTCTTTTGGACCGAAGAAGCTAAGCGATTGGACTGTACTGCAACTAATCGTCAAAAATCATAAAATTCTAAAAATAAAAGTGTAGCGAATTTCAAAAATCAGCTAAAATTACTTCTTGCGAAGACAAGCGTAGTCCAGAAAACGATATTCAGAAAGAAATAACGTTTTTCATTTTATCATAGGTCGTACCATAAGTCAAAGCATAAAAGCAAAAAGGTAAAGTCTTGAAGTTCATCTCCATAGCCAAAATTAATACCATGCAAATTTTAGACACGTCTGTTAGCTTGCACGTGAAGTTAGCTTGCAAGCTTCAAAAACTCCGCTCACCACGAACTTTTTGTACCGCAAACTTATTGGCTCTCCAAGTTTTCTCAACCTGTTCTTCCGACTACTAATTCTCAGTCAATCACCATGGCATCGAGGCGTAAAACACATTTTTTGATCCAGTGGCAGTCTCTCGGCAACGCGAAACCATAAACGTTGTAGCAACGAAACTCTGCTCAGACATCAAACGTGCCACGCGTGATCTAAAAAGTCCCCAAAAATGTCTTAAAAACTAAAAAAAAAATTCAAAAAAAATAATTTTTGAACTAAGAAAAGTGCCGTAAAATGGACTTGAAAACTTTCACAAGTTTAAGTGCTCAAAAAAAACCTCTAAAATTGTTTATAACACAAATCTAATTTTCCTTAGCATAATAAAACATGAATATTTTAATCTTTACACTAAAGGGAAAAAAAATTTAAAACTAGAAAGCGTAAAATCTACAGTTTTGTTTAAAGAGAAATACATAAAAGTATAAAATCTAAATGATTTCGTAAGTGTAGATAAAAGCATAAGAAAAAACATGTTACAACAATAATATACAAAAGAATATTTGATTACGTTTACTTTCTTTTACTTTTTGCAAACTTCAACTAAACAGTTCTAAACAAGTTGAAAAAAGAAAAGAAAAAAAAAACAATAGTTATCCATAATAAAAGAGAAAGAAATGTGTAAAACGGTCCAAAATTGTGTTGATGGGATTAGCAGAAGCTACGCTGAGCAAAACAAAAAATAATGTTAAAATATCCCAAAATTATTTAATCTCTTTTCAATCCAGCTCTCAACAAGCTCCTTGAAGCAGTGTGACCAGAGTGGAATATTATATTCCACTTTGGCATATTTTACCTTCGGGAAGCATATTATTTTTATAAAAATATGCAGCATAAAAAGTGGAATATTTTGCGTATTCCTAAATTTTTTAAAATTAACAAAAATTGCAATAAAAAAATGTCTATTTGGTTACTAAGTGATTATTTTTGGCTATCGACATTTTATATTTTTTCATCTCTGAACCACCTTGTGAAATGCAATATAAGGAACTCGTTTTGTGGTTAACTTCTTCGTTGTCAATTTTATTGCAATTCATTTAATAACTTGTCGCAGCTTAAAAAGTGAAGTAAATTTGCTTATATGTTTGTTTGATTGGATTTTTTATGAATTATATTACAGCAGTAAGTAATTTACTTAAGAAAACATTAGGGGTATTCACGATGTGTTGTATTTTCCCTTGTATTGTGTATTTTTAATAAATTTGATATTTGTAGTAAATTTTGTAATATAACAAAAACAAAGTGCACAGTTTTCAAAATACAGCCCTGTGGGAAAAAATACAACGATGGAACACTATTGTATTCTGTGTAAATTTCGTTGTGTATTAGATCAGCTGATTGTAAAAGCATTTCTACTCAGCATGGAGCAAGCTACATGCTACGCTGTCACATTATTTAATAAAAATTAATATAATTTATTCTTTCATTTCAATTTTTGTATGATTTCCTTTAGTTAAATGATGATTTTAAATTAATATTTCCAAACAGAAGTTCATATCAAAATCAGCTGATTTTAAAAATACAATATATACTTTACTGAAGGTTCGTTCAGAAAGTTGTAAGTATTGTAAATTTTGCAACAATTTATCACAAATGCACCACATCGTGAATATCCCTATTATTGCAAACAATATTTATTTCTTTTAACTATTTTTAAAAGTGGATTCAAAGCAGAAAAAAGTTATTGATCAAAGTTGGGAATCTGAAAAAGATTCATCAAAATTTGTGCTTTCCTCGCATAGTTTACCATTTAGCAATGCTGAGGTTGAGAAAATTTTTAGTTACATGAATCTTATTAAAAATGAAAATTCGAAATAGAATGCAAGAAAAACTCTTAAATAATTTGTTGAATGTAAAAACATGGCTACATGTTTAAAAAAAGTGTTGTAATACCTATTAAATACCAGATAGCTTAATAAAAAATTTAAAAATGCGAACTTCTATGATAATAATACAAGCAACAATTTAAGTATTGATCTCGAAGATATGCCTGAATTTTAATTTTGTATATTGTATATAGTTATTTAATATTAAAAAAACCATAACAACGTTCATAATTTTTTATAGGAGAAGCCAAAAACGTTTTAAAATAGCACATATAGTAGATTGCAAAGTGATAATTTCTTCATAATTTCGTTTATTAAGTAGTCATTTTTAGGCATTTGTCCAAAAAACGGCTTTTAAATCTAAAATATGTCCCATTTAAAAACGTTTTTGGCTTCTTCTATAAAAGTTAAAAATGTTAATGGGGTTTTTATTTTTAGGTGACAATATGTAATACACCTATAAGTTTCTGATTTAAAAATTAAGTTTTTTTTGTAAGAAAAGTATTTGACTATTTTTAAGAGAATATAATTCTTGAAAAGACTTTTGGTAAGTACAAATCAACTAATATATGCTTTGTTTACGTTTTATTAATATAATTTATTTAATATCAACTTATGTTTTATAATTTTAAGTGCGATAGTTATCAAATAAAAAAATGCTTTTAAACTTGCTTCTGTGTTTTTTTTTATATGCATATTTAGTCTTATTTAGATAAATATCTTTGAAATTGAAAGTGGAATATATATATGGAATATAAAAATTGAAAGTGGAATATTTAGCATATTTTTTTTAACAAAAAGCATATTTATTCAAAAATCTTCTGGTCACACTGCCTGGAAGGCCTTTCATCGATCTCGGCAGTATCAACGTGAGTAAAATTTCTATTTGCTGTTTTTATATGCTCTTTTTTCCTCTGTAATGTTAATTAACCGAAGTAACGCAAGTCCTCTCACTTAAAAAAATAGACTCATTTTAAAACATTTTTTTTAAATGACGGGACTATATATATTTTTTTTCTTTTTTTTCTGCTCTCACGATCGCGGAAATTATTTAACAGGTATTAAAGTTCAATGAGAGACTGACTGATGGCAATGCTATTGTTTGCTATCTATAAATTTTCGTCACTCTCCCATTGTTGATATTCTTTTATAAAGTGTATTTTTTTCTTCTTTAAACTCGATTACAAAAGAACTGTTTGGTTGTTGTAACAATTGTAGTAAATATGTTTTTGGGTCGCCATGTAATAATATTTTGGCGACAGGATAATTTTATTCGCGACATAGCATCGCCATTTAAGTGTTCGCGATTATTTAAAAAAGGACTCGCGGATTTACTATTAATATTTTAAAGTCCTGACTAATTGGTTGCCGGCGTAGTTCGCCACTGGCGCTATTTTTGTTTTTATTACATTTACAGCCGTTCACTATAAAAAGTGCAGAGGCTAAAAAGTTGAAGTCGGCAGCTATTAAAGCTCAAGACTTATTTAAAAATGAATTAGTAGGCAGCTTGTTAGAAGCTCAAAACTAATTGATTTATTTTCAAATATGTTCATCCTTTTATAGTAAACATAACGGTATTTTGTCTTAAAACTAGTTGACAATTGTTTGTGTAGTTTAGAGTGTAAATAGA
This sequence comes from Dichetophora obliterata, assembly GCA_963920525.1. Classification (NCBI taxonomy): domain Eukaryota; kingdom Metazoa; phylum Arthropoda; class Insecta; order Diptera; family Sciomyzidae; genus Dichetophora; species Dichetophora obliterata. The sequence goes on along the minus strand of OY986436.1, from coordinate 211,122,165 downwards.
ATCGTATGTTCTTTCATTAGTGTAAAAGTAATAGTAGAATATCGTAATACATATTTTTAGTTAAGTATTAATAGTTTAATATGTGTGAGTGAGTAGAATAGAAAATGTAAACATAATCATACGTTAACATATTTGTGTAGGAGTAAAAAGTATAATATAATATCATATGTTTTGTATTCAGCCATATGGGTACATGTGTGCGAATGAGATAGATAGTAGTGCTTAGTATGAGCATATGTTCTAATTGTTTGAATAATATCTTAGTATACCGTAGAGGTGTATTACTTTAACTTAGTTTGAATATTATTGTGCATGTTCTCGAAAATTCTTACAGTAGAGGTTTTTATATTATTACTTATTTTAAGAAAAGCTTGTTTTATAATGAAATACATTAATGTAAATTAAATATTTAAATAATTTGTATAGTTATACTACATAATTTAAGACTTAACATAACTTAACTGTTATGTAACTTAAATTAATTTTAATTACACTTTCGATGCGGTACTATTTCATAAATTTTGGATTTTGCTATTATGATAAATATCAATACATATTTTGAAAATAGTTTTACAGAAACTTTAATGATTATAAACTTTATTAAAACAAATTCTTTAATTTCAATAATGTAAATAGTAGGAAGAAAATTATATAAAATTTTATCTGAGATGCTGCAAATTAAATTTTATGATTAAAACTTATAGTAAATACTTAACTTATTATAGGATCTTATCAGCATAACTAAAAGTTATATTTTTTTGTTAATTAAAGATAAAACCTAAATTGAAGATTAAATTAATTTACATCTAATGATGTCTTATTAAATCACTCTGTTTTCTTGGTAATGTGGCAGGGTAAAAAAAAAAGAAACAAAACAAAACTTAATGCTTTTGGGATCTTGTAAAACACTATCGCTACAAAAGGTCATGGTTCGGGCGGGTTTTGTCAGTTTGTGTCGGTTTTTATTTTAATTTGGAGTATTTTGTCTTCTGGAAACCTTGATACGGGTTTTGGTGTCTGATGATGGTTCAAGTTTAACCAATCTTTATTTTTATTAATTTTATTTTATGAATTTAGGGACCCTGCAATAAATTTATTATGGACGGGTGCTGGAAAGTGGGTAAGTCACGAACTCCCCAACCACTGTTAGCTAGCGGCTAAGACGGGTCCCGACTCGATTTACTTCACCCCAGCCAATTCATCCCACCCACCTGAACGTTACAATTTTTGATCGGAAAAATAATAGTCAAATTTGCACTTTTGATTTTGATAAAAAAAAAATAAAAGTCAAATTTTAACTGTAATTTTTTATTGAAACGAAATCAGTCAAAAAATAACGATTGTTTGTTGACTTTTTTGAAAAAAAATCATAACCGTTACGGTCCCTGGAAACTTCATACAAAAAAAAAAAAAACATGCTGAATCAGTGAATCCACCTTACGAGAGAATTTTTATTGCAATTAAGTTTTCAGATATGGAAACTGCAGCAATTCAGCATGTGTGTAATATAGTGTAATATGATGATTGAATTTCAAAAAGGCTTTTTGATACTATGGTGGACCCTAGAAAAGTTTTTTGCTTTATACTCTTTGTGTACGTGCTGGCAGTATTCAAGGGTCGCTGATTTTGAATCTTATTTTAGAATTTAAAACATTTTTTTGACACTAGGGCTGACCCTGAAAAAGAGTTTTGGTTTTATACTCTTTGTAGATGCGCTGGTCGGTTACTTCGAATTTTATGTAAGAATTTCAAAAAGTTTTTTGACACTAAAAATGTTTTTTCTTTTATTTTATAAATCAATTAAAGCTCCATACGAGGAATATGATGAATGTTAAATGCTTGACGCCTTGTGTCATCGCTGGCAATGGCAACTGGCTATTTTCATCTATCATAAGAATTTTGGAGTTTAAATTAAACTTTTTGGTTTTATGGTTCATGCCTTGAAAAAACTATACCTATAATATAAAAAACTAAAAAAAAGTAAAAACATACAGACTTTATTTCGAATTACATTCGGAGTTGAAGAGAAAGCGTAAGAAATTTTGTTCTCTATGGAATTTTGTCCCCCGACCGCAAAACTTTTTTGAATTTATAATATTAACCTCTCTTATCTTAGCACAAATTCTATTCAAGACAATCGGAAAAACTGTTTGTTACTAAACCGATATTTTTAAAAATTTTCTTTTGGAAATAAATGATGAATCTTTGGCAGTGATGTTCCTCGACGCGTTGGCTTTAATTGTCGACATTTTGGTGGTTTGTTGACAATGTAGACAATTTCGAGAATTGTGTAAACAATGTCAACAAAATGCAACACTGCGAAAATGCAAGTTCTATTTAGATAATGCAGATTCTTAAATTCTTTTGAAAAGTCGTTTAACTAACACAAACTAACAAATTTTATAATTAAGCAAACAAAAGCAATGCCCAGAAGGCGTAAAAATAAGGAATACACCGTCGAAAATAGTTTTGTTGACATGAAGTTGTCTACGCCGCACATCACTGATCTTTGGTTCTAAACGTGTATTTTAAAATAGCTTTGTGAACACTTGAACATATTTTTAAAACTGTTTTCATAAAGACCGTTATGGTTTTTTTCAAATGTTCCCAAAAAACACCCTTTTTGCCATCCCGATTGTACTTAAAATATATATTTTTATATTTTATTTATTTATTTTATTTAATTATCATGTTCACATATAAGACAAAGTCTTTTAAATGCAGTAAGAAATCAAAGAATAACAACAAGTTATAACCAACAAATAAATAAAAACAAAAAATTATAAATTACTTATTTTAAATTAAAAAAAAAATGTAAGCAACGACTAAATTTAACTTTAAATTTTAAATTTAAGTTATAATCAACAAACAAATGCATTTGACTCAAGAAATTAAATTTAGTTATAAGCTTAAATTTTAACAATAAATTATAATTGAATTGAATTTAGACTTATGTATAAATTACCTTTAAGGAACTATATCAAATAATTAAGAAGATAACATTAATTAGAAGAAAGATGGTATCAAGAAAAGTGTTGGAATATAGCATGCTTAAAGTTGTGCTTATTTCGGATACTTTTGATTCTTGAAGGTAGCGAACTCCACATTCCATTGGCGTCGGAAGCGGGGGAGACAAGGGGGACAGTTGCCCCCCACTTTTTTAGCCAGATAAACAATTTAAAAAGAAAACTTCAAAAGTTATTCAAAATGTCAGTTTTTTTTTACAACGATAATATTTTTGTATTAGATATTTTCCTCTTCTTTCTCTCTTCTTCATAAGCATGCTTGTGGATAACCATTTTCTTTCTCTGTGTTTGCAAAAAGATAGAGCAAAATGTAGAGTTTCTACGGCAAGCCCACCACTTCAGTTTAAAAGCACCCTTAAGTATGTAGCTTAATACTACAATATTGTAATCGAAGCCTTCAACGGAAAAGTGCCTTCTGAACAAAATCTAAAATAAGACTAGATCTTTATGCAGATGACTTTGATGTGAGCGACCTTCACGCGCAACTTAAATTGCTGAAGCAATTGCCTGGCCAAACACCTTCAAATTGTAGTGGCATTGTATCCCAATTTGCAAAAAATTCGGATACTGTAAAAAAAAACTATTAAATGAAGTTGAAAAACTTATTGCTTTGCTTTTGACTGCATCAGCAGCTTCATCTGAGCGTTTTTTAGTGCACTAAGACAACTTAAAACGTATCTTCCAGCAACTATGACACAGAAACGACTCACTCATGTGGCAAGACGGAACTGATGTTATTCACCACAAAAACCAAAGCGCCACAATTTGACCTTTCAAAGCTCAACAACCAACCTCTTACACTATCCAGTAGCGCAAAATATCTAGGTGTCATTCTGGATCCTAAGCTAAGCTGGAAAACTAACATCGAACAAAGGGTCAAGAAGTCCTGCATTGCCGTCTACGCCTGCAAAAAAACCTTTGGTAGAATATGGGGTCTTCAACCAAAAATGCTCTTATGGCTATACACAGCGGTAGTGCGACCTATCTTGGCGTATGGTGCACTAGTATGGTGGCCTGCACTGAATAAAGCATACAACACAACAAAACTAACCCGGATCCAGCGATCCGCATGCATAGGTATCACAGGGGGTACCCGCTCATGCCCCACTGATGCACTTAATGTCCTGACAAATTTACTACCCATAGATTTACACATTAAGCTTACTGCAACAAACAGTGCAGTCAGACTCAGAGAGTCGTACAACTGGCGAAATAGACCATATGGACACAGCAACATTCTTAATCCGCTACCTCGGGAACTGATTCCTGGAAAAACGGACTAACCACACTCCCAAACTCGACTTCACGAAATCCTTTACAACCAAGTTTCCCACCAGGGTGGAATGGCGCAATGGGGGAATTGATCTAGCCTTCGATGTGTTCTTTTACTCGAATGGCTCCAAGATGGAGTGCTGAGTGGGAGCGGGCATATACTCTGAGAAACTGGGGGTGGCGGACTCTTTTCGTCTACCAAACTCAGCCAGCGTCTTTCAGGCCGAGCTATTTGCGATAAGAGAAGCTTGTCGCACCCTAAGGAGAGCTAACACCAACCACCTTAACGCAGGTATTCTGACGGATAGCCAAGCTGCCGTTAAATCTTTAGCTGCGATCAGTACCAACTCCAAACTGGTAAAGCAGTGTAAGGATGAACTGGCCCGGCTAAGTCATCAACTTAGCATTACCATAATCTGGGTTCCCGGCCATAGGAATATTTATGGTAATGAAAAGGCGGATGAATTGGCTAGGCGGGGTTTTTCCCTTGACGTTTCCAGAGCGGAACCAGTCGAAGTTCCACTGAACATAGTCAAGGGAGGAATTCGTTCTTACTACTTAACCTTAGCCGGTCGTAGATTGAGAGAACTACCAACCTGCAACACATCAAGAAAAATATGGCCCCTTTACAACATAGGCAGAACTCAAAAGATGCTCTCAAAGCCCCGCAACGACATAGCCAGATTAACGGCTATTATTACGGGTCACTGGTGCATCGGAGTTCATGCCGAGAGAATTGGACTACCTTTCAACACCCACTGTCGCAGCTGTGATGACCCAAATAAAAAAGAAACACTAACACACTTTCTGTGCACCTGCCCGGCTCTGGCCAGGTCCAGACTAACCATGCTTGGCAGGCCCTTCCTCAGCAACCTAGAGGAACTCTCAACAACAAAAATCAACAATCTCCTAACGTTCATCAATCGCACCGGATGGTTATAACCTAGCAGAGCGCTACCCAGTCAACCAACAGAAACACGAGGTTATGGTATCAAAACGGCTCAGTAGAGCTACTTGGATCCTACTTGCATGTAGAATCACCATCTAAACCAACCAACCAACCAACTCATGCGGCAACTCACTTATACACATTCACAAAGATAAAACCGAAGAATTGAATTCGATGGAGGTGGTGAAAGAGTTTGTTTCTCGCAAGGACAGAAAGAAACATTTTGGAATAATTTAAATTGATATATCATTATTTCTTATATTTTCATATTACCATATGAAAGATCCTTTAAAGAATGATCTCTTATATTGAAATTGGAAGAACTTTTAAAAATAATGAAATATTAATATTTTTTATATATTTTTATATTTTTTTATTTTAAACTAAAATAAAAAATTTGTGTATTCACATTCATGTTTCTTTGAAGAAATTTTGGTGAACTTTTTTTGCACCACCATTTGTATTTCCCACCATTTGTACTGCCCCCCCATTTGTACTGCCCCCCCAGGTGAAATTCGCTTCCGACGCGCTTGCCACATTCTGATAGCGTTCACAAAAAAGAGTCTGTTAGAATTCAAAAAATTGTATACAGGGATTACAAGGTTCATATTTCTGGTCGATCTACAAAACTGTAACTTATTAAGGGGGTCCTCTGGTAATCTATGCCAAATTTTAGCCTTTTTTCAAAATATTGTGGAAAGAGAACGAGTAAAGATATTTTAGTTCCGTTTTTTGATTTGGGTAGCTTAATTTATTGAAAAAAATACAAAATTTTGAAAGAGTGAATTTATGGACCGTTCAGAAAGTTCTCGGCCTGGTAACGAGGTTCTCCGGAAAAAAGATGGGTCCAAATTGCGCACGATTCCAAGAGTAAACATCGTCTGAAAAAAAAAAATATTCAGTTACTTAGAATGAATGTCCCTATAGCCCCTACCTCGGAAACAAAAATCGAAATTTTTTTAGGGGGGGAGCTTATAGTAAACATTATTTTTTCGGCAAGTTTGAGGTAGGGGCTATAGCGGCGTAAATTCTGCGTCGTTTCATGCCTCATATATCAAAATCGGTCAAAAACTGTTTGAGTTATCGTGCGCAAAGTTTTGAAAAACATGGTTTCGAGAAAAACGCGTTTAAAGTTTTGACTTCAATTTTGAGGCACACAAATGACATTAGCACATATTTTTTTAATACAATACTTACGAATATTAATCGGCAATTCCAGCCCCATAAAGTGTGCCTTCCTCCATCTCATAAAACGAGTTTTCCATGGCTTTTTGGGCTCTGCGGGCTGTGCGACCCTCTTTCGATGATGCGTACGTTTTTAGCTCTGAGCGTTGAAGTCGTTTTCCGTCGCGAGATTCAGCATACATCTCGGCTTGTGGGCCGATGACAATACCCATTGTTGACATTATTTTTAAAATACTTGTGAAGCCTTCGTTGAAAATGCAGGTTGCCAGAAAATTTGCGATTTCGACTGTGGTAGCACCACAGTGGATATGTTTCGGCGCAAAGGTCCACAAAAGCGAGTTGAACGATTCGTTACAATTTTGCGTTTCACCTCCAGTGCATCGGTTGAGTAGATCGTCGGATGATAACGCTTCGTATATAGGCTTCATTACTTGCAGAACCTTTCCATCAAGTGGGGCGTACGTGTGGTGAAATGAGGCTAATGAGCCTTCTGCTGCTGACTTTTGATAGGCGCACCAGCTGGACTCACCAGGTGGGCAATACATATGTTGTGGATTACTATCACTTGAACTTTTGTGATAATATGTTGACCATATTTCTTTTCTCATGTTTTCCACAGAGTCCTTATTACGTCGAATAGCAAGTCCATAGTAAGTAGTCAGCTCGCTTATGACTTTGTCTGTCAGTTTGCCAGTGCCTTTTCCACCGATGCCTTTGTTTTCTTTTTTGGTCTGCGCAGCCGTGTGCCCATGCGTTTTTGCACGTGAGCGATGCACTCCTTTTTTGTGACAACGGGGTCGCCGTTATACGGATCAAGGTCTATAATGGCCTTGAAGGTTTTGCTGTCGCCATCGCCAATATATTTTTCATATTTTATGCCATATTTTTCGATCGATGAGGCAAACATTTCCTTCACGGCATCTAACTCCATCTTGCCCGCACTCCCACTGTGGTTGTTTGTGCATGTTTTCTGGTGCGATTCGTACCATTCTTCGAAGTCTGCAGAGTCATTTTTTTTTCCCCACATTTTGCATGCCTGGCAAAGGCTTGATTTGACAACGGAGTCAACCACTTTTTTGGTATGTTTACCGACGAGCGTAGTGACACCAAAAAGAGACGAGAATCCCCGTTTTTTCCAGGTGCCATCCCCTGAAACGGTCAGCACTGAGGAGTCACAGTCAGGATTTTTTTCTTTCTGCTGTTCCTGCTCTTCTTTAACCGCATTCAACAGGCACTGCTTGTAAACTGCTTTAGCAGACACATGCATGTTTTTCAAGGTGCCATAGTACGCATCAAGGCACAATCCTTGGCATATGTCCATTAATCCGCAGAACATATTAATACCTTCTCTCCCTATTCCAAGCAATCTCATGGCAAATATCAACCGGCGATTTACAACAAAAGATTTACCGACCACCGGCGAAGAATTAATATACTGTGTAGCTTTACATTGGCACTGCAGACTCACTTTGAAGCCGACTCCACGCATACATGTTTTTCCAAATCGAATTTTTTGTTTACATTGGGCGCAGATAACCAGAGCAGCAAGCGTTTGGAAAAATGAAAAAAATTCCAAGAAACAGAACTGGAGGTTGTTTTCGATGATGACTTCATTGTCTTGCGTTTTCTTCAATTTTTTGGCCGATGTGCTGGCAAAGTCGGTGTCCTCTACTTGGGAGTGCTGGTTTCCACGGAAATGCCTCTTTTTTGTTCGATACGCGTACTTACGCGGCGCGTTTGGGTGGCTTTTTTTATCCATAGCAAAAAAAAAACACAAAACGATTTTTCTTTTATTTTACAACAGCAGTTATCGCGCACGCGTAGCTTTCAGCGTTCGAAAATAAACTGAATCTCGTTCGTTTGCTTCTTTCATGTGAACACCTGGGCTCAAAATCATTTCAACCCCTAAATCAAAACATGCATGTATACATACTGCATGTATACATACTGTGTGTGTATATTTTGTAATATCAATACATATTTTGGAAGAATTCCACAGAATTTTCGACTAATGACTGCAGGCAAATAAACAACTTTGCTGATGCGTTATTTTGACGAAAACATACCTACACAAAAATGCCTGTATCTCCTAAACTATTTCGAATTTTGAAAAATCCTTTTGGGAAAATGTTTTTGAGTATCTGAGCAATAGAAATATGAAAAAAAAATCGAAAAAATTTTTCGGATTACCAGAGGACCCCCTTAAATAAGTAATTAGAAGTTTGAGTATAAATCAAGTAATGCAAAAAAATACAGTTTCTAGCATCCAAATAATTGAAAATATTGCAACCAAGTACTCGATTGCTCAAATGACTTATACGGTTAAACTTTTTAAGACCATAAACGTATCTGACAGCATTATTAAACACAAGTTGTAACTTAAGCTTTGACCTCGAATCAGGCTTATTGTATACAACTTCTGAGTAGGAAATTATTGGCATTATGAGTTGAACCACTAGCTTTCTTCTAGTCTCAACAGGCACAAATGATGCAGTTCTCCTCAGGTTCCGTAAACTTTACAAACAACAAAGTTTATATGATCTTCACAGGAAAGAGAGGAGTTAATATAGTAACCGAGATTTTTAACTTTACCTATAAATTTCAAGTCGACTCCATTCAGAAAAATGGCTGGTATATCAGAAAAAGAGTATCTAAACTTAAAAATCGGCAGAAAAAATGATTTAAGAGGGTTAAGATTAAGCTTATTAGCTTTAGCCCAATCTACTATTTTACTCATGTCTTCATTTACCTCAATACATAAATCATCAACAAGATCAATTGGTTTGGACAAGTGCAGCTGAAGATCATCAGCATATGCATGCATGGTTACATGACGGCATTTGCTGAAAATATCATTAAGAAACATTGCAAATAAAAGCGGACCAAGTACCGAGCCTTGAGGAACTCCACAGGATAAATTGTTAAAAGCAGACAAACTATTTCCCACCCTTACTCTTTAAGACCTTCCAACTAAGTAATTATATAACAGACGGACCGCAGTAATAGAAAACCCAAAATTAAGTTCTAGTTTTTGACATAGTAATAAATGGTCAACAGAGTCAAATGCTTTTGAAAAGTCCAACATACAAAGCAAGCTTATATGCCCCATATCATATGATAATCTTATGTCATCTAGGATCTTCACAATAGCTGTAGAGCAGCTGTGGCCAGGTCGAAAACCAAATTGAAGTGGTGACATAAGGTTAAATTTTCTAATGTGTTCGGAGATTTGTACAGCCATGAGAGACTTACATACTTTTGATAAAGCTGGTAAAAGACTTACCGGACGAAAATCACACGGTTCACAGGCATTGGGTTTTTTAGCTATAGGAATGATTGCAGCAGCTTTCCACGCATCAGGGAAGCAAGAACTTGTGAAACAGTGTTTCATTATGTGTGTCAAAGGGCTTATGATGAAAGGTAAAATTATTTTTATAAATTTAATAGCTATTCCATCTTCACCAACTGCATTTGATTTAATATTATTAACGCAACGAGCAACATCACACTCATTTACAGCAACAAACTGAAAATTACATGGCCTTTCGGTAGTAAAACCTATCGTATTATCGACAGATGTGTTATAAGTAGATGTTGAGGTAGCGATAAAATAATCATTAAGAATATTAGGATCAATTAGAAAATCATCAGATTTCACATTACATACTCCAGCCTGTCTTAAATTGTTCCAAAGATTTTTGGAAGGTTGTGCTAAACTTAGCTTCGTCATGAAAAAAGTGCGTTTAGACAATTTAACAATGCAGTTAGCTTCATTTCTAGCTCTTTTGTGCTGTTCCCAACAACATCTAATTTGTCGGGTTTTAGATAAACTTATTATTGTAATATAATATAACGCAACGTTATACTGTAATATTAAACAATATGAAACATAAAATAGTACAATTAATATGAAAAATGCAAATAAATTAAAAATTTGTTGATTCATGTAGAACAATTTTTACCTATACATACACAAATCTTGTAGAAATCTTTCAAAATTGCGTTTCGTCATCAGTGTTTTAAAGGCAAAACTTCGATTGCACTCTTCTCCTTACAATTATTGCAGCTACTGGCAGACATAGTTTTAGCCATGAAAGTGGCAGCAATTAAATTCTTTGCCTTAAGGCCTATCAATTTACTGGTAAGGCTTAGTATGCTGTAGGAACGAAAATTTTTAGGCATTTAATTCTACACGCGTACTTTTAGTGTAGACTCAACACTAACACATACTTACCATAACCTGTTTCTTGAATGTGTTAGTTGAAAATTATTGTTGAAGGTTAAATTTCCAAGCCAATTATCATCATGGCTGTGAACTTGACTGCATTGAACAAATTTTTCGGTTCAACTGCGTACTAACCAACGAAAAAAAATTCGCTACCTTTTCGCTGTCAAAAACACAATGCATTTCTTACGGAAGATTTCTTTTCGATTCTACAGCATACTAACCTTAACACGTTATTCAGCGCTACAGGCATTTTTTGCCACCTTACCTAAAGCCCTTTACAACAAGGCGAAGTTTTTTCACTCGCATATATTTTTTATTATCTGTTGTGGTTTTGTTGATCTTGTTGTTATTGTTGTTGTTGTTTTTGTTGTTGTTTTTGTTGCTGTTGCTGTTGTGGTTTTTGCTATTGTTGTTGCTTAGATGTTGCCTTTTCTCGATATTGCTTGATTACACAGACTTTTGGCGTATAAACCAACAGCGTCTAGGTCGTTTTTTTTTTGCTGTTTTTAGTGCATTTGTCAAAACACAGAAAAAGCGGGCGGTACCAAAAAGTTTCACCAAAGCATTTGGGCCATATTGTGACCGTTGTTTGTGTTTTATTTCTTTCTCAGTTGTTTGTTTGCTTTTCTTTTTTTTTCTCTGTTGATTCCAGA